>OV049860.1:16779598-17379598 GCA_920104075.1 Melanargia galathea
ACATTTTGCTACACAAACATGAAAAACAAAAATACGCGCCGAATTCAGAACCTTCTTCCGTTTGGAAGTCGGTTGAAAAACAAGCAAGGTGCTGCTTCTGTCTAGTCTTCAGACGGTCTGTGTACTAACAAGGATCCCTAGCCTACGTCACGAGATGCGTGATGGTAGGGGAGCCGATGATGCTAAATGTGGATTTACTCGAGCGTCGTCGGGACCTATTAGATTTTGTAGATTAGTAAGAGACCCCGCAGACATACAATTTCAAGTTGGCCGACTATCGAACAACTAAATAGCGAACTTTCACAATTTAATCGGCGCGGCGAAATTTGGACGTAATCGGAAGGGAATTTCGATTCTGACACAATCGTCGTCCAATTATTTAGTTGAACGGTTTAGTTGGTTATGTTGTGCGGGGTGTCATATGTTACTGTGCTTATCAATATACTCTGCGATTTAGTTGGCCAACTTGAAATTGTATGTCTGCGGGGTCTCTAATTGATAGGAAGAATAAAAGGTTATATTATAACTAGTGTTGCGCTCGGTGCGCGAGCTGCAAGCAGCTCGCGGGCCTTGTAGTCTCTTCAATATTCGTAAAATAAAGAAATGGGAGGCCATACCAAATACCAGAATATTCTGGAGAGTCTCTTGAAAGATATAAATAAATATTGGTATCACGTTTCGTATCTTTTCTGAAAGGACACTAATGAGTTATATGCATGCGTTTAGTGGGAAAAAAAAGATCTATACAAAAATGTTCTGGAGAGCCACTTGAAAATTAAAAAAAAATTTGTATGGACACGAATTTTTTTTGTTCTTTTTTTTACCGGTTCACCTAATGGCCCAAGGTCTTTAATAACATTTGTTTGGGACCATGCCTGTATGACTGGTAGTTTTGGAGGACCCATGAGGTACTCTGGTAAATTTTCCACATTCATGACGTTTCATAATTTTCTGAAGGAAGACCCATAAGTTCTACGCACATAAATAGTGAAGAGAAAAAAGTTCCATACACAATTGTTCTGGAGAGCCTCTTGAAAAGAACCCAAAAAATTTGTATGGAGAGATTTTTTTTTTGTTCGGCGGCTATCTTTTTTTTACCGGTTCACCCAATGGCCCAAGGTCTTTAATAACATTTGTTTGGGACCATGTCTGTATGACTGGTAGTTTTGGAGGACCCATAAGGTACCCTGGTAAATTTTCCACATTCATGACGTTTCATAATTTTCTGAAGAAAGACTCATAAGTTCTACGCACATAAATAGTGAAGGGAAAAAAGTTCCATACAAAATTATTCTGGAGAGCCTCTTGAAAATTAGGAAATTTTTGTATGGAGACGAAATTTTTTTTGTATGGTGGCCATATTTTTTTTACCGGTTCACCCAATTGCCCAAGGTTTTGTACATTTTTTGTTTAG
Source organism: Melanargia galathea (assembly GCA_920104075.1). Classification (NCBI taxonomy): domain Eukaryota; kingdom Metazoa; phylum Arthropoda; class Insecta; order Lepidoptera; family Nymphalidae; genus Melanargia; species Melanargia galathea. The sequence continues at coordinate 16,781,013 of OV049860.1, forward strand.
AGACGGTACCTCTCCGACTGATAGTTTTCGAGATCCCCTAGGGCACTCTAGTCAGTTTTCCACGTCCAGCTCTCTCTATAATTTTGTAGTCCTTAAATTTTTGAATTTTACACACACGCAAAGTATGGTGAAAAAGTCCCATACAAAATTGTTCAGGAGAGGTGATCAGTACGTAACTTCAAGTAGCTTTATATATATAATGTTTCCCCTTTCAGTGGTGGGGAAAGCGTCTAGCTGCACGCTCTCATCTTCATAGACGATTTATATTACTTCGGCTTGTAAAAATCTGCTGATTATATTTTTTTGTTATTTTTGCATCATTTCAAAATAGAAAAAAAATATTCAAAGACCCTCGAGTTTCGAGATTGTCAAGATAACGTTTTTTTATGCAGCTTTGTAACGCTCCCACTCGTACGTTACGTTAAAATAGTCTGATTTTCTAAATATACTTTTTTTTAGCTCGTAATTAACAAACCATACCTTAATCTGACGTTTCTGAGTATTTCTGACCATCGTTTTTTTATTTTACGCGCGGCTCTATATAAAGGGCTTATATATAGTAGAGAGTACTCAGCAGGATGCAAGATGCCTCCCTTATTTTTATTTGACGCACGCGCTCGAGTAAATCCAAAAATCCCCTCTTGGGCTCCCCTACTATGAACTCAAATCAGATTCCAAGTTGTGTCGGGTGCTTGATGTATGATTTTGACGCAACGCGTGTCGCTCGGTATTGAGAATGTTTTGAACTTCCGCCCTTTTTGATTCAATAATGTTGAAGGTTGGGGTGAAAGGTTCCCGCCGAAATTCACGAGCGTCGAGTGATTTGATTAATTTTGGACTTTATTAATTTTCTCAATCGAGAAGTTCTCATTGGAATTCTCGAGCCCGATAAAAAACACGCCAAATCCCCATTCTTAATGTACACCTGCACTAATTTACATGTAAAATATCTAAAATATAAAAATCCTATTATGTCACATAAGTTGTATAAAAGTATGAATTTTTATGTTTAAACCAATTCGTATAAAATTGTCGTCATTTAACAAAATTAAATACACTTTGATTTTAATCACAATGGTGTTTTACTTGCATTACTACCATTTTTACCCGACTACGGCAAAGCCAAAAGGAAGGGTTATGATTTTAGCATTCTATGTATGTATGTTATGTATGTATGTGGCCAATTTTTGTATGAGATTCTGTGTGTACCACCGTAGCGCCTAAACTACTGGACCGATTTTGATCAATGAGGTGTCTATCGATTCGTTGTTATGGTTCGGGTGACATAGGCTACATTTTATTTACGAAAAAATCGAGAAGTCACCTTTGCGCTGCTTTCTAGATTTTAAAATTAGTTTCGGATAGGCAGAATAGATGGCGCCCCGCGATTTCGGGTTTCGCTTGCGTAGTCGGGTTTTAGTTTACGAACTTTATACTTGTTGTATTACATTGTTATCTGACCAAGTATATACATACGTATATGATCTAATCACACTATCATATCACGCTAATATTATAAAGGCGAAAGTTTGTGTGTGTGTATGTTTGTTACTCTTTAATGCCGCAACTACTGAACCGATTTGGTTGAAATTTTGAATGGAGATAGATTATGCCCTGACTTAACACATAGGCTATTTTTTATCCTGGAAAAATCCAGTTTTCACGGGATTTGTGAAAAACCGAAATTTACGCGGGCGAAGCCACAGGCAGAAGCTAGTAATAAATATGATAATATGTGTGTGAAACTATCGCAGCCTAGTTCCAGAGATCGCGAGTATGTCAAGACTTCACCAACTAGGATTCGGATAAAGTGCCAAAAACAAGTCAAGATAAAGGTACTAAGACACTCTTTTCAGTATCCTGGGTAATATTGAAAACATATATACAGTCGACTCTCGATAATTTGACTCCCAGTATGCCGGCGCAAACGTTGATTCTCGAACGATATTTAAATTGGCTTGACATTACATCTAAAGGAATTTCTGTTAAAAAAACTAAAACGCCTGTTCTCTGAAAATTTCACTGATCAGTGAGTACCATCCGATTCAAAAATTCAGCATTTTGCATTTCGCCCAAAATCCTAGCACAGTATTCCATAACCATGGATTTAGGACCATATTTGATCAGGCAACCTAATACGGTTGGATTAGGAATAAAATAATCTTTCATTTGACATACCTACTATAATTCGATTAAATAACAGATGAGGGGAGTTGATCGAAAAAATTTGATATTTTTTTTTAGTGTTTAACATCATAGGCACCAGATTTAGCCCGGCAACCTATTTGCAATGTATCGATCTATGAATTATCTAGCATATAATCTCTATCAGCATTAAATAACAGAAGAGGGTATGTTTTTCTAATACGGGATCTTAGACCAGTACTTACTTTCTTTAAACTTAGATGCCAGCGGCACCTGCCGATGCGACGGCTACCGCCTATCCTAGCGGCTTTGCTTGTGACCAAGCCGGCGGCAATGCCGCCGGGCTTTGTGGATCCTCAATGAGATGTCCACAGAGTGAAGGCAGCTCAGCTATGTGACGTCGCGGCGGCTCGATAAATTCAAATGAATGAAGAGCGGATAAGGCTTTAATTACATAAGCACCTATTTGTGAGTTCCGTAAAACTAGGTAGTCAAATACCCAAAAAGAGGAGAGGTGAAAAATAAATAATGTGTATGGTAGTGTAGACTTTATTGATTTTCATTGATGCTTTAAGATTTAAGACTGTCGAAAAATCTAATGATATTATATTCTGATTATTTAATCTATCCTGGAATTCAATTCTAATTCGTTTATTTCAATTTGATATATCCATTTAATCTAAAGTAAATTAAAATATATTTACTACTGTTTCAATAATTTTTACTATAGTATAATATAATAAATGTATGTGTTTCGTAAATAGGTAGGTAATTTACTATATTGTTTTCTTTTATAATAATTATTCTTCTATTTACATTAAATTAATACATTAAGATCAAAGAAAGCCCCTCTATGTACAGCCTTAGGCCATAATATTTCTTTTTCATATTATCTAATTGATCCCGCTTACAATACACAGATTTATGTCGCGTATTGTTCCGAACCACTCACTCATTGAAGTTTATTTGGATTATTTAAAAATAAGACACTACGTGCACAGTAGAGACGCTACGAAACTAAAGTGTGTTCACTGTTCCGAGGATAGTGTTCCGAGCTGGATTCCGTTCCGGATTCTAGTTCCACTTGTTCCTCACGACGGAACTGAGTCGCCGTCCCCACATAAGGTGGTATCATACAATCGTTCCCTGCAGATGTTGCGGATCCGGCGTCGGTGGTGGTAGGCCAGATCCCGCAGAGGTCGAAGGGAACGCACCGGCCATGTCGTGATACCCTCCCTGCCCTCCTAGCCGGTCTACGGGACCTTCGTCGGGCGGCGTCACTTCTAGTCCGATGCTGCCGTCCAGGGCGATTTTGATAGCATTCGCATCCATCCGCTGCTGCTGTTGTTGGTATTGTAGCAGCGAATTGAAATGCGAAATACCAATTTCTTCGAGGCTACTCTTACGGCGCCGACTGTTAGCTGGTCCCAATCCTTGTCGAAGCGAGTTGGACCTTCGCAACAAGATGTCGTCCACCACACGCAGCGAGTTAGAACGGCCGCGAAAGTCGGTGATGATGGTTGGGCTGTCAGGCAGAGACAGGGAATTGGCTTTCGTGCTGGTGAGAGGCGGAGCCCTGGGAGAGAGGCTCGTGAGGCCCGCGAGGGCGGAGCCCCGCCGACTGCCCGCTGCGGCCGCCTGGATCAGAGCTCCGGAACAAAAACTTATATTTGATTTGCGCCGACTGTTATGGCGCTCGAATGTTTTTTGCGCTGAGAACGGCGAAGGGCGCACCAAGTATCTGAAAGAAAATTAACACTTAATTTTCCACCTTTCTATGGTAATGTAATTTTAATGTAGTATACTTAAGTTTTTACTACACAGTCCCTAATTCTAAACCGGACCCCGGCGACCCAATTAAACCACTATAGTTTTTTGACGTCCCACTGCTGGGCACAAGCCTCCTCTCTCATAGGAGAGAGGGATTTGGAGCTTAGACCCGCCACGCTGCTCTAATGCGGGTTGGCGGGCTTTAACGACTATTGTCACATGAAGTGATAATAACCGGGACCGACTGCTTAATGTGCTATCCGAGGCACGGGAGTGAAACACCGCCAACTACCAACTTCGGGCTGGCACTGAAAATTCCTAACAATTATTTGCCCGACCCGAGAATCGAACCCGGGACCTCATGATCTGCAGTCGAATATACTAACCACTAGACGCTTTGTGTTTGTGTGCGTGATCGAATCAGAAAAAATAGGGAATACTTCAAAGACTCACTTCACTCATCAATCAGAGTGTAGGGAAGATTAAGTGGCAATGGGCAGTGCACATAGTTTGAAGTGCCGATGTTTCTGGAATGACGACTCGTACCGGAACACAAAACAGTTGGCAGATCCTCGACAGGTGACGACAAAAGGTGGCGTTCGGAAGTCTACATACAACCTAAGCTAAACTCGTTATGATATGAGAAAAATAAATCTTTTTGGTAGTTGCTAAACGGAGTTTGATAATGGACTGGATATTCATCATTCATTATTAGTTACGAAACAAGTATGAAAAGCTTGTTTTAGCTGGCTATGAAAATTAGTTATGAACATAGACTAAACCGAAAACATTATACCTATACTAACATTATGTCGCCTTCCTGTAAATTGAGATCGCAGCTTGGGTTTATGATAACGTACGACAGACTGTTTCTTTTTTCGCTGACATCATCGTAGTCTATACCGGTCAATTTCAATGACTCCATTCGAGATCTTACAAGATTAGCTATTTCTGCTCTTTCGATTTGCTGGGCGTGATTATCTCTGGCTTCATCTGCTAAGCTCGTTGAGTACTGTAAAAAAGTAGGATCAATGTCATGTCAATCAAATCTATCATGTTAATCAAATCAAAATATTTGAAATTGAATCTGCGCCAGTAAATCATTTTTCTCATGCATAACTAAGATAATACTAAGACCGGAAACATACAAGCCCGCCACTCGACCCGACCCGACGCCGCATATGTGTTGAGTCGAATCATACCATATAGACTAGGTGTTCTTATATATGACGTGATGCAGTGTCGGGTGTTTTTAATACGTTCCTGGCATTATTGTTTAAGCGTGTTATGTGATGAATTATGAAAATATAAAATAATTTCTACCTAGTAAAAATAACCACTCATAACACATAACTCAATTTTTTTTGTAATTTCAATCCATTTTAATATTTATTAAGTAACTAAAAAAAATTATATTTATCTACATAATATTGGGTATTTGACGCAAAGGTTTTAGAATGGCTTATTAATATTTGACAACATGCTTTGGTTATTGCCTTAAGAAGACTATGGACACCTTTGCGCCGTGGCCTATAGATAATAGTCTCCTTTAGACGACCTTTTCATGTTACTATATCTAATGAAGAGCTGATAAGTGCACGCATAATATTGCTGATGTCTAGAAAAAACTAGCAAAATTTAAAGCGTTGAGCATTGTACGAATGAAAATCAATTTCATGTTCTATACAACGTTAGTTTTACTTGAAGCAAAACCTGAAAGTGGTTTGCTCAGAATCACTAACAGAATCGAATTCAACTATTTTTATATTGTGTTATAATTTTGTCCAAAAATATTTTAAAATCCTGCAAGCTTAGGCACAGTCGTTGAAACGCGCATCAGCTGACGATCGGCATACAAAACGCGGTCATTTAACTCGCGAGTCGAGGTTGACGATGGTTTGCGAGTCGGGGTGACCATTTTTTTTTGAGGACAATGACGCAACACAAGAAGCTTATAACTTCGTAAGTTTTCAGATCTTAGGTTTTCAGTATGTTTTCGAAATTTAGTATAACTATTTCAAATGTAAAAATATTTGACACGTGTTTTTGTATTTGCGCAAGTAAAACTAACGTTGTATAAATAAATAATTTCTTATTTATTAGTAATGTTAAGTAGGTATTGTGGCAAATGTCAAGTATTGTTGCAATTAAAGTATGCTCACAAAAAAGCATATTATACAATTGAAGATTATATAAATGATAAAAAAGCATGGATTTAACTCGTTCTAGCAATGCGCGAAACGGCAATTCAATCATTGTACATAAATTGTTATAACTATTGTTATTTTTAAAAAGAGCAACTGCCGAGTTTCTTTCTGGTTCTTCTCGGTTGGAACGGCATTCCGAACCAGTGGTAGATTCAATTGACGATTCAAAAGTACTTGTAAAAGTTTATTTGAATAAAACACTTTTCTATTCTATTCTACTCGCAACTTAGTGGCCCGTGGTGCACTGAGAACTTAGACAGGCGAGCATCGATAAACGATGACTAATTTCTTGTGATCGCCCGTCCGCCTGCTATATAGAGGGGGTCTTTCCGGTATTGGCATGTCTCAAACCTACAAATCTAAAATGTATAGTCTAAGAATCTGTTCTGTACAAATCTGTCGTAGATTATAAGATCAATATGCCAAAATCTGTATGAAATGATTCTCAAATAATGAAATTTTTAATCCAATAAATTAGCGCAAGCTTATTGAAAGAAACAAAATTAATAAAAAAGAAACAGTGACTGGTAGATTTATCATCGTATACAACGTTAGTTTTACTTTGCGCAAAAACCGAAACACGTGTCAAATATTTTTACATTAAGAATATTTATACAAAATTTCAAAAAAATATAATGAAAAGTAACGAAGTTATAAGCTTGTTATGTTGCGTCGTTGTCCTCGAAAAAAATGGTCACCGCAAGCCGTCGCCGCAGCGCCTAGCGATCGACGCGAGTTGAATGACCGCCGCTGTGTGCCGACCGTGGTGGTGGTGCCGACAGCTGGTGCGCGGTAAACCATTGTGTTTAAGCTTGTAGGATTTCAAAATATTTTTGGACAAAAATATAACACTATATAAAAATGGTTGGATTCGATTTTGTTACTGATTCTGAACAAACTACTTTCAGGTTTTGCGTAAAGTAAAACTAACGTTGTATAAATATATGCAAGTACATATTATTTTTATACAATATGTTTTCGTTAATATTACAAATCAAATACTTCTTTACTTTTAGTTTGTAGCACAGCTTATTATTTATAATTGTTTTGATGACAATAATTATAGTTCTTCGAACATGTCAGTATCTAAACGTTACGTGTTTATGTTTTAATTAAGTTTATCGAAGTCTATCTTCGATAATATTTACCAGATTTTCACTAAATGATCAAAACTATATAAATCTTTATAATAAAAATTTTACCGTCAAAAAAGATTTAGAATTTATGAAGTTACGGAGTAATATATTGGCAAAAACTTTCATCCCCCTTATCTCAAACTTATTATTTTTCGAGATAAAATATCCTTAATGTTAACTCGGGCTGTTAGCTATAAACACACCAAATTGCATTCAAATCTGTTCAGTAGTTTCAGGGTGATGCGCTTACAGACAGACAAACAGACAGACAAAAGTTAAAAAATCCGTTTGGGCTCTACTAAAATGCTTCCTCCAATTAAAATTTTTGGAATATATTTAATGTTCAGAAATCGGCCCGATACAGTTTTATTACATGTGTACTGCGGCTTTGTAGTGTGGAAGGCATAATAAGGGTTGATTGAATAAAAAAAAAAGGTCTTGTGTCATATAAGCTTGTTGCCAAAAATTAGGATCTTTTTTATTTTTTAATACTACGGGAGGTCAATGACCAATTGAAAAAGTCATTTCATACCGACTGGAAATTTTAACAACAATAGTTTAGACCGAACCCATCACAGCTCCGAACGTCAGCTGCCGCACCAGTGGTGGAGTTAAGAGTGAGAGCATGTGAAAGTGCTTGAAAATCAAAGCGCTCCGAGTGATTTTATCCCGGACAAAAATGGTCTTAAATCATTGTTCCGATCATTTTTGATACAGAAACAATCGTCAGCTGCGGCGCCGAGGGTGGGTTATACGTCCGCTACGCGCATGAAGTGCATTAAAATTTTGGCAAAAAAAGTTATTTTATACCTTATGAAATTTATGCAGCAGAATTTTCACACTTTTAAAATAATAAAGAAAATCGTCAGCTGCACTTCTGGTGGGGGAAAGACCGTCAGTCAGCGTGATAAACATTTTGCGCGCTCATTACATTTAGCCTAGTAAATCTAGGAAAAATATCCTATAGTTTCAAAAATTAGCCAAATGTATTCTTTGGGCCTTCCTCTTGAATATATTCAAAAACCCCATATGGGGGATGCATAACCAGCCGCCATTTTTAATTTTGCCCTTTTTTTCGGTTTTTTTCTCATATCACGAAAATCTCTACGAATAGCATCATAATTACTTCTGACAAAAGTTTTAACATACAATTTGCCACAAATGTAGTCTCTTGCAGTTTTACTCTAAGTTTATTACTTTAGGAGCTATGGGGTATTTTAGGTCCCTTTTTCGTTTTTTTGCTCATATCTCGAAAGTCTCTACGAATAGCATTATAATTACTTCTGATAAAAGTTTTCGTATAAAATTTTCTACAAATTTGGTTCCATGCATTTTTACTCTAAGTTTATTATTTTAAGAGCTATAGGATGTTTAAGTTAATATTTGAGGTCTTTTTTTTAATTTTTTGCTCATATCTCGAAAATCTCTACGAATAGCATTAATTACTCCTGTAAAAAGTTTTTACATAAAATTTTGTACAAATTTGGTCATGGTAATTTTTACGCTAAGCTTACTACTTTAGGAGTTATAGGGTGTTTAAGTTTATATTTGAGGTCCCTTTTTCAGTTTTTTGCTCATATCTCGAAAATCTCTACGAATACCTATAAAATTACTTCTGACAAAAGTTTTAATATAAAATTTTCTACAAATTTTGTCCTGTTCATTTTTACGCATTTCAAACAAAAAAAAACCGCATTGCGGTTTTTTTTGTATTAAAGGTGAATTAGTCGGAAGTGTTCTTAGCTATGTTTGATGAAAATTGGTCCAAGATAGCCGCCGCCACAAAATAACGAATGTCAGGGGTTTAATCTATACTAGTTTATCTCTCTGTTAATTTTAACACTCTGTAGCTCCTAAAGTAATAAGCTCAGCGTAAATTAAATAGGACCAAATTTGTAGAAAATTTTATGTAAAAACTTTTGTCAGAAGTAACTTTATTGGTATTCGTAGAGATTTTCGAGATATGAGCAAAAAACTGAAAAAGGGACCTCAAATATAAACTTAAACACCCTATAACTCCTAAAGTAGTAAGCTTAGCGTAAAAATTACCATGACCAAATTTGTACAAAATTTTATGTAAAAACTTTTTACAGGAGTAATTATAATGCTATTCGTAGAGATTTTCGAGATATGAGCAAAAAACTAAAAAAAGGACCTCAAATATTAACTTAAACATCCTATAGCTCTTAAAATAATAAACTTAGAGTAAAAATGCATGGAACCAAATTTGTAGAAAATTTTATGTAAAAACTTTTATCAGAAGTAATTATAATGCTTTTCGTAGAGACTTTCGAGATGCGAGCAAAAAAAACGAAAAAGGGACCTAAAATACCCTATAGCTCCTAAAGTAATAAACTTAGAGTAAAACTGCAAGAGACTACATTTGTGGCAAATTGTATGTTAAAACTTTTGTCAGAAGTAATTATGATGCTATTCGTAGAGATTTTCGTGATACGAGAAAAAAACCGAAAAAAAGGACAAAATTAAAAATGGCGGCTGGTTATGCATCCCCCATATGGGGTTTTTGGATATATTCAAGAGGAAGGCCCAAAGAATACATTTGGTCAATTTTTAAAACTATAGGATATTTTTCCTAGATTTACTAGGCTAAATGTACTGAGCACGCAAAATGTTTATCACGCTGACTGACGGTCTTTCCCCCACCAGAAGTGCAGCTGACGATTTTCTTTATTATTTTAAAAGTGTGAAAATTCTGCTGCATAAATTTCATAAGGTATAAAATAACTTTATTTGCCATTTTAATGCACTTCATGCGCGTAGCGGACGTATAACCCACCCTCGGCGCCGCAGCTGACGATTGTTTCTGTATCAAAAATGATCGGAACAATGATTTAAGACCATTTTTGTCCGGGATAAAATCACTCGGAGCGCTTTGATTTTCAAGCACTTTCACATGCTCTCACTCTTAACTCCACCACTGGTGCGGCAGCTGACGTTCGGAGCTGTGATGGGTTCGGTCTAAACTATTGTTGTTAAAATTCCCAGTCGGTATAAAATGACTTTTTCAATTGGTCATCGAGCTCCCGTAGTATAACTGTCGTCACTCTTTATTTGTTTTTCTTGTTGGATTTTAAGGTTATAAAACCCTGTGACTCAATGATTCTTTACTGCGGAGTTTAAAAATGAAACTGGTCAACACCGTTTTTGTTTCCTTAATTTTTTTTACTGTTATTGGATATTTCTGGCCCTGATTATATGAAATAAATACTGGAAGATTGCTAACAGCTTTTCTTTTTAACATACTGTTTTTTTTTTTTTGAAAGACGAATTAGTCCGGAGTGTTCTTAGCTATGTTTGATGAAAATCGCTCCAAGACGACCGCCGCCACAAAATCCCTCAATATGGGTATCAAATTAAAGGGCTTAACTAGTACTTAGAATAGCACTATGCAAATCTAAAATGGCCGCCACCGCTCAGTGGCGAATGACTGGGGTTTTTAAATTTTTAATTTATACTTGTGTCTGTCACTGTCTGCTGTGTTCGAGTTTCTAAAATCTGAGTTACATTTGCATTCAGTGAGTTTAGTTTAAAAATTGCCTTGTTTAGTTCGGTAAAATAGGAAGTTGTGTCCAAATGTGCTGCAGTTAAGTTAAGCTTCAACTGCAATCAGGTTTCCAGTTTCAGTTCAGCAAATAAATTTTCATTTCATTTCATCGTGAGTGTGAAATTCGTGTCATATTCCATTTGTTTTCTACACCCAGCAGATATAATACTTTGTACCCTTGTACGAAACAAGTTGCCACGTGTCAACTTATACACTATTAAGGGCCTGTTTCACCACCTTATACGTACGATACGTGTCTGATAGCCTAAACGTAAGTTTTGTCACTTTCTGACTTTATATCAAGTGACAAAGACGCATTAGCGGTCAACCGCGTGCGCGGCTAACCGCGCGGCTAGCTAGAGGCTAGCTCTTCATAGAATTTCGTCGCGGTTTAGTGCGTACAAAATGAGCGGTTGCATATAAAAATTTAAAAGCGGCTAGCCGCGCGGTCAGCCGCGTACGCGGTTGACCGCTAATGCGTATGAGGGCTAAGTGCCTGTTTCACCACCTTCTGATATGTATTAGATAGCTATCTACAACTTTTGTCTTTGTCACTTGACATAAAGTAAGAAAGTGACAAAACTTACGTTTAGGCTATCCGACACTTATCAGAAGGTGGTGAAACAGGCCGTAAATGTTGTAAATGGCTATCCGATATTTATTAAGGTGGTGAAACAGGCCCTAAATATCCTTCCACACGCATGGCTAATTTAGTCGTCGGGTATGAGAGACGTACGTACCTACGGGGCGATGCACTTGTACACGAATCGGCGAAAAAATTGTTCTACAATCTACATAACTGTCTACAACTAAACTGATTTTGTGTCCAAACGATGTTAACGACTTAACTCGCCAGTTTCGCAAGTTAACTCGTTGCTCTAATGCAAATATAAATCAGGCTTAGGTGCAATGGACAAGTTTCCAAAATTTTTTTTAAATTAATTATAAAAATTTAAGTAAAATAAAACAAAAATCTGAAAGAATCATTAAATTATCTCAAAAACTGAAAAAGTTATCGAACTTTAAAGTTTAAAAAAGATAATTTTTTTTTTTGAAAATCTATGGGACCATTTTGAAAACATCCTCAGCTGTCGATTAAAAAAATAATCACGCAAATCGGTTCTGTAATCTCGGAGAAATCGGTAAAACAAGTAAATTTACATGGAAAAAATACCTCCGAATAGGCGCGGTGACGTCATACTCGAGTGAGAGGCGCCAATCATTTTGCGTAAATTAAATAATTAATTTCTCCGTCATTTATTGATAGATTTCAAAAGAAATTTCACTGATTTATTAGTTTTAGTCTATATTTTAATTCCATTGTATTAAATATGATATTTTCAACATCAGGAAACTTCCTCATTGTGGCTAAAGCTTACCGCGGGCGTGCGGTCGCCGTAGCACCCGCTCAGGCAGCCGGTGGCCCCGCGACGTGCGCGCTCCCTGCCCGTACGCTCGCGGCGCGCACCACCCGCCGCCCCAGCTTCCTCTGAGGCCTGCTGTAACTGTCCTATCACACTTCTGCTACGACTACAAAACTAGTGCGACGCTCGCTCGCATACTCAGTTTTGTGATTTTTTGTATACTTTTCACTAATATTTTTGACATCAACTCAAATAATTTTTTGTAAACTTTTCACTAATATTTTTGCCATCAACTCGAATAATCTCGTACCTATCACTTTTTTCAAGTGCTGTTGCTATCTAAGTTCATACTGTTATATACGAGAGAGTGTGCGACTACTCTAGTGCGACGCTCTCTCGCATACTCAGTTCTGTGATTTTTTGTATACTTTTCACTAATATTTTTGACATCAACTCAAATAATTTTTTGTAAACTTTTCACTAATATTTTTGCCATCAACTCGAATAATCTCGTACCTATCACTTTTTTCAAGTGCTGTTGCTATCTAAGTTCATACTGTTATATACGAGAGAGTGTGCGACTACTCTAGTGCGGCGCTCGCTCGCATACTCAGTTTTGTGATTTTTGTAAACTTTTCACAAATATTTTTGCCATCAACTCAAATAATTTCGTAACTACCACTTTTTTTAAATGCTGTTGCTATCTAAGTTCATATTGTTATATACGCTCGCTCGTATACTCAGTTTTGTGATTTTTTTGTAAACTTTCTACTAATATTTTTGACATCAGCTCAAATAATTTCGTACCTATCACTTTTTTCAAGTGCTGTTGCTATCTAAGTTCATACTGTTATATACGAGAGAGCACCAAAAATCGTGATTTGTAAAACCTAATCTGCACACTAACAATTTAAGAAGCATGCAAGAAGTATTCATTTTGTAATTGCTGGAGAAGAAAGAAAATATTTGTTCATAATATACTCGAAGTGAAATCTATACATACTTACGCTAGGCATTTATAAGAAAAAAAAAACAATTAGCAAAATCAACGAGTTACTAATTAATTATCTACATACTTTCTTTCTGAAAGGAATGTATCGAGAACCATGCTTAGATCACGTTTTGATTCGGATACTGATGAAGGGTGTTTACGCTGTCTGCGTCGAGCAGCAAATCTCCTTGCACATCAAATTAGCGGTGGTCCTTCGCTACGTCGTCGTGCTATTGTAATATTGTGTAATGTTGCCAAAGTCTATTCTTACTAACATGTTCATGCAAAACACACACTAAGATAACAACATTTTGGCGGGATTGCGATCATCGAGTTCGATACGAATTAATGTGCAATTAAGTAATTTATAGTGAAATGAATTTGATTGTAAAAATTTTGACCAGCCGCGTAGGATTCGTAAAAACACTCTTTAGTCAGATCCGTTTTGGAGCAAAAGCGAAAAGGGTAGACTTTTTGGCTATAGCAGTTTGCGATTGAATAGAAAATTAAGCTCGTGTTTGAAAAGAAAGTCGAGTTTTGAATGCGGGATAGAAAGTTGTAAGGCAAAAACTAAATTACAAAACGCCACAAGTGTCGGCTCGAATGTAATGTAGACAGTTAACAATGAAGAGTGTAACGTTGCCACGAAGTAGAGATAAAGGAGGTTCAAAAAATTGTGCCCGAAATACAGTCCAAGAGCTAGGACTACTCGGATGAAATGTGTGTTAACATTCAATTGCGATGTTTAACTAGTGTTTAATATTCAATAGAGGCGGTAGGCGGTGGCGAAGGACTGTATTTAAGGAGCATTGTCTGATAGAGTTACATGGTACCGACTCACCGAAGCGCGCGATGGTCGCATCCCCGCGCAGCGTGACCAGAACCACTTTGACGGGCTCCGTGGCGACATACTCACGTGGTGAGCCTGATCGGCTAGGCTTGTATCCTGGGTGCGATATATTCCTATCGGAATCTCGCACGTAGTGGAACATAACTTTTGATACAACCGACCATACGTGCGAATCCACATATCCTCCTTCGTAATTTTCATCTGTCACAGTCCAAAATTTATTACTACTTAAGCATCTTGGCTCTTGGTTCGGCGCTGAATAAACTAACAAATTGATATGGAAAAAAATTTACAAAATCAGTTATATCAATTCGCGTAGCAAATAACGAGGATAGATGATAATGGTATTAGTGAATACATTCGCTTGCTTACTAATAAATAAACTAGAATATATCAACAGACTTACAGAGGTGAGGAATCCTGAACCAGGAGCTTGGTCGACTCCCAACAATAATCTGACAAATGTAATGACATAGTCTTTTACAAAGGCCTGGTATAGCAATGTGTCCAACATGGAAGCGGAAAAGACAGAGCCAGCGGCGAAGGGCAATCGAAACATGTAGGAGATATGTGAACCCCTTTCCTTTTCACGCTGCAAAATCAAGGTCTTATTTGAAATATTTAAAATCTAAACATAAAATTGAAATGAGCAAAATAATTGCATCAAACCTTTTCCATTTTGGAGAGATGTAATGCATATTTATCATGAGCCCTGAATTGCATGAAGCGCATATTTGACGACTGCGAGAGTTCCGTTATAGATTTAATAGACGGAAAGAATCTGAAATAAAAATATATTCTCAACTGTGAATTGGTATAAAAATAGTCGACAGCTTGATTAAGGGTCTAGATCTGTGATGTTTACAGGGAAAAAGAGTTTAGGTTATGAGTTTATTGATTTTACACAATTGTGTATTCATAAACTCGGACTGAGTTTATGAATACACAAACTAATTAAATTAAATTTGAGTAAAAATCTATACGATTCTCATGCTTCATGTAATGTTTGATTCAGTGCTCTTAGTTATTTTTGTGTAGTATATTTTCGCTAAGCAACGATTTTATTTTATTAAAAGTTGTTAAAAGCACTCATAATTAAATTCGCTAGCACTTTAGTAATTCGCAATGTTGTCCATATTATTTCTATCAATATGGTATGATCTATATATTATAAACAGTGAATGTTTTTACTTGAACATCGTCTGAACTGCTACTATAGTATTACAGTCTGAGAGACTGTCTTCTTCAGCAGAATTAGATAATTCCTTATTCACAACGACTACATTCTCTGCCAATGTTATTCCAGCACGTAGGAGGTCATCTAAACTGTAAAATAAATAAAAGTTACGTATTAGTTTTTAATTCTGACTCTAAGGTATAATAACATTACTGAAATGACCCGTCAGCAATTTTAATGAGAAAACTATTACGGTGTACAAATTTATACAAAATCCATTAACAAAATGCACAAAAAAATGAAATGTCAACTTACGTTATAATAATGTGGGAAAACATTACATAATAAAGAACAAATATTACACTCAAGACATTAAAAACAAACATTAGAAATCTCCAAGAACATGTTTACTTACCAATCAATAGAACCTAGCATCCAATAGATCAGTGGAAAGTATGAGATGGAATCCAGGAAAGCTATATCTGGTCTACGTTCGAGTAAAAGGATAATGGGATTCAATGAAGTTTTCGATCTGAAATGGGCACGCAGGGGAATAATGAAGTTGTATATTCCATTGGATGCGTAGTCAGCGGCGAGGATTATCGTTTTGTTTTGCCATTGATATTCCTTAGCGTTCCGGTACGCGCAATGCTCACAAACTTGTGCCAACTGAAGACAGCAGAGTGGTTTCTTTTCTTTCAGCAAATAACATAGGGTTGGACTTACGCCGATAAAAGGTGATACGGGTGGAAAACCTTTTACGATCCTGCGGACCAACAAAATAATTTAAGTATTCATTAAATCCATAGCGTCTGTGTTTTATAAAAACGACGAAACGAAAATATGGCAGGACAGGCCGAAGCAAAGCTTATTTTAAAAGTAAAATATTAAATATTGTACATTGCAGAACGACAATTATAATCTTACGAATTAAGGGTCAATGCATATTGATTTAGAGTCGAAGTGAAGTGACGCGTCTTAACTAAAATGCATGTTACAGAGTATATTGAGACAAACTAGTAAACTACGAAAAACAAACTTTAAAAAGCAAGTTATAAACTGAAACTATTGTCACACAAAAAGCTGTGATAGCCTAGTGGTTAGGAAGACCGACTTCTAATCGGAGGTCGTGGGTTCGATCCCGGGGCACGCACCTCTAACTTTTCGGAGTTATGTGCGTTTTAAGTATTTAAATATCACTTGCTTTAACGGTGAAGGAAAACATCGTGAGGAAATCTGCATGCCTGAGAGTTCTCCATAACGTTCTCAAAGGTGTGTGAAGTCTGCCAATCCGCTTGGCCAGCGTGCTAGACTATGGCCAAGACCCTTCTCACTCTGAGAGGAGACCCGTGCTCTGTAGTGAGCCGGTAATGGGTTGATCATGACATTGTCACTTGACTTGATTAACCGGGTAAGAACGTTAAGCGCCTTGAATAGTCCTGCTAGCAGTTATTTGTGTTTATCATGTCATACGCCAAAGTAACTGTACACAGTTACGTTATGAACTATAAACAGATACGTTAGCATGTGGATTAGCGATTAAAGAAAACTTCCCTGGCGGGAAAACCTTTCTAGGAGTACCATGAGTCATATTTTTCTATCGAGATCTAGTATTGGTATTATGAAGCATATATAAGATAAGAATAATTTGTGGCAACAACTTTCAACTGCACGTTAAGTGATTTGAATGGTTAGCAAACTTTGTTTTATAAAATTACAATTATTAATTTTGCTGTTAAACTGTATTGATCTCATGAATTTCAGTTAATCGTTGGAACTGTATAGTTGTTGTGGTGTAGGGTTCTTCGAATCATGAATGACAAAGAGACTTAAAGACTATATTAAATTATAAAATTCTACTTACAACATTACAAAATATGTGACGCGTAGTTCCTACTCTATATCAATATGCCTCGATCCTAAAGAACAGTATTTGGTGAATTTTATTAACAGACGTGTCACGTGACACGAAATACCAAAAGATTAAATTTATTCTGTTTCCATACAGTTTTCATGAATGAGTTATGAAATTCATGAGAATATACTTTTTTCGGAAGTAATAGTAGTAAAGAAAGTAAAACAATGAGCGCTGGAGTATTTCAATTTGTGCGAATTGCCCAGTGGCTTGTCTAGACTTTTGCGCGTTGGGAATATTATGGAAAAAAGCTGTACATAAATACAATATTAAAAAATCATCACTTATGTATGCATAGGTACATATATCTACAACAAGTGCTCATACAATTATTCTAACATTCTGTAACAAACTCAATATTAAGCAGTTAAACAGCTTTCATAGCCGTTCACATTTTTAAGTCTCTCATTTAGAACGGGCTCCACCTACCTACACTTAGGGAGTTAATTAAAAGGTTGCGTTTTCTGCGGTTCTATACATCAAGTTGGAAAATAGTTGAGAGGCTCATCCCTGGCCATGTTAAATAAATTTTTATAAACTTGAATTCTAACTTTTATTAAAGATCCCCTGAATGAGCCCCTGGCGCGTATCGTATGCCATGCCCTTTGGTTCCCTTGAGTCATTGGCTGGAAACTTTTTGACAACTAGCCGATCCACCTCGGCATCGCACTGGGCTATATCCATACACTCAATTCGAATGTGTTAATGAACCTTCTTCGAAAAATACTTTCAAAATGTTAATCCTCAGTATAAGTTATGACAAGTATAGTTAAAATCCAACCAGAAGTTTCAGCATGGTGTGGTGGGCCATTTATGGGTTTACGTGACTGATGTTATGTAATTTCTTCTTTAGATAAGCAACAGGTTGAAAATATTATTTTTCAATAGGTTTTAAAAGAACTTCAGTTATCGTTCTCAAATCAGTTCGTTTGTCAATGGCACACCATTGCTTATAAGTTTAATGAAATCAGTTAATTGGTCTGTAATTATTATTATGGGACTGTTGAAAACTTTAAAACGTCCTCTTTGTCAACTGATAGACCACCATTGGTCCATGTTTGTTATGTACCTCTACCTGACTGATACATTTCTCATTTAGTAAATTTCACGAAGAATTAAATCCCTTTAAAAAAATAAAAATACTCGCCGAATTGAGAACCTCCGCCTTTTTGGAAGTCGGATAAAAATAGTTTCTTACATAATATCAAGCATAATAGAGTTGTTCATAATTCTAACAACTGTTAAAGTGAATTTGTAATAATATTGTGAAGCCAGTTAAATAAAGATGACCCAAATTTTTATATGTTCCAACCTGAAGGATAAAAATATGACCGGAATCTTATAAATAAAGTTATGTTTCTTGTACTAGGTTTTATCGATTCGTTAGAAACAGACAAAATAAAAACAAATGTAAATTCTTAAAAGAATAATGTTAAAATAGGCCCGTACAGTTCGTCCGCTAAAATAGTTTGCAGTAGGTACAGGCACAGTGTACCTATTGAATAGTAATTACAATATTTTGAAACCTAACTCCACGCGCGCTAAACTACTTGTTCAGCAGACGTACGCAGCGGGCCGCGTTAGTTTCGAGGAAAGAAAACGAAAAACTTCTAGTGGTCGAGCCAATGATATTTAATTATTATGAATCACATTTTAAACATTAATTATAATTTATGTTATGAGGAATAAAATGGGAACGCGTCACATTACGGCGGCCAGCGACAAGAGAGAGAGGTCAAAAAGTAAAATGTCATATTAGGCTTGTCTATGGCAAGAATGCGTTCAGAATAACAATGGATACATTGATTTTTCAACACTACTTACTAATATTGATTACAAAACTAATCAAAATGCAAGGGTAGGAACGGTTTACTCACCTACTGAAGTCGTACCGCCAGGCGGAGCGCGTGTCACTGGCGGCCAGCGAAGACAGCGAGCTGGTAGTGGCATCATCTCTGCAGGCGCCGCGCCAAAGGGACATACAGGGCTCAGGGATTTACGCACACATTCGTAACTAAACACTTGCGAGGGGTAACATTCTGTGCTCTAATGGACGAATTTCTTACAAATCGTGCTCTAGTTGGTTCCAGTATTTAAAGCTATTCATTTAGTTAGGTATACCACTACATAGTAAATATGTTCCAGTTTTGTATTTTAAAAAAATCTTAATAGTGTAATATGTGTAAGTAATACTAATATACCTAATACGAGTTAAACATATATTTTTTTCAATACTCGCAAAAAAATAACTACTATGAATGTATAGTATAAACTTTAAATGAAACTAATTGCAAATAATGGTATTTTTACACGTTATGGTTTCAGCGCATGCGTTTCGATGACGAAATGCAATTTTATGTTATGTTTTTGAAATTAGATGGTGTATGATTGGTACCCATTTGATACCCGAAATCAATAGATTCTTTAGAGTACAGTGACTTAGACTCTATATGTCAACGAATGCTTCTTGATAAATGAAGTGCTTCTTCATCTTTAATATTTTTTTTTAATTTTATTGATGTCTTTTTCACAACTTTATAATCGGCATCTTTTGCCTTGTTTATTACAGCGTCTCAGATTTTTATAGACAACTAAACTAAAGACATACTTCTTTTATAAAAATTGTAAAAAAAATATATGAATTGCGTTGAATTTTCGTATGACGTCCGTGCCAACCTTTGACTCTTTTGATACAGTTTTAAATTCGATATTTCTCATTATAGCAACCTAAAATATAGCAACTTAATACTTTTGGTATGATCATCTCAGAAATGACGAATCTGTCCGAGGCTGGCAAAAAATCTGCCAAAATCTGCCAACGCGATTCTTGAAAATGCAAAAAATGTGCCATCATATTATTACTTCCTATGGGGACTAGAATGAATAAATAAAATAAGTATTCAAAAATTCTTAAACCAAACTAATTTTTTTTATTGTATTGTTTTGCTTATTATTTTATACTATTGCGTAAACATTTGTTTCTAATTCTTCATTTTGTTAATTTTTATTATAGAATGGCTTTACCGACATCTTTTTAATAATTTATTTCGTTGGTTTGAAAAAAATACAGTAACCTTGTTCTTACATTTACCTTATTTTGTTGTAATTAAAGCAGATACATGTTTATTTAGGATTCTGTTTCTTATTTTTATTTTACTCATGTTTACTTGGGAGAATATTCCATCACATGAGGCATTTGACATTGGCACACTTAAGAGAGTTTTCGCAAAGTTTGCAATATTAGTATATTTTGTAGCTTCATTTGCATCACACATTTCCTCAATAGCTCCCTAGAATTTGTTCACATTTAAACTTATGTTGGTGCCACTTCCGCCAGATTTTAACAAATCGCTTACACTTTTATCGAATTCGTCGTCGACTTTTTTAAGATTATTTTCGTCTACTATATTGTAAAATTTATTTGCAATGTTTACAGTTAACACAAATTCTTTGTAAATTCTGTCACAGTTACAATTTAAGAGCCAAATCTGCACAAATGACAGAAATCTGCCACAAATGGTCACACGAGGTACACTGCTTTTGGAAATTGTTGTTGTTGATAGTGAACTTGTCAGTATCAGATTTCGTTTGGTGACTAGAACTTAATGCTGTAAAATCGTTTCTTCATATTTAAATTAAATATCTTAATTTTTAAAATAAACAACGGATGCAAAAGTGATCTATGAGCAAAAGCAATCTTTTCGTTTGATTCAACAGAACATATACAAGATACAATGGCGCACTTTGTGCAGAGCGCATGCTGTGCAACCTGGTCGGTCTATCTACACGTTTGAATGTAGGAGTACTGCCTAAAACAGTAACAAATACACATGGAAAGTCGTAAAGACGTGCCTCTAATCAATAAAATAACCATGGGCAAAATGAAAATTAACAAAACTTAATTAAAGTCTGTAAGTTCAGTGGTGACTTTATAAAATGTACTGCATCCACCAACAAACACAATTATATGTGTAAAAACGATTATTTTTAATATTATTCTGAATTCAATCTTTTCTATGAGTTAAGTTTTGCTAATATGACGTGTTTAGATTCACATTTCCTAAACTGTTTACAACGATCTGCATTTTTTTTCCTAATATCCGAAATGTGAATCTGAAACAATAATTAAAAGGCCTAGTATATTAAAAATAGTCTACATTTTAATTAGAAATATTGTGAGAAAATAAAAGATGCGTGCGTGCATGATCGCGGGAATGGCGACATGGTCTGCGAGGTGGTCTTACGCGATCTTCTCAGAGGGAGAACGCCACGGCACGTCATCGTCGAGCTCGTCCTCGCTTTCGTCCGCCTCCACCTCGTCGTCTTGGTTCTCGGTGGCTATGTTCAGGCTGCTTGTTACCATGTCGGGCACGGGCAAAATAGATGGACGTCGGCTACCTAAGTGAGTTTTTTAAGAAACAATATAACTGTAGTCGACGACATTTGAAATAATGGCTAAGAGTAGTTTGCACCATAGTTACGTTACGTTTACAAAAAGAAAAAAGTAAAATGGATTGCACAAGTTGATAATCGTACTACTTACTATGGTTTAAGGTAAGAATACCTAAAAAAGAAAGGTCTCTGACCACCACGTCAGAGGACAACTTGTCTTCATTAATAAAAAAAAAAAAAAAAGGTAAGAATAAAATCGTCTAAAGACTGATGAAACCTTGTATCGAGTCTACTTTTTATTAACCTCCTGGCGCACTGAAAGGCAGTGTTCAAATATGAAACAGTCCAAATCTCAGCCAGCATACTCAGGATCTCGTTGTCAGAGGCCTTCAAGCGACTCCAAAATGACACGTTTTGCATCTTATGATCGCAAAGACATCTGGCGAAGATGTCCGACGCGCTCCAGTACCTCGGCAACTTTATCAGGATACGATAAATATTGCACTTGACACAAAGCTGAATGTGTTCAAAAATGTGCAATATGCTCTAAACAATGTCACCTTTACTTTGTCAGTACACTTTCTTACCAGAGCGCGACGTTCTCGCTTTATGTCTTCATCGTCAACGAGACCCTCAGTCAATATATTATGGCCGAGGTACCTAAAACGTTCAACCCTCTCAAATCGTAAGGCTTCAATTTAGCTATTATCTTGATTCTACTCTACGCTTGGAAACCCTTATGGTTCCCACTTATGGTAATCACTATTCCCCTTGATAACAAGCGCTGCAGTTTGTTGCGGCTTCGTGCTGAGCGGGGAACTTTATTTGTTCCAAATTAACTTGTTTTGTTAAATCGCTTTACTTGTTTTGTAAGCATAATTTTGTAATAGTTATGTGGACTTTAAACTTTTATCTATCTATCTATTTCAATCTTTGCAATAAAAAAACAATCAGATTCTATAAGAGTAGCAAATAATCTCTCAACGCTCAGTTTGTCGTAGTTACCTCGGCGGCAGCTTAGGAAATCCGGGCTTAAGAAGTTTGTATTATCAGGTCGCGGAAGCAAAAGATGACTGTCGGTAGCACTGTCAGTAGCTGGAGAATCTTTTAAGCAGGTTCTAGAATCTAATCCTGCTGTTGATGCTCCTTCCATTTTGGCTGGAAAATATAACAATGATTAAGAAAATATTCCTCATGTCCATAAGTCATTCAATGTAATATTATTTAACCAATCTAATAGAATATAAAAGTATTTTAGAAGTGCTTTTGAATCGTCAAGTGAGTCTACCACTCGATTGCCTTGCGGCTGGAAGGCAATTCCAAGATTGCTGTTTGGAATGCCATTCTCATCAAGAACCAGCAAGAAACTCGGCGGTTGCTATATTAGTTCTAATAGTTCAGATACAATAATTTAAAATATTCATTTTGGCGGTAGGTGAGTCCGTGGATATAGTCAAACACTGAAGGCCAGTAATGGAATGTCTTTATTTGTAAAATGTCCGCGTATTTATAAAGGATTTTAGGCGGCAAATAAAATGCTAGGAAATCGATCAACGAATCACGGTGAAGCCTGATGACATGAAATGGAGGTGATTGGTCAATCTGGAGGACGTAATCATCCACAGTACCCGAGCACCTCCAATTACGGCTCGGTTCGTCACTTTGTTTACCATGCTTATGCGCTCTGATTGGTAGCAGCTGTAGCGGGAATGATATCACTATGCCTTAGATTTACATCACGCGTGGACGCGGAGTTGGTTTGATTGAAGCCACGGCTTGAATAGCTTTTATGCATCAGTGGGTCGCGCGCGCCGCGATGTTTGTAGTTACGATACTCTCTATTGAAAACGTACAGGTGGCATGCTAATGTGTCCAGAGCGCGTCGTCTATATTCCGTTTTTATTATTGGTTTGGCACAGTATAATGTAACAAAATGAAAACAAACAAAGCAAAATATGGAAATACACAAAAACTGAAATTAAACCTTAATCTTAGTTTTCTCAAAGTAAATTCTTCTCACATCGGTTCCTCAGCTTTATGGATAATGTTCTCTTGAGATTACTCTTTGTTCTCTTGAGATTACTCTTACTTCACAATGTTTCGCCATTTCTTTCTGTTAGAGGTTGTGCAGAGAGCATTGCAGAAGGGTGTGTCGACCGCTTCTCTTATCTGGTCAGATCTACGTCTTTAGATCCAAAAAGTATTCGATCGGTTTTAGGAGAGCCTCAGAGGATTGCCAACCATTTCGATTTTTCTCAGAAGAGCTGCCATTTTATCCTCACTGCTTTTGACATCAGCTTGAGCATCAGCGCTGATGCCATAAAAGTTGTGTCATCAGCGTATCTCAGGTTATTAAGCTTTAAGCCTCCAATGCTAATTCCATCATCCCAATCCGAAAGCACGTCTCGTATGATGAACTCTCCGTAGATGTTGAAAAGGATAGAAGGCATTATACATCTCTGACGTACGCCTTTTCCAAAAAATAAAGGGTGTTGATGTGCTAGCACTGATCCGTATGACTCCAGTGCTGTTATAATATTAAGGAAGTTAAAAGAGCCACAAGATGTTTCGGCACGCCCAACCTGTCAGCACTCCACACATGTTGCTGGTTAAGACCGTCGAGGGCCTTGATACAGTCGACAAAGCATAGCACTATTGGTGATTCAATTCATATATAGCATTTCTCAATAAGTTGACGTACGTCCAGGATTTGCTCTCGAGCCTCTGCCTTTTACAAATCCTGCCTGCTCCTGCGGTATCTATCAATCTAAAAAATGCCGGAATCGTTGGTTGAGCACGTGTAAGAGAACTTGACTCATCTGAGAGATTAGCAAGAGTGTGCAATAGTTTTCACATTTCTTGGTCGATTTTTATGGATTGGCAGAATAATAATATAATTAATGTCATCCAGTCGACTGGCCACTCACACGTTCGCCAGACTTCGTCGACCACTTCTCTTATCTGGTCAGATCTACGTCTTCAGATCAAAAAGTATTCGATCGGTTTATGGAGAGCCTCAGAGGATTGCCAACTATTTCCATTTTCCTCAGAAGAGTCGCCATTTTATCATCACTGCTTGAAATTAGTACATTTTCTAATAAGTAATATTTGTTTAGGTTTTCTAATTTTCTCATTGGCTTTTTTTTTCAATTTCTTTTTAATTATCTTTGGTTTGCTGTTTAAGTTTGTGATTTTTCTGATAAAAAAGCTT
This sequence comes from Melanargia galathea, assembly GCA_920104075.1. Classification (NCBI taxonomy): domain Eukaryota; kingdom Metazoa; phylum Arthropoda; class Insecta; order Lepidoptera; family Nymphalidae; genus Melanargia; species Melanargia galathea. Next base: position 16,805,736 of record OV049860.1, read on the forward strand.
CTTTGAATTATCTCTCATTGATACAATGCCCACCGCTAGAAGAAACTGACAATTTATTTGGCTCACCATCAACTTCTCACTGCCTAGGTAATGATTTGATTCTAGTACTTACTCCTTTCATTATTTTCAAAAATTACCTTTTATAATATATATTTTGGCTTTGTGCTTTGATTTCTGTTTTCGAAGTCAGTTAACAATATTGAATCTATACATAATGAGATGTTAAATTTGAGTTTGATGGTCAGTAAAATTAAATTAAATTCCATTATGATACAATTATGTACAATGTACATATATGCATAAATAATAAATATACGTATTATAACGAACTAAAGATGAATGTGTAGAGTTTAAAGTAAAATGTTCACTGGCTTATAGAACGAGTCATATGAGGGAGTTTTACCTTGATTAAAATTGAAAAAACCTTATTTATGAATCTCCTACGAGCTGCTCTCTGTCTCGTACTGCCAATTTAAACCTCTATTCATTTATCTAGTGGAAAATAAATTTTGTAGACATCAAGCAACTTAAGCAAAAAGAAAAATAAAGTAGACCAAATGATTGCCTGCGTCAGATTTCAGAGGAAGAGAGGCGATCATATCCGATCTACTTTAGGCAGTAATCCAACTGTGACACTCACAGCCAGCAACAGTTAAATTAGCGGATGATACAGTTTTAGCTTGGTTGATGCGTGATGGCGATGCGTTTGGTGTGGAACTCGCGGGAGCTTGTAGAATCACTTGTGGGAGGTCGTAATGAGCCACATTACTACCGTCTGGTTTTTTCTGATGTCCCGTGCCATCTTCTGCATCCCCAGTTTTCTTCTCGTTAGAGAGAAAACTACATGCAGTTTGATCTTTGGGTATGGTGCTAGCTTTGCTTTCCGTCTGTTTATCAGAAACTACGAAAGCGGAATTTTCTTCCTTCGTGATGCTCATGTAGTAACACGTATCGCTGCTTTTCATGATGTGTCGAGGACCTGGATTTAAGAGAATAGTTTCTTCATAAAATTCAGGAAGTTCAGCTGGACGAACACCAACTAGAGCAACACCGTACCTGTAACGATAACGTATTATGGCAGAATCTTATCTGTATATATATGGTAAGTAATAGTTTAATACCCGGTTTCTCATACTTTTAAAATCTGATTTACAAACACCTTGGCAATAGCATCGTTTTCTTCTTTCAGTTTTGCATATTATTATTAATCAGCTACTGAACTGATTGATAATTGTGACAATCTGTTAGTTGGTTACCACGCTGGTTACAACCCAAAGTTGCTCAAAATCGGAACGTCAAATGGATGTTAGCGATTTACGGACATAAATAATAATTGCGTTCAGAAACCCAAGCGCATTTAATTGGAGATGAAAATTGTGTTAACAGTTGGTTGTATAATTTATGGGTATGAGAAATCAGGTATTAGTAAAAAAGAGTCTATTTATTACGTACTTTCGGTGTGAATGGAAACTAGCATAGGTAAAGCTTTTTCCTTCGTATTCGCCAAAAAACCTACTATCACCAAGAACAATGTGATAAATTTCATTTCCAGAACATTTTCCATAGAGACGATGCCATTCTTCTGGCGACTGCTGACCTTCCCTAGAAAGTATGATGTAGAAGATTAAATATCAGATGCTCACACTAGTTGTAGATACGCTGACAATATCAATGCTCTGCAGAAGTGATGTACTAACTGGCCACGACTGGTGTGCAGCAGAAGAGTGACGAGAGTGGAGGCTCCGGGACAGGTGCAATTATTCGCTAGCAGTGCGTATTTGAACTCGTCTTCACATACAACGAATTCTGCAAATTTCACATGAAGTTTGTTCTCCGGGCGGAAGATTTGTACGTATTGTGGCACGTCAGGAGCAAAATCTTTAACAGCCCATGACCTGAAAGGAATTATTATTTTTTTGTTTTTCAATATTGAATTATTATCTTCCATTTATGATATACTTATAATAATATGATATAATTTATAGCATTATTGCGACAAATGCTGTAGAATTTTTAGTATTAGTACAATCTCTTTACATAAGAAAAGTGAAAACACGATACAAACCTTAGAATAGTATGTTCGTCAGCAGCTGTTTTGTCTGCATAATTCCTCGCAGCCAGGATGAAGCACGCCTCGGCTTCGTTCATCCGAGCTCGAATTAGATCCGTATCTTTCAGACAGGAGCCTTGAATATATATCACACGCTGAGCCCAAATGGGTACCTGTAAATGGACACAGTATATTTCTTTCTAAAGTAGAATATAAGATAGGGGGAAAGTTTCGACGTACTTCTATAGCAAAAATACTTTTTTATTATTTACATGTAAGTATTTTTGAATTGTTAGTTTTTATTTGAAGTGTTTATACTTCTAACTACAGCTAATTTTTAACTCACAAAAAATTGTTTTAGCAACCAACTCATTTCCTATGCAAATATGGGTCATTTAAATAAATATAATAAAAAATAAAATAGCTTTTATTTTCGAAATCACAATAATATAATTGTCACGAATTAATTTTTTTACCTATATATTATTTTATAAATTACATTAAAAATGACATTAATTTCAATATATTATAACATGGTTATAAGATGTCGCGCGTTTCGAATTGTCGGCAATGTTGTCAAAGGCTTCCTCTAGCTGGGGTACCAGCCAGGTAACCTCCCAGTGTGCTTGGGTGCTGTTGGTCCTCTTGGATACGTCCGAGGGGAAGAGCAATGTTCCCCAGAAGAGCAGTGAGCACCGGGCCGATGCACCCCGGTAACATGGCTAATAATGTTCCTACGGGGATATTGTTAGCTATGACCAATGACCTGGCAGGGGGGGTTTCTCCGCGTGTCCCTCTCAGTAGCAGAGAGCACTGTGAATAAAACGGGGATGGGGGGCGGTGATGCCCATTAGAGTGAGGAGTTCCGCGCGATGAATTGGGCGTATCCATCGCCCATCCATCGAAATATACGTACTCGGGTGTGGCGCACCATTATGTTCCTCTATGGCCTGCCTCTACTTCTTTTACTATTCCGCGATTACCAATTTGAAATTAGTTTGCTCTGTTTGTCCTGTTGGTCTCTTTGTGAATGTCTAGCCCATCTCTGAATCTGATCAAGAATGTCGACATCGGTCTTTGAGCTTTACTCTTATATGCTTTTTTCCATTGCTCTTTGTCACTATGCTAGCTTTAATCTGTGATGTTGAGTTAAAGTCCATGTTTCGCAGCCGTATGTAAGACATGGCACAAGACAAGACACAAGCGTTGAAAACTACGTTTTATTGGCAAGCTAAAATTTCTTTTATCGTACAATATTTTTTTCATCTATTTGCTATCCTTCTATCGATTTCCTTAGTCGTTAAATCCATTTCATAAGTGATACAATCTGCCCTGAGTATATGTATTCGTTAACATAGTCAATGATTTTTCGATCTACCATTATATTTATTTTTGTGGAGTTTGTCATTACTTTTGTCTTACTAACATACATAGACTAGCATACTTTGATACTTTCTTGAGACAGTTATATTGAATCATTATTTCAATTTTTCTGTTCTCCTTAAAGAGAAAAAGATCGGTCAGCAAATCTGACATGTATTTACCGTCCGAGGATATCTATGTCCACTTATTCTTGGCATTAAAAGGTACAATATAGTTGGTTGCCATGTTTCAAATATAGACGTGTCTCATTAGCTGTGAATTTTTCAAGATTTTTGGACAGAAAAATTGCAACAAGTCATTTTGAGACAGGCTTCTTGAGATCAACTTTCCGCAACTCCAAGAATTTGGAAGGAGCCAAAACTAGTGAAAATGTAATTCCAGACATAGATATCACAATTTTTTCGGAGGTGCTTGAGATGTGAGTGGTCTAACGTTATCCTGGTGAGAGATGTCGCCCATAGGGTGCCTAAACTTTAACTAGCAAATTTTATTTAATCAATAATTTAAAGACGACAGGAGACTTTTTTATGTTGATGTTGTAATACATTATGTGAGCGCAAAATCGCAGTGCGTGCCTAAACTTATTGAAGGTCGTTTCGAAAAACTGAAATTTTCACCTCTAACCATTTGGATTAGTGCCTTTACGCGGCATCTTAAGCGTACGACAAATAAAATCACATTTGAATGACATACCTACTTCATGACTGCCAATCGGCACATACCAAAACCTTCGAGAAAGACAAATAAAAGAGCACTCAAACAAGTTTCAAGGCTACCCAAATACTTGCGAAGTCCTCCAGGAACATCTCCAGACAAATTCATAATTAATTGTTATGAGAACTTTCGCAGGCATTTGGGAGTGAGAGTTTCAATTCAAATAATCGGATGATAGGGGAACTACATTGTTTTAGTGAAGAATCGTTTTTTTTTTGTTTCAAAAATATCGTTGTTAAAGAATGTGACCGATTCTGTTGTACATAATCTCTAAATCTAAACTAAAATGACAGGTCTAAATATATTCCTGTCTCTTTCACAATACTCCCTGCTGAATGGGATAGCACTATTTTTAAACCTGTCAATTTAGTTTAGGTTTAGAGATTGTGTACAACAGAATTAGCCACAATGTACGGCTGTTCGAAAATAAGGTTCTAAAACTGGCGAAATAAAAAGATTTAAGCATTCACCTGTAAAATCATCCTCATAGTAGTATCAAGCTCCATTGGAGATAATAATACAACGTAATAGTCTTGCAACAATGGATGAGCATAGAACTCGTTTAGAAAATCCATGATAGTATCAGCGTGAAGAGTCGTGGAACAAACTACAACATGTTTCTCCGACTGGGCACGGTGTGATGAGTAAGATCCACCCAGCTTCTGCCTTTCCATCCACGTAAATGCCAGTTGTTCGAACTGTAACAGAGAAACCATTTTGTGAAAAACAAAAACAAAAACCTTTGAGGGAAAAAGTTCACTATAAAAAATTTACGATATATCCAATATGAACATAAATTCAGCATATGATGGAAAAATTCTGGCACAGTAGACCTATCTAGTACGTTTGTTACCTATATGGTTTACATTTACATTACGATAATAAAACTTACAGTATTGTTAGTAAAAGTGTTTCAAAATAAGTCGTATTTTTGTAGTGCAAATGATATAATGTACCTGTGTAGGTAAGACGATGAGAGCAACTCCAATCATTATGACCATGAACAGTTGCGAAGGCCATATATCCGGTACAAAGTCGCCGTAGCCCACTGTTGAAAAGGTGACCACAACAAAGTAGGTGGCTTGGAACAAGTTCAGGTGACGATGACCGGCGCGTTGAAAATGTTGGATGCCACAAACGCTGCAATAAGTTAATGCATAACTCAATGCCTAAACACAATATGTATTGTTCGTTTCGAATCTGGATATCTTGAAAAGGGAAAGTGAAGAGACTTAAAACGCAAATATTTCTTAAATAACTTGTAAACCTTAAGAATATTTTTTTATGTATAAAAGGTACTAAGTGTGAAGATAAAATCTTAAAAGGCTGCAAATTGAATGAGCACTCTGAGAAGATGTCTTTCTAAATTTTATAAAGGAAAAAGGCTTGGTTGAATCTGACATTTTTCTTTAGCTATTTAAAATATTATAATAATTGAATTAACATAGTAAAGGCAACATATAATAATAGAATTTTCATATTCTGGAAGAATTACCGAATATAGTTCTGTTTTAAAAAATTCACTATTTATTTGGAAAACTATGGTTTATAGTATATTAGTTATACTGACAAAATACTGATTGTTGACCTTCAGTAATAGAGAGGTATATGAAGAAGAAGAAGAAATAATTGTTGAATTTTTCTTACCTAGTAAAAACAAGACATAGCAGAGTGACACAAAGAATCATTAGTTGCTGAGACAGAGCCGACTGAGACTTCTGCATTGCGCGATGTAAATCGTTCTGAAAACGTTTATATTATATTATTTATTATTACTTCAATGGTGATCTCTTCTTTGATGTTGCTTCATTGGATACTCACAAACATGTTTTCAAGTGATCTCTTTGCGAGCCAACAGTTTAAGAATACCGGGATGAACAAATTGCGGAGCGGCGGGAATGGTACCTGGAATCAAATGTGCATCATTATCAATGAAGATGATTCCGTATGCCATTGCTTTAATACACATAGGTTGAACAAAATATAATACTTAACAGTAAGTGCAAATGGCACCGTGTTCACCATCTCCAATATGAAGTGGAAAGACAGGACCTGCTGCCAGATGTTGCCCTTGAGATAAAATAATGGTTAGTTAGTAATCGTGAATCATTACTGTTAAAGTAATTTTACTAATTTGTAACCATTGACCAATGGTCAAACATGCATTGGTAAAACTTCTGATCACGTGTTCGAGTCATTTCAATCTCTGTTAACATTTTTATCTGCCATGATCTAAAGTTATAGATTTTGTTACTTTGTAAAATGAAGATGAAGCAGTGAGTTTATTTTATTTGCCAAACATGATTACTAATAGGCAATATGATTATTTGATTATGTTATATTTTTTCATGAATTAGTAAGTATTGTTAGGACTATCACCTTGTATCCGAGGTACACAAGCAAAATAGCTTCGGACAGTGAGATCATAGCCAAAACCGCTTGCACTCCCCAAAGGTATAGCGGCCGGTTTACCCATACTATCCCATCCCAGTTGATGATCGGATGCTCCTGAAACTCCTCTTCGGTTAGATTCGCTGAATATTCGAATTCAGTCTTATTGCCTGGCTTACATCCATAACTGAAATAAATAAAAACGTTGAATAAAGTACCGTAAACGACCTTGGACTAAAAAAAGTAAACCAAGGCACGATTGATTTTCTATATTTAAAAAAAGAACTTGCAATCAGGTGATAATAATAAAGTAGAAGTTACATAAGGACGTTGCACAGCGTGTTTTATTTAACTATAGAACAACATATAACGGGAATCGGTATATTTTAAACCAAAGGCAGATAAATATAAATCCATATAGAAGGATGATTGATACAATGGCTTAAAAAGCTTCGATAGTGATTTAAGATGAGCTCCATATCTCTAATCAGGGCAGCAGTAAATTAAATAATATTTACTGCTGCTAATAATATATAATAATGAATATATAAAATTTCTCCGCACTGTGTTAGTAAAATAAAACAAAATGTATGTAAATAGATTGCATTTATCTTTCACCAAGCAGTCTTGGTTCATGCAGCTATTCGCCGATTACATTATCTTATGAAGATGAGCATTCTTTGTCCTATGTGTACAGTGTGTGTCTGTATTTAAGTTAAGAATATTTAACGAAACTGTTGTTTTAAATTTATTATTTTATGGTCTAAGATCCCACAATACAAATGCAACGATCTTCACCCCTATGGGTGAAGATCGTTGCATTTGTTTCGTTAACCTTTATAATTTAATGGCGTTTTGTCGACATTTTGAATATAGACTAACAGGTCTTTAGTAAACTCCTAAAATATGAAAATTGAATTTTTTGAATGCAAATATTGAAATATTTTCCCTGAATTTAAAATAATACCATTCTTCATTTTTAAAGATTACTTTGTCATGGGCAATAGCATGTCATACCGAAGGATATTTAAAAGACACGTCGTTCTTAATCTATCGTCATACATATATATTTTGAAGATTAAGGTTTTGTAGTCTACTTCATCGAATGCGCTACTGAAATCGGTATATGTATACTGAGTCAACTTGTTGTTTATTTTCCTCACATTCAGTGTATATCGTACATATATATAACTAACCAGATTAGAAACTATGGACCTGTTTCGATAAAATCAAAATTCGACAAATCACGAGGATCGTGGTATAGTTTCAGACGTCGTCTATTTTTTTTCCGCAATTAGCTTTCCCCACTAAACCTTCTATTGCTTTTGATCTTTGTTAGCTTCAGTGTACATATTTAAGTATTTTATTATAGTTTTCTTTGGCGCGGCACATGAACTAAGCTGCGTTAAAAACTAAGCTTGCTTGTTGAGTATTAAGTTATTGTTTACTCACCAGGTGGCAGAAATGGGGTCCCCATCGGCGCAAACTCGAAATATATAAAGAACACAGGCTAGAATCTTGAAAAATAGATTTACTATCCTAATTCGTAAACCTGAAACAATAGATAAATATGCTATCGTACTTTAAAAAATATAAAAGTTACATTCCATGTATATAATATGACTATCTCGTATTATGCTGTCTGTAATTATAGACTTTCTAGTATGCCATAAACTTCCAAATATGTAAGTAATCAAAGCTTGTCAACCGCTAGTTGGTTTTGTATACTTATCTTATCTACTAAAGGCTTAATATAGCATGCATATTCTATGTTAAATGTAATATCCCTATTTTGTATCAATTCTAGGAGCCTTGTAATTGCTAGCGTTACACTTTTCTACCTTCGTAAACGGAGTGACTCCAGCACCGACAATAGCACAGAGCTCAATTTCTTCTCTTGCGTCGCGTCGTGGTCCCCAGCCCCCCACTATAAATTGAGTCGCAGTACTCAGTTCGCGTAAGCTTTCGTGGATGCACGATAAGCTTACGCAGATGTCTGTATAGCCCTGCGATGGTGCTGGAGTTATATGTTGGAGTGCGGAGAATTCAGCAGCAGTTGAGGGATGTTTTGGGTAATAGTAGAGACGTTCGGGCTTGAGCAAGGCCGAGAAATGAATGACATCACCACGGTATCCGCGATACTCAGCCGCTGCCGCTGCTGAAGCGCCACCCATGACTGCTACCACGATATGTGAGAGTCTGAAAGATGACTCGTCGTCCCAGGGGCTGGGGAAGTTTAAATGACCGTTAGCTGGGGTCAACTGCACTCGATCAGTGACCCAATACCACCATGGGTTTGTCCTCTCTATCACTCCCTCCACAGCCTTGTTCAGGCGATTTGCCTGGTTGACTATATCATATATGTCCATCTAGGCTCTTCCTCGAGTCTCATCCGGATGTCCTCGTGTACTGCGTATGTAACGATGGCGTGACGTCTGTACTACATTCTTAATTTTTTTGTCCATTTCCTGCATTAGCTCAGTGGTACGCTGTGCTCGATACCTGGCCGTCATGGGTTGCCCATGAAACTTCGTGAAGAGGAAAGCTGCCGTTTGTTCGTCGAACGTTATAGTCTCGGCTACGAATTCCCGCATCGCACGTATGGCTTCTGTGCCATTCGCAAATACATCGTGTGCCACGTCCGGTACAAATATTCGTTCAAATCTGTTTCGTTGCGCCGCAGGTTGGGGCACTTCGCGGGCCTGCTCCAATCCTATTGTTGCATTCATAAGTCTCTGAGCCATACCTGCTTCCTCCCCCACCTGCTCTTCTAAATGATTAACTTGTGCCATTCTCTTCCTAGAAATGCATCGTTCGTTTTCAAAACCTGCTCTCTAAGCTGCGCTTGCAGGACCTCCTCAAGAGGCATCAACGCATTATCTGACTTTCGTTCTTGATCAGGATTCAGGTACCAAGACACAATAGCACTCGCAGCAGAGCCGAGGGCCACAAGGGCCGTAGCGCGTACCACGCGTCAAAATTGCATTGAACTGTTATATGTTGTGGGTATATAAGCCTATAATAGACTTTCCGATACCCAGGAGCTAGAGACACACACAGTTCGCTAATACGTTTAGGTTCGCGGATAGCTTTCGCCCTGCCGACACGGGATAATTTTTTATCACGGGCAAACGCTGAATTAGGTATAATAGAAATATAAGAGTTTAAGAAACTCTTGCCCTTTTGAAAGCGACTTAAGCATTAAAAGTTTACCTGATTTATTCAGGTAAATCTACCTAACGTAATAAATGCCAAAGTTCAAATCCATACTATGAATTAAATGTTCTTACAAAGGCCAGATAAATCTGAGTTTGACCTAGAACTAAAATAGTACTGGAATCTTCGTTCGATACATTATTTTAGATCGAACGTCTCGTATATAATTAGAATGAATATATTTAGATAACAGCCGGAAATATTAGTTAATTTTACGGAAGAACCTAATACCCGTCTAAAGAATGCTAATGGTATTAATAAGTATTTACATACAAATAATCAAAACATACATACAAGCATAGCATACAATATAATCAAAACACTTTATTTTCTATCTTAAAAATTAAAAATATATACATTATACAATGTTAGTAACAAAGATTTTTCTTGAATCACCCATGCCTCCAAGAATATTTTCTTCTTGAATCATCTCTGGTAGATGGTATTCGTGTTTAATAGTACTCGTAGAAGGTCTGGTATCAGATATGGTTTCTGAATAGCGCGCTATCTGTTGTCCAAAAAGTTTTGTCTTATTTCAGAACTATTAGTATATACTTACTACTGATCTTGAGCGGAGTTCAGGTAAGACAGTACTTGCGGTACGAGGTTGGGTAGCGGAAACAGCCAGCTTAGGCTGCAGTTCGAGCGATGGAGAAAGGCATTGTGAGTCATGGCTTCCTCGTCGTATGAATCTATCGAAATATATTTTGGAACCACATGGGCTGTCTTCGGTTCAAATAAATCCACCAATGGTGTCCCCCACATCTGAAATATGACGCTCGTCGCTGGCATTAAGAGATGCCACTCTGGAGTTACTTAGTCGCGTGACAAGAGCGTCGACCTCTGTATTATGTCGACCTGGGAGAATCTATGCCGTTGTTTTTTTTAAGTTAGCCCTTGACTGCAATCTCACCTGATGGTAAGTGATGATGCAATCTAAGATGGAAGCGGGCTAACTTGGAAGAGGTATGTATAATGTATACCTACCCCTGATCGGTTTCTACACGGCATCGTACCGGAACGCTAAATCGCTTCGCGGCACGGCTTTGCCAGTAGGGTGGTAACCAGCCACGGTTTAAGCCTCCCACCAGTCCAGACCAGAGACTATTTAGAAATTATAAAATCCCAAATTGCCTCTGCCGGGAATCGAATCCGGGACCTCCCACTTATCGCATCGAACATATATGTATATACACATCGAACCACAGCTCTCACCACTGCGTCAGGGAGGTCGTCAAACCTGTACCAAACGTTGTTTAGGTAACCGAACATTCAAATTATCCAACAACACAAGTAGTTGTCTCGTTAGGTTCAGGAGCTTTATTGACTGTGTTCCGTGTTTATGTATGCCACAACTGTTTGATTGTCCAACTGCAGCAGTATGTGTTCCTTGTTCAGCTGCTGTTACTCGTGAATTGCTGCATAGACTGCATACAACTCCTTGCAGTCAACGTGCCAGGATTGCTGAGCTGTTGTCCACTATTCTATCAGTTTTGAATATTTCAGTTGGGCTCCCTATCCCCTACTGCGTTCGCTCTGCACTGTTACCAGGCGATGGTGGTTGCAAATTAATTCCTTCAACACTAACTACATAGTAACATTATTTGTGCTGCTTAATACTTGTAAAGTTGACGAAGATGACTCATTGCTGTTGTATTCATTACACCATTAGATTGTGTAATCTTTGTCAAGAAAGCGACTTGATGAGATAAAGATTCAAATTTCAAATCACTCATCGGATCGTGCCTGCTTCGTGGGCCTATGCGTAGAATCCAATCCTTTACACGAGTCATCAGACATTTCTTGTCCGTCGCTGCTCGAACACGATGAAGCGTCCGAAGCTCCGCTTTATTTCCTTTGTCTCACCTCTCCTGTACGAACTTACGCTTCTTCCACGTCGTTATTACCGATCGTAGAAGCGAAGGAATTACTCAATACTTTATAGAGTATATATATTATCTATTATACTCTAAAATATTATACTCTAAAATGACATACGGATCTGAGACATGGTCGCTAACTATCATGGGCCTCATAAGAAAGCTCAGAGTCGCTCAGAGAGCGATGGAGAGAGCTATGCTCGGAGTTTCTCTACGCGATCAAATCAGAAATGAGGAGATCCGTAGAAGAACCAAAGTCACCGACATAGCTCAACGGGTCGCGAAACTGAAGTGGCAATGGGCGGGGCACATAGTCCGGAGAACCGATGGACGTTGGGGTCCCAAGGTGCTGGAGTGGCGACCTCGCACCGGGGAGCGCAGTGTTGGTAGACCCCCACTAGGTGGACCGACATCAAACGAGTCGCAGGGAGCCGCTGGATACAAGCGGCACAAGACCGTGGCATGTGGAAGTCCCTTCAAGAGACCTATGTCCAGCAGTGGACGTCAATCGGTTGACAACGACGACGACGACTCTAAAGTATTATCAAGCATTTAAAATGAAACGTCTGAACACTACGAAAAACAGTGCTATAATAACAAATTAAAATGCTCCCACCTGCGACCACACTGTTACGCTATCCACTATCAAACATGGTGGGGGGCGTGGTGGAGTCCGAAAGTGAGGGAATCACAAACGAGAAACGGAAAGCTTAACTCAACATGGATTCCGGATATCGATGACGGAGCAAATAATGATACATATTGTGGACACACAGGAACTATTTTTATTACCAGGAATTATTTTATTATATTAAAGTGGTACGTTTTCCATACTAATTTATTATTACCATTTAAGAACGAATGGATTATATATTTACACTGAAATTACATCGCAAAGCCTTAATTTAATGTTTAATTTGCGGAAAATTTTATTTACATAAAGAAAACATCACATAAACAGCTAAAGGTGAAGTAAAGCCATCTTGGTCAGCTAGGCAAAACAGCGTTTAATAGATGGCTATTATAATAATTAAGCTGTCTATGTAATGTTTTCTTTATGTAAATATAATTTCGCGCAAATTAAAAATTATATTAAGGCTGTGCGATGTAATTTCAGTGTAAATATGTATATAATCTATTCGCTCTTGAATGGTAACATGAAGTTAGTATGGAAAACATAACACCTTAACAGCTTTATACTGGGATACTTTATTGTAATAACGTAAAGAAGTTCCATAAAATCGTGTTCTCTATATGAGTGTGCAGTTCAATCATATTGTTTTAATTATTTCAGTCCTCGCGTGACTGTTTTAATTGAATGCAGTATATTAATTATTGCCATCGCTTAAAGTTCTAACATAAAATAATAAGTATTATTGATCTGTTCTTTCGACTAAAAAGCGATGCATTAGAAAGTTGCTAGCATTTCAGATTTATTTTATTAGAGTCTGGCAATGGCAGATAAAAAGAATCGCTATAACGAGACGTCTTACCATATACGGTGATGATATTAGGTATTACTTACTCGAACGTTGGTTCTTTATAAAATACAATTGCAGTCTTTCTTTGAAAGTGTTCTCATTCACATAGTACTCCACGCGAACTCTGCAACAATAACACAAATACCTTTTTAAAATATTACATACTTATCGATTAGTTTCGAAATTATATTTAGGGTGGAGAAAGTTCAAAAGAACAATAAGAAACATTAAATTTCTTGTAAATTGTCAGCATGAAATAAGCGGTCATTTCCCTAATTGATTCACTAAATTATTATTAAAGGTGAATTTTAGGTTTGTTATTTTAGGCGTAGCTTGTATCTATTGTAACGTAACTCATAAAATTGATCAATTTTTACCGATTTTACCATGTCCCATTATATTCTATGTTTAAAAACATTGCATGCAGGGAAGTTCCGAGTTTATTACTGCATTGGTTGCAATACATTAAGTTGTTAAAGTTGTTCATCTATCAAGAAACCATTTGTATGTCGGTACCATGTCGGTTGCTTTGACAAAAATAACTTGCGTACAAAGTTATTTTCGCGTAAATTGATCATATTGTGTGCAAGGTTTATTATAAGTCTGTCTGTCTGTCATGTCCCATAATCTTCTACTCTTCTTGGTCGCGTTTTTTATTTACTGAAGGTCGTGTCCGTAGTCAAGTGCCTTCGTAACGCTGGTAACTATAGCGTTCCATAGTGTTTAAACACACTATACCGAAAATACGCGACCGAAGTTCAGCGTGACTACGCCTGCAATACGAATTTTATTACTGCCTAGCTGACCCCCGCGACTTCGTTCGCGTGTTTTTCTTTGCTATAAACCTCACGGAGCCCGAGACCTTTCCAACGAATGCAAAACCGTGGAAATCGGTTCGTGCGTTCTGGAGTTATAGCGTCAGGAAGGAAAACCCGACTTATTTTTATGTAGTAGATGACACACCAAACCGAAATTACGTCGCGTTAAAGCGTACACCCGAACTTCGGTCGGGCGTAAGTTCTGCAGCGATTCGGCGTAATGTTTTGTATAGCAACACATTATATGCGACCCAAGTTTCTGCCGCGTAATTTCGGCTCTCGTGTGTCATATTAGCCGAATCCGTCGGAACGTAAAATCAGCCACGGAAATTCGGTCGCGTATTTTCGGCATAGTGTGTTTAAACACATACTGTACGTTTTTCGGCTATTTCCGCTTATTTGCGGATGTAAGTGGAAGGCCTGTGAGCGACTTGACGGTCAGACCAGCGGGTAGGTGATCGGCCGCGTGGTCTTTTTCCCTCCACCTTGCCTACGACTATGAAAATACTAATGCTTGTCCAAGTTATTTAAATATTATAAAGACGGCTACTAGGCGTCCGGAGATGTGGCCAAAGTAATTAAGGATTTTTCGGTAACAAATCGTAGAGAGTCTGGTGTCGATCCGAAGCTATTTAAAGATAGATTGGTTTGTCCTCTTCGCGATTCATGATATGTGAAGCATCCTTCTCCAGGACCACATTTCAAAGGCATCAATCCTTTTTCTGTCATCGGTTCGAATTGTCCGTACCTCAGACCATCAAGGAAGATAAAGAAGATTAAAGTTCTAGCGAGTCTCTTTTTGGTGATATTAGAGATTTTCCTGTTTTGCCAAATTCTTGTTATTTATTTATTTAATTCTTTATTGTACACCAAAAAACATAAATTAAACAAAAGAAACATTTTAAAAGAAATAAGTAGGTACAATTAGCGGCCAATTGTTAATTTGGTCATTACACCTCTCGCTATTTGAATTCGCCTTCTAATATCATGCTCACTCTCTCCTTTATCGGACAGTAATAATTTGACAGAATGAGAACACAAACTCGCTGACGAAGGACGAATAGAGAGAATACAACATCTTTGCTGACAAACTTCAAGTTCGAAAGTTCTCCAGTTCTAGAAAGTTGCCCAGTTCTATCAATCAGCATTATTTTTGTTTTCAACTCGTTAATTCTGAGTCCGGCTAACTCACTCTCTAACACATCTACGGAAACTCTAATCTACGGAACATTTAATTTTTTTACAATTTGCTTAAAAAATTGAAAAAAAGTATTTCGTATCAGGAAATTGCTAAAAATATACAATATTTTCGAGGTCGCGTTGTTTTGAACACTAGATAGATAGATAGATAGATAGATAGAATACTTTATTGCACACAAAAAAAGGTACAGTTGAATAAAACTTAGGCACTACAGATTTGTATGCAAAGGCGGTCTTATCGCTTAGAGCGATCTCTCACAGACAACCTTTGGCGAGAGTAGTAGGGTGAAAGACCGGGATGGTGCACTAAATAAAAATTTATTCTACAATATAATTATAATAAAATACACTACATAATATATAGACCAAAGTGTACATTAAAAATAAATAAATATGATTATGTAAATATAATATAAATATTATATATATAAATATATATATATATATATCTATACTCTACAGTTACACAGATAAGTAATAATCTTTCAAACGATTTTTGAAAATTTGTAGTGACTTGGAATGTCGAATATCTGCAGGAAGGGAATTCCAGAGTCTGACACAATTAACCGTGTACCAGTTACCATAATAGTCCGTGCGAAAGTACGACGAAGTAACCCTGAGTATATTGTCAACCGAGAAGCGAAGGGAGAATGCACTGCCTACTCCAAGGAAGGTAAATCTTTCCTTTAAATACGTCGGAGTTTGCGGGTGATAAAGGATAGTATAAAAGAGACAATGCATGCATATCCCTCCGCCGCTCGACCGACAACCACTTTAGCTGCGCTCTATACTGCGATATATGGTCAAACTTTCGCAGGCCAAAGATGTATCGGATGCACAGGTCATCCGATACATCTTTGGCCTAGATTTTTAACCGTGCTGTTGAATGGCAAAACTACATCATTGAAGCGAACAGCAGGCAGGTAGGTCAGTCTTATAGTTAATTTAGAACTACCTATAATAATAACCTGCGATTTACTGGGATTTACTGAAAGGCCGTACGATTACTACACAGTTAGTAGTTAGTTGTAGGAACACTAGGTAGTAGTAGTTTAAGACGTATTTTTATAGACACACGAATCTAAGTTCGACCAAAACGGAGTAACAACGTAGGTAAAGTCTGTTCGTTTACTTACGGTCAATGTTCGTTTACTTACCACGTTCGTTTACGGTTTATTTACCCCGCTGGCCAAGTGCGAATTGGCAGACTATTTGGAGATTCTGTTTTATTCTTAGAATAGAAAAAAAAAATTACAAAGTGTAAAAAATAATAAAAATAAAAACAGAATAATAAGAGCACCTATGTGTGTGACACTATGTTACCAAACGGACTTTACCCACAATAAGAAATTCTGGCAACTCTATAAAATATAAATCCGCGGAATTCAGGAGGGAATTCACACTGAATGTCTGGATTGGAATTGTTGATGAACACATTTTCGGACCATTCTTCAGCCGCCTTATTTTAAACTAGTGTTGCGCTCGGTGCGCGAGCTGCAAGCAGCTCGCGTGCCTTGTTTTCTCTTCAATATTCGTAAAATAAAGAAATGGGAGGCCAAATACCAGAATATTCTGGAGAGTCTCTTGAAAGATAGAAAGAAATATTGGTGTCACGTTTCGTATCTTTTCTGAAAGGACACTAATCAGTTCTATGCATGCGTTTAGTGGAAAAAAAAGGATCTACACAAAAATGTTCTGGAGAGCCACTTGAAAATTAAAAATAAATTTAGTATGGACACGATTTTTTTTTGTTCCGTAGCTATCTTTTTTTTACTGGCTCACCAAAGGGCCTAAGGTCTTGAAAATTTTTAGTTTCAGGACCATGCCTCTATGATTGATAGTTTTTGAGGGCCGTTAGGGTACTCTGGTAATTTTTCCACATTCACTACGTTTTGTATTTTTTGTGAAAAAATCTTTGAGTTCTATTTACTTATACGTGTAGTGGGAGGAAAAAGTTTCATACAAAAATGTCTAAGAGAGCCTCTTAAAAAGAATCCAAAAAATTTGTATGGAGAGATTTTTTTTTGTTCGGCGGCCATCTTTTTTTACCCATTCTACCAATGGCCCAAGGTCTTTAACAACATTTGTTTGGGACCATGCCTGTATGACTGGTAGTTTTGGAGGACCCATGAGGTACTCTGGTAAATTTTCCACAATCATGACGTTTCAGAATTTATTTGGAAGAAGACCAATAAGTGCGACGTATATAAATAGTTAAGGGAAAAGGTTCCATACAAAATTCTTCTGGAGAGCCTCTTGAAAAGAACCCAAAAAATTTGTATGGAGGGAATTTGTTTTTGTTCGGTGGCCATCTTTATTTTACTGGTTCACCTAATGGCCCAAGGTCTTTAATAACATTTGTTTGGGACCATGTCTGTATGACTGGTAGTTTCGGAGAACCCATGAGGTACTCTGGTAAATTTTCCACATTCATGACGTTTCGTAATTTTCTGAAGGAAGACCCATAAGTTCTACGCACATAAATAGTTAAGGGAAAAGGTTCCATACAAAATTGTTCTGAGAAGCCTCTTGAAAAGAACCCAAAAAATTTGTATGGAGAGAATTTTTTTTTGTTCGGCGGCCATCTTTTTTTCACCGGTTCACCTAATGGCCCAAGGTTTTTAATAACATTTGTTTGGGACCATGTCTGTATGACTGGTAGTTTTGGAGGACCCATGAGGTACTCTGGTAAATTTTCCACATTCATGACGTTTCATAATTTTCTGAAGGAAGACCCATAAGTTCTACGCACATAAATAGTGAAGGGAAAAAAGTTCCATACAAAATTGTTCTGGAGAGCCTCTTGAAAATTACCCAAAAAATTTGTATGGAGAAAATTTTTTTTTGTTCGGCGGCCATCTTTTTTTTACCGGTTCACCTAATGGCCCAAGGTCTTTAATAACATTTGTTTGGGACCATGTCTATATGACTGGTAGTTTTGGAGGACCCATGAGGTACTCTGGTAAATTTTCCACATTCATGACGTTTCATAATTTTCTGAAGGAAGACCCATAAGTTCTACGCACATAAGTAGTGAAGGGAAAAAAGTTCCATACAAAATTGTTCTGGAGAGCCTCTTGAAAATTAGGAAATTTTTTGTATGGAGATGAATTTTTTTTTGTATGGTGGCCATATTTTTTTCACCGGTTCACCCAATTGCCCAAGGTTTTGAACATTTTTTGTTCCGGGACGGTACCTTTCCGATTTATAGTTTTCGAGATCCCTTAGGGCACCCTAGTCAGTTTTCCACGTTCAGCTCTCTCTATAATTTTGTAGACCTTAAATTTTTGAATTTTACACACACGGAAAATATGGTGAAAAAGTCCCATACAAAATTGTTCAGGAGAGGTGATCAGTACGTAACTTCAAGTAGCTTTATATAATACTAGTATGGTGCGTGGGTGCGCGGCCCGCTAAAGCGGACCGCGAGGTTTAGTTTTCGGCTATTTGGATTTGAGCAGCCTCCACCTATCTCTCCCATATTTCTAACCCTCGATCATTATCACTATCACTATATTTTTTCTCCGAATCATTTGTCAGAATGAGAGTTCTCCCATAAAAACAAATTTTGAAAAGGAACTGTATCAAAGTCTTGCATAGTTCCCAACTTGTATTCTTTTCAATATTCGCCATATATTTTGCATGGAAAATAAATTCCGCCATCTTATTTTTTTCTGTTCATCAAGTAAACACGTCTTGACCATCTTTCGCTAAATAAACACTCTTCCATCTTTTATAATCAGTGAGATAGACACCGATGAATATGTATAGCCGCCATCTTGAATCCACCATTTTGGACATTTTTTTTCAGCTCACTGCCAATTGGATGAGGTTTCGAGTAATTTTTGTTTGAGCACCTCCGATCCCACCCAACCACCCAACATCCAACCATCAGCTCTCTCCATATTTTTCCTCCGCATAAATTTTTGTCTTCTATAGGAAACAATCAGTGAAGAAAACTTTTTGTGTGAAATAATAAATTCCGCCATCTTGATTTTTTTTCTCTTCATGGTCTTGATCATCTTTTTCCCAAAAACCACTCTTCCATCTTTTATGCTTGGTGAAATAGACACCGACGAAATTTGTATAGCCGCCATCTTGAATCCGCCATTTTGTTTTTTTTTCAGCTCAGTGACAATTGGGTGAGGTTTTGAGTAATTTTTGTTTGAGCAGCCCCCATCTATCTACAACACCCTGCCCGGGCTCGTCATCCATCTTCCAAACCCTCAATCATCATGTCTTTGAATATTTTTCTTTGAGAGTTCTCCAAAAAACCGCATCAAAGCATTGCATAGTTCACAACTTGTAGTCTCTTCAATATTCGCCATACATTTTCTATGGAAAAATAAAGTCCGCCATTTTGAATTTTTTTTCTATTCATCGGGTAGACCTTTAGATCTTGATCATCTTTTGCGAAGAAACCACTCTTCCATCTTTTATACCCTCCGAGATGGAGACCGACGAAATTTGTATGGCGGCCATCTTTTTTTCGCCATTTTGAATTTTTTTTCAGCTCACTGCCAATTGGATGACGTTTTGAGTGACATTTGCTCGAGCACCCCCCACCTATCTTCATTACCTTAAGCGTGCCCCTCACCTATCTCCGAAATCCTCAATCATCAGCTCTCTCCATATTTTTGTTCCTAATGAATTTTTGTTTTCTATACGAAACCATTGTTGAAAAAAAAATTTTTCATACAAAATTTTACAGGAGAGGTGATCAATCAGTCAGTGAATCAGCACGAGCAGCTATATATATATTAATATAACTAGTAGGGCGCGTGGGTGCGCGGCCCGCAAGCGGACCGCGAGGTTTCGCTTTCGGGTATTTTGGTTTGAGCAGCCTCCACCTATCTCTCCGCTATTCCTAATCCTCGATCATTATCACTCTCCATATTTTTTCTTCGAATCATTCTGCTCATATCAAGTAGAACTTAAGGTCTTAATCATCTTTTGGCAAAAACCACTTTTATACTTTTATACTTGGTGAGATAGACACCGATGTTTGTATGGCCGCCATCTTGAATCCGCCATTTTGGACTTTTTTTCAGCTCACTGCCAATTGGATGATGTTTCGAGTAATTTTTGAGCACCTCCTACCTATCTTCAATACCCTGCCCGGGCTCCTCAACCAACTTCCAAACCCTCAATCATCATGTCTTCCCATATTTTTCTTTGAGAGTTCTCCAAAAAACTGCATAGTTCACAACTTGTAGTCTCTTCAATATTCGCCATACATTTTCTATGGAAAAATAAATTCCGCCATTTTGAATTTTTTTTCAATTCATCAAGTAGACCTTTGGATCCTCATCATCTTTTGCGAAGAAACCACTCTTCCATCTTTTATACCCTCCGAGATGGAGACCGACGAAATTTGTATGGCGGCCATCTTTTTTTCGCCATTTTGAATTTTTTTTCAGCTGACTGCCAATTGGATGACGTTTCGAGTGACATTTGCTCGAGCACCCCCCACCTATCTTCAATACCTTAAGCGTGCTCTTCACCCGTCTCCGAAATCCTCAATCATCAGCTCTCTCCATATTTTTGTTCTACTTTAATTTTTGTCCTCTATACGAAACCATTAGTGAAAAAAATAATTTTCATACAAAATTTTACAGGAGGGGCGATGAATGAGTGAGTCAGTGAATCAGAACGAACAGCTATATATATATTAATATTAATACTAGTAATAGGTACGTAGTTAATACTACTTAGTAGTATACTAGTAATACTAAGTAGTAGACTTAGATGTTATATGTTATATGTAAAATCTATAAATTAATTTATATAGAGCTTTTTGCTTTGTGTATTTTCATATGCACATGTTTAGTATACGATTTTTTTTTGTTATTTGTGTTTATCTTCTTTTGTTTGTATAAATAGTCAACATCTTCTTTCACGCCATTTTCAGCGACACGTTTTTGGAAGAAGAAGAAGACTGATACTTTGTTTTA
Source organism: Melanargia galathea (assembly GCA_920104075.1). Taxonomy (NCBI): domain Eukaryota; kingdom Metazoa; phylum Arthropoda; class Insecta; order Lepidoptera; family Nymphalidae; genus Melanargia; species Melanargia galathea. Next base: position 16,826,823 of record OV049860.1, read on the forward strand.
GGTTTTGGAGCATAATCCAATAAAATTTGAAAGTGCTGTACAAATAAATTATCACGGCTGTAACATTGGTTTACTCGTCTTCAGCGAATGGCCAAAGCATAATGAGCAACGCCTACGTATTAAAAACAATCCGTTTTTTTGGGCCGAGTACATTTGTTGTGTTGTGTTGTGTTGTTGGATCAACTGAAGCAATGAAACCGCTTTCCGCCTTAAGTAAATGTTATATACACGATACTTACTTTATGTATGTCCTACTAGCATTTGCCCGCGGCTTCGCCCGCGTGAATTTCGGTTTTTCACAAATCCCAAGGGAATCCTGGATTTCCGGTTCCCCCGTTTCCGCTGCCTTTTCCAACCTTTATACCTACTTTCAAAGATGTTTGCTATAGTATAATCTACCTATAGCTGTAGCTGTAGCAAATTTCGGTTTTTTTCAAAATCCCGCGGGAACTGTGAATTTTTCCAGTATAAAAAGTAGCCTATGTGTTATTCCAAGTTATAAGGTATATATATGTTTTAAAATTCAGCCAATTCGGTTCAGTAGTTGCGTTAAAGAGTAATAAACATACACACACAAACTTTCGCCTTTATAATAGTGTGATTTCGCACAACCGCTTCCCATTATTAATAAAGACTTACCGGGAATTTGCAAGTGACCAGCGAACTAGGCCAGCATGTTACACATACATTATTACAACTTGTGACGTTTAAAAAATAAAAAATGGTAATAAATGCTGTTATCATCAGAATGAATAACAACGATAAAAAGTGTTGGCGGCATTAGTCCTTAGCGTGTACAGGTGGCACGAGCACGCACCCCCGGGACTTTGTACATTATGACAATTAAACGTGAAGTTAATTTTCTATAGTGATAAATACTAGTTAGACAGTGGGTTCGGTCATGTTCGTGACTTTGGCCTTTCCCTTTTTCTATGCTAGGGTTGACATACACAAAATAGTCTGGCTTCGTGGCCTAGATTTCGGACTACATCGGAGCTTTCGATTTTTGTAGATTTTATATATATATTTTTTATAGATTTTAACGAAGCATTCGTTAAATTGTTCCCTCTAACATTTTGGTCAATTTCATAGAACGTTTGTAGGCATTTTCAATGTTAATGGGAGACAAGTCACAAGTCTTCACCGACTGAAGCTAAACGATGGTATGAATCACGAAAACTTATTGTGAAACTTAGGTCGTAATTAGACAGCCATCTAAGAAGTCCATAAAAGAAAAAATTAAGTCCCTAAACTGTAACCTGCCAGAGATACAATGGTCTTTGCCAGCTATATGTTTGCGGTTTCATAGATGTAGATAAGAGACTTATCTGATTTAAACCTCGATTGATCCTGCTGATAAAATGGAACAAAGACTGCGAAATTCAACTAGGTCGATATAAAGCTATTAACTTCATCGATGTCTTCAATTTACTTTGAATTGGATTGCACTGAAATGTTTGGTACAAATTATTGAGGGAATAGGGAAAAAGTTTTATTTATTTTTGGATGTTCCTGTGTATGATGTCGTTGCGTACGTGACGTACGTATCCTGAACCTGAAGTCACTTCTTCTGGTACTCAGGGCATAGAGCGTACCAGGTTGGGTCCGCGTACCTCAGACGCGAGCGGACTAGGCTCCGTAGTCTCTCAGCTTAGTTCGGATGGTAAGCTTTGAGGTAGAGTGAGTGATGCATCGACTACACGGTCGGCACACTACGTGATCGACTGTGAGAGCCATGCGCAGTTTCCGATCGATGTAGCATCCCAGATACCGCTCCTCTCTATCCAGTCCTCGAAGTTTCAGCTGTCAGCTTAGTGAACTTTATAAATAAGTTTTGAATTAAAAATCAATAATTGTCCTTCAGACGGAGAAATGTAGGTATACATTACAACTTTAATCCATCTACGTATAGCCACATTATTCTCCAATTGTCTGTGCCGGCCACGTTGATACGAGATTATGCCAGCTTTACCATACCTATTATGTTATGGGATGTCTATTATCTGTTTCGTATTATATTTCGCTGAGTTGCTTTCTATCTTGGGCTTGCCTTTTGTGTCCCGTAGTCAGGATCGAGTCCTCTTATTAAGTTGATAATACCAATGGTTTCCAGAAATTCTTTGTTTTTCAATTTTATTTTATCTTATGTCTTAAAAATGTATATGTATAATGTATGCCTTTAAAATAAAGAGTTTCAATAATTCATGAATAAGTTGGTATGGTCGGTATATTAATCGGCGTGAATGGATTTACTGTTTTTGACACTGGTCATGTATCAAGGAAGTAGCAACGAAAATATTCCGTTCTTCATCTTCTGATTCATCAGGTAATCTATTGTTCTAAATAATTTCTGGAAGAAGAAATCAGCGCAATGGCATCTTCATAAAGTAGTTTCTGTGAAGATTTTTCTGTGTATGCCAGCTGTATCATCCATGACAATAATAAAAATCAGGGGTCTCGATTAGCCTTTTTTATATTCAACTACAAGTTTTAGCCTCACCTGATGGTAAGTGATGATGCACTCTAAGATGGAAGCGGGCTAACTTGGAAGAGATATGCATACTGATCGGTTTCTACACGGCATCGTACCGGAACGCTAAATCGCTTGGCGGCACGGCTTTGCCGGTAGGGTGGTAACTAGCCCCGGCTTAACCAGACCAGACCAGAGACAATTTAGAAATTATAAAATCTCAAATTGCCCCTGCCGGAAATCGAACCCAGGGCCTCCCACAAGACCACAGCGCTCACCACTGTGCCAGGGAGGTCACCTAGATGCACTCCCACCTGTACGGACTACTGTTGAGCTCCTCATCTCCGCCAGGGCCGCCAAATCGAGCTTTTATATTCCGTTAAGGAGCTCTTAAAATTCAGTTACTTTACTTTATATAAAAACATTCAAAATCTATTCGGCTAAAATAACATCAACTGCGGGTAAATCTAAACTAAACGAACGTATTACTTATTCATGCCCTTCAAATTGATGCCCTGGTGCATATTCGATTTTTTTTGGATTTACCACAAAAAAAAAAGTTCTAAGAAGAAACGATTTTTAGAGGAATTGATAAATAAAATGGTTTGACAGATTTGTATAAGAAATTTGTTTAATTGTAGTAAGTATAGTTTAAGATAAATAAGCGTTTAACGCATTTAAATTTTTCTTGCATTTATGAAGTTATTTTCTAAAGATTCATTCAAATCTGTTGTAAAATAAAAACTATTTACTATTACGAACTGTACATTTTTTTATAATTTTGTTTGATAGAGAAACTTTGTTAATAAAGGTGAATTATTTTACATTTAAAGCAATACTCAAATATAATACTATAATACTTGAATGATTAATTAATTGTAGCGTTTGTTTGAGAAGTTATACAGCGAAAGGACAAGGCGAGGTGGAGCCACGCGCAAAATGCATACATCAGCTTAAGTTGATTAATTAGTTAATTACCATGTCTTTATCAATACCGTATACTCACATGAACTTTATTTACGTCTAGCGGTTAGCACGTTCGACTGTGGATCACGAGGTCCTGGGTTCGATTCCCGGGTCGGGCCAAAAAAAAAATGATGTACTGGGTTTTTCTGTCAAGAAATTCTCAGTGCCAGCCCGGAGTTGGAAGTTGGCGGTGTTAGATACCCCCCCGTGCCTCGGAGAGCACGTAAAGCCGTCGGTCCTGCGCCTAATCTCTCTCCGGTCGTGTCGCATTGGCGTCCCATCGGACTATGAGAGTGAGGGAATAGAGAGTGCACCAGTGTATGCGTACACACTTGTGCACTATAATATCTCCCGCGCAGATGGCTAGTCTCTGCCTCGGTTGAGATTGGCCGCCGTGGCCGAAATTCGGTCAGGAGGACATTATTATTATAATACTCACATGATATGTACACATGTGAATAACTACACGTTATAAGAGCTATGAATGAATATACACACTTAGTTTAACGCAAAGTAATAATATGGTTTGAGTTTGATGCATAGTGAGAGTACCTGGGAATCCTGTCGTAACTGTCCCATCCTGTCAGGCAATTGTACGAGCTGTATCTGCTGAGTGCTGTCATGCCTAATACACCATGATAATGTCACTTTGATATTTCAAATGTCTGTACAACCTACTGGGTACACATTCTGACTCATTCAGCACCTCTTTATTATATTTTTTGTGTGGAAGATCGACGGACATTCATAGAAATTTTCATTAGAACTGCACAATGTACTGTAGATAAGGGTTACAATAAGGTTATTCGTGTATAACTAGCTATGATACACGAGTGTACATGAAAATATATTAGTATTATTAACTGCTTGTTATCAAACGAATTGTTTAGAGCTGTTTATTAATAGGTAAGTATAACTTTCCGCGGAAACAAGACATCAATTTTATTAGATATGCTCAGTTTAATTTTTAGAAAGGCCTTGAAAAATTACTTTGGTAGCAATAGCAATATTTTATAATGGATTAACTAATAACCTAATTTTTTTGAAGTCGGTTATAAATAGTTGGGATTGCAATAGGTAAGTCTAAGTATATATTTGTTTTATCGTTTAAATACACTTTCTTGTGGGATTTGAAATTCACTTCACTAGAAATATAAATATTTTAAAGGTAGACTTTTAAATCTACATATACTTAATACTTTAAGGGCACTTTCAGCTTTGTATAATATACATAATTATGTATATATGCGAATCATTCGGGGTGAAGGGTCCCGCGTCGCGCGACAAGTTGCCATAATAATTGATCGCGCGATTTTGCCGCGTAAGTTTACCAAGACTGGTACAAGTAACAGACTGGCGGAAGCGTTCGAGTTCCATGTAGGTAATAACTTTGGTGCTTAGCATGTTTATTCACATTTTTTGCTTGACTTTGGTCATTCGTGATCGCTTTATATACTCTGTGTTATAACTTATCAAAGAGCGCTCCTAAACTTGAGCAATGTAAGTAGTATGTACATACATACGTACTCGTAATGAATAAATGGGGCGGACTAAGTAGATAATTCAGAAGTGACTTATTCAGCGAACGCGGGCGCGGTACTACTATAACAAAGGATGCAAGGTCATAAAGCTCACTGCGACGAATCATATATACTTCAACCGTTCACAATTCTGTTCGTGGAAATATTGCACGTGAGTCCTACAAACATACATATCTGATCTGACCCGGTGATAGTGTCGCTCGTCGCATATTAAATATTGTCAACTAGTGGACCCGGCAGACTTCGTTCTGCCCGGTGACATACCGACGTCAGTGCCACCTACTGAGACCCGGTAGGTTACCTGTACCAACCCGGTAATTGTGTTTTCAAACCATCCAGGAACCCATTGAAATATACACACATTTCATACAAATCGGTCCAGCCGTTTAGGAGGATTTATGTGACAAACACACGTACAGTAGAATTATAATTATAGATACAGGTGAGAGGGTGAGAGAGTTTACCGTATCGACGGGATGAACGTTAAATTTTTGACAGTTGCCAAACCAATGAACATTTTGTAACCAAAGAATATTTTGTGAAAATGTTTTTTCTTTTATTTTATGTTTTCATCAAAAATTTTCAATGTTTTTAATAGTTAGGTATTCTGCTATTCGGGACAGTCCCAAATATAACAAATCAAAAACCATGAAAATCGGGCCAGCCGTTTTCGAGTTAGGTATAAGTGTTCGAACTAACACGACTTTGATGTAGTTAATAGATTTCAAAGTTAATAATTTCACTTTCCGCCACCGGGTCACATAAGTTTGTATAGTATTGGACTGTGTCAAACAGAAACAATAGTACATCTAAATCCATTGTCACATTTGAGTTGGTCTAAATCATAATTATATAATCTTTATTTTACAATATATTTTTTTTACAATTTTATAAAAATTGTGTTGAATAAATTACTTTCGTCACCATTATCGTCGTTAGAAATTACTAGTAGGTATAGATCGACCAGAATCTCATGAGAAATAGGGAAATGAAATTCCAAGGTTAGCAACACTACGGCTGCCCTAGCGATAAACAAAGTAATTGTCATTTTTTGTGAAATTGACTTTTTGCATTAATAAAAGTTTTATGTCGAGTAGTTTTTTACCACAGTTTAATATTTCAAATAACTTGAATCGTTTACTGAAATTTAAATTGCCCAAACAAAGTAACTGCACTCACTAACCCGGAATATAAATGCAAAAACCAAGTAAACAACAAACACAACACAAAAACAAAGTAATTGGATGTTGATTACTTTGTTTTTGTATTTAAAATGCAGTTGCTTGATTTTTCGTTTCAGCTTCAGCTGCATTTATTAGCAGCATTTATTCAGCAGCATTATTCTTCAGCTTTATAATATTAGTATAGGTAGATAGATTCTCTCTTTGATGTATTATTATTGGACATATTCCAATTCTAACACAAAATAAACAATGGACAAAAAAAAAAGTGGTCTCGGTGTGATCCTCGAGGTCCACACGACTGATTCCCTTGTGAGAAAAAGTGGCTGGACTGATTATGTTGAAAATCCGCCTTGGGATCAGTCTGGTCACTGGCAAGTTAGTAAACGCAAATAAATATATGATAAGCGAGGGTGACCGGGAACAAATCATTGGCAGTTATAACGATTGGGATGGTATCAATGGACCCCATGTGCCATGTGCCACATAAACGTGACATGGATCTAGATAGGTACTTTCGTTTTTTTTGTGAAAATACGTTCCTACGAAAATAGTCATAGAACTATTTGTATGGTAGTTTATGCACTAGAGCCGACTTCCGTTATCCGTGAGTCTTCAATTCGGAAAAAATATCGGACCTACGTAGCCGTAGTATTGTTTGTATGAAAGCTTTCGACTCGCTTCAAATCTGACAAATCCGCGCAGCTCGCAACTCTATATCCCTATTTTTATGAATGCAGTGCAAAAAGCAATATCCGAATTTGGTTCGAGTTTTTTAAATCCGTATTTCCACGGATTCGGATCGTATGCAGTGCGTAACCACTCTAAGGCAGGACATATATCAACAGTATATATCACTACATAGTATAAAACAAAGTCGCTTTCTCTGTCCCTATGTCCCTATGTTCCTATGTATGCTTAAATCTTTAAAACTACGCAACGGATTTTGATGAGGTTTTTTTAAATAGATAGAGTGATTCAAGAGGAAGGTTTATAAGTAGAAAAATTGGACCCGGTAGGTGGTGTTAATAGCGGGCAGGACGACGTCTGCCGGGTCCGCTAGTATATTATATACCTTACTAATTTAACACTTGCGAAGTTGCGTCAATGTATTCAGTTCCTTTATCCGCAACTTTTTAGTTTATAAAGTAATTATAATTTACCTTTTTAATTAACACTACTTGTATCATTTACTGTGGGTACCTAGGTACACTCTTTTATTAAAAAAAAACCCCCTATCTATGCAAACTAACCACTACATCCGAATCCGGGAATCTGGGATTATCAAACAATTAATTCAATTATCGCGCTTTCCACTCCACTGAAAATTTGCATTGTTTCAAATTCTCACAAAATTTAGGTCGATCAACGATATGGATTGATACAACCGTCTGCATACGCTTTTTATAAATGCGATTGATTGTGAAGGATCGAAATGATCGTAATTAACTAGTTTGCATCCTCCATCTAATGCCACCAAAGTAATAGGTACATTAGGCCATTAAACATTGTAGTTGTTTGTTCGACTCGCGTCCGATATTGATGGATAAAATTTACGACATCCATCGTGCGATATTTACGTTGATAAAAGATATTTTCAGCGTTATTCGATATCTGTTACTTGATGGGGAGTTTTATTTATGAAGAACAATGAGATCGCATCGCGAACGAAACACCACAAATATTTTTAGGCAAGGCGGCCGCCGCGACGCCGGTCTGTGCCAGACTGAGCCTGTTCCCACTTTCCTAGTTCCCACCGCCCGTCGAGCCGCGGTTTCCGCCTCGCTAGAGTCGCTAGTCGCTATTCGCTACATCTCTTACTAACCTCAGAGAGGTTGTTTGACTTGTCGATAGCGGCCATTAAAATCTTATTAATATCCTTTTAGCTTCTAATTAGCTTACCTAAATATTTCATTGTAAAATAGTTGAGATGAAATGAAATGATACTTTAGTCACAAAAATGCAGGTACAATAAGATGGTGTATAAATATTCGAGCCTAATACCAGGATTTACCAGGACTGGTGTAATGAATATTTTGTTCTTAAATATTTTGTAAAATAAATATAATTTCAATTAGGTATAAAATAAATTATATTTAAGCTATAATTATAAATTTAAATTCCATAATAATGATAACAAAATAATAATTGTAATTGTAAGTAAAATGTCCACCAATAGGTATATTAATTTAATGCGGAATATTCCTAATATCATACTTATAGTTCTTATTTAATACAATTTCAAAAATTGTTTGCTTAAATTATCGGCAGAATTTTGTACAGTCTGGAAGTGTATTATAAAATCAAATATTATACAAACAAAGCGATACGAAATGAATTTTTTGAATAGACATTCAACCAGAGTTCACATTGTGGATATGGCTAGCCCCTCCTGTTTGGATAAATTTCATTTAGGGCCTGTTTCACCACCTTCTGATAAGTGTCGGATAGCCTAAACGTAAGTTTTGTCACTTTCTTACTTTATGTCAAGTGACAAAGATAAAACTTGTGAATAAGCTATCCGACACTTATCAGAAGGTGGTGAAACAGGCCTTTAATGTAGGAAATCTATAATATAATAAAACTGTAACAGATCCAATTCTGTACATTGAAGATATTTTGAAATTTTTTATTGGAGGGCACTCTATAATCGATACTGAAGCCAAAACTGCAATTTGTTTCATTTTTGTCTGTCTGTCTGTCTTTCTGTCTGTCTGTCTGTCTGTCTGTCTGTCTGTCTGTCTGTATCTTGGCCGCGCATCACGCCGAAACTACTGAACGGATTCGAATGAAATTTGGTACGTTTTGAGTTTATACTCCGAGGTAGGACATAGGATACTTTTTATCCCGAAATTCAGCACGGTTCCCTTGGGAGAGGGGAAGAAAGTTAAAACATGTATTTAGCTGTAATTAATTAACGCGTAGTTCGATTTCACTCATTCTTTTTTTGTTAGAAAGATAGTACTTTAAGTATTGTCCCGTAAATATTTCAAGGTCATAGGTTTATTAGTTCAGAAATGACAGACATTTATTGGGTTCAAATAACTTGGGACGCGGATGTTTGTACGTACGGCTTATTTTAAACTGGCGTGCGTTTAAATTTATGTTTGTCGGCCTGTCTATTTGTTCCAGCTAATCTCCGAAACGGCTGGATCGATTTTGATGGAACTTTCAATGGCAGATAGGTGATGTTAAGGGGTAACTTAGGATACATTTAGAATAGGTACAAAAAAGAATTATGGGGTCCGATCCGATATAAAAACCTATATCCATGCGAACGAAGTCGCGGGGGTCGGCTAGTATAATATATTAGGATTATTCCGACCAAATAGCGTAAAAAATTCGTATATATTAAGACATGGCTACGGTAACATATAAAATATGTCTTCCTCAATAATGGTTTGCAGCTGTCCAAAGTGTCAGCTCGGCAAATAGATTGAACACAAGCTTTCTGTATAATAAATGCGTTTGAAGAGTCTATTGAGTTTCCTTATAATACAATTCCGTATCACAAAATCGACGATAAGTTCTTTTATTAGTTACTTGTGATAGCTTTTTCAGAACATATAGTTAGTTAGACACACGTGTTAAAGTGTAATGTTGACAAGACATCTAAACAAGCAAAATTTTTGTAAATTTTAATTTATTATTTTAAAGTAACTAAAAAAAGGCTCGAATTGGATATATAAGATACAATTCAAGATACAAGAGACTGAAATGGAAACCCTTTGATTTACCAACGAAAGAGTTTGTTAGGATCCAAGTGAAAAACTGGTCACTAGGGAAGTTTTTGTTCTGCGGCACTAACGGCTTCAAGCCCGTCTGCAGAGAGTACAGCGTTCATCGGGACTCTTACCACATAGTGAAAAAGAAGTCCGGCCCAGCGGTGTATCCACACAACTCCGAACATAACTCCACGGCTGTTTATGCTGAGCCTGCTCGCCTGGCGCAGCGAGTTAATGTCCGCCACCTCGATTACATGGAGAACATTTGCGGCTTTTGTTGAGGCAAGATGGCAAGCTGCGCCTGTGCCCTGTGACTTTGATTGTGAATATTTATTTTCTTAGTTTTAGATGGTATCTTAGTTTATTTAATTTTATATAATTGTTAAGGTCATTTAAAATTTTTCTATATCATTTGTTCATTTAGTTGTATATATTTTCTTATTTTACCGGATCTGTTGCCTTCCATGGAATGCTGTGTGTGCAGCAAACATTTTTCATCCGCAAGGGGCCTACATATTCACCAGGCACGGATTCATCAGGTTCGCATTATTCAAAATAATATAACCACACCAGATCCCATACACTTTGGTTCACCGTCATTCAACACCGCAACCCAGTTCCATTCTCTCCTCGGCCGGCTCAAACAGACAATACCGATAATAAAACGTGTGCCACGTGGGGCCAGACCCGCAGTAGCCGAAGCACTTACTGATGTTATTAATAAGTGTGTTCGGACAATAACGAAGAAGTATAGCACAATCTTTTGATCTTTTCCTACAAAATTCTGTACGTTTCTGATGACAATAATTGCCAAAATTCGCTAACGCAAAAGATTAAAAATAATATTATAAAAAAAATCTCCGATCCCTAACCTATCTCCTAGATCAGGCACTAGGAAATATTATAACCTGTTTGAAAAGGTCGAGGAGAGAATCCACGATGGTGATCAGAGGGGAGCAACACGCTTACTCTTTTCCGATGACAGCCTGGCACCTGACACACCGGAGACAGCGGCAGCATTATTATCTAAACATATTCGTGGTCCTACCAACCCCATTTTTGTGGATCGTCCTTCCGATCCCTCAGTGCCCTCGTATCTTTCCCAAAAGGATCTGCGTCGGGTCTAGGCGGCATTTCCCCGCAGTGCATCTGATTGACTTGACCAGTCATGGATCTGGCATCGCTGGTGAGCGGCTTGTTTCTAGCCTCACAAAGCTAGTGAATCTGATGCTGCTGGCAGATGTTTGTCAGGAAGTAACACCCATTTTATACGGCGCAAACCTGATAGCCCTATCAAAAAAAGATGGTGGTGTGCGCCCTATTGCCGTTGGCTCAACGCTACGACGACTAACATGCAAAATCTGCGTTCGCCAAATAAGGAGCAAACTTCAAAATGTTTTTGAACCTATCCAAGTAGGTTTCGGTACCCGTGGTAGCTGTGAAGCAGCCGTGCATGCTGTGCGCACTTTCGTGCAGAGCGCTTCATGCGAAGTACTTTTAAAAGTAGATGTAAAAAATGCCTTTAATTCAGTAAATAGGGACACTCTGCTGAACGAAATTAAATTAACGGCTCCCGAAATTTATAATTTTTTATTACAATGCTATCACGAACCATCAAAATTATTACACAAAAATAACGAAATCCTTTCGGAAGTAGGTTGTCCCCTCGGCCCAGCTTTATTTAGTTTAGCAATAAATTCGATTATACACAGTCTAAATTCAAAATTAAATGTATGGTACCTTGACGATGGCACGCTAGGTGGTGATTCACAGACGGACCTATCAGATTTAATTCTAATTAATAACAAATTTAAAGATATTGGCCTTGAACTAAATTTCAACAAATGCGAGTTGTATATTTCTGAATCACTAGATTCTCCTATTGCAGCTTCAAAATTTCATTAAAACGTCGCGCCTAATATTAAGATTGTATTCAAAGAGAGTCTACATCTCCTTGGATCACCCGTTTTGGATGAAGCCACTCCAACTGTTCTAACAAATTTGATATCTAAATTTAATAACCATTCGGACCACCTTCTTAAAATTAGCAGCCACTCCGCTCTTTTTATTTTAAAATTCTGTTGTTTCGTTCCAAAATTCACGTATTTACTCCGATTTTGTCCTATATGGAAACACAGCCATCTAGTTCAGCCAATTGATTAGCTTCTAAAGTCGCAGTTAGAATTTATACTAAATATACAATTAAATGAGCAGGCATGGGCGCAAGCCACCTTGCCGATAAGGTATGGTGGCTTAGGAATCCGCAAAATTTAAGGCATTGCGCTACCAGCATTCTTGGCCTCAATCCATAGCACCTCCGATCTCGCAGGTAAAATCCTTAAAGCCCCTATGGGTACAAACTGCGAGTTCCTCAATATGAGCTTTCCAGTTAAAAACTTATCCAAGAAATACAGTATTATCACTTTTCCCAGTATTGAATGACTCATACACTATATCTGTTGGAAAAGAGTTATGTTTTTGAAACTGCATTTAGCGGGTTTTTTTCGTATTAATAGAGATTGTTTTGATTTAACCAATGGAAGTGCTTCATTTATATATATTCAACAGTTTTCTGACCTTAGTTTTAACTACAATCATTGTATCATCGGTGTATAGAAAAAAAAAATTCGGGACTATATTAGGGAGATCATGAGAGATATATTATGAAAGGGACAGTAAAGGACCAAATACGCTCCCTTGAGGTACTCCATTATGGATTTTGAGTTTGAATTGATGAACGGTAGGAACTAGTAAATTTTCCAGAAGTATCTAGGACTTCTACACATTGATCATGCTCGAAAAAGTATCTAGATATCCATTTAAGTGTTTGGCCTAGTATTCCATAGTTTTCTAATTTATTTAGTAGTATTTTGTGACCTTTTAAGTTGAAAGCCTTGGTCAATTTCAAGGAAAATTTATACAGCTTTATGACCAATTTTTAGACTTTCTAACTTATAAAATTCGGAAAGGCAAAGCAAGCAAAAGTAATACTATATACGTTAAGAGCTGCTACATAAATCTTGTCAAACATCATTTTTCAAATACTTTTGACAAAATAGTGATTTGCTTAGCTAATCGTATTTCAGAGATTCTCTGGCGAATCAGTATGTTAAGTTTGTAAATTATACAACATCTGAGGGTATCGAGGGAGCACACGTCATGGCTTGAATCGTACTAACGTCGTACCCAATGCGAATAAACTGTTCCTGCTGATATTCCTGTAACTACATGATGCTACACCAGATTCCATATCACATAATACCTTTAAAATGAACAAAATTAACAATTTTTGCAGCTTCTACGAGTACATTCATTAATCTTCCTAAAAGCAAGTCGTCGAATCTTCCTAAAAGCGTAAGCAGCAGAGCTGAGCTTGCCAGTTGACACCAAGAGTTGATAGATGGGTGCCACTTTGAAAGTTTGCATCTAATACAATTTCTAATATAATTTTACAATCTTTCCATAATGCATGTATTTCAAATAGAATGACTGACCCGTTGGCGCGGTTGGCAGTGACCCTGCCTACCTCTCCCGGGTCGCGGGTTCGATTCCCGTCCCGAGTTTGGGTGTATTTATGTAAGTATATGTATATGTATAAGTATGTATTATGTATTTATATATTTATTAGATATTTATATGTGTAATATATGTAAATATGTATATCAGTCGGTTGTTACCTATAACACAGGCATTAAGTTGCCTACTTTAGGAACAGCCGACCGTGTGTGTATGTGTGTATATTTATTAATTTATAAGAATATTACAATTGTTTTTTTTACAATATATAAATAACTATTGATTGTTGTATTGCGTTACACACAACATTAAGGCTAATTCTGTTGTACACAATCTCTAAACCTAAAATAAAATGACAGGGCTAAATATATTCTTATCTTTTTCACAACGATACATGCGGAAAAGGATAGCACTATTTTTAAACCTGTCAATTTAGTTTAGAGATTCTGTACAACAGAATTAGCCACATTGTCGTTTTAAAGATAAAATGACCAAATAATTACAGTCGATTTGCTGAAGTCCACTCTAGACTGGAGGCTGCCTTGAGTGTGACGATTTGTTTATTATTCGTTTTATTAAGTTTCCGTTTATAATATCTGTAAATAATGAAATAATAGGTACCTTTAGATTTACAACCCTTCATTTGATTTCTGTATTGTGTAACATCTAAGTGGATATTTTAAAGTTTCTACAGAAATAGCGGTAAGCTAACTGGGCCAGATACTAACGCGGCGTGAGATACTTCAAAGGTTAAGTGTTTCCTGTGAAGTCACTTAAGTCTTGTTTCCCCCACATCCTGTGAACCTCGTCGAAAAAATACAATCAACAATAAGCAACATTTTTAACATTTTAATCCATAAACGGTATAGTAATTTTACAAGTGTAACACGGTAAACGTTCTGTTATAAACTATTTTAATATGGAATGATTCGCTGCATCAGCATTACTAAATTATATAAAAGCAGTTGATGCCATGCGGCCAGTCAGTTCAGTCCAGAATTAGCCACCGCTCAGTTGGTTCCTAGCCAGGCTACTTGCGATTAAGACCTTGTATGTAATTTTCCTTTTTAATAATTAAATTCAGTGGAAAGTTTTTTGTGGTCTTTTTTAAAGACTGCCGTGCCGGCCCTCCTAACAGTTCGTAGAGGCTCGTAGAGGGGTGTGCTATATGTATGTACATATATAACTGTGTGTAATAACTTTTTCATTCATTGTAAAGAAGTCATATACTTAATGATGTGCTTTACTTTATTTCTTTTTTGTTCTGTATGGATGTGTTAGTCTATTAGGAATCAGGACTTGTCTTCTCTCTTCTCTTATAGGTACTCGTAATCATTGTCTGAAACTACGTCATTGTGAAGATTTTCAGTGGGCAGTGTTCCTCCTTTTAGATTATCAAGAACTGTGCAATTAAGTCTTGATCGAAGGCTGTTCTCTAATGGAAGAATGGGGTCAAGAAACCTAATTTACGCAGTTACTTTACGAGACACTTAAGGATATTGCATCCTCTTTGACTAATGGCTACGTACGGTACGAATATATTCCTGTACAAGCGGATACCCGCGACTTCGTTCGCGTGGATATTGGTTTTTAAAATCCCGTGGGAATCATTTTGTTTTTCCTAAACTCCTTTGAGCTCATACCTTGCTAAAAACTATTAGAAGTTCACTGACGGATGTTTAGGTAGATCAAAATGTAAACATCCGCCAGTGAAAGTTCCATCAAAATCGATCCAGCCCTTCAGAAATTAGCCGGTAATCTTCTTTCTCCTTCTAACAAAAAAAGAATGAATAAAATCGGACCACGTGTGTTAATGAATTACAGCTAAGTACACATTTTAACTTTCATCTCCTCTCCCAAGGGAACCGTGCTGAATTTCGGGATAAAAAGTATCCTATATGTTACTCCGTAGTATGAACTTAATCATACCAAGTTTCATTTCAATCCATCAGTAGTTTTTGCTTGATGCGCGCACAAACATACAGACAAACAGACAAAAATTTCAAAAATAGGTTTTACGTTCTATTACTTATCCCTAATATCCCCCAGTTATTATTTTGCAAAAATCTTTAATGTACAGATACGGCAAGTCTACGATTTTATTATATGTACCTAAGTATGAATATTTTATTAACTTCTTTATGGAAACCGTTTTGCATAATAATTGTAACAGTGAGAAACGTCCGTGTCAGAATCCCACGAAATTGAAAATCAGGGTATTAGGTAAAGATAAAAAAAAATAAGATAGATACTATTATATATAAGATACTATTATAAAACTACTAAGATACTATTATATAAGATAGTTTTACCTTTTAAGTACTTCTGTAAGTTTATTATGTAATTTTTCTTCTCTTGTTATTCTGTGGCGTCTATTTGATCTGTGTCCCGAATAAATGATTATTTATTTATTTATTTATTTATTTATATGCAGTATAGATTTTGTATAGGTTTTGGATAGGTACTCAGGTGCGTATTGAGAAACCAGTGTTTATATAAATCAGTAAAAATTGTGTTACATATCTTGATTGTAACACTCAAATTACTCTGTCTACGTCATCTACGATCTAATTTACACGTGTTTTACAAGCGAACAAAGAATTATTACCTACAGTAAAACTCGTCTATCATCTAACAAAAAAAAAAAAATAGATGTCATGCAACTATAAATTAATCGAATCATTCAAAAATTACCCTCACTATATAATTATGTCTTGTGTCTTTCCGACATTTTTTTTAATATCAGAGTTTTACAATTGAACGCCGATGGAGGAAATAAAAAAGTAGACAGTTTTTACAATAATCTCGATGGTTTCGATTCGTTGAGATGCATTTGAAAGCTAAAACAGAGTAACTAGCTGGTTTGCGAGTGTGCAAAACAAACTGATGATAATAATTGAATGCTAAAATATTTACAAGGAAAAAATAAGTTGCGAAGGCTACATTCAAAAGCGTAGGTATAACTCCCGGCACGTAAGTCGAGCGCTGACCTTCAAGTGCGCGCAGCGTCGTACGAGTGAGCGGGACACAATACGATTGGAGAGCCAATCAGCGCTTACGAGGGATCCGCGAGAGCTAATCAGTGCTTACGAACGATCCCCACGCCCTCCCCGCGACCCCCTCACCACCCGAGATACCTCATTTTCGACTTCTGCGCATTGAAGGTCAACGCTAGACTTATTTGCCGTGACTTGTAACTGTCAAGGCACCTGGGAATCTGCAGAGCGATTTCATCCAGACGGTCGGTGGGCTCGCTGAGCGGTCGCTCGTTCAGACGCAAGGGGGTGGTCACTGTGTTTGAGCTCATATTTCGTATATTTTTCGTAACTATGGTTTGATTTTTTCGCTTTTCCTCAGCACGTCGACGATTGTGAAGTCGAAAGTAAAATATCGACATTATATTCGTCAAGTTTTCTTTTACACGACTTTATGTAGGCACTGTTACTTCATGTACTCCCAAATGTCTTTCACTTGTACATAGTAGATATTTCACTGGTGATCATGTTAATGCGGTCATAATTGTTTTATCATTAGTTTCTTTATTATAGTTACTATCGTTGGAATTTTGTCGCTCCAATAATAAGAAAGAATAAAATAAATCATATATATTTTTGTAATTAAAATCTATTGCTACAAAATAATACTCCTCTAGCTATAACTCGATTCCCGTAAGATGAATTGTTTATGTAAATAAAGCTGTGAAAGTGGTATAACCATTGAGTCCGTGGCTATGCCCATTTGGTTATCTATACTTCTATACTTATTGTTATTTTGTTATTTTAATATAATAAAGCGGAAGAGTTTGTTTGTTTGAACGCGCTAAACTCAGGAACTACTGGCCCGATTTCAAAAATTCTTTCACCGTTGGATATGTACGTGATCCTTGAGTGCTATATAGCCTATATATGCACCACGGGCGAAGCCGGGGCGGGCCGCTAGTTAATTATACCGCGGTGTGAAGAAAGAATCTTTGATAATAAACTTTTTGATATTTCTGCGTTCGAATTTTGTCGCGCCCAACTTATTCGATAATTCGATTTCGCCGTTTCATGAGCTAACAACCCACCTGCGCCCGGCTTATACATATTTTATGGTGTCGCTCTCTCGACCGCTACCCGGGTCCCGGTTACAACTCACACGCTCGCGACGCACCTTTTGTAAATACTACGACCTTAATATATTTTATATCCCGAATTACAACGAAATATTTTATGTACCTACATTTGAATGTGTACTAAAATAAGTATTTACTGTTAGAAGATTGCCTCAAGTTTGGCTTTTTGACGTTGTAGCTATGAGTATATCTATATTCAAATCTAACGCGACTAACATTCACATTGGTACAAATTGATATACTTACGATGATTAAATTTCACGCAAAATTACAATACAAGAAAATATACCTAATATTTTTTTACTTGAAGTGCCACATTTGCTTAAATGTGAAAAAAAGAAAAACAAAAAGTAAATCGCTTCTTCCGAAAAAATTTTGACGTCATATTATACTGATGCCAAGTTAATTTTCACATGTCATGCAAATAGTCAGTTTACACTTAGGAGACAATATAAGCCTTCCCTCTCTTGTTTGGAGTACAGAAAGAGCATTTTTCTTTTATTCTTCTCCAATTTCAGACTCATCGTTTGCAGATGATGATGCTGACACTAGTTTTAGTTTCAGAGCCGTAGCAATGCTTGTCCTGAGTTGTGTAGGAAGTCTTTAGGTGTAAAATCTTTTCTTAATGTAGGATTCATACAAAATTTTGGCAAGTCCTTTCAAAAACTTCCTTGTCATCTTCGAAGACTTTTAACGACTTTGTTTGAACAAAAAGAAGTAAAACTAAGAAACAACAAGAACTAAGAATTTACGTAACTATAGTCATGGGTCCCATGGACCCGTGCGCTCGCCAATACTCAATAGAAGCGAGAGAAACGCGTCCGTTGCCCTCCGTGCACTTCGCCGTACCAACGGAAGGTACCCAAGAGCGGGAGGCGTTGAGGAACACGCAGTGTTTTTTACATGCATTCAAAGATAGAACATGGGTCCACTGGACCCATGTCTACAGTTAAGGGTTAACTTGACCTCGATAAACTATTTAGTAAATTATGGGTACATTCTCTGAGTTATATTAATGATTCGTGATCTTGTTGTCAGAGCGTTTAGTATAATATGACCTATGACCTATGGTAGATTCTTGACATGTCATAAGAGCCACAAGTTGGCCTACATGAAATAAATGATTTTGAATTTGAATTTTGAATTATGTGTTGATTTACTTGAGCGTAAAACCAAAACGATTAAAAATGAATGTTCCGTAAAAATTTTATAACTATATACACACTACTTAAACAGATAAATTACATTAAAAAACAGCAATCTGTGCACTAGTAAAATGCATCATCAAGTGATTTTTTTGTTATTATATTATTACTAGCGGACCCGGCAGACGTCGTCCTGCTCGGTGACATACTGACATCAGTGCAACCTACCCGGTCATCAAAGTACTAATATCGCAATTAAAAAATAAGGGTTGATCGTAGAAGGGTGAAAATTTAGAATTGTATGTATTTTTATATGTTGTATCATAAAAAAATAAAAACTAAAAATTTTGTCTAAAAAATAAAAAATAAAAATT
This sequence comes from Melanargia galathea, assembly GCA_920104075.1. Lineage (NCBI taxonomy): Eukaryota > Metazoa > Arthropoda > Insecta > Lepidoptera > Nymphalidae > Melanargia > Melanargia galathea. The sequence goes on from OV049860.1 coordinate 16,845,855, forward strand.
TAGGGGTGGACTACCCTTAACATTTAGGGGGATGAAAAATAGATGTTGGAGGAGTATGCGAACGAAAATTGTGACACGAGAATTTTATATATAAGATGAACAATTGCGATAAGCGAATGTTATACGAACCCGCTGCGTCCATGTATGAAAAATATTTCGTCGTCTAATTCGTCGTCCATAACGGCAACTCGCCATCCAGTTAATTAATAGAAGTCCCGAAATAGCGATACATAATATAAAAAACAAACATGGGCAATTATGCGGACCTACGAGAGAGTTATAGCTCAAGGGTTGTAATAGTTTGCAACACGATTCGTCGATACATGTTCAGCGCGAGTTAGATAAATACATCGCGAAAACGAAAACGAAAGACGCGCGTGATGAGCGCGTGGAAATGGTAGCGTGGTGCGCTCGCAACGCCGAGCGTGATTTGAGCGTTGAGCCAGCGACGAGTGGGCACGAGATGCCCTGCCGCTCCCCGGCCCATCGGCTCGGCGAATAGCCACCCCACCCCCATCCCTCTCGCAAACCCCCTGCCTGATCCCGGCATGTGGCCCCAATCCCACACCTTGAGCCTTCACCAGATGACTTTCCTATTACAACGACTTTCGTCGGTTTTACTTTAGATAGTGAATTGAAGCTAAAGTCAAGGCGATAATTTTCACTTTTTATATTTGTCAACTGTCCATTAATAAAAACTCTAAGAAAATTGAGAGTAAAAAATAAGAGTATATGAATACACTATGTACTCACACAAACAAATTACAGATTTATTATTTTATTAACTAGCATCTGCCCGCGGCTTCGCCCGCGTGAATTTCGGTATTAAACAAATTCCGAGGGAATCGTGGATTTCCGGTTCCCGTTTCCGCTCCCTTTTCCAACCTTTATACTTACTATCAAGGAAGTTCGCTATAGTAATCTACCTATAGCTGTAGATATAGATTTCGGGTTTTTCAAAATCCCGTGGGAACTGTGCATTTTTCCAGGATAAAAAGTAGCCTACATATTATGTGTTGCCAATGCATGCAACACAGCAAACTATTGCAATAATGTGTTATGTGAGCGTGATTTATCTAAGAACAGTCAGCGCTCTCTATGGCATTTTATGAGGCCTATATCTATTTTAGTCCCACGCAGGAATACTTTTCCGGGATAAAAAGTACCCTATGTGTTAAGTCAGGGCATAAGCTATCTCCATTCAAAATTTCAGGCAAATCGGTTAACTATAGCTTGACCGCAACAAACTTAGCCTCCCTGATCGTTTGCGGGGCGCGGGGCGGGTAATGTGTTAATTGATAAGTTCATTGGTAAATTCATTGATAAATCTGTCATATTTAAAAGTCACTTTGATACTTCAAAGTTCATTGTTTACATCGTTGCAAACTGTTGCGAAAATTTTGTAAAATACACAGCAGTAATCTCCAAAACGTCAGGTTTTTTTTACCCGACTACGGCAAAGCCAAAAGGAAGGGTTATGATTTTAGCAGTCTATGTAAGTACGTATGTATGTATGTTTGTGGCCGATTTTTGTGAGATTCTGTGTGTACTAATGTAGCGCGTAAACTGCTGGACCGATTTTGATGCATGAGGTGTCTATTAATTAGTGGTTATGACATAGGCTACATTTTTTTACGAAAAAAATCGAGAAGTCACCTTTGCGCGGCTTTCTAGATTTTAAAATTAGTTTTGGATAGGCATAATAGATGGCGCCCATAGCTGCTTGCCCCGCGCTTTTGCCCACTAAATTATTATTAAATTTTATTAAGCGTAGTCGGGTTTTAGTTTACGTTTACTTGCACTTAGTAGATGTATGTCTCAGACCAGGGCGCGTTTGGAACCCTCGTAGTTTTAGTTTTAAGTTTCCGTAGTAATTATCACCATTGCATCACTTTCATGTACTTTATATATTGACGTTCAAAAAGTGTACAGTGTACCTACTTTGAATAAATGAGTTTTGAATTTGAATTTATTATATTAATTATTTTATTATGAGTATATGTATAAAATTTTAAAAATAGGGTATAAATTATATTAATTAACGTATCTTCTTCTTTCTTGGTTATGGAAAATCTTTTTCCCATATCCTGAAACGTACCTACTTAACTTTAAATGTATAGTACTAACTACTAATACTATAGAAAAGTATTGAGCAAACTTAAAGAGATCAAGATGAAAGACTGAATTATGATTACGCAAATAATAGAATAATTATAATAATTAAATTTTAATTATGATTATTTAAATTAATTATTAATATATTATAAAATTAAATAATAATTATAAAATTCCTAAAGTAGGCAACTTAATGCCTGTGTTATAGGTAACAACCGACTGATATACATATTTTACATATATTACATATATACAATTATACATACATATATATAATATATATTAATAAATGTATAAATACATAATACATACTTATATACTTACATAAATACACCCAGACTCGGGGCGGGAATCGAACCCGCGACCCCGGAGAGGTAGGCAGGGTCACTGCCAACCGCGCCAACGGGCCAGTCAAAATTGCTGCTGTCAGCATTGCAGTGCGCATGTCGCAGAGCCCGACCGAACCCCCAGTATTAGATTTGTCCGCCATGTATAATAAAATTTTATTGCTCTTTAGGTAAGTCGATGTAGACCCCATAGCTAACGTGTTTACCCTATTTTTCAGTAGCCTCTTAAGCCTCTTAATGACCTCAATATAAGCAGGTAATAATACTTCTTTGGGCACATACTATTTCTGAAGCACTCCCTAATAAAATTTCCTGCGACGCATGTACCTATAAAATGTGGCCAAGTGGCCAAGATATTTGCAGCTTCCTATATTTGAGAGCCATTCTCTGCAAAACATCTTTCACTCTCTATGTACTTAGTAATAAAAAATAGGATATGGCGATACTCCTTAATGAAATTTCCTGCGACGCATGTTCTTATATCTCTATAGGGGTATCCCTAAAGACTCATTGTATGTATATTGAGGTATATTGAATGTGAAGTTATTGAACTATTTATCTGATGATTTTAAGCTAATCTCGAGTACTGCTAGAGAAATATATCTACTCACCTTTCCTCGAACCTGATGCTGGAGCGACTTATATCACTCCACGCGCTCATAGAACGCCCGCGGCCTCTATGAAAAGCGGCAGCCGCAACGCCTCCAAAGGTTCCTGTCGGTCGCCGTTCCAATTCAACATCGGCCGGGAAGTTAACTTTAGCAGAGCCTCGCGACGACGGGCCGTCGGCGGATTCCCCACCACCCGACAGCTCCATTTCGAAGGGAGCGTATTCCGACGCTTCGTCGGGCTCCGGCTCACTTCCGTCACTCGCGGCTGAAAGGGCTTCATAGCCGTAGCTGGGGCGGACGCCGGCGGCGAGCGCACCACCGCCGCACTCGCTGCTGGCGGCCGCCCGTTGTCCGCTCTCGATCCGACTCAATGACGCTGCCTTGACAGACTGCTCGCGGCCTCTTAGCGGTGACCCTCGTGACGGAAAATGATTCGAATAACGCAGTTTGCTATGACGAAACGTGGTGCCGCTCAGTTTCGCCCTCGGACGAGGTGGCTACGCTGAACGACGACTTCACTACACGAAGCGTATTTTCACTGCGTTGCGGAATGAGACTGATAAATCCACATCAACATCCACCAACAACAAAACTAAAGTTCAAGTCAAATTAAATATTACTGAAGTAAATTGATAGATACAATGTTATGTTACTTTCACAACGCTGGAGACTCACAGAATGATGCTACAAATGTATCCCTCGATTGAGACACCACGTTTATCGAAATTACGCGTACTTATTAATTAATTATATATAATGACAACAATTTATAAAACGGAGAGAATGCCGTTCGTGAATTACGATAGCCTGACCTTCGAGTGTAGATCTTTTTTAATGGGGTTAGCTAAACAAAAATGCGTATAGATACTACGTTTCATACATCAGATAAATAAAGGTCGTGAAGTGAGGAAGGAAAGTTTAACATGAAGTGCGCGCAGTTTGTAGGGGTTGGGGGTAGAGAGGCGATCGATCTGCTTCACCGCACGGTAGCCGCTTTATGGTTCCTCTTTTGGCCGCCCATTTGAAGTAGCGCTTTGGTTGATTCTCACTCGAATACCTAAGTACGTATATCTAATAGTTGTACAGACCTGTAATAATAAAATAGTTTCTGTTGAAATCAGTACATATTATCAACTTCGTTCGTTCGTTCGTTCGTTTCAACCAATAGACGTCCACTGCTGGACATAGGTCTCCTGCAAGGATCGCCACAGCACACGATCTTGTGCCGCCTGACTCCAGCGGCTGCCAGCGACTCGCTCGAGATCGTCTGTCCAACGAGTGGGGGGTCTACCTGCGCTTCGTTTACTGGTGCGAGGTCGCCATTCAAGCTAATAATATATATATTTTTTAAATAATAATTAAAAAAATTATCAACTTAACTCGACCAAAATTGGGTAAACCCGATGAGGTGGAAGTCAAAATAAAGACGAATAAGTTTTAAGGTTATAAAATACCTATCATCAAATTCTACGTAGGGGACATTAAAAAGGCCTAGCCTTTATTAGATTTAATCTGCTTGCGGACGCGGGATCAGAAATAACCGAACCGGTGGATTCTGTCATCCCCGTTTGCTGCCTTCGTATTCATGGTTAATGAAATCAAAAATCCTTATATCTAATAATAATCTGTCTTTAATATAAATTCCAAAGTCCGCTAGTTTGTGTATTTGGTAGTCATGCCAAAATGTTGGCACACACATAGGTTAGGTAGTTCTTGTAGCATGGAAAGAAGTATGTGTAAACTACTACTTTACGGATATTGGGACGTTTACCTTACCTATAAAGCCCTACATCCACTAAGGCTTAATATTTAATTTAGCTATATCTGCTACACATAGACTATGCTGCAGGTACGGAACACATTTTTGGGTAACTCACTTTTTTATGATAATAACTTGCTTATTATCATAAAGAAGTGAGTTACCAAAAAATGCTTTTTATTATTTCAAAAATCTTACTAATTTGGGACAGATAGATCTGATTTTGATATTAGATTGATCAAGACGATGTTTTGCACGAAAATTACTATTCTTATTGGACAGGTGGCCTTTAATTAAATAATTGATTTAATATTATTTAGGAAGAGGGGCTTTCCCCCCTCAAACTTAAACTTCTTCGTTAAACTTATTGTATCTTTACGCCCAAAAAGCAGTGAGATCCTATATGAAGCGCGCGCGCAACACTCCCCTACGCCAGAGGACCGGACCACTGGGTCCTAAAAATGTAGAGGGGGCGCAAAGATTCAATCATCGAATTCTATTCATTTTCTAGAAGTATTTATATGTAGCGTTATTGTAGGTCAGCAGCTAAATGTGTTTTTTTTTGTGCAAGAGGCGATTGTAGCATAATGCGAAAGAGACGTAAGATACATAATATGAGCTAAAAGTGACGCAAGAGTGGGATGAGCCGTAAAATGAGGCAATAGTTGCATGAGCCGAAAAGTCGCAAGGCTGCATCGACCTCCGTTGATTAATAACATTCGCACAGTAGGTTATTGCAAAATTCGTTGCCTACTTCGATCACACATCAGCTGGGCTATTCTGTAACTTAGTTACCAACTGAAAGTAGTTGCCAACGAATTAGTTCGATATACATTGCTGCTTTACTGTGTGAAATTATGAAAACACTTTATATTTCCCACAGCAATGTATATCAAACTAATTCGTTGGCAACTATTTTTAGTTGGTAACTGAGCTACAGAATAGGCCAGCAGGTTATTGTGATTGAAGGTTGCATGCGCCGAATGCTCTTGTCCCACTCGCAGCCGCGTGAAATGCTCTATCTAGGTACTTGTTATGGGCTTTTGAGTCGTAAGAGTCTCTTAGAAATAATTGATATTAGAAACGCCCCACTACTGGACACAGGCCTCTCTCATAAGAGAGAGGGATTTAGAGCTTAGATAAACCTGCCACGCTGCTCCAATACGGGTTGGCGGGCTTTAACGACTTCACATTATAGTGATAATAACCGGGACCGACTGCTTAACGTGCTCTCCGAGGCACGGGGGTGAAACACCGCCAACTACCAACTCTGGCTAGCACTGAGAATTTCTTGACAGAAAAACCCAATGCCTAACAATTTTTGCCCGACCTGGGAATCGAACCCGGGACCTCGTGATCTGCAGTCGAATATACTAACCACTACACCAACGCACGAGGCAGTATATATGTATATTATTTTGTTATAAATATCCACTCCTGTACGTCCTACTTACGGAGTAGTAGGACCTACATAGGTATGACATCATCATCATGATCAACCCATGACGGTCATGGGTTGATCATGATGATGATGTCATACCTATGTAGGTCCTACTACTCCGTAAGTAGGACGTACAGGAGTGGATATTTATAACAAAATAATATACATATATACTGCCTCGTTGGTGTAGTGGTTAGTATATTCGACTGCAGATCACGAGGTTTTACCGTGCTTTGTAGTGAGCCGGTCATGGCATGACCGGCTCACTACAAAGCACGGGTCTCCTCTCAGAGTGAGATGGGTTTTGGCCATAGTCTACCACGCTGGCCAAGCGGATTGGCATACTTCACTACACCTTTTAGAACGTTATGGAGAACTCTCAGGCATGCAGGTTTCCTCACGATGTTTTCCTTCACCGTTAAAGCAACTGATATTTAAATACTTAAAAAGCACATAACTCCGAAAAGTTAGAGGTGCGTGCCCGGGATCGAACCCACGACCTCCGATTAGAAGTCGGTCGTCCTAACCACTAGGCTATCACAGCTTTACTACATAGGTTAGTTTGCGTAAACTCCGTAGTACTTACTATTAAAAGTCTAGACAAAGCATCTCTCTTCTTCTTCTTCTTAAAAGTATGCTCATAAAAAAAGAAGTATATTATGTTGCATAATACAACTGAAGATTATATAATGAATTATTTTAAAAAGCACAAATATTTACATTCTATTCTACTTGGCTCTCTACTAAGATATTGTAATATCGGAAGGAAGAAGCCGAAGTTGCGTACATACTTGAACTTTCGTGTCAAAAGTTCAGAACTAGGAGCGGGGCAAATCAGAGCGAATGAGAGACCTTCGGGCCTATTTCGCAGTTCTAGTTGCTCCGTATGACTTATCTTGGTAGCCAGGAAAACAAAGACCTGTAACTTTTTTTTAGGATGGGGTCCTATTTCTCTCCCATTCATCATCTTCTCGCGTTTTTATGACGTGTTGGGGGTAAGGGAGTGCACCTCCATCTCAGCACTCCAATTGTCTACCTCACCTGCACGTGGTGCCCCCTGCTAATCAACAGACGAGGCTCTGACGACCGACAAATGGCGGTATAACCATTTCATATCGGCTAGACTACAAAAATGACAAGGGCCGATTTTGGGCAATAGCGACAGCGGTGCAATAGTCTAGCCCTGCGATTGCCTACCCGTCTGCCCAGCGTGGTTACATATTTTATCACAACGCCTTCAATATGGGTATCAAATGAAACGGCTTGACTAGTAGAAAAGCACTATGGAAATCCAAGATGGCCACCGCCGCAAAATGGCGAATGTCGGGGGTTTTTAAATTTTAAATTTATACTTGTTATTTATACACTTTTTAAAGCGTTTTGTCAGACGTTATACACGTGCGGCCTGTGGATCAGGTATACGCAGAAGACATACAATGCTCTCCGAGTACAGTACAACAACGCCTTCAGGGTGATGTTGGGGCTCCCTCGACACTAGCGCATCAGCGATGTTTGCGTACGCGCACGTTGATGACTTTCAATCAGTCATGCGCAAACGAGTCGCATCGCTGATGTGCAGGGTGAGAGGGAGCACCAACGACATGCTGAGGGTCGTTGGTGAAAAGCCGGACTGCCCCATGCTCAGCATGGGGCAGTCCGGCTTTTCACCAACTTGCACTGGATACATACACATATCTATGTGTCCAGTGCCCCGGCATCTAAGGGCAGATATTTAAATTAAGTTTTTTGTTTGTGTTGTGTTCTATTTTTATGTGTACTAACATAGTAGTAAGATATTTTTGTAACTAACACTATGGGCAATTAATAGCCTGAAATAAAGAAATTTATTTTTATTTTATTTTTATAGAACATTAAATTTAACGAAATATCACTACAAGTTTCATGCCAGTTTGTGTATAGCTTGCTCTTATTTCCTCATCTGAGGTATTATTAACCTGAATGGAAATAGGTCGGTCGTCACAAAATGTATTTTTTTTGTGTTAAGTACCTAAACATCCCATTTGCATTGTTAGAAAATGTAGGTTAGTTAGGTAATTCGTTAGCAGGTTTTTTCGAGTTTATTCAGTTTTAATGCAGCAATGCAGAAATACTTGAATAGCGAGATGAGGAAAGAGTCGAGGAGAACTCGTTTACATTCTGCGTCACCTAATTAGTTTCGAGTGAGGTACGAGTACGGGCTCGCCTCACATCGCATATGAAACTGTTTGTATTTATTTTTACATAATTTAATACATAAAACAAAGCTCTCTTTGGCCGCATCATATTCTGTTTAGAGGGTTGGTTTTTTCTACATTTTTGTCTGACTTTAAATATACAATTTTGTGTCAGTCGAGAATTTGTAATAAGTAATGAGTATTTTGTCTGATAATAATGGTAACAATGTTGGTATGTTTATGGTGTGATACGATAAATTTAATATCATTTATTTATATGGGTGTCTCATAAATAATGTCGGTTTCCAATGTTCACTTTGTTTATTAAATAATCTTAAAAAAGAAAGACTTAATATTTAAAGTATAGCCCATCGTATTCTATGGTTTTACCCCAACGTGTAGCAAGCTATTTGAGACCTTGGTAAAACCATTCTTTGGGCTTGGATGCAAAAAATTGTCACACTGCATTTTCAACATCTCCTTTGGATTAAAATTTTTTCCCACGCAAGAATTTCGCCATGGATCTGAATAAATAGTAATCTGACGGTGCAAGGTCTGGACTAAATGCTGGATGTGGTAGGAGTTCAATACCACAAAGTTCTTCGATCTTATTCCGCGTAACTTTCGCAGTATGCGGTTTAGCATTGTCTTTTTGTAAGAGAAACCGCTTTCGGTTAACTAAACCTGGCTATTTCTCCGATAAAACTTCATACATTCGCATATCTTTAGAAGGTCCAAGGGAGTTCGATAATCGGCGAGTGCTGGTACTAGGCTGGTTGTCTACTGCTTCCCTTGTAACCTAAATATCCCACGCAGGTATGGACGATCTGAGCGTGAACGATCTTCAAGCGTCAAATCTCCACTATTAAAATGATTAAACCAACACTGTGCCGTTCGCTCATTAACTGTGTCTTCCCCTTAAATTTCACATATTATCCTTGCTGCCACGGCTGCTTTAAACTTTTGTTTCCAATAATGTATTAACAATGCACGAATTTTATATTTATCGCACTCCATACTATTTGTTATAAAAACGTACTTCGTCGTCAATAAACAAAGAGAGAATGATTACAAGAAAGTAAAGCAATTGTAATCTTCATAGAATTAGAGACTAGTCTTAACAAGTTACGATATGTTTAAATTGAGGCGTAGGAATTTTCACATATGAAAACCGACATTACTTATGAGACACCCTGATAAATCTATACTTATATATCTAAGTATATTATGCAGATAAAATCGCGAGCATCAGCTAGTCTTAAATTAAATACAGTCATTTGAGAAGCCCGAAATGATGTCGTCAACTTTAGTGCAATGTGTTAGTGTATTGTATTGCGTGACTAATATTCCCCTTTCCCCTCCAATTAAGTTAAAACTTGTGCTAGGAGTGGGTGCGACAATAGTGGAACGGGTGGGGTTTAAACCGTCGACCGGTCGTCGATCCGCGCCCGACGGCAGTTGCGCTATCGAGGCTAAAATTGATTGTATATTTTGCAAATTTTTTTCACAAACTTGCGGCATTAGGAATTTATTGTTTCCATAACAATGCATGCATTCGCTTGGTATTCGAATCATCGCACTTGGTAATCGATGTACACTTCTTGACTGTAATCACGCCTAAGAAGTTTGGTTTCAAGATGGATAAAAAAATATTATTTGTGATAATGTTGGCGCTCCCAATTGTAAAGGTTAGTTTAAAATTTTAAATTGTATTGTGTAACATATTGTAATCATGTTCAATCGAGATACTTAATTTCGTTCGATTACCTACTTATATCTTTTACGGCCTGTTTCACCACCTTCTGATAAGTGTTGGATAGCCTAAACGTAAGTTTTGTCACTTTCTTACTTTATGTCAAGTGACAAAGACAAAAGTTGTAGATAGCTATCTAATACATATCAGAAGGTGGTGAAACAGGCACAATCTTCTAGTTGCTCCACGTGCAAGCATTGTATTGATTAATCGTCTATTGTTAAATTTACATACGCTTCGTCTGTCAATTTCACGATTTGCTTTAGGGTCTTGAGCAAAATGCGTCTCTTCACAAAACCCCATATTTATTAATTTAAAAAACTATATTTTAATCATATTTCATAAACTCGTTAAAGCTTTTTCATTCAAACGATCGCAATCATAGACAGATGTTTTAAAACTTCGTGGCAAGCCTTTTTAGGAGTTTATCCAGATCATTAAGTAGGTGTGCCTTTATTTTTGTACCTAATTGGATGATATCTTACGATATGTGTCCAGCTCTCTTCTCGAAATAAATGCCCTTTTAGTTTAGAAGTATCTAAAGAACATACAGTAAGAGTAACTTCAGCCATATCTGAATTAGTGTCCACTTCAAGAACCAAAGACTGGTCGACTGTGATGTTGGCTTTAAAGCTGTCATTATTAGGTAGGTTTCGTTTATTGCTACCGACTGTAATTAAGTTCCTTTTAAGAAAAGCGAATGTGTTTTGTGACTCGAAATACAACAAAAAACAATATACTACTTTTTTCAAGCAGTCGTATAAAAAAAAAGATTTGTAGGCGTATAATTAATATTGGTCTCCGCTGCGCTACGACCTAGAAGGAGCAGCGCGTACCAGCGAAGTGCGCAGCAAAAGGTACGCCATATTGGCGTATACGAGTATGTATTTATATCTAAGCAACATTCTAGCCTGTATAAAATATATTTTTTCCATTAATCGGGTAAAATTTATGAGTCTGGCATCATTATTCTAACACGTCTTTGCATGTAGTCAATACACACTTCGGTATTTCGTTGCCGCATTTAGCGAGCTACTTTTCTTAGATAGTGCTCCGTCTGGATAGTCTAAGTTTGTAGGTATCTACAACAGAACACGTCCAAACAACCACAGCACACGAATTCACAAATAAAAGAAATAAATAATGTAACTACCTATGTATTAATAGTGTGGTGTACCATCTACAACCAGCAGTCTCCCGAACGAGAAGTCCTGGCTCTTCTTCACTTTGCTTACATGTTTTGGCGTGTCCCGTGTTACGTTACGTTACGTACGTTGTTTACGTGGTAATTGATATAAATGATTGAGGAGGAATATTAGGAAATTGACTCAACTGCTGGAAGACTCATTCGTCAAGGATTGTTAAAGGAATCGTAAAATGGAAATAGATCGGTACTCATGTACATTTAAAGGACTCACTCTCACTATCGTCCGGACTTAGATATTTTGTAACTATTTTTAATTTTTAGGAAACAAAAACATAACGATTAATTTTTGTACACTGCATTTGCAGTGAGACTCTAGATGTAACTAGCGCGCTCCTGCCTTTGCTCGTGCCTTGAGAGCTGTGGTTCGCTTTTCTTTCTTTACAGTCTTGACGCTGGGCCAGTTCTGATGAACGAGTTGGCAGATTGCATCGTGTAGGTGCTGAGTATCGACGAGTTGAGCGGCGGCTGGTGTAGCGTCGTAGTGTTGAAGATATTTTGTAACCATTTTTTATGTTTTCATTCTAATTATCCTCTTGGCTGTAGCTGCGTCCAAATTAAACATGGCCGCATCTACATTTGGCATCCGTCGCGCCACCTCTGGCTGGCGGTGCTGACGGAGGGACACTGTGTATAAGACCGTGAAGGTCCTCCCAAAAGGATTCATTCTCACAGTTCTCCACGTTGCCAAGCACCATTAGCTTGTCCAGGCAGTCGGGCTGCCTTCGCGCTATGTGACCGAAGTAGCGAAGGACACGCTGGTAGCAAATACTTGACAGTCTCGTTTTTATTTGAAGTTGTTGTAGGATCGAGACATTGGTTCTCTTGGCCGTCCACGGTATGCGCAGCATCCTTCGCCAGCACCACATCTCTAGCGCGTTGATTTTCTGCCTCTCCAGTGAGCGAATTGTCCAGGATTCCGAACCGTAAAGAAAGATGGAGAATACTGTTGTAAGATTACTCTTTGGTTTCCTGCCAGAGGTAAGTGTGTATCTTTTCTGTGGGTTTTGATAATCTGTGTGGAGTGTCAAAAAGAGAAGTGACTCATGTTTTTTGTACGACGAAATGTAATAATGTGATTACTGAATAAATGCTTTGAAATAAAGAGCTTTTCAATAGATAAACAAAACATGGTGGCAGACGCTGAAAAGACAATGAAAGTGGCACCTCCAGGGCCATTCAGCTTCATAGCCGAAGAATGGCCGAAATATAAAACACGGTTTTTAAGGTATATGAGTGTGTCCGGAAATGATGTTTGTGCGGAAAAAAGCAAAATTGACTGCCTGTTATATTGCATGGGGGAGAAGGCGGAAGACATAATATTACAATTCGAAAAAAAATTGAAATACGAAGAATTGTTAAACAGTTTTGACAATTTTTTTTCTCCAAAGAAAAACGTCATTTATGAACGGTTTAAATTTAATTCTAAGCTTAGAATAAAGAAGTAAAGAAAAGCAGTCGTCGACGCGGCGATAAGCCGTTTTTAGCAAGCCTAAAAGGCTATCGTCGCGTCAGTGCTCAAGGTACTCATGCGCTTGTGTGCGTGTCGGCAAATGTAATTACAGGGCACACATGGGTTGGTTTATAGCTTACGTTGCGAGCGGAAATTTGTTAGAAACTTCCATTCTAAGCGTAATAGTTCGATGATTCTAAGATACAGAAAGAAGGAGAGAAATTTGACGACTTTGTGACGGACCTGCACAAGTTAGCAGAGCACTGTGACTATGGAGTCATATAAGATCAGCTGATTAGAGACAGGCTTGTCATAGGGATTCGAAATAAATCAGTAAGTGATAGAATGCTCTTAAAAAGTGATTTGACTTTAGAAAAAGCTACACAAATGGGTAAACAAGCAGAAATTCAAAGTGAAGAAACTAAAGTTATTAGGGAGGAAAATTCAAGACATGATAATAAAGTCTTCGCAGAAAGAGACGAAGATGTTCTCGAGTTAAACAGGGTGAAAGTACAGAGTACTCATAATTATAAGAGAAAGGACAAGTTCTGGTTCTGCGGCTTTCAACGGCATCCTAGGGAGCTTTCTCCAGCTTATAAAGCAACGTGCAATAAATGCCAGCATATTGTACATTTTTCTAAATTCTGTAAATCAAGAAATATTAGAAAAATAGAGAAGAAAGAACAACAGAAATATGAGGTGAGCTTTTGTGAGGCAAAGCAAAATTATTTAACAGACATAGACATTTTTCAAGGTGATAGATTCATAGACCATGTGAAATTTTTAATTGATACAGGAGCTGACATAAGTGCTGTTTCGGATCAAGTAGCAGTAAAGCATAAACTTCTTTTGGACAACTGCAGTGACATGGTGAAGGGACCTGATGGAACAAGACTGCAGATTATCGGAACTGTCTCTTTAAAGTTAAGTTATAAAGGTAAAACACTTAATAAGGACACAAAGGATATAGTTTATGTTATTAAAGATTTAAAAACAGCTATATTAGGTCGGCTTTCAATTGAGTCTATGAATATCATAAATATTTGTGCAGTAACAAGTTTTAAGGATCTAAACGGCATTAGAAATGAGTCAATCGAAAAAGAATTTCCTTGCATTTTTGATGAATTAGGAGTTTTTAAAGATGAATTCCATATTCAACTAGTGGACAATCCGAAACATTATGTACATGCTACACCGAGGAATGTGTCCATTCCATTGTTACCTAAAGTAAAGGCAGAATTAGATAGGTTGCAAAGATTAGGTATAATAAGTCCAATGGAAGAAGCTACTAATTTTGTTTCTCCTATTGTGATAGTATTAAGAAAGGATAAAGTAAGAATTTGTGGAGACTACACTGAGGTTAATAAAAATATTCTGAGGCCTGTGTACCCAATTCCAAAAGTGGAAAATACTTTGGCAAAGATTAAAGGGGCAATTTTTTTTTCTAAAATTGATGCCACTTCGGGATTTCATCAGATAAAGTTAGATGAATTTTCAAAGAAACTAACAACTGTTATAACACCATTTGGTAGATATGTATATAATCGTTTACCTTTTAAAAGATTTAAAAGTGGCTATACACATGGATGATATTCTTATATTTGAAGCAACTAAGGAAGAACATGATAGAGTGCTCAGGGAAGTTTTAAAAAGATTGCATAATGAGGGATTAACAATTAACCGGAGTAAATGTGTTTTTGGGGTAAGAGAAGTTACATACCTAGGTCATTTAATCAATGAAAAAGGTATACAAGTAGATCCAGAAAGGATTAAAGCCATAAATGCATTTGAAACACCTACAAATAAAAAACAATTACTTCAATTTCTGGGTATGGTCAATTTTGTTGGTAGATTCATTCCAAATAAATTCTAAAGAATTTCTTCTAAAGAAGAAATGGTGATAGATCCAGTACCTGATCGACTATGGCAAAAAGTAGGTATTGACTTATTTAAGTTTAATAACAGTTGGTATATTGTAATAATAGATTATTATTCAAGATTTTTAGAAGTTTTAAAATTAAAGGACCTCACCGAAGATAGAGTGCAAAGAAATATTTTCAAGGTACGGCATTCCAGAGATTGTAAGATCAGATTGTGGTGCTCAGTTTAAAACAAAATTTAATAATTTTGCTAAAGAATATGGATTCAAATGTATTACTAGTAGTCCATATTATTCACAAAGTAATGGATTAGCTGAGTCAGGGGTAAAAATTGCAAAATCATTGCTTTCTAAAAATGATGATATTCATTTGGCTTTGCTAGTGTACAGAAATACTCCGTTGGAGTTGGGATATAGTCCAGCGGAATTAATGTTTAATCGTAAACTTAGAGATAATCTTCCTATAATACGAAGCAAACTTAACAAACCGGTTAAAATTTCAAGAGAACTTAAAGAGAAACTAATAACAAGGAAGTTTAAATCAGCTTATTATTACAATAAAAGGCACAGAGCTTCTAATCTGTTAGAGTTACAAATTAATGATAAAGTTTGGGTTACTGATTTAAAAATTTATGGAACTATTATTAAGAAATGTGAGGAGCCTAGATGTTATATTGTAAGCACAGATATGGGAAAATATAGAAGGAATAGTGGAATTTGAATAAAGTTCCCAATTCACAAAATGTAACAAAAGAATTTCCTCTGATGGATGAATGTGATACAAGTCTTTCAGAGAGCGAATCATCAGAAAATAATTTAGAATCACAGAATATTCAAGAAGCAGATTGTCCTAATGTTGGTTCAGAGCAGAATGATAACTCTGATTGTTTGGTACAAAGAAGATCTGAAAGGCTTGTAACAAGACCTAAATATCTGCAAGATTATGTGTGTTAAAAACTTAATTTCATATATAATGTTATTACTAAATATTGATAGTAAAGTCACATTTTGTATGTTTAAAGGAGAATGATCACCTCTGACCCAAACATTTACACAAAATGTAATTTATTAAAAATTATCTTACGAATATATGACAATTTGAAAATTAATAATTATTAATGCTACACTTCACGATAAAAAAATATAATAAAATAGGAATTAAACCGTTTTTTCAACTTCCCGTTTAAGTCTGACGGCCATTTGCATTACATTTTACGCATACCTACATGCCCAAATAAAAAGAGGTTTGTTATTTTAAAAAAATCATTTCATTTAAAGTAGAACGGATATTAATTATTTAAATACATTATTTTATTTGTTATTTGTTGTAAATCGTACAATATACGCTTAAAGTAAATAAGTAATAATTAATATTATTATTTTGTTATAATATTGTTTTAACTTCGTTGCGTTTTGTGCAATGGAATATAATATAACTACAACCTTCTTGATTTTGTGTAACAAAACTTATTTCAAGATGTCAATGTGACATGTCATTGTTTTAGTTGTGTGTGACGCTAGTGACGTCTACTATGTTTACATTTTGAATGTTTATTGTAGCGAATGTAGCGCAGCGGAGACCAATATTAATTATATTATGGTTTATTGTTTTTGCATTGGATATCGTTGAACAGGTATGATAAGTATAGTGCGCGCTAAACAAACAAGCAGGAACAAATCGGCAGGAACGATATACGGCTTTCCTTACTAGTTTAACAATTATAAACTACACATAACCTAGAATCATAATTAAACTTAAACTTAGATTTATTCAAAAACGACAAGTCCTAGAGGTATTAAAATGGTGTGTTTGGTTATCAGGAGTAAATCTGCAATAAATGGTGCATACAACATGCTTGTAAACGACTGGGTTATACACCCATAGATTTTTGGTCATTCTCCTTTATTCAAATTGTAAAAGAGAGAGATGTTGTAAGATTACTCTTTGGTTTCCTGCCAGAGGTAAGTGTGTATCTTTTCTGTGGGTTTTGATAATCTGTGTGGAGTGTCAAAAAGAGAAGTGACTCATGTTTTTGTACGACGAAATGTAATAATGTGATTACTGAATAAATGCTTTGAAATAAAAAGCTTTTCAATGGATAAACAAAACAGAGTCTGCAGGAGAAATTATTTTTCGTTATATTCGATATTTTCCTGTTTTGACTGACTTGGCCATTTGAGGTCGTCGCCGGATCTCCTTTTCACAGCTTCCTTGGTTGGTCAGTAGTGAGCCGAGATACAAAAACTCAGAGACAAATTGAAGGTCACTTAGTTCTTCGGTTCGAGTGAGTGTACCAGCCCTATCTAGTATTGACCAACCTGCTCGCTTGCCTTTCATATTGGACTCTTTTGAAGAATTCGCCAAGTTCTTCTTCGAATGATTAAAGTGGTATCGTCTGCATATCGAGGGTTGCTATATAAAACACGACTATTAATTTTTGTATACATCGGGAATGCATTTGCCGTAAGTTTCTAGACGTTCTAGCGCTCGTGCCTTGTGAGCTGTGGTTCGCTTTTCTTTCTTTACAGTCTTGACGCTGGGTCAGTTCTGACGGACGAGTTGGCAGATTCCATCGTGTAGATGATTAGCGTCGACGAGTTGAGCGGCGGCTGGTGTAGCGTCGTAGTGTCGTAGATATTTTGTAACGGTTTTTTTAATTTTTCATTCAAATTATCCTCTTGACCATCGCGGCGCCCAAATTAAACTAGGCCGCATCTGCATTTGGCATCCGTCGCGCCACCTCTGGCTGGCGTCCCGCGCGCTATAAAACACGAAGTAATTTTTGAACACATCGGGCTTGCATTTGCCGTAAGTTTCGCTCGTGCCTTGTGAGCCGTGGTTCGCTTTTCTTTCTTTACAGTCTTGAAGCTGGGCCAGTTCTGATGGACCAGTTGGCAGATTGCGTCGTGTAGGTGCTGAGCGTCGACGAGTTGAGCGGCAGCTGTTCTAGTGTCGTAGTGGGCTAATTTTTAACCCCCGACGCAAAAACGACGGGGTGTTATAAGTTTGACGTGTCTATGTGTGTGTGTGTGTGTGTGTGTGTGTGTGTGTGTGTGTGTGTGTGTGTGTGTCTGTTCCCCTGTAGCGCTCAAACGGGTGGACAAATTTGAATGCGTTTTTTTTTGTTTGAAAGGTGAATTAGTCGAGAGTGTTGTTAGCTATGTTTGATGAAAATCGATCCAAGATGTCCGCCGCTACAAAATGGCGGATTACATAGTTTGCCACCAGTCCCATAATATGGGTATCAAATTAAAGGGCTTGCCTAATAGAATAGCACTATTGCAAATTCAAGATGGCCGCTGCAACAAAATGGCGAATATCGGGGGTTTTTAATTTATGCTTGTTATGTAAAGCGCTGGGGCTTGTCTTTACCGGGTTTATGTGTTGGTGTAACTGTAGCACTTCATAGTTTAGGGAAGTAGGCCATGCGGAAACATAGCATATAATCATAACATAAAAATTAATAATATTTTTATGCTATGATTATATGTTGTGATTAAAATTTCGGTTTAAATGATCTAAAGAGGTCCCAAGGTTATCAGTATTCTTATCTGCTAGAGTTTGTCATTTTGCTGAGCAACGCTTTAACTTAATAGAATTATTTATAGAGTTGTTCAGAAAATTTATTTGCGTTCATAATGTCAGCTTGTTCTCAAATAAGCGAATCATCTGTATATGAGTCTATTGGCCAACCTGTAAATATTTTTTTTTTCTTTCTTTCATATCTCTTCTAACTGCGATCAGTCATGGACTATAAACAGATTTGGGGGTTGCAGTGTTCACATTTAGGCTTTGCACATCCAGCGATGTGACATCCCTTCACGATAAAGTGCTATACTATATGCTGGCCAATCTTGTCTTGTAAGGCGGAACGTGCTGTTACCGGCATCCAAAAGTTGGACTGCTAAGACGTTTTTATGACACTGTAAATATTGTAGTCAATACATATGCGGAGGCGAACTAATAGTCCTGAGTAGTTGGCTAAGTAATGCCCCCGCCTGCCATACATTTTCTAACATTAATTATGTTTATGATCTTATCAAATTCTAGTTTATAAAGTACAAAGCTTGTTTTTTGCTTTTCAGTTACCAGAACTAGTTTGTTTTACGCAGTCGGGTTTTTAGTTTTTTTAATTACGTAATTTATTTCTTGGTTTTTAGTGCAAAACTATGAAAAATTTTTAGATGCATATTTTTACAAGAGACAGGCCTGTGTCACTCCGCGTGTAGGTAATAGCGCGTTTAAGACCACTATTAGCGCCATCTGTTGAACACTAGAAACTTTAATAAGGTCCTTCATAATATTATTGTATTATTTTAGTGTTTGGCGATTTAAGGTTAAATTATTAGTGTTACAATAATTGATGGGAAGGGGGGAGGTGTAGGGGGGATTATGTGGAATGTGGTAGAGTGGAGTGGGAAGGGATCTTAAATAAATTACCACCAATTTACTCCCAGTGTAGTTGTTATTTATTTTGTTTTCTATGATTTGTCACTCCAAACTGATTACAAACACATAGATTGTATATATTTTCGTATTTGCCTTTTAAAGCCCTTTATTTTGATACTCCACTCGAGGGTCTTGAGGAAAAAATTTTTTTTCAGCTCGCACATTAAAGTGCATAAAATCCGCCATTTTGAATTTTTATTAATTTTATGTACACAGTAACATTTGCGCTGTTAAGACAAATCTAATGACGTATCATTTATCAAAATAAGTTGAGTCGTTGAGTAGTTACGAACTGACATAGGAAACGGTCATTTTCTGTGATTTATCACTCCAACTTATTTTCAAATATATAATTGTATACATTTTTGTATTTGCCTTTTAAATCCCTTCATTTTGATACCCCACTCGAGGGTCTTGCGGAAAAAATTTTTTTTCAGCTCGCACATTAAAGCGCATAAAGTCCGCCATTTTAATTTTTTTTTTAATTTAGGTACCCTATAACACTCGCGTCATGAAGACAAATCTAATGACGTATCATTTATCAAAATCCGTTGAGCCGTTTATTAGTTACACGCGGACATAGGAATGGACATACATACACACAGGTGAAACACATAACCCAGTCGGGTAAAAAGAAAATGTTTCACAATTTAAAATATTTGTTTCATTTTTCAGGCTCCTATTCCAGGCACATATTTTTGGCGACCTCGACTTGGTCTGGACCTTTCTATTCCAACAACAGGTATATTGACACTTGACAGTTACTTTTGAATGGCTG
This sequence comes from Melanargia galathea, assembly GCA_920104075.1. Lineage (NCBI taxonomy): Eukaryota > Metazoa > Arthropoda > Insecta > Lepidoptera > Nymphalidae > Melanargia > Melanargia galathea. The sequence continues at coordinate 16,865,819 of OV049860.1, forward strand.
GGGCGTTGGTTCATTGGCCGTAGATAAACTGTTTTAGACCACTCTCCTCTAGAGATGATCTATATTCTATATCAATTCGTAGATGTTAACGACACATCGGTGTTGAACGTGAATAATTTCTTAACGACTTTTAAGATGTCAACCTTCCAATGCACACTTAGTTTCCATGCTAGATGTTACTAAATTAATTTTATAAATATAATTTTGATTTACCTAATGGTTGTAAAATAAAACACACTTATACTACAGCCCTAGGTTTACTTTAGTTTTTTATCTAACCTTTCTGTAGTTTTTCTAACATCGCTCATTTCTACTCTCATCAGGGTCAGAATGTTATATTGATGTCATGGTTTCCAGGTATATTTAGGTATAGTCTAGAATTTGGTGAACAAAAAAAATACATAAGAAATGTTAGGTCCTCATTAGTTAAAAATGAGTTTACCAAGGCACATAGCTGTGATTCTTGAACTTGAAAGGGAGAGACTGTTACTAACAAAACTACAAGACGGAGATCTCGGGTAGAGATCATTTTCTATTAACGACTACGACCCTGCTGTCGTAGCCGTTATGCCGTAGCCGTATCGTAGTCATAGCCGTGCCGTAGCCTTAGTCGTAGACGTGCTGTTGTGCCATGTTCATCAATTAAGTTAAGGGCGCCTCTAAGTGAATGCGTTTTTGACGTTATTAAATAATTTAAGGTACCGTTAAATTTTGAGATGTTTTTCAGTCTTCGTATATCATCATCATGATCAACCCATTACCGGCTCACTACAGAGCACGGGTCTCCTCTCAGAGTGAGAAGGGTCTTGGCCATAGTCTACCACGCTGGCCAAGCGGATTGGCAGACTTCACACACCTTTGAGAACGTTATGGAGAACTCTCAGGCATGCAGGTTTCCTCACGATGTTTTCCTTCACCGTTAAAGCAAGTGATATTTAAATACTTAAAACGCACATAACTCCGAAAAGTTAGAGGTGCGTACCCCGGGATCGAACCCACGACCTCCGATTAGAAGTCGGTCGTCCTAACCACTAGGCTATCACAGCTTTTTTTTTATATGTATATATTTCGGATAAGATGCCAAAATGCCTTATCCAGGCTTGCCCGTTGACGATAGACATTTAGCGATACAGAACTGTCATACTGCACCAAAGTACCTACCACAATGTTCGCTTTGATTTAACAAATAAATAATTATTGTTTCAATAATTTTGCAGAAGTATCGCTCAAAGTCAACTTGCCCAATAAGGAAAATATGAAAGAAGGTTTGGTGGTTTTGATCGATGGCTACCAAATGGGAATGACAGTCGTCGCATTAGCGTCCGGCCTCTCAAGCGCAAAACCATACCCCCATCTGAATCCATTATCTGCCTACTTCTACACTAATGCCTATCGTTGGACCCTCAGGCACCTCAGTCTGTAAGTTTTTGACGTTATTCTGAGTAGAAAACTAGTAGAAAAGTTACGAATGACAGAAATAGAACTTCTCTTTTGACATTAGTTAGTTATTTATTAGGCTTAGTTGTCGCTTCGGCTGAGTATTCGACACTGCTTAAATAAAACTCGTAAACCATGGAAGCTTCAGAGTTGAATTAAAATTATGTATCTTAGTAGAAACAATTTGCTCGTGGTCGTAACTCACGCGATTAACATTTGCAATGATAACGTAATGAGCGTTGGTGGGAAGCGTCGAATTGAAGTAAGTGAGAGCTGCAACTTCGAAAGTAAAAAACAGATTTGTAAATTGGTCGTGAGTTAGCACTGAATAGTTCTAGTTCAGTAGAATAACTATGAAACGATGAACTCTGGTTTTAGAGCCATTAATCACAAAATGCCTAAGCGAAAACTGGTAATGTTGGAGAAAACGAAGAATAGAAGCGAAGTCGCCCGAGTAGAAGAAATTAAAAATACACAGGAGAGTCATAGCTGATATCTCCTCCCTGCGTCGCACTCTCATTACTGAGGATCACTATCCCTCCCGTGTCCAAATCTGGTGTCTGGTGTGTGTGCTGTCCAAATGTGCTGGCAAAGGCAAAGGTCAAAAGCCGTCAAAAAACGCCGGTCTGTCGCGCGACCTTCTGCAGGTCAATCATTCCGGTTTTTTTGTCCAGTGGGCGGCCGGCCGCTACCGGAATCACGTTATTGTTAACGTTGAAAACCTTGTTTATGTAAATTAAATAACAACAGCTGGAAATAATTGTTTTCTTTATTTTATAAAATGCCATACCTACTGATAAATAAACTGAGGAAAATGGCTCTCTGATTAAACTCTCTTGAGTGTTTCCTTTTAGGTAGGACCTGTTTTGGTTCTCCGCCGTGTGGTAAACACTATAGACTGGAGAGTGTAGTGCTTCTTTCACCGGGTGCGTCCTACATTTCGGTCTACGTCCACGTAGATATGTAAAGAGGAAAAAATAAGAAAAATGTTCCAGTGGGGCAGAAAAAGTCCCCGTACGAGGCGCGTTATTGATCACCTCTCCTGTAAAATTTTGTATGAATTTTTTTTTTCACTAATGGTTTCGTATAGAGAATAAAAATTCATTCGGAACAAAAATATGCAGATAGCTGATGATTGAAGATTTCGAAGACGGGTGAAGAGCACGTTTAAGATATTAAAGATAGGTGGGGGGTGCTCGAGCAAATGTCATGCGAAACGTCATCCGATTGGCCGCCATTTGGAAAAAAGATGGCTGCCATAAAAATTTCGTCGGTGTCCATCTCGGAGGGTATAAAAGATAGAAGAGTGGTTTTTTTTTGCAAAAGATGATCAGAATCCAAAGGTCTACTCGATGAAAACTCCAAAATGGTGGAATTTATTTTTTCATAGAAAATGTATGACGAATATTGAAGTTGGGAACTATGCAAGACTTTGAGAGGACCCCATTCAAATTTTGTTTTTATGGAAGAACACTCATTCTGACACATGATTCGGAGAAAAAATACGGAGAGTGATGATGAGGGTTTGGAAGATGGGTGAGGAGCACGGCCAGGGTATTGCAGATAGGTGGAAGGTGCTCAAACAAAAATTACTCGAAACCTCATCCAATTAGCATTGAGCTGAAGAAAACACCAAAATGGCGGATTCAAGATGGCGGCTATACAAATTTCGTCGGTGTCTATTTCATCAAGTATAAAAGATGGAAGAGTGGTTTTTTTATAAAAGATAATCAAGACCCTTTCTACTTGTTGAACAACAATAAATCATGATGGCGGAATTTATTTTTCCACACAAATAATTTTTCACATTGATCACCTCTCCTGTAAAATTTTGTATGAAATTTTTTTTCACAAATGGTTTCATATAGAGGACTGTAATGTAGGTAGGTATACAATTTATAATTCGTACACCAACCGCACGTGACGGATCGAGCGGCCATTCCGCAATAAACTGGACTACGTAACTGATCGTTTTATTTCCTAGATCCAAACATTACACTACCCTTTTTTACCTCTTACAACTCTATAGAAGAGGAAAGTACAACTTCTAGATCTGTCAGTTATTTTAAAAGATTTTGTACAACCGGACCGCACCAATTTGTTTAACTTTTATGTACCTATGTGTGAGGCTATGAGAAAGCTTATTAACAATAATTTGTAGAAATGTTTATATAACGTTCCAATGTAGAGAATGTGCTTGAATTAATGTGTGTGAATGAATTAACTCAATGAATTTATTTAAAACGATAGAATCTCGGAGGTTTTAATTTGAAAAGCTTTTCATTTATATAAGAGAAAGACTAGTCAAGGTATATATTACAATATCTTACGTCAATGACATATTATCGAAAATTGAAATTTAAAAAAATGTATTATTGGGTGTTTCGATATAATTTTATTTATATTAACAAATTATAAAATAAAGCAGCCACAGGTTTTTTATTTTGAAACGAAAGATTTCATTAATTCACAAATAAATAAAACTCTGAATTATTATTATTATAAATTTTGTGTAATATTTCCTGAAATAAATGAATATATACCCGTATTACTAATTCCCTGGAATTCTGACGTTTCGTAATGTTACCAGAGATAAAACAATTCCCACAAAAAAGATAAAAAATTCAAAATTTATGCAAATACAAATCAACTGCCGCATGTAGTTAAGACAAATGCCCGACAGACACTTCATGGTGATGATGTCATTCGACATCCATTTTTGGATAAATTTTTTCAATGTGCTTCTTTTGTTTTCTGTTGCTGTCAGTGTGCACTTTCTAGTTTCCACTCTTGGTGTTTTCTATTTTAAGGCGAAACGAGTAATATTATTACGCGGCATATGGCTTTTTATGATGACAGGGAATTAAAGTAGTTCGGGGTAAAATCGTACTTCGTAGATGTTAACCCTGTTCTCCATACAAATAACTCATCTGTAAATGACAATGACAGCTGTCAGAATTACGGGGAATTAGTAATACGGGTATAGAATAAAATTTTGTTTTTATGAAAAAAATAAAGCGTTCCATAAAATTAAAGATCTATTAAGTTCCAGCGAGGTAATGATGCATTACTCGATGGAGCTACCGTTGGTGCTGACGGCGGACGCCAGCAGCGTGGACGTGGGCGTGGGCGCCGTACTGTCGCACGCGACAGCGGCGGGCGAGCGGCCCGTGGCCTACGCGTCGTGCTCGCTGACCGCGGCCGAGCGAGCCTACTCGCAAATAGATAGTGAGACGCTTGCGATCGTGTTCGGCTTGAGGAAATTTCACACCGTTCACAAACCGTTGACACACATATTTGGGAAAAAAGTAGGTATTCCGATTATGGCCGCGTCGCGACTGCAAAGGTGGACCGTCACGGATCGAGCGGCCATTCCGCAATAAACTGGACTACGTAACTGATCGTTTCATTTCCTAGATCCAAACATTAAAAGGACAAAAATTCATTCGGAGGAAAAATATGGAGAGAGTTGATGATTGAGGATTTCGGACGGGTGAAGAGCACGCTTAAGGTATTGTAGATAGGTGGGGGGTGCTCGAACAAATGTCATTCGAAACGTCATCCAATTGGCAGTGAGCTGAAAAAAATTCAAAATGGCGAAAAAAAGATGGCCGCCATACAAATTTCGTCGGTGTCCATCTCGGAGGGTATAAAAGATGAAATAGTGGTTTCTTCGCAAAAGATGATCAGGATCCAAATGTCTACTCGATGAATAGAAACAAAATCAAAATGGCGAATTTATTTTTCCATAGAAAATGTATAACGAATATTGAAGAGACTACAAGTTGTGAACTATGCAAGGCTTTAATGCGAGGAGAATTCTCAAAGAAAAATATGGGAAGACATGATGATTTGAGGGTTTGGAAGATAGTTGAGGAGCCTGGGCAGGATATTGTAGATAGGTGGAAGGTGCTTCAACAAAAATTACTCGAAACCTCATCCAATTGGCACTGAGCTGAAAGAAACTCCAAAATGGCAGATTCAAGATGGCGGCTATACAAACGTCGGTGCTTATCTCACCAAGTATAGACGATGGAGAAGTGGTTTTTTGGAAAAAGATGATCAAGACTTAAAGATCTTCTTGACGAACAGAAAAAAAAATCACGATGGCGGAATTTTTTTCCACACAAATAATTTTTTTCACTGATGGTTAAAAAAAGAAGATTTAGAAGACAAAAATTCATGCCGAGAAAAATAAAGTATGGAGAGAGCTGATGATTGAAGATTTTGGAGACGGTGAGGAGCACGATCAGGGTATTGAAGAAGTGGAACGTGCTCAAACAAAAACAACTCGAAATCTCGAGGTCCGCTTTAGCGGGCCGCTAGTTATATATATATAGAGCTACTTGAAGTAAGGTACTGATCACCTCTCCTGAACAATTTTGTAAAGGACTTTTCCGTGAGTGTAATATTCAAAAATTCTAGGTCAACAAAATTATAGAGAGAGCTGGACGTGGAAAACTGACTAGGGTGCCCTAAGGGATCTTGTCTGAGGCGTACCCTCTCGACTTTGCAATCGTCCGTTGTGAAGTCGACATCTCCTGAAGATGCTCCGGTGTCGGAGCGAAACGATCGTCGAGTTTGTTTTGTGGTGAATTTGTGTGGTGTTGTGCCTACAAGATTGTGTGGTGTTGTGCCTACAAGATTGTGTGGTGTTGTGCCTACAAATTTGTCACTGTTAGCGGATTATAGCAAAATAATTTTATATTCATTGTGTACCCTCTCGAAACAAAGATTGTTCAAAACCTTGGGACATTGGGTGAACTGGTGAAAAAAATATGGCCACCAAACAAAAAAAAATTCTCCATACAAAAATTTCCTAATTTTCAAGAGGCTCTCAATTTTGTATGGAACTTTTTCCTTTTACTATTTATATGCGTAGAACTTATGGGTCTTCCTTCAGGAAAATTACGAAATGTCATGAATGTGAAATTTTACCAGAGTACCCCAAAAGCTCTCAAAAACTATCAATCATAGAGGCTGGTTTCAAAACAAATGTTGTTGAAGACCTTGGGTAATTTGGGGAGCCGGTTTTAAATTTTCAAAAGGCTCTCCAGAATAATTTTGTATGGAACTTTTTCCTTTTACTATTTATATGCGTAGAACTTATGGGTCTTCCTTCAGGAAAATTACGAAACGTCATGAATGTAAAATTTTACCAGAGTACCCCAAAAGCTCTCAAAAACTATCAATCATAGAGGCTGGTTTCAAAACAAATGTTGTTGAAGACCTTGGGTACTTTGGTGAGCCGGTTTTAAATTTTCAAAAGGCTCTCCAGAATAATTTTGTATGGAATTTTTTCCCCTCACTATTTATGTGCTTAGAACTTATAGGTCTTCCTACAGGAAAATTATGAAACGTTATGAATATAGAAAATTTACCAGAGTACCACAAAGGATCTCAAAAACTATCAATCATAGAGGCATGGTCCAGAAACTGAAAATGTTCAAGACCTTGGGCCCTTTGGTGAGCCAGTTAAAAAAAGATAGCTACCGAACAAAAAAAAATTGTGTCCATACAATTTTTATTTTTATTTTCAAGAGGCTCTCCAGAACATTTTTATATAGAACTTTTTTCCCCCACTAAGCGCACGCATAGAACTCATGAGTGTGTTCCTTTCAGGAAAAATACGAAAGGTTATGAATGTGGAAAATGTATCAGTAAGGTACCTCATGGGTCCTCTGAAACTACCAGTCATACAGGCATGGTCCCAAACAAATGTTATTTAAGATCTTGGGCCATTTGGTGTACCGGTAAAAAAGATGTCCGCCGAACAAAAAAAATTGTCTCCATACAAATTGTGTTCTTTTCAATAGGCTCTCCTGAACAACCCCCCCTCCCCACACCTGTATATAGGTACTCCAACGGACTTCAAAAACTATCAGACATAGAGACATGGCCCAGTAACTAAAAATACCTTTAATACCTTGGGCCCAAACAAAGAATACTCGAAACTTCGCGGTCCGCTTTAGCGGGCCGCGCACCCACACGCCATACTTAGTATTCGTATATTTACACTTCAGCGCAAATGTTTTACAATCTAATTTGATTTTTAATATTTCTCCTTTATCAGACTGTACGTTTTTCACATAGAGATAGTAGGTATACTCTAATCGTGTCAAAACTATATTTTTCAGAATTCCCAAATGGATCGGTGGAAACGGTGGGAGCTATTTTGATACACATAAAGTATGGCGGCGACGCTTTTTTTATATGGACGAGTTCGTACCTGATTGGTTAAAGGCAGTATTCCCGTTCGTTGATCACAAAGAATGGGAAAAAGAAAAATTAGAATTCAAAAGATATAAGAAATACGCGGAACCAGCCTTCGGTAAACACTACCGCTACCCTAACAAACATTTCAACGACTTCCGGTCGCAAGAAACAGCAGAGACAGAAGAACACTTTGAGGTCAGTTCCTCCGAATCTGAAAATTAATAAATACGAGTCGATGTGAGGATTGTGATGTGAGGACCGTGCCAGTTCCAGCTAACTTTACTTTAAGTCTTCGTAAAATTTCGAAGACTAGAAGTACAGTTAGCTAAAGTTAGACAAAAAGGTTGGCGAGGACTGCACTTGATAACATAATGTAATCAAAAAGGTTGGCGAGGACTGCACTTGATAACATAATGTAATCAAAAAGGTTGGCGAGGACTGCACTTGATAACATAATGTAATCAAAAACGTTGGCGAGGATTGCACTTGATTACATTATGTTATCAAAAAGGTTGGCGAGGATTGCACTTGATTACATTATGTTATCAAGTGCAGTCCTCGCCAACCTTTTTGACTAACTTCAGCTAACTTTACTTCAAGTCATCGTAATTTTACGAAGACTTGAAGTAAGCTGAAAGAGCTCCACGTTTCGAAGAGCAAAACGTGACAGATAAGTTTAAGTAAACTTTCAGTAATAAATACCTATTTCAGACTTAATATGGTTTTGTTTTATTTTAGTTCTCCCTTATGTGTTCGCAATTACCCGACTCATACTTACCAAAAGAAGTGTCACAATTTTTTATATTTTTTATTCATCTACAAGTTAGCCCATGACTGCGAACTCATCTGATGATACGTGACGATGCAATCTAAGATGGAAGCGGACCAGCAAGGAAGAAGTATCGTAGTTTTTTATTATCAAACACATACCTCTGATCGGTTTGTACCGGAACGCTAAATCGGTTGGCGTCACGGCTTTTACCGGTAGGGTGGTAAATGGTACGGTAACTAGCCACGGCCGAAGCTTCCCACCAGCCCATACCAGAGGCCCTATTCTCTAACTCAGTGGCTATTCAAAAATGAAAACCACCGAACATCTGACTTAACTTTTGATGTAATTATTTTAACATGCTGGCTTGATGAAACCTCAATAGTTCCTAAAATAACCTCAAATAATTCTTTTTACACACATATGATAATAAACCAAAACAGTGGTATTGTAGTTTCTGAACCTGATCTCAAAGACGCTAACGGCCTTCAGTTGCAAATTTCACCCTCCTGGCAATATATCGTCCCCTCTCATTTAAAAATACGGATAACTTGTTATGCTCTTTTAACAAAGTACTAAGCACAATCTCAAACTTGAACACTACTTTAGTTATGGCAGGTGACGTGAATATAGACCTGCTATCCGCATCTAGTAACCAAGACATTGAATATTTATGTTTAACTGCGGAACACGGTCTTTTTTCTGCTATTACAAAGCCAACTAGAGCGGAAGCGTGTCTTGACCATATGTTTGTGAATAAAACTGACTGTGCTGTTGGTGTAGTGTGCTGTAGTGACATAACTGATCATGATATTGTTCTATTAGGTCTATCTCTAAAAATTCCTAACCCAAAGTCAAAAAATCTGGTTAGATTTAAACATGACATAGATTCGATCAGAAAAGACCTCAGCGCAATAGACTGGTCCCAAACATATGATTCTCATGACCTTAACAAAACAACAAACTCTTTTTGTCTCCTGCTTTTTTAAACTATTGGTAAACATACTAGTAAATTAATAACGAAACGTAGGGAACATAATATCAAACCTTGGAACACTGCAGGTCTTATTCGTTGTATGCGACATAGATACCGCCTCCATATGCAATCGCGAAAATACCCAGAAGATTATGCTCAAACGAATTATATACTCTCGCTATCGTAATTATTGTAATGAATTGTTGCGGAAACTTAAAACAGAATACGATAATAATTCCTTAACTACTAATATGAATAACCCCAAGAAACTATGGAGATCCATAAGAGATATCTGTCATTTCCCGTCCAACAAACAAGATCCCATTGAATTACTGAAGACTGAAGGATCGACAGAAACCAAGAAGTCATTAGATAAGTGCAATAGATACTTCTCTACAGTAGGACAAACATTAGCCAGTAATATTCTACGCGAACTACAAACCGAGGAGATTAAGCTTGCTGCAAAGACTAATCCGAAACACCTGATACCGAACTCATTCTTTGTGCAACCCACCGATGAAGTCGAACTTGAGTCTCTGATACTATCACTGCAAAATGATAAAGCACCTGGTGTTGATGGCATGAGCAACACTCTTTTAAAAGAAATTAAAAATGAGAAAATCTCACCCCTTACGGCCATTTTCAATCTTAGCATGTCGACTGGTACCTTTCCCGAAAACTGGAAGATGGCATGTATTAAACCAATTTACAAAAATGGGCCTAAAGAGTCTCCCCACAACTACCGACCCATCTCTTTGCTGACGATATTCTCAAAACTACTGGAGAAGGTGATCAGCAATAGACTAAGAAAATTTATTGAAATAAATCATTTGCTTTCCCCGAGACAATTTGGGTTAAGAAGTGAAAAATCAACGGAAGATGCTGTCAATTTGTTTACAACTACAGTGGCTGGGCACCTGGACTCACTAAAAAACAGTATTGCTGTATTTTTAGACTTATCAAAGGCTTTCGACACAGTTTCAATCCAAATACTCTTGGAGAAGCTAGAATCTCAATTTGGCGTCAGGGGAGTAGCACTAGATTGGTTTAGAAGCTACCTAACTAATAGAAAACAATGTGTTCGAGTCGGTGGCTATGACAGTGGTCATGAATCAATAAACTTTGGCGTGCCACAGGGGACCATCCTCGGACCAACTCTTTTTATCATGAATATAAACGACATACATGCCAATGTCAACGGCGAAATAGTATGTTACGCAGATGATACGGCAATAATTTATGAAGGAGCAACCTGGTCTAAGCCAAAGCCGAAGCTGGTATGAGAGGTGTATCCACCTGGCTGCGTCATAATCTGCTAACATTTAACCCGTCAAAAACCAACTATATCTGTTTCCACAAAACAGCCATTACTGCCCCTAACCCAATAATGCAGCTGAAACTGCACACCTGTCAAGATAGCCAGATACATTGTACATGTGAAACGCTGAACAAAACGGACATGGCTAAATATTTAGGAATACTAATTGATCAAAATTTAATCTTTAAAGCACACATTAAATGTCTTTCAGATCGGGTACGCAAAATTATAAATATCATGAAACTTCTAAGACACTCTGCGTCGGTAGAAACTCTGCGCTCCGTATATTTTGCCCTCTGTCAATCGCTTATAACCTATTGCCTAACATCCTGGGGTGGTGGCTCTAAAACCCATATGATTCAGCTAGAAAGAGCCCAGCGTGCAGTCCTAAAAGTGATGTTAAAAAAGCCTTTTAAATACCCTTCCCACAGTCTGTATCAAGAAAGCAGTCTTTACGGTGCGACAGTTATATATTTTAAAACTAGCTCTTAAAGTTCACCATTCAGTTATTAACTCCAATGATTATAAATCCCTACTCGAACGCCGCGTTTACAGAATTTCTTGTCCTCAAGTTATTTCGTGTTTTGCCAGACGCTTTAGACAGTGTCTCGCTAGAGACAAGTTTCCAATTTTCTTTTTAAATTAATTATAAAAATTTAAGTAAAATAAAACAAAAATCTGAAAGAATCATTAAATTATCTCAAAAACTGAAAAAGTTATCTTTAAAGTTTAAAAAAGATAAAAAATAATTTTTCACTGATTTCTCAAGTTTTATCAAGTTTTAGTCTATATTTTAATTCCATTGTATTAAATATGCTATTTTCAACATCAGGAAACTTCCTCATTGTTAATAGTAGTGAATTGGGCCCCACGATACAGGATTACCTAGTGTGGATCTCAACAGATATACCAAATTGTAAAGTTGTTTTCTTTGGAAAATAATTTTTTTTTCATATTTTTTTTCATCTTTGACATAAATTTTTTATCCATTGAAGGTTTGTTATGAAATGTTATTCTTATGTCACATAGTAACGCAGCAATGTATATCGAACTGATTCGGTGGTTTTCATTTAGTGATGATCACTAAATATCAGAGAATAGCCTCCAAAGACAATTTTTAAAAATTAATCAAATTGTCTACCTGGAATCGAACCCAGGACCTCCCGCTTATAAGACCACAGTGTTCATCAGAGCGCGGTCGCATTATGGCGAATGGCACGAAAATTATAAATAAAATTCACCTTTTGTGTTATTTATTTATTCTAATATAGCTTGAGACATGCAATGTCAAACTATGTTAATAAAATGTCTTTGGTTAAAATTGAATTAAGAGAGAGCACGAATTTGTTATCAAATATTGAAAATTCAATCACAAACAGTTTATCTTAACAAAGAATATGCAACAATTTAAAACATTTTAGCATATTATCAATACTTAGTTTAATTATGTTATATATCTTACACAAATTGAAAATATAAAAAAATAGGAAACATTTACGAGAAAATATATTTTAAAACGGAAAATAATAAGACTTATTCGCTAGATAATAAATGCGAGTCTGATACCGATGTAGACTATGTTATTATTATGGATTTACTTAAAATATATATTCTGCCTGTACTAAAGTTACCGGTACATAAGTTTCCGTACAGCGAAAAATATTTTCCGCATTAATTTATAAATGTGCGTCCAAATTATGAAACATGTTATAAAATATAAAATATATAATATGTTATATTATAATATATATATAATATGTTATATTATAATATATATATAATATGTTATAATATATAATATTAATATAAACTTTGTTGTAATAACCCTTTGATCACATATTAAAGGCAGATTAACAACAAAATGACACTGTCACTACACTGACACTAGGACAAAATCGCATCTGTAAAGCATTAGCATTTTCGTAGATGCGACTTTGTTCCACGTCAACAAAGTCGCATTTGGAAAGCAACATTTTTGTAGATGTGACTTTGTTCCACGATAGTGTCGAAAACATCTCAACAAAATGACTATAGTATATTATATTATACAGAATATTAGGTATTCATTTTATAGTCGCGTCCGGTCACTTCAAATCTTTTAAAACTCTACGGACCAAATCATAAGGCATATATTATATTCTCACATTATTACACATTAGACATTTTAAAATATAAATCTTGTTATTGTGGTCGAAAACCATACGAAGAATATTGATGTATTCTTGTCTTGTTTATACTTTATTTTGTATAGATATGTGGACAATATGCCGTGAACATTTTTTCGATACGCTTCGATGCGCTTTGGCTGTGCTAGTATGTCTCGATCCTAATAACAATGACATCCGTGCGGGTAATATTTCGCAGCGACCGGTCACTCTTGTACCGTATGGTTATGCAGAGTCTACGCACGTCGACAACGCTACTAGATTTCGAATATCGAAAAACTACACTATCAGAGTAAAATGGACCCAAACTTTATTTTAAAGTTGTACATAATGTGGCTAATTCTGTTGTACACAATCTCTAAACCTAAACTAAATTGACAGGTTTAAAAATAGTGCTATTCCCTTCAGCAGGGAGGATTGTGAAAGAGACAGAGACATATTTAGACCTGTCATTTTAGTTTAGATTTAGAGATTGTGTACAACAGAATCGGCCACAGTACCTACTTTCAATTTTTTTTTGCAGCGTTTTCGTAGCGTCAAGCCGTTTCTGAGTTTTAGCCAGACCACGAACGGCAATTCATTTTATATATACAGGGTGTCAGGGGAACGCTCTCGGTAACAAAAACAGGTAATAGTACTGATGATTACTGATATTAAAAAAACATGAAAAAAAATTCAATTTTACAAAAAAAAAATGCACTTTTTATGCAATACCCATTTTGGGGTGTTAAACAGAACTGTAATTGCAAAAAACTTATTTGCTGTATTTTTTAAACGTTTCTTAGGTAATTCTTGGGTAATTAAAATAAAATCAGCTGACGCTGGAGGTCAACGAACTTTGTGTGACCTATTTACGTATCGCTAGTTACCTACGAAACCGCGCTCGCGCCGACGCCGATACCTACCCTATAATATTGTGTTTAGGTATTATAATAGCGCTAAGTTTTCGGAAGCGGTCTCCTTATACCCTGTATAGACGTACGGACGAACTCAAACCTTGGAACACGCCAGTTTAGGTTCATTTTACTTTGTTTGGATACTTGAATTCGAGCAACGTTGCCGCAACGCACGAAGTGGGCACAGCGCCACAGATCTGGGATCAGTTTACGGATCCACGAAGGAGATCATGATGTATCTGGTGCCGTTGGTGACGCGCAGGCCCTCGTGGAAGTGCGTCAGGCGGCCGGGGTGCATGAGCAGCCAGCCGGGCTTGGTGTTGCGCACCGAGCAGTTGTAGCGGATGAAGTGACACCCGCCACCCTCGTAATCGACGTCTGCAACAACATACAACACACGTTAATTATATTAAAGTATTGAATAGAAGCAGGCGTTACTTTGCGGAATTCCATGATATTATACAATGAACACAAAATTACTTTGCTATAATCCGCTAACAGTGACAAATTTGTAGGCACAACACCACACAAATTTACCACAAATTTAACTGGACGATCGTTTCGCTCCGACACCGGAGCATCTTCAGGAGATGTCGACTTCACAATGGACTTTGCATTCACTTTGCAATCGTCCGTTGTGAACGACATCTCACTCAACGGCTCACTCATTATTTCATATATTTATTTCATTCTCTACACCGCTTACTGGGAGTGTTGAGCGCGAGGTTGATGGTGTAGGTGGAGGAGTCGTGGTGCGGCCGCAGCGACGGCTGCTCGTCCGGCCGGTACCGGACCACGAAGTTCATCACCGACACCGGCGGCTGAAACAACGAGCATCTTTCCTCATGTTGATAACTATCATATTTAACACAACGGAATCAAAATATAGATCAAAACTAATAAAACAGTGAAAAAATTACTTTAATCCTCAATAAATGACGGAGTAATTATTTAAGTTCATGTATTTTAACGCAAAATGATTGCCGCCTCTTACTCGAGTGTGACGTCACCCAGACGGTTCCAAGGTATTTTTTTTATGTAACTTCACTTGTTTTTACCAAATTCTCCGAGATTACTGAACCGATTTGCGTGTTTTTTTTTTAATCGACAGCTCAGGATATTTGCGAAATGGTCCCATAGATATTTTCGAAAAAAAAAATACGAACGACTCTTGGAAACCGACTTGTATTGACTCTTGGAAACCGACTTGTATTGACTCTTGGAAACCGACTTGTACTGACTCTTGGAAACCGACTTGTATTGACTCTTGGAAACCAACTTGTATTGACTCTTGGAAACCGACTTGTACTGACTCTTGGAAACCGACTTGTATTGACTCTTGGAAACCAACTTGTATTGACTCTTGGAAACCAACTTGTATTGACTCTTGGAAACCAACTTGTATTGACTCTTGGAAACCAACTTGTATTGACTCTTGGATACCAAGCTTGTCCAGGCGGTTGGGTGGGATAGTAGCGGATAATTATTACACGTGCGAAGTCGGGGCGGGGCGCTAGTGAACACTTACGTTGTGATAGTATCCGATGAAGACGAGCTCTTGTAGCGGGCGCACATACGTCTTGAGGATGTACAGCCACTGTTTGTCGAGCCCCACCTGGCTCATGTGTATATCCCTGGTGGGTACCGCCTCGTAGCCGCTCTCCAATCGCTTGTCCTGCAAACAACGCCCTTTGTTGTTACCACCACCACTACAGCCTTTTAACGTCCCACTGCTGGGCACAGGCCTCCTCTCTCGTATGAGGGATTTACAGTTTAGGCCCGCCACGCTGCTCCAATGCGGGTTGGCAGGCTTTAACTATTGTCACATGAGAGTGATAATGACCGGAACTGCTTAACGTGCTCTCCGAGGCACGGGGGTGAAACACCAACTCCGGTCTGGCACTGACTTTCTTGACACAAAATCCAATTCGTTCGTTTCAACCAATAGACGTCCACTGCTGGACATAGGTCTCTTGCAAGGATCGCCACAGAACACGATCTTGTGCCGCCTGATTCCAACGGTTGCCAGCGACTCGCTCGAGATCGTCTGTCCATCGAGTGGGGGGTCTACCTACGCTTCGTTTACTAGTGCGAGGTCGCCATTCCAGCACCTTGGGACCCCAACGTCCATCGGTTCTTCTAGCAATGTGTCCCGCCCATTGCCACTTCAGCTTTGCGACTCGTTGAGCTAAATCGATAACCCTGGTTCTCCTGCGGATCTCCTCATTTCTGATTTGATCCCGCAGGGATACTCCGAGCATAGCTCTCTCCATCGCCCGCTGAGTGACCCTGAGCCTTCGTATGAGGCCCATTATTCAAAACCCAATACCTAACAATTATTATTTGCCTGACCCGGGAATCAAACCTTCCCTTCTTTTTTTCCTTCTTAATTCCATCGAATTTTAAATCAGACTATAGTATGTAGGTAGTAGAAAAGGTTAAATTGTTCACCTGGTTGGATCCATCACTCCATTCCCCGAACGCTTCCATCACCTCGATCCACTCCTTGCAGAATCGGAGTGTGGTCATCGGGAACCAGTACACGTCGGGGCACGGCTGCAAAACACGACTTCACATAACTACCGCGTCACGACAACTCACAACTAACTGACTAACTGATCTGGGGGCTTACCACCATCTTTTATGTTAAAATGTCATTATGTCACAATGTCAAATGTCAAATGTTACAAGTTGTGAATTACTATGCGGCTAACTAAAAACCATGCTTTGATGCGGCCCGCAAAATACTAGTCTATATACAACGTTAGTTTTACTTGAAGCAAAACCTGAAAGTAGTTTGCTCAGAATCAGTAACAGAATCGAATCCAACTATGTATTTTTATATTGTGTTATAATTTTGTCCAAAAATATTTTAAAATCCTGCAAGCTTAGGCACAGTGGTTGAAACGCGCATCAGCTGACTATCGGCATACAGCGCGCGGTCAATCAACTCGCGAGTCAAGGTGACGATGGCTTGCGAGTTGGGGTGACCATTTTTTTTGAGGACATTGACGCAAAACAAGAAGCTTATAACTTCGTAAGTTTACATTATATGTTTTCGAAATTTAGTAAAACTATTCCAAATGTAAAAATATTTGACACGTGTTTCGGTTTTTGCGCAAAGTAAAACTAACGTTGTATATAAAAATATATCAATGCCACTTTTTGTTGTAATTTTATAACTCAAGAACGGGCCCACCTATCCAAACCAAATATTTAGGCTTTGTTCGCACTATTTAGTAGATGGTTTATGTGAAGTTTGCACAAAATCGGTCGAGCGGTTCTTCATTTATCACATTTTATGTAACAAATGAATGACCGATTAGGATGTTTTGTGTGTATATTTCAATGGGTTCCTGGATGGTTTGAAAACACAATTACAGAGTAGGTACAGGTAACCTACCGGGTCTCGGTAGGTGGCGCTAATGTCGGTATGTCACTGGGCAGGACGACGTCTGCCGGGTCCGCTAGTCTTTTATAAAAGTAAATGATCTGGGGGCATACCACCATCTTTTATAAAAGTAACTGATCAGAGGGTTTACCCCTTGGAGGCTTGGGGCGTTCATTGGTTTTTCAAATAATCGCTAACATACATACATACATACATACATACATACATACATACACACATACATACATACATACATACACACACACATACGGATCAAATACAGAATCTCATTTTTTGAAGTGTGTAAAAAAGGCTTACCATGGAATGGTTGTGTCCCTCAGCGAAGGTGTCGTAGTACTGCGGGTGCAAGTAGCGCCTCTCCCAGTCGAGCCGATTGTCCATCACCTGGTACACGTCCGGGTTGGTGCGGCTCACGTCGAAGCTGTCCGGGTTCACGAGGTGGCCCAGCTCCTTCTCGTTGCTCACGTGCATCATTACACCCTGAGAGGCGGACAGCAAGTTACAACCGGGAAAAACCGGTTCGAACCGGTTACAACCGGGAAAAACCAGTTCGAAACGGTTATAACCGGAATATACTAGTTCGAATTTGTTTTAACGAACCGCCGCATCGGATTTGTTTCGTATATAAATACGCTTTCCGGCTGAAAAGCAAAACAGTTTCCGATTTAACCGGTTCACCAAAATTTGAATTGCTTTTGCGTTTGCTGCTTTGTTTTGATGTTGTTTTTTGCGCGGGAAAAGAAGCTGAATATGCTGCGTTCTTTATATGATTTTGATTCGTTCAGTCAATTAACCGGTGAATCGGAGAGCAATATTTTTTAACCGATTATTATCAATCAAATTGTTAATTTTATAGAGTGACATTATACATATACAGTAATATGAGTTAATATAAAATAAAAAATAAAAATGCTTTATTTCATAACCAATAATAATCAATATCAAGAACAGGGGCTGGATTCTTCTTTTAAGTGAGCAAGACACCTGTATTAGAAGACATACAACCTCGTGACCTGTATTGTACACCGCTCTTCATAACAACATCGATGAAATAAACATAGAACCATAGAATAATGAATAAGAGGGAGAATTGCCCTTTACATCAAATTGTATGGAAACCTGCTGTCGTTAGTTTGTCCCCACCACTTGCTACAAAATGCTATATTGCATACTGATAGATCAGTGCAAGCAGCACCAGCAAATATAGACTTTATCGTTTAGTACACAGCGTTCAATTTCAATCACCGTACATCACACGTTATCGATGTTGAGTGAAGGCGCCCGTTCCATGAAAGGTCTAAAGTTTTAGTGAAAGAATATATTTATATAGTACAAGTACCATTGCGTCCTAAGACCGACCGATTCAATGTTTGATTTCTACTAAGCAAGCAATGGTTTTTGTTCATAATGAGATACAGACTTCTCAATTTAACACTTTTTGAGCATAATGTAAATATACATAATAATGTTTTCTTGTTTTTTATGGAAAATAACAACAATAACTTGTACTTAAGTGTGAAATGAGATGCCATCTTTCGTGTGATTCCCTTTTTTGCTTGATTTTTTTCAAACAACCACTGAACAACACGGCATTTTGTTAAAAATCGAGAGCGGTGAAGCGATCGGTGGACGACATTCGACTAAAGACAGAAACGGTTCTCAGGTGTATTTAACACCAGAAAAGTTCTCAGGAACCACGCCCCCTTGCCATATCTTTTCTTATTCATTTATCTATGCATAGAACCATACCGACATAATTTCTAAGTTATGTAGTTTTATATAATTATATAAACGATAATTTCTCATAAAACAAAAAATAACGTACTTTGTCACGAAGATGGGCGCAAAAGGCCATGTCCGCGTCGAGTTCGTCCTTTATGTAAGAGATCGCCTTGGCCGACTCCTTGCGGAACAGCGACATTCTCATCAAGTAACAGTTGGTGACGAACGGGACGTTCCAGATGCCGCTGGAAGTACATGCCATTGTTACTATTCTGTCTATTTGCGTTGTGCATAGCAAGTAAGCGGTGTAGTAAGTATAAGTGCCGTAAAATAAGTCGACCGGTGACCTTCAATGCGCAGAAGTCGAAAATGAGGTATTTCGGGGTGTGAGGGGGTCGCGGGGAGGGCGTGGGGATCGTTCGTAAGCACTGATTAGCTTTCGCGGATCCCTCGTAAGCGCTGATTGGCTCTCCAATCGTATTGTGTCCCGCTCACTCGTACGACGCTGCGCCCACTTGAAGGTCACCGCTCGACTTACGTGACGGGGATTATACATATATCTCCAATGACCTTGAAAAATGTAAGGTGTGA
Source organism: Melanargia galathea (assembly GCA_920104075.1). Taxonomy (NCBI): domain Eukaryota; kingdom Metazoa; phylum Arthropoda; class Insecta; order Lepidoptera; family Nymphalidae; genus Melanargia; species Melanargia galathea. The sequence goes on from OV049860.1 coordinate 16,885,321, forward strand.
TCAGGGTGAAAGATCAGGGTGTACTAGTTAGGGCCTGTTTCACCACCTTCTGATAAGTGTCTGATAGCCTAAACGTAAGTTTTGTCACTTTCTTACTTTATGTCTTAAGATAGAACTTGTGGATAAGTTATTCAACACATCAGAAGCCGGAGAAATAGGCCCTTAAACTATAAAAAAAATTGGTTGTCTGTAAAGTCGGTTTACGGACGATAATTTTAAGTGACAACGTCATAAGAAAACAAAGAGAGATAGATGCGTCACAAGCCGAACGCTTAGGCCGATCGTAACGTGCCTTCTCTATCTCTTGTTCCGCGCTCTCCAGCGAGTCATGCTTTTTCGTGCGTGTAGCCGTTCATCAATTAATAAGAAGTTATCACGTCAAAGACAGCATAGTACAAGTCACGGCAAATAAGTCGAGCGGTGACCTTCAATGCGCATAAGTCGAAAATGAGGTATCTCGGGGTGTGAGGGGGTCGCGAAGCGCGAGGAGGGCGTGGAGATCGTTCGTAAGCACTGATTAGCTCTCGCGGATCCCTCGTAAGCGCTGAATGGCTCTCCAATCGAATTGTGTCCCGCTCACTCGTACGACGCTGCGCGCACTTGGCGGTCACCGCTCGACTTACGTGCCGGGGGTTATATAACGCTTGCGCAGGCGGTCCCTGCATGCGTCGGCTAGTCTCAGTCTGGGACTACTATTGACGCATGCGAGCAACGCATGTAGCTTGTCACAGATAAATCATCCGCACCTACCGTCAAGAAAATTATCGAAAAACAACAACTGATCCTAGGAAGAACTTTTCTTTTCTGAGATACATACAACCTAAACTGTTGTACCTAGGTTTAAAATCTGGAGGCAGTATTTTTGAGTACTTAGGATCCCATTTTTGAAACTTCATCCCTAAAGAGAAGAAAAAGAACACAAATTTTGTACCATCAGTTAGTAATTTGATAAGTCGATATAAAATTCACAAATCCCCCGTTAAAGATCCAGTGGAAAACTACCTTGATACGTCTTGCGAGCTATATATAAATTTTCTTTACGTAACCAAGTGAACTAATGAACGAACGCTCTCCCCCTTCGAATAAATTGAAGCAACTACTCGATTTTTCTTGAGTGTAAGGACGCGATGCTCGATATTCCTACACCATACATTTTTTGCTGGAAAACTCTTACCGAATGACATTGTGGTGACATTTAGTAGAGAACCGTTCACTCATATAACGAGGTCGGGGTTTAACAGTATAACAGGGAGTCACTCACGTGGCTTGGGACATTGAAAATGTTTCTATAGACATATTAATACTATTTGTCTAAGGATCATAAAAGAAAAAGCATTGGACAGAGCCATTCTTTATAATAACGAACAAGAGATAGAGTTCGTAAACTAAAACCCGACTACTAAATAATAAATATTTAGTGTGCAGATAAACGTGTATTCAACTGCATACTAATGAGAATTCGAAATGAAGAAAGCACGGGGTACAAAGCAACTAGTGGCGTCATCTATTATGCCTGTCCGAAACTAACTTAATATTCTAGTTTAAGCTGCATGTTCTAGTTTAAGCTGCGAATGTCACTTCTCGATTTTTTTCGTATATAAAATGTAGCCTATGTCACCCGGATTATAACACGAATCATTTGACACTTCATTCATCAAAATCGGCCCAGTAGTTTAGGCACTACGGTGGAACGGACGGAATCTGATACAATAATTGGATACATAAATACATAGACTGCCAAACCATAACCCTACCTTTTGGATTAGCCGTAATCGGGTAAGAAATACCTAATAATAAACTAACTGAGGTTGAAGGTTAAGGATGAAGTCGTGCTACTCTCCTGCCACGAGATACGACTAAAGAAGACCTGCGTAGTCTCTAGTAGTCTAGTAGTAGTAGGAATCTCAAGTCCTTTTCCTATGTATCAATGACCCCAAAATCAATTCAATGCGCAATGTATAAAGTGCAAAGGAAATGACGGCGAAATAACAGAAGGGGAGACAAGGGTCTCGATTACCTATGTCATTAAGCAATCGACGGGTACCGCAGTTGATATAAGACTCCCGTGAGGTCTACACCTGCTCAACATTAACATTGGTTGATACCGAACAATTTGCGCAATGTTGCTGAAAAGTGCAAAGTTGCAAAGTGCTCTACTCGCCATGCTGTTGCTCTTAGCTTGGGAGGCCGAAGCGAGGCGCAGTCGCACCAGATCGAGAACAAAATCCAAGGTCCTTCTCAAACAAAACACATACAGGATGGAAAATTTCGCGTAATAAACTAATTTATTTCTCTGCAGGTACAAATTGGACTACCCATCACCGGCAAGTACAGGGACCCGGAATCTGACCAGTATTACAATAATAACGATGTAAGTAATGTTATGATTAAAATCTGATGTTTTTAATTGATTGTTAATGTAGATAACAAAGCTTTTGCGAACGCTTGGAATTCATCGTGCAATGCCAAGACTGTGTGTTTTACCCATCAACGGCGGGATGTATTCGTATTTATGTCGGTTCAATAGTTCCCTCATAATTTACAAACAAATCATAAGATTTTAAAATAGGTTCGTAACGTTCCACGGATCTTATGGAAACGAATATATGACGTCACGACCAATCCAATATGGCGAACGAGAATCATAATAAATCAAGAAAGGAAAAATTATATAGTTAAATGTATCGAGTTTGGGTACCAAATAAAAGGTTTAATTGCATAAATTAAGAAAATATGAAGTTTAAGTAGTACTGTCCACAGTAGCTAATAGTAAATTTCAGTGAAGTTTATTTAGTTTTCTTTTCACTCTGAGCAATTTTTCATTTTACAATTTTGTTAAAAATAAATGTGATAACAATAGAACTGTTTCCTTGAGTCTATTTTAGAATAAGATTTTTCAATTTTCAGGGCGCGAAAATTCTACTCGCTTCACACTTTGACCTTGAATATGTGCTGGGTCACAAAATTGCCTTTTTGTGCACCGCGAAAGGTACACCGCGCCCGCACATCACTTGGTTTAAGGATGGAACCGAAATATTTGCACATCATTACTTGCATGTGAGTATTGTTTATCTATAAAACTGTGATTTCAACCGACTTCAATCGATTCGAAGTAAAGTTCAACTTCAGCAACAGGTCTGGCAATTTCAGAGAACATATTAGTGACGTATGTGTACATTTATGCTTTTAACTTCGTACATAAGAATGATAACTCGATACACTAAAACCTTCTTGAAAGTATGTAGCACTTGTTTACGAATATCTCAGTTATTCACAACCCTACACTTGTTTACGAATATCTCAGTTATTCACAACTTTACACTTAAGTTTACAAATATCTCAGTTATTAACAACACTACACTTGTTTACAAATATCTCAGTTATTCACAACCCTACACTTGTTTACGAATATCTCAGTTATTCACAACCTTACACTTGTTTCCGAATATCTCAGTTATTCACAATCCTACACTTGTTTACAAATATCTCAGTTATTCACAACCCTACACTTGTTTACGAATATCTCAGTTTTTCACAACCCTACACTTGTTTCCGAATATCTCAGTTATTCACAATCCTACACTTGTTTACGAATATCTCTGTTATTCAAAACCCTACACATGTTTACGAATATCTCAGTTATTAACAACACTACACTTGTTTACAAATATCTCAGTTATTCACAACCCTACACTTGTTTCAGAATATCTAAGTTATTCACAATCCTACACTTGTTTACAAATATCTCAGTTATTCACAACCCTACACTTGTTTACGAATATCTCAGTTATTCACAACCCTAAACTTGTTTCCGAATATCTCAGTTATTCACAACGCTACACTTGTTTACAAATATCTCAGTTATTCACAACCCTACACTTGTTTACGAATATCTCAGTTATTCACAACCCTAAACTTGTTTCCGAATATCTCAGTTATTCACAACGCTACACTTGTTTACAAATATCTCAGTTATTCACAACAGTACACTTGTTTACGAATATCTCAGTTACTCGCGACCCAACACCGCGACCTCCTATAGTCTGATTTTTAATTCGGTGGAATTCTGATTTTAAAAATAGAATGAGTTATTTGTATGAAAAACAGGGTTAACTTCTGAAGTTCGATTTTATTCCAAACTAAATTACCTGAAGTACCTGTAGTAAGTTTTTTACCACAACTTAATTACCTGAAGTACCTGTAGTAAGTTTTGAATTTCTTATATTTTTTTGTGGGAACTGTTTTATCTCTGGTAACATTAAGAAACGTCAGAATTCCACGGAATTAAAAATCAGAGTATAGGTATATATACACTTGTAAAATGATATTTTCAACCCCCGACGCAAAAACGACGGGGTGTTATAAGTTTGACGTGTGTGTGTGTATATGTATGTGAGTGTGTGTATGTGTGTGTGTATGTGTGTGTGTCTGTCTGTTCCCCTGTAGCGCTCAAATGGGTGAACCGATTTGAATGCGGTTTTTTTTGTTTGAAAGGTGAATTAGTCGAGAGTGTTGTTAGCTATGTTTGATGAAAACCGATCCAAGATCGCCGCCGCTACAAAATGGCGGATTACATATTTTTTTCAAAACTCCCTTAATATGGGTATCAAATGAAAGGGGTTGACTAGCAGAATAGAACTATTGCAAATCCAAGATGGCTGCCGCCACAAAATGGCGCATTTCGGGGGTTTTTAAATTTTTAATTTATACTTGTAAGCTGTTTGTTATTCCAGATTCACGAGTGGCTCATCGACGAGGACCGCGTGAAGTCCAAGATTGAGATTGACCCCGCGACCCAGATGGACGCGGGCGTGTACGAGTGTACGGCGGACAATATGTACTCCATTGATCGGCGATCTTTTAAAACTGATTTCTCTATTGCATTCGATTGATTCTACCGTTGCCTTTCACGAATATCACCTATACCCGTATCACTAATTCCCTGGAATTCTGACAGCTGTCATTGTCATTTACAGATGAGTTATTTGTATGGAGAACAGGGTTAACATCTACGAAGTACGATTTTACCCCAAACTATTTTAATTCCCTGTCATCATAAAAAGCCATATGCCGCGTAATAATATTACTCGTTTCGCCTTAAAATAGAAAACACCAAGAGTGGAAACTAGAAAGTGCACACTGACAGCAATAGAAAACAAAAGAAGCACATTGAAAAAATTTATTCAAAAATGGATGTCGAATGACATTATCACCATAAAGTGTCTGTCAGGCATTTGTCATATCTACATGCGGCAGTTGATTTGTATTTGCATAAGTTTTGAATTTTTTATCTTTTTTGTGGGAATTGTTTTATCTCTGGTAACATTACGAAACGTCAGAATTCCGGGGAATTAGTAATACGGGTATATATAATAATATACGAATATGTATTGAATAAGAAATGTACAAAAATAAAAATAGAAAAATAGAAAAACGTATGTAGACTGTTTTGAAGGGAATAAAAATTGTTCCGACATCAATATTTCAATGAATGTTGTTTCATTTTATTATCCGCAGGAATATCGAAAAAGTTTTAAAACAAATAAAAATAAAATACGAAATAATTAAAATATTTAAAATAATTTTAAAACGAAGTAAGAAAAAAAAATATCAAAATTTCGGAACTGCTGTTTCAATTTGGAATATGTGACGTCACACTAGGGAGGGGTGGTCTCACAAATGTGACCAGCTGTGACAAGGACGAAGGAGGGAGTAAAAATAACGATGTGACGTAATTTATGGATGGCCCCATATTTGTATGGAAGGTTGGAACGTTTTGTTTGTGCCTATTGTTAATCTGCATTTTTTTTATTCAAGTACAAGTTCACTTGATGATGCAGTCTAAGATGGAAGCGAGCTAACTTGGAAGAGGTATGCATACCCCTGATCGGTTTCTACACGGCATCGTACCGGAACGCTAAATCGCTTGGCGGCACTGCTTTGCCGGTAGGGTGCGAACCAGCAACGGCCTAAGCCTCCCACCAGACGAGACCAGAGATTTAGAAATTATATAATCCCAAATTGCCCCTGCCGGGAATCCGGGAGCCCGGGACCCCCCACTTATAAGACAGCGCTCACCATTGCGCCAGGGAGGTCAACTGCTGTTTCAATTTGGAATATGTGACGTCACACTAGGGAAGGGGGTCTCACAATGTGACCAGCTGTGACAAGGACGAAGAAGAGGGTAAAAATCATGAAATTTGTGTGACATAATTTATGGATGGCCCCATTTACGAAATAATTAAAATATTTAAATAACGAAATAAGAAAAAAAAAATCTAAATATTCGGGAACTGCTGTTTCAATTTGTAATATGTGACGTCACACTAGGGAGGGGTGGTCTCACAAATGTGACCAGCTGTAACAAGGACGAAGGAGGGAATAAAAAGACGGTGTGACGTAATTTATGGATGGCCCCATATTTGTATGATTGGTTGGAAGGTTTCGTTTGTGCCTATTGTCTGCGTGTAGTGTATGGTCGAGGTATAAACTCACACGATGTTCCTGGTGACAATGTCCATGTAATCGGATGACCGAGCGTAGAACCCGGCGGTGTTGATGGCGCCCCAGAAGTTGGACCAGGACTGTCCCTCTCGCACCAGCAGCGGCGCGACCACGTCGTACCCGGTGCTGAGCAGGTAGCGGAGGGCGGAGGGCGCCACGCGGGACACGCTGTCCACTGAGAACAGGTAGTCGCATTCGCTGTTGGCGCAGCGGTCCCTGGGAAACATCATTTTATAAATAACTAGCGGACCCGGCAGACGTCCTCCTGCCCGCTATTAGCGCCACCTACCGGGTCCAATTTTTCTACTTATAAACCTTCCTCTTGAATCACTCTATTTATTTAAAAAAACCGCATCAAAATCCGTTGCGTAGTTTTAAAGATTTAAGCATACATAGGGATATAGGGACAGAGAAAGCGACTTTGTTTTATACTATGTAGTGACTAGCGGACCAGGAGGGCTATTCTCTAACTTAGTTAGCAACTGAAAATTATAGCCACCGAATAAGTTCGATATACATTGCTGCTTTACTGTGTGAAATATAAACAGTGATTTCATTTCACATATTAAAACAGCAATGTATACCGAACTAATTCGTTGGCAACCATTTTATGTTGAGTTACAGAATAGCCCTACTGATAGACGTCGTCCGGCCCGGTGACATAACGACATCAACGCCACCTACCGAGACCCGGTGGGTTACCTGTACCTACCCGGTAATTTGTAGCGGCGGCCATCTTGGACCGATTTTCATCAAACATAGCTAACAACACTCTCGACTAATTCACCTTTCAAACAAAAAAACCCGCATTCAAGTTCATCCGTTTGAGCGCCACAGGGGAACAGACACACACACACACAACCACACAGACAGACACACACACACACACACACAGACACACACACAGACACAGACACACACGCACGCATGCACGCACGCACACATACACACACATACACACACAGACACGTCAAACTTATAACCCCCCGTCGTTTTTGCGTCGGGGGTTAAAAACTTACTTTGCAATATTTCTAGCTTCCGCTTCAGACATGAAATCAGCGGGTTTGACCCTCTTGGCGCTAAGGTAATCCTTTGAGTTCGTCCGGTAGAACTTGTCAACTTCGTTCTCATGGTATTCCACATTGTTGCGTAGATAGAGGTGTATTTTCTTTTTGGGGTAGTCTATGTCGCTAATTAGCTGCAGGAACTCTTCCATAAAAGGTGTCGCTTGTTCGATGAATACCGCTAACATCACAGTCGGTAGCTCGCTCTCCTGAAAACATGTCACATGTAACCTTCACCTGTATTTTACAAACCGGTTTCGGTGTCGGAATCTTTTCGGTTACGGTTGCAGGTTTCGTTTCGGTTTCCGATTGAAGAACGAAACCATTTTTGATTCGATTGAGCGAAATCGAATCGGAAATGGTTTGTTATAGACCGCCATTTACTGACATTTACCGGTTTACCAAATTTAAAATGCAGGCATTTTTCACGCGGATTTAAAAAAAAATAATAATTCTAATAATTCCGGACAAACGAGCAAGCGGGTCACCTGACGTTAAGTGATTACCGCCACCCATGAACATTAGCAGCACCTGAGGAACCACTAATGCGTTGCCGGCTTTTGAGGAAGGGGACTGGCTCTTCAGCTCGCTGCCGGAACACACGGATGCTGTGCGGCAGATTACGGCTGAAGTGTGGTCGCTAGCCAGGCTTATTCGGGGTAGAATCCTACCACAAAGCGGTCATATAACCCGCGGCACGTACATCGAACTGTTATACCCTGGCTCTGTTAGCCTTAATGCTGACACATGCTGCACCAGCAGCAACACCCTTGACTGCCTAGATGCAGTGTGAGTCAGTCTATTCCGAACCTCCGAAGAGGTTACTCGTCTATTTCCAATTTATTTTTGTTTCTATTTCCGTTTGTTTAAGAAAGTTTTATTCATTTTTATTTCTATTTTCTATTTTGTTTAATTGCACAATAAAGTTTTTTTTTAAAAAGACTTTCACTGGGTCCCATATAACATTGGTGGCAGCGTAAAGGGATAAAAAAAAGTTAGTATCCCCGGTCCCTCCGAGTATCAAAAAACTTTTGTGTCAAAAATCGTGACAGTGAAAGTGAAGTGTAAAACAAAAATCTGTCAAAGTGTCAAAACTGTTAGTGTTCATGTGCGCTGTGTCCAGAAGTGTATTCCTCTGTATCCTGTTGGAGGACATTACTCCATTATTCAACGCACCTGTTCACCACTGAACCATCAGGGTGTCCGCCGTTTCTCCGAAATGCAAGCGTCGCTCACTGCTATCGCGGCCTACGCATTCATGTGAGTCCGACCACTATCTATTGCAATAACATAAACAAAGTCTCGCCAGTTCGTCGCCTTCGACAATGTTCTCCGCAAACAAACCTCCGGAATCCGCTGAGCAATCTCCGATTCTACAAAAGACGTCTGTGAAACAGTGTACAAATATCGAACTTGAACTAAATGTCCTATTCAAATTCGTGAAACCTTATGATGGGTGCCGAGAAACGCTTAATTCTTTTCTAATTAATTGTGATAATGCTATCAAACTTGCCACTGAGGCTCAGAAGCCTATTTTGTTCAAATATATTCTATGTCAATTAAAAGGAAAAGCGGAAATTGCCTGCTCTATCAAAGATTTTGCCTGTTGGTTCCAACTAAAAGATTTTCTTAAAGAACAATTCTGTGAAAGAAAACACTATTCACATTTATTAGCAGATCTCCAAGAGAGCAAGCAGAGCCCGCTAGAGAATGTCAGTCAATTTGCACTTAAGGTGGAGACTTGCCTTTCACAACTCTTAACCGAAATTTCCCTAACTAATTCGGAACCAGCCGAGTTATCCGGCCGTACTGCAGCCATGGAGGACCTTGCCCTCCATCACTTCATGATGGGTCTCATTCCTCGTATATCGACAATAGTGCGATGCAGGTCTCCAAAAACATTAAATGAAGCTATTAATATAGCCATATCCGAGGAACGTATTCAACAGACTCTGTATAGGAAGTCCCAACCCGCCGAGAATAAAGGTAACAGACCTAGAAACTCATTACCAAGGCCAACTTATGCACAAAGGTCCACTAATTTCCAATCCAATGACACATCTCCTAAGTCGCCAATTATTTGCCGATACTGCAAAAACGAGGGCCATATATTAGAAAATTGTAAAAAACGCGAATACAACAACCGTTTCCGTAATTCCCAGGTACAAACATCTGGTCGAAAAAATTTTATGCAACCAGGCCCCAGTCGTGTAAATTTTGCACAAGAAACCACTGAGTCCCGCGACGAAGTAGACTGTATTTCCGAAATTGACAACCCTCTGAATTCTTTAAACGAATAAAGGTCCCGTCCTGGTGTCGTACGGGACACCAAAAACATGAAATCGATACCAAGTCCTCTGTATCCGTGTCGACAGCCTCTGTATCTGTGTTGAAACCCTCTGTATCTGTGTCGACAGCCTCTGTGTCTGTGTTGAAACCCTCTGTATCCGTGTCGACAGCCTCTGTATCTGTGTTGAAACCCTCTGTATCCGTGTCGACAGCCTCTGTATCTGTGTTGAAACCCTCTGTATCTGTGTCGACAGCCTCTGTGTCTGTGTTGAAACCCTCTGTATCCGTGTCGACAGCCTCTGTATCTGTGTTGAAACCCTCTGTATCCGTGTCGACAGCCTCTGTATCTGTGTTCAAACCCTCTGTATCCGTGTCGAAAACCTCTGTATCCGAGTCAAAATCCTCTGTATCCATGCCAAAATCCTATGCATCCGTATTGAAATCCTCTGTATCTGTGACAAACCCCTCTGTATCGAGAATTAAACCCTCTGTATCCACGATGAAACCCTCTGTATCCGTCTCACGAACTAAAAACCACCCCGAAATTCATAGTCAAAATTCCAGTTCTACTAAATCCAACACCGAATCCCAAACCCTCGACTCTGTAAAAGATTCAAAATCAGGTGACATCAACTGTAACAACATTTTTGAAATCACCGTTGATCCTACAAAAATATTACTTCCTCACGTTCTCGTAAAATCCTCAGTTTCGGATATTCCTCTTTCATTACTCATTGATTCTGGTTCATCAATTAGCCTCATCAAATATGACTCTATCCAAACTTATCTCACTCTTGTTAGAGAACAAATTAGTCTAAAGGGTATAGATCCCGGCCAAGAGTCAACAAAGACTATGGGCCACTTCAACTTAAAATTACAGCTCTCTGATTCCAATTCAAAATCAATCAGTCATAAATTCCATGTCATAAGAGAAATTAACCTACCTTATGATGGCATAATCGGAACCGATATGCTGAACGCCTTCGGTTGTAATATTAATTACACAAAAAATATCCTAAGAATCAATGATGTAAACATCAAATTACTATTTCATGAACCTGTTTACAATATTCCTCCAAGATCCGAAATGGTCATCGAATGTTCTATCGCAAACCCTGAAATAAAAGAAGGGATCATACAAGACCAGAAACTGGTCAAAGACCTTCTGGTAGCAAATTGCCTAGTCAAAGTCAAAAATAACAATAGAGTAAACCTGACTGTAGTGAATACATCAGAATCTCCTATTTCCATAAATTCCAACCTAAATCTTATCCTAAGTCCAATAGAAGAGTCCCAATCATACTCCAATCAACAATCTCAACCACATCCTGTTAATAAACTTCAACATCAAGATTCTTATCGCCGTACCCAAGAAGTATTAAATCAACTCAGAACTTCACATCTAAATTCAGAAGAAGCAAACGCCTTATATGACCTCTGCTCCGAATATTCCGACATCTTCCACCTACCCGGTGAGAAGTTGACATATACGAATGCCCTAAAGCATTCGATCAAAACCACATCTCAAAATCCCATTCATGCTAAATCCTATCGATTTCCTGAAGTCCACAAGACCGAAGTAAAGAAACAAATTGATCAAATGCTAAATCAAGGAATAATAGAACCTTCTAACTCCCCTTGGTCAGCCCCTATATGGGTGGTTCCTAAGAAATTAGATTCATCTGGCCAACAAAAATGGCGTGTTGTTATAGACTATCGTCAACTTAATGACGTGACTATAGGTGACACTTACCCAATACCTCAAATCAATGAAATCCTTGATCAACTTGGTTCAAGTAAATATTTCAGTACTCTGGATCTTGCCTCCGGTTTCCATCAAATCCTCGTAGAAGAAGAGGACAAAGAAAAAACAGCTTTCTCTGTTCCTGAAGGTCACTATCAATTCACTCGTATGCCATTCGGGCTTAAAAACGCCCCCTCTACATTCCAAAGGTTAATGAATTCGACTCTATCCGGTCTCCAAGGGACACGATGTTTCGTGTACCTGGACGACATTGTCCTCTACGGCTATGACCTTGATCAAGCCATAAATAATCTGCAAAGTATTTTCCAACGTCTGAGAGAGCATAACCTCAAATTACAACCTGACAAATGCGAGTTCCTAAGGCGAGAAGTTGCCTACCTTGGTCATATAATCACAGATCAAGGTGTAAAACCTAATCCTGAAAAAATTAAAGCTGTAATCAATTTTCCAATACCAAAAACTCCAAAAGACGTAAAATCCTTCCTTGGCCTAGTTTCATATTATCGTAGATTCATCCCAGATTTCTCCAAAATTGCAAAGCCTCTCACAACGCTTTTGAGAAAAGATATTCCCTTTGCGTGGGACAATAAACAACAACTTGCTCTTGACACATTGAAACATAAGCTTACTACAGCTCCAATTCTTTGCTATCCAGATTTCACCAAGCCCTTCATACTTACTTGTGATGCGTCCAATCACGCAATCGGTGCTGTTTTATCACAAGGATCGATTGGCAGGGATAAACCTGTTGCTTATGCCTCACGCACCTTAAACAAAAGTGAATCCAATTATAGTACAACCGAAAAAGAATTATTGGCAATTCTTTTTGGTTGTAAAACCTTCCGTCCCTACCTGTTCGGTAGGAGATTCCAAATTATTACTGATCATAGACCCCTTAAATGGCTCTTCAATCATAAAGATCCCTCCAGTAAACTCCAAAGATGGAGACTCAAACTCGAAGAATACGAGTATGAAATAGTTTACAGAAAAGGTAAACTCAATTCAGCAGCTGATGCTCTGTCTCGATATTCGCCTGATTCTCTAAATCCTGTTAATGCAATCAATACTGATGATGCTCGTGCAGGAAATGACCTGCCTCCTCCGAATCCAATTGCTAATGCTGATCCATTAGAGCAACAATTAGATGATAACCAACTTATTCCAAGCCCGCTGAGTGTCGATCTAAGCTCTCTATCTCCAATTCCTTTTGAACACATAGATTTCGATCTCCTCGAAATCCCTCCGAATCCTGAAACAGAAGAGAATATTGTTAATAACCCCGAAAATATACTAAACCCTACTACTTCTAATGACTTACCTGTTCTAAATCCTCCAGACGATCCAGGTTTCAATCTTCCAAATTCTCCATCTAATCCTGAAACCCTTCTAAATCCTACTAACCCTAACAATGGAAACCTACCCGTTAACTTACCAAGTCCTGCTAATATCTCAAACGATTCCTATTCTGACTACCTAAGGGCGATGTCAAATAAAGGTTATAAATATAATACCATTATTCATGAGTATGCCAATAAACTACTATCTTCTGATTCCAAAGTGATCATTGTTCCCACATCCATTGACTTAGATGAAACCAATCCAAGTGTTGAAGAAATTCTTGCTAATAATAATGACAACAGCGATTTCTTAAATAAAGAAAGATCACTTCATTCATTTCTAACTCTAGAGTCAAATAGTAAACTTTATTACTTCCTCTTTACTAAAGTACATCACTTTGATGATGTTACTTATCCTGAATTATACAAAGCCTTACAAAATCTTCGAAATGAATTACTCTTGCAACCAGTGAGTCCTAGTGAAATTGCGATCTCCGATTTTAAAGACCCTTTCGTGAAAATCTCTTACACTAAGTTGTATAACATCCTAGCATACCTGTTCCACAATACCAATATCGCTATCAAAATTTATAGAAATACCCTCATATATCCAACTCTTAACGAAATCCCTATAATACTCAGGGAAAACCATGACCTGCCCATAGCTGGTCACGTAGGTTCCACAAGAATGTTAAATCGAATAAAAGAAAAGTATAGTTGGAAGAATATGAGATCAGACATAGAAGACTATGTCAAGAAATGTACTCAATGTCAATCCAATAAAGCACTACGTCAAATCAACAGAGCTCCCATGCAAATAACATCAACTTCAACTGCACCCTTTGAAAGGATTAGTCTTGACATTGTGGGTCCTTTGCCACAAGCTGGCAGAATTGGTTTAAAATATATACTTACCTTACAAGACGACTTAACCAAATTCTCTACAGCCTATCCTATTTCCAATGTTACAGCTGAGGAGTGTCTAGAATGCCTTGTACATTTCATTTCCTTATTTGGTTTGCCAAAAATGATACTAACTGATCAGGGAACCAATTTCACCGCAGAGCTCTTTAAAGAGACCTGTAAGTTCCTCAAAATCAAACAAATTTGGTCATCACCGTATCATCCTCAAACTCAAGGCGCTCTGGAACGGAGCCATTCAACTATAAAAGAATATCTCAAGTCCTATATAAACGAATCCCAAACAGATTGGCATAAATATATTTACACCGCGATCCTGGCCTACAATACTAATGTTCATTGTACTACTAAATTCACTCCACACGAATTATTATTCGGTCAAAAACCTTACCTTCCAAATTCACTGTATGATCCAAGTCCCACAGGTACTTACCACGAATACATCCGTATGTTACAACATCGGCTAAAATCATCACGAGAAAAAGCTTTAGAATTCATCCGGAAATCAAAAGAAAGGTCTAAAGAATATTATGACAGACATTCACGCCCAGTCCAATACAAAGTAGGTGACCTTGTGTATCTCAAAAATCACTTAAGACTTCGAAAAGCACTCTCACCCATTTGGAAAGGACCTTATAAGGTTGTCAAGGTCCATGGCAATAATACCCTTTCCTTGCTAATTAATAGACGTCACGTTAAACATCATTTTGATGAAGTTAAGTTAGCGGAAGTTTCGGAAGGGCCCTCCTCCTCTTCTGCCCAATAATTTAAGATCAAATTATAAAAATCATTTTTAAGGTTTCGATTATTTTCCTTATATGTTAAGTCTTAGTTTTAGTTTTATATTGTACTTAGTTAAGCCGTTTACCATTTCAGTGCATCTGCATTTGTCACGTCAAGTGTTGTTCACCCAGTCACTTCCGGCTCTGGAATCTATTTTGACTACATAGGTAAACTTAAAATTATTAATGGTCATTTAAGCATATTAATGCCAATTGACATTTCCCATATTCAGTCTCATATTCAAAACATAAATTCCGTATTAGTGAACATAAAATATTTTTGCAAACAAACAAATGTTACAGATGACCTGAAATGCAATAATATGCTTGAACCTTTATTTGTGCGGTATCAAAGTGTTCATAAGCAATTTCTTTCCATCTCTCACCTTCTTGAAAAGAGATTGAAACGTGGAGCATGGATTGGCGGAGTAGGAACCATTTTAAAACAAATATTTGGTACTTTAGATGAAAATGACGCAGTTAAGTACGACAATGCAGTAGATTCTGTTCAAAGTGATACAAGGAAATTAGCTTCACTAATGAAAGAAAATATACTGGTCTCTACTTCTGCAATTAATTCTTTCAATCATTCGCTGCACAAATTAAAGGTCAATGATGATAAATTAAGTCAAGCTATAGACAAGCTCTCTGTCAAACTAAAGAAAACAACGGAAGTTACAAATAAATTACTAATTACTTCAGAAATTAATTCGGTCTTAAATAGTTTAGAAACATCGTTACTTGCTTTGTCATTCCAATTAGAGGATATAACTAGTGCCGTGCTTTTCTCTAATTTAAATATTCTTCACCCTTTTGTAATAACACCTCATCAGCTGTACAGAGAACTTGTCGATAACTATAAACATTTGCCTAGAAGTTTAGAATTAGCATTTAAGATAGAATTAAGTTCAATTCATTTGGTTTTTCATATTTCTAATTTGGTATGTTATTATCTAAACAATAGGATTATGTTTGTACTGCAGATTCCACTTGTAACTCCCCAAGAATTCTATTTATATCACAACATCCCATTGCCGATTCCACATAACTCTGTAAAGCCAGTTTCATTCAGCCTTATCATGCCAGACAATAAGTATATAGCAATTACTAAGGATAAAGCATACTACAGTGGCCTCGAATCACTTTCTCCTTGCAAAGTGATTGAGTCTTCGAATTATATTTGTAATATCATGAACATATTTTCATCAAACACAAATCCATCATGTGAAAGTGAACTATTAACCAAGGTGATAACTAAAATACCAATGCAGTGTAAAACGGAATTCCTATCTGGCGTTATTGACATCTGGAAACCCATCACTAATAATAGATGGATATTTATACAAACTATACCTGCAAAACTATCGATAGAATGTACCAATCTAGATTTAAACGAAATCAGCATTTCTGGAACGGGTATACTAGATATACCCA
This sequence comes from Melanargia galathea, assembly GCA_920104075.1. Taxonomy (NCBI): domain Eukaryota; kingdom Metazoa; phylum Arthropoda; class Insecta; order Lepidoptera; family Nymphalidae; genus Melanargia; species Melanargia galathea. The sequence continues at coordinate 16,901,417 of OV049860.1, forward strand.
AACAATGTACAGCCTATTGTAAAACAACAAGGTTATACTCTAATAATAATGTGTTAAATATAAGTTCACCCTTACTTGTCACTTTAGACTTCAATATAATAGACGATTCGTGTTGCAACATTGTCAAATTCAAACAGACATTAGACAATACTGATACAAATCCCATTAATTTACAAAACATTGATTTAGAAAATATTAACTTCAACCGCGATATAACTAAGGAACTGGATAAAATTATTAATGAACCACACATAGTAAAATACGGAACCCATTATTCTACATTAGTTAATTTTGTAATATTGTCTATTGTCTGCATCATGATTTTAAAATTTATTAAATGTAGATTCTGTAGAAAGATGAGTAACCCTCACGAGATCTCGTCACCATCCCCTGAGATTCCTTTGGAGACTCTCCAACCAACAGCTGAAGTTGGAAATTCAGGGACGGAAAGAACCCCTCCAAGAACCAGGAGAGATATTTAAACCGTATTAAACATAAACTTCGAAATTATTTTCAAAGTTTATTTTTAATGAGGGGAGGTGTTATACCCTGGCTCTGTTAGCCTTAATGCTGACACATGCTGCACCAGCAGCAACACCCTTGACTGCCTAGATGCAGTGTGAGTCAGTCTATTCCGAACCTCCGAAGAGGTTACTCGTCTATTTCCAATTTATTTTTGTTTCTATTTCCGTTTGTTTAAGAAAGTTTTATTCATTTTTATTTCTATTTTCTATTTTGTTTAATTGCACAATAAAGTTTTTTTTTAAAAAGACTTTCACTGGGTCCCATATAACAGAACGCTGACCGAAACGTGGAGGGGATAGCTGCGCATGGGAACTGTCGCGCACGTAATACAATAGCTTACCCCCTCCACTTTCCCTCAGCGTTCGATGTTCATGCCGATGTTTATACGAGGCAGTCGATTAATACATACACGGGCTGCGGCTTCGCAAAACATCAAAGGTGCTGCCCAACAGTTTGGATAGTAAAACTGTGTAGTAGTACTGACCTTGAGTTCAATCTTTTTCTGCTTGCACAGGATGCAACCATTTTTAACTGACCAAGCATAGGCCAAATAATTGGAGAAATGGTTCAATGTTATTTTCGCCGGTCCATTGCCGTGGACGATAAGCGGACGCTCATTGGTCAGTAGGTTCAGGACGTACGGGGCTTCTTCAGTTGAATTTGTTACTAGCTGAACATCGGCTGTGGAATTAATGTGAAATTGGTTAGAATGTCGAATAGAAGCAGGCGTTGCTTTGCGGAAATCCATAATATACGATGAAAAGCCAAGATTATTTTGCTATAATCCGCAAAAACAGTCTTTGTATGGTACAACATGCATCATGCGCTATGCACTTGACAACAGGAAGGTTGACAGTCCATGCGCATGCTGCATGTTGTACCATACTTTGACTGTTTTTGCGGATTATAGCAAAATAATTTTGACTTTTCATCGTGATTAGAAGTCTTTAAAGTAAACCTTTTAATTAGGACCAGCGCTAGTATAGATTCAACTTTAGTCCAACTGAGAAGAACTTACAGCGAGTCCATGACAAACGCTAAAACCTGTTTCACGTCCTTCTGATAAGTGTGGGATAGCTTATTCACAACTTTTGTCTTTGTCATTTGACATAAAGTAATAATGTGACAAAACTTACGTTTAGACTATCCGAGACACATCACAAAGTGGTAAAACAGGCCTTGAGAGTTTTAAGTCTACCTTTCCAGAGTATGGAAAAATAGTGCATCCGGTTGATGTTTTGAGAGATCTGGGATTTCTTAAATCCACATTCTTACTTACACAAAGGAACGATGATTTTTTGGAAGATCTGAGATTCGTTCAATACTCACACAAAGCACCGTTGAGGTTTTAGAAGATCTGGGATTCTTTAAATCGCTATTCTTACTTACACAAAGGAATGATGGTGTTTTGGAAGATCTGAGATTCGTTCAATACTCACACAAAGCACCGTTGAGGTTTTAGAAGATCTGGGATTCTTTAAATCGCTATTCTTACTTACACAAAGGAATGATGGTGTTTTGGAAGATCTGAGATTCGTTCAATACTCACACAAAGCACCGTTGAGCTTTTAGAAGATCTGGGATTCTTTAAATCGCCATTCTTACTTACACAAAGGAATGATGGTGTTTTGGAAGATCTGAGATTCGTCCAATCACTGTTAGTACTCACACAAAGCACCGTTGAGGTTTTGGAAGATCTGAGACTTGTGGTCGAGACCGAGCTTGTTGGTGAGCCTCAGTTGATCATTCAAATAGGCTTCCGTGTAGAATAGCTGGTCATCGTCACGGTCGCCAATCTCTTTGAAGCTCAATACCTTCATAAGTTCGGGCAAATAACCTACAAACACAATATTGCACTATTAGATTTTCTCTTACTCGACTGTGACGTCACCCAGACGGTTCCAAGGTATTTTTTACCCGACTGGGTATTTTCTATGTGAATTTACTTGTTTTTATCAATTACTGAACCGATTTGCGTGATTTTTTTCCAATCGACAGCTGAGGATGTTTGCGAAATGGTCCCATAGACTTTTTCGAAAAAAAGATTAAAAAAAAAACATCGTCGAAGAAATAGTTTCCATACAGCAACAGACACTGTTGAGCTACGTGATCATAGGTCGTATACACTGCATATTTTACTGAGCATTTTCATGTACCGAAACTTTTTCAATTTTTTCGAGATTGACAACAATGCGTTGTTGTAGATCATTGTCGTATTTGAATACATAATTTCTATACAAAAGTGACAGTTCACCTTTTCTAGAAAATCTGTTTGTTGTTTTGTGAGAATGATTTCAAAATTACATAGTACTTGAGGGTGACTTGGGCGAGACTAGGGTACTTAAGTAGGTATTAAGGGGCGTTTCAGTTTTCCAGTATTCGGCCGCCAGAGGTCTAAAGGTCAGTTGAGATAACACATTGTCCAAACACATAATATGTACCTACTAACTCATTATAATTGTAATAACACATAACTACGCGGACATTGGGAAGCCGAGAACAATACCTACCTACTTGAGTTTATAAACTTGGATGAGACTCATCAATAAGTTTAGCATAATATTTTTAGTTTGTACTCACTCGTAGTGGGCAAGAATATACATAATTTGTTACATACAATACAAGAATTTCATAATTATCTTCTTCGTGGGAACTGTTTTATCTCTGGTAACATTAAGAAACGTCAGAATTCCACGAAATTAAAAATCAGAGTATATGTTTACATATATTTACTATGTACTGACCCGTTGGCGCGGTTAGCAGTAACCCTGCCTTCCGCTCCGGGGTCGCAGGTTCGATTCCCGCCCCGAGTCTGGGTGTATGTAAGTATATAAGTATACTCTGTATTTATACATTTACCAAATATATATATATATATATAAATATAATGTAGTATATATGTAAATATGTCTATGAGTCAGCTGTTACCTATAACACAGGCAATAGGCATATTAAGTTGCCTACTTTAGGAACAGTCGACCGTGTGTGTATGTGTGAATATTTATATTTATTTATTATTTATTTATGTACATTAATATGTATGGTATGAATATAACCTTCTTGATCCTATGTATAAACTGACAACTGTCAGAATTCCACCGATTTATTAAACAGACTATAGGTACATCATATAAGGAGAACAGTGCAAAAAATCATACCGATTATGCCACCGGAGTTCAAGTACGGATTCGTCACAGTAGTGTCGGGGTACTTCTTTGCTAGACTCGCGTCGGGCCAGCAGAACGGCTCGGCGGAGAACAAAACGCGCACCGACATGCTCTTGAACTTCTGCACGATGTCGTCCAGTTTTGCGAGGAACATTACATCATAGCTGAAAACACATCGTCATCAAACACAAATATAAATTAAAAATTTAAAAAACCCCTGACATTCGCCATTTTTTGGGGGCGGCCATCTTGGATTTGCAATAATGCTATTCTACTAGTCAAGCTCTTTCATTTGATACCCATATTAAGTGAGTTGTGAAAAATATGTAATTCGCCATTTTGTAGCGGCGGCCATCTTGGACACACATATGTACAGACACGTCAAACTTATAACATCCCGTCGTTTTTTCGTCGGGGGTTAACAAATAGACCAACAAGAGATAAAGTTTGTAAACATGTGTAGAATTGTAATTTGTAAGCACCATTTCGAACCAGTGCATTCATTTGTCGATACGTAAGCGCTTGTGAAAGTTAATCTGAATAAAATTGAAGATTATATTATAAATGATAAAAAGCGTGGATTTGACTCGTTCCAGCAATGCGCGAGACGGCAATTCAATCATGTACTTAACATAAAATTGTTATATTGATATTGTAAATATGGAAAAGAGCAACCGCCGAGTTTCTTGCTGGTTCTTCTCGGTTGGAATGGCATTCCGAACCAGTGGTAGGTTCAGTTGACTATTCAAAAGTACTTGTAAAAGTTTATTTGAATAAAAAACTTTTCTATTCTATTCTAAACTAAATTAGTGAAATTAGTGAATTAAGTGAGTAGTAAATTAGTACCCGACTACTAATTTAGTGTGCAGAAAAACGTGTATTCAACTGCGTACTAATGAGAATTCGAGCGGAGGAAACGCGAGGCAAGCAGCTAGTGGCGCCATCTGTTATGGCTATCCGAAACTAACTTAATATTCCAGTTTAAGTCGCGAAGGTCACTTCTCGATTTTTTCGTATATAAATAGTAGCCTATGTCACGCGGACTATAACAACGAATCAATTAACACCTCATTCATCAAAATCGGCCCAGTAGTTTAGGCGCTACGGTGAAACATACAAAATCTGATACAAACATACATACATACAAAATCATAACCCTAATTCCTTTTGGCTTTGCCGTAGTCGCGTGACAAACCACATGAACCTGCAATACACAAAGCAAGACATGCACATACGCGTCTATGATTGGTCGCAGGTTTCGGTTACGGAATGATTTTGGTTACGGTTTCCGGTTCAAGAGTGAAACCGTTACTGATTCGATTTCGTTCAATGTAACGAAATTAACCGGTTCACCAAACATAGGATTGAGTCTTTTCCGCGCGGGCTGTAATTGTTAGAAACAAGAATAAATTAAAAATTTAAAAACCCCGACATTCGCCATTTTGTGGTGGCAGCCATCTTGAATTTGCATAGTGCTATTCTACTAGCTTCTACTACTAACTTCTGCTAGTCATTTGATATCTTTCATTTGAGGGAGTTTCTTTCATGAGAGGGGAACACTCCTGAATAATTCACCTTTCAAACAAAAAAAACCGCATTCAAATCGGTTCACCCGTTCGAGCGCTACGGTGGAACAGACAGACACACACACAAACACGTCAAGCTTATAACACCCCGTCGTTTTTGCGTCGGGTGTTAAAAAGAATACGCTCGACAGTATGACGGCTTTCATACAGTTCTACTTCTATGTAATTACTACATATAGGACTAGAGGTGAACGACATTTTCATAGCGCGTTTTGTAGGTTTATTCTGTAACATAGTTCGGATTAGTTTGATATACATTGCTGCTTTACTATCTGAAATTATGAAAACACTTAACAGTTCCCACAGTAAAGCAGCAATGTATATCAAACTAATTTGTTGGCAACTATTTTCAGTTGCTAACTAAGTCACAGAATAACCTGCTGTTTGTTTCATCTTTCAACCTTAATTCATATTTAGATTGACCGAATTCGCTGTTGGAGCGAATAAACAGCTTGGGACGCTAGCTGACGCAACTATGTATTTGTAATAGTAATAACCATCACTAATTTTTTAAGAAGTAATATGAATAAAATAATACATAACTAGCAGATACATAACCCGCGACTTCGTCCGCGTGGATTCTAATAAATCTCATACAAAGTTTTAAATCCTTTCTTAGCGGATGCCTTCGTCATAATAATAGGGGTTAAAGTATGAAATTGCCGTTTTATTGTAATAGGTACTTCGAATTGACATAGAACCTTCATGGTTTGAGATTTTTGAGTGAAACTTTTTTCATACGGTACCTATGTAGTTCTTCTTTTAAAAAATGTGCAACATTCGATATCAACTTTCAGTTGTTTTTTTTATTCAGCTTAGACTAGGAACAAAGAGAGCTTGATACTTAATCTGAGAGCTTAGACAATAATTACTTCAAAAATTCGTGTGATTTTTGAATACGAGTTCCGACGCGGAACTAACGCGGCAGAAACAGCTCGCAATATTAATGTTGCGTTTGGAGAGGGGACTGCTAATGAACGCACTGTGCGATTTTGTTTTAAACGCTTTCGTGATGGAAACTTCGATTTGAAGAACGAACCACGTGGAAGACCGCCCACACAGGTGAATAACAATGATTTGAAAGAGATGGTGGAAGCCGATCCGAGCCAAACTACCCAGGAATTAGCGGCATGGTTTAACGTTACCTTACCAACAATATTGACTCATTTGCGTCTGCGTGGACTTGCGACGATCATATTTCGTTCTGGACGCGATTCGGTAATGACATTGCATGATTCCAAAAGCGTTATGGTAGGGGAGCCGAGGATGCTAAATGTGGATTTACACGAGCATCGTCGGGACTTATTACATTTTGTAGATTAGTTGATAGGAAGAATAAAAGGTTATATAAGGTTTTCCATTTCAGTGGTGGGGAAAGCGTCTAGCTGCACGCTCTCATCGTCAATAGACGATTTTCATAACTTCAGCTTGTGTAAATCGGCTGATTGTATTTCTTTGTTATTTTTGCATCATTTCCTTCAAAATAGAAAAAAATTCAACCACCCTCGAGATTCGAGAAGGTCGAGATAACGTTTTTTTTGCAGCTTTGCAACGCTCCCACTCTCGTACGTTACGTTCAAATAGTCTAATATTCAAATTTTAAATTTTCAAATTTTAAATTTTATTATATAAAGGACTTTTATATGGTAGAGGGTACTCAGCAGGATGCAAAATGCCTCCCTTATCTTAATCTGACGCGCTCGAGTAAATCCAAAAATCCCCTCTTGGCCTCCCCTACTATTAAGGCTAAATTAGACGGTTCATTTTTCGAGATTTTTGCTTTCATTTTCGAGGCTTCATCGGTGAATCGAAAATGAACCGTCTAAACACCAACTGTTCATTGTTCACAGGCACTTAGCCATAGTAAATATCGTATCTTGCATCGTTAACCGCAAAAATGAACGATGAACGGGATACCGTCTAATTTGGCCTTTATGGCTTTTAATTTACCACAACGCCTTGTGGTCTATTATCATGAAACCCAACGAATTTCGGGTCGCGAGCTATTGATTGGATCTTTTTTAAAGCATATATAGCTGGGAATACCTCTACCATTCGAATAACAAACAATTCAATTTATAGCCCCGAGATTTATTGGCCTCAATTGAATGTCATTGCCCCATAACAATATTTAAGTAACCATTGTTGCTAATTCTGTTGTACACAATTCTCTAAACTAAACTAAAGTGACAGGTCTAACTCTATTGCTATCCTTTTCCGCAGTGAGCACTGTGAAAGAGATAGGAATAAATTTAGACCTGTCATTTTAGTTTAGGTTTAGAGATTGTGTACAACAGAATTGGCCACATTGTATGTTACTATGAAATTCTTTTATATTTCCAATATTCTTAGTTTTTTTTAATTACTTTTACAGCCCTTTTAACGTCCCACTGCTGGGCACAGGCCTCCTCTCTCATAGGAGAGAGGAATTAAGAGCGAGAGATATGAGATATGAGGATTAAGAGCGAGAGAGATTAAGAGCTTAGACCCGCCACGCTGCTTCAATGCAGGTTGGTGGACTTTAACGACGTTTGTCACATGATAGTGATAATAACCGGGACCGACTGCTTAACGTGCTCTCCGAGGCACGGGGGTGAAACACCGCCAACTACCAACTCCGGGCTGGCACTGAGAATTTCTTGACAGAAAAACCTAACAACAATTATTTACCCGACCCGGGAATCGAACCCGGGACCTAATGATATGCAGTCGAATACGCTAACCACTACACCAACGAGGCAGTATTCTTAGTACCTATGTAAAGACCACAGGCTTAGAAGCGAAAAATTCTAAGTCTATGTGTAAAGACCATTTTCAATAGAAACAATAAGCGAGTAGGTACTTAACATAATATTATATTTTTTAACATAATATTATAACATAATATTATTTTATTCAATTTAGTTTCAACATTTATGTGATTTATGTATAACAAAATTTCCAGTAATACCTTTTTAGTTCTTAGGCGAAGCCGCGGACAGAAGCTAGTTTGCAATAAAAGAGATAAGAATATTTTTTTAGATCACTCAATGGTCGGTGTTGACCCCTGATGTTCTTTGAATAAGAGATAATAGGTACAAGATGATAAAATATGAATACTGAAAGTTTTTATCGAATAGGTAATACTATAAAATAATAGTTATAAAATTATAAATTATTCTAAGCAAATAAACAGAAACAATTTCTCAACAGTAATGATTACCCAGTAGGTTGTATACTTATGGGAATATAAAAACTAATAGGTTTTTTTATGCGATAGTACTCAACTACATACTTGATGGTTGTATAATTAATTAAAGCTGTTTTATATTTTACAAAAATAAGTATGACTTAAATAAACCCTAAATAATATACTTAATATACAACAAGCTATAATTACTAAACTAGGCTGTGTCACCCTTACACGTATTAATCCATATCTTAAAAGTATTGTACCGATTTTGATAAAACTTAAACTGTTCCCTAAGTTGAAGTTTTAAAAATTTAAGTTAATAAAAAAAGAATGGTCACACTCTGATCAACAGTTTCGGAAAATGTGTGGAATAACTTACATACATACATACACAACATACATCTATATTAAAGTATATTTGTTTGGAGCCCTAATAGATTGTCATCACTACATAGTATAAAACAAAGTCGCTTTCTGTGTCCCTATATCCCTATGTATGCTTAAATCTTTAAAACTACGCAACAGATTTTGATGCGGTTTTTTTTAATAGATAGAGTGATTCAAGAGGAAGGTTTATAAGTAGAAAAATTGGACCCGGTAGGTGGCGCTAATAGCGGGCAGGACGACGTCTGCCGGGTCCGCTAGTAAGTGAATATTACTGTGTCAATAATAATATATTATATAACCTACTTTTTTAAGTTGTTTAATTTGGATGGAAGTAAACAGATAACCATTATTAGATAGAAGTACTCAGTGTGGTGCGAGAATGTAATATAACCACCGATAAATAATATACCTATTAGTTTGAACTGTAGTTACAAAATATCATTGATTGTTTGATTAGTTAATACTAAATAAAAATCAGCCAAGTGCGAGTCGGGCCTCGCTCTTTCAGGGTTCCGTACATAATTATGAACAATATAATATTTTGGGTCTAAGAAATATTTAATTTCCGAGCTAGACATCGCAACAAACCGTGAAAGAAAAACCCAAAAAAATGTTCGTTTATTTTGGTCACAGCTTATAAACTATTTAATAAATCGTTGTTTTCAGTATTTGTTGTTTAAATAGAGCATATAGTACATAATATACTGAAATATCATATTCCCAACTAGTTTAGTTTTTGAGATAGCCCCCGTCACAAAAATGGTCTAAAACTGACAACTTTGATGGCCTCCCATTCCCTTATTTTTTGAGATAAAAATTAAAAAAATATATATTTGTACTCTACTTAATGAGCTCTAAACAATGATACCCCACAAGCTAGGGTAAAGAAAAAATTTTTTTTCCGGCTCCTTTTTCATGTATGGGAGCTTCCCTGAAAAATAATTTAATTCAATTTCTAATTCAATATTTGATTTTGGGTTAACGTTTTACACTAAATACCAAAATTTCAGGTTTGTAACTCATTTCGTCTGCGAGCTAGAGACCTGTGACCGGCGGACAGACGGACAGACAGACAGACAGACAGACAGACAGCCGAGTGACATTAATAGGGCTCCATTTTTTACCCTTTGGGTACAGAACCCTAAAAATAAACAAACTTTTTATAGAGTACACTTATTAAACTCGATTGTGACTTCTTAAAATGTTTTAGTTTTTCGAGGTTACATTTAATGTTATTAGTTATTACTGAAAACGCAATCTTCAAAGGTTTAATATTTTTAATTAATATTTAGTTTATCAGTCCATCAGTCAATTATTCATTGTTCAAACAAAAATCATGGATGATACTGGATGATGAAACTGGGTGTTGACTGTTGAGCCCAAACTTATCAACATAGAATAGAATAGAAAATACTTTATCGCATAAAAAACAGGATGAAAGAACACAATAATTATAAGTAAGGTAGCATGCAAAGGCTGTCTTATTGCTGGAGCACTCTCTTCTAGGCAATCCTTGTCTAGTCTTATCTAGAGTCTAGTCTTGTCTAATCTTGTCTAGAGAGGAAAAAGTACTTGTAGTATCAGGATAGTGCAACAACAATGCAATCACATATCAATCACACTAATATTATATAAAGACAAAAGTTTGTGTGTATGTTTGTTACTCTGTAACGCCGCAACTACTGAACCAATTTGGCTGAAATTGATTGGATATGTCCTAGAATTATGAGATTATGTCCTTACTTAACACATAGGCTATTACATTCACATCCTGGAAAAATCCTACGGTTCCCGCGAGATTTTGAAAAAACTGAAATCTACAGCTACAACTATAGGTAGATTACTATAGCAAACTTCCTTGAAAGTAGGTATAAAGGTTGGAAAATGGAGCGGGAACGGGAACTGGAAATCCAGGATTCCCTCGGGAATTGTGAAAAACCGAAATTCACGCGGGCGAAGCCGCGGGCAGAAGCTAGTTCTGGCTAGCCTATATAACAGAAAAATAATATACCTACTTAATAATAATAATACATAAAAACAAACCTGTCTGTGAACAAAATAATTTGATCCCTGTCAGACAATTTCTCCAAGGAGAAGAGTTTCTGTTTCAGGAGTCTGACTTTCTGCCCGCCTCCTGGATGATTCATGTTGCCTCCAATCCACTTCTGACCCATGCCCAACACCTCAACATCAATGTCGTATATCTGAGCAGAGCGCAGGAATCTTTGCAAGCCATGGTTGTCTTCTGTGGCAACGGTGAACACCCTCACATCAGGCTCTATAAATAAAATAAATGATTTATTTTTCTTGGTCTCTTTGTTTTTTATAAAGAGTCTTAGCCATGATGAACATGACTCATATTCCCTGTTATATGTTGTCCCATGTTGTCTGGTGGGAGGCTTCAGCTGTGGCCCGTTACCACCCTCCCGGCAAAGCCGTGCCGCCAAGCGATTTAGCGTTCTGGAATGATGCTGTGTAGAAATCGATCAGGGGTATGCATACCTCTTCCTAGTTAGCCCGCTTCCATCTTAGACTGCATCATCACTTACCATCAAGTGAGATTGCAGTCAAGGGCTAACTTGTACTTGAATAAATATTTAAAAAATCTCATGAAACTTGTGCTAGGAGTGGGTACTACAATAGTGTAAGTTGTAACGGGTGGGGCTTGAACCGTCGACCCTACTGTCCCCGATCCGCGCCCGACAACTGTTGCGCTATTGAGGTTTAAAAAAGATTTTCAACAAATAGTTAAGTATCAATAGAGTTAGCTATAAAAATAGTCTCAAAGGAATAAGGATCATAACTGGAAGTTCCAGTGCTGTAAAGAAGAGAACAGTATTATTAGAATACAATAGAAATGCTTTATATTTAAATACATTTTTACAAGTGCTTTTGAATCTTGAAATTAATCTACCACTGGTTCAGAATGCTGTTCCTACTGAGAATAACAAGAAATTTGGCATTTGCTATAAAAAAAAAATAACAATATTATGTTCTGTACATAAGTAAATGTTTCGTGCAGTGAGTCAAATTCACACTTTTTTGTCAGGTTTATTAATCTTCAATTGTATGATATGCTTTTTTATGAGCATTTTTCTAATAGATTATTTATTATTAATTTTATTGGCACTTATTTACACCTAGAATACTCAAAATATTTCAACAACATTTAGCTCAATAGTAGTTTATTTTCTAGATACAGATATAGGCTTTTAGCTTTAATTTTCTAACCTAGCTTTTTACTTAGACTTTCATAGGTAAGAAGCTAGGTTTAAATTATGAAACTTTCGCTATGGCCATCAAGGAAAAGTTGCAATGCAAAAACTATTACTATGTAATTACATGCCTAACCGTATAATTGTTTCTCATTGCGGAGGGTATACCACATTCCATTAATCAGATAATGGTAGGTATTTTCTAGGGATAGTAAATGATAATAATACCATCAAAATCAATTAGCATAAGAAAATTAAACATATATAAACAAAATTAGACGCAAAGCATAAACAATAGATACCCAGGCAAGATCACAGAATACATATTTTTGTCCCAGGAAAATAAATGATTCCTACAGTAGTGTAAAAACCTAAATCTGTTTGTCTGTTATGTGTTCTCATTTGTTTGTCTAATTGAGCTTAATCTTAACAAAGAAATAGTTTAGGTAGGTATATAATATAATATAATAGGTAGTTTACTTTTATGGATGCATGGATACTTTAAATCCCAGAAATAAATTCTCCCAGTGATGAAGCTGTGAGCATCAGCTAGTATTATACAAAACCAAGTCCACCTGCCAAGTTTTTCTGTCAATGCAGCATGCTCATTAATAAACAGTTCTATAATTCTTTTTCAATATGTACAGAAACTTAAATTATTAAGGATTAAAATCATGGTAGTTCACTCCACAAAATAAGAAAGAAAACACAAATAATAAAGTAAGTAAGTAGATAATGCAATAATATATAAATTTAACTATTTCAGCTAAATTATTAATTAAGTACAAAGTTTTAGCAAACTTACTTTCCGAATTTCCCTCAGTACTTCTCGCCAATAATAGGAAAAGGCTGAACAACTGCAGAAATGCAGTCATGTTTCTAGATCGGCGGCCGGGTTCAACAGACTCACATGAACAAGTCTTTAGCTTATAATATTAGGAACACTGGCTGGAGCAGTAATGTAATAAAATGTTTTATATCAACCGACTATACACAGCTTCCGCAACCGCGTCGATAAGCTTTCAACCTCTACTATAGAACGAGATAACACATCCGACGCGGTCGGCTCGATTCGCGTCGCGACGCACCTAAATGGTAAATGGCGGCATATTCGTAGGAATTTACATGCGGCGTGCGTGACAGGATCCTTCTGAGCTCACTGCACTTACGGTTTGTATATATCACACCACTATGCCACTGATGCCACTGATGTTACAATTATTAGATAAACAATACATGCATTATATATTTTTATAGCATGATTGAATGATGAGACATGAAATAAACTTAATTATCTGAGTTTAAAATGAATTTAAATGAGTATAATATTATTATTATGTGATGTTTCTAGTTCGCAAACGTCTGTAGTAATGAATAAAATTATTAGATATTTATATTCAATATTTTAATAAAAATCATTGAATAGGTATGTACATACCTATAAAAAAATATATTATTTTTATTTATTTTTGAGCAAGCAAAATTAGGTCATAGGTGTCAAAATCAAATTTTGAAAAATCGATATCCAATTCGATTCAAATCGGACACATTTTAATCTATTCCCGATTAAATCGAGCATTGTAAAGTATTAGCCACAATGAAGAGTAAATACTTTGATTAAAATTATTAAATAATTAATTATTTTTCCCAAAATTGGGAATTTTCAGTTAGGCTTTTGGGTAATCCAGACCGTGGAAGTTGGCAACGCTGACCACGAGCCACGCGGGTTTAGAAACATATTTGTGTGTCGAAAACTTGAGTCTTCTCTTAAAATGAGAAGGATTTTAACCATAGTCTGCCACGCTGGCCAAGTGCGGATTGGCAGACTATTCGGAGATTCTGTTAGAATAGAAAAAAATTACAAACAGAAAAAAAATAAAAGCAGAATACTAAGAGCACGTCCTGCGCGCTGTACCGACACTGTTACCGAACGGGCTATACACAAAAATATAAAACTATTTAGGTAGTAAGCTAAAGTTTGAGCTTCGACAACATTCCGGATTTCGGAAATCATCACTTTTTTTATCACGCGTTGATTTTGTAATTTGTGACTAAGTTAAAGTGCTGCGTGCAACATGACGTCATGTTAGGCAAAAAAAATCTTTGTGTACAATATAATATTATTACCCCGGAAACACACTAACGTGTCGTGGCGTGTTGTGACGCGCCAGAAGCATATCGGTTTCATACATTTAGTATGGTAACAAATACATTTGTAGGGCGTGTCGTGTGGCATGGCGCCAACAGCCCGCCACCGATTGCGTCAGAGCGGCGGTGGAGGTTATGATGACGCGACACGACATTACATGCAAATGTGTTTCTACCAGAGATGTGTTTCCTACACCCACGTGGCTCGTGGCCAGCGTTGCCAACTTCCAACTATAATATATTGTTCATTTCTGAACACCAGAACACCCCACGACACGTCATAGTAGTGTGCACACGCATCGTCTAGACATACCTAATACCTATATATACAACCCCTATATAATAGTATACCTACAACTTTTGCAAGATGATCTAGAATCATAGAACCTATGGATTCCGAGTTCCCAACAAAACGTTGAAGCAAAGTTTGGCCTTGAACAGGTCTTGAAGTTGCTTTGTCTCATTCTCACCTACTTAAATAGAGTGTGTGAGGTAAATAAAAACTAGGGGAAAAAATTAATAGTCCAGAAGAATGACCTTGTCTTCACTATAATGTTTTAGGCACAGTCATGGGGATGAAACTGTCATACAAATTCGAAGTCGAAAATTTTTAAATAAACGAGTGACCTCTAGCGTCCGGGGTGGTACAACTTTCAAGAAATTGTTTAAATGTGAAACTAGATGGCAGGATGTTCGCCTGATGCTTATCTAATCCGTCACTTGTCAAAGTTCAATTAAATCAAGTGTCAAAAACTGAAGTTTTACAAACTTTTTCAACGGTTATTTGCAGTGCATTATTTCTTAGTTTTCTCATTTTCTTTGTTTTATTAATAGTGGTTTTTGTTTATAACGACGACTTGGACTGTTAATGGACTCTGTGATTTCTTCTCCAAACGATTTTACCCGACTTTGCAAAGTGATTTCTGTTTCCTGATATATACGACATACCTGGCATCTATTTTCGGTTTCTTGACAAAATGGCTAAAAAATCGGAACTTCGGAACTATTGGAACGGAATTTTATTTTGGGTATACTGTTGATGGTAAGTTTGTTTGTATAAAGTTTATACTATATTATGTAGGTACTTAAATCCCTATCATCCAAGATTGTGACCAATTCTTCATTTTTTCAGGTACATTGCATAGATTTCCTAAATGGGAGTATCCCCACAAGGAAAAGTTTGAATCTTGGAAGAGTGTGTTAGGTTTAACAACTCAAGGATATAACAATATATTGTAATTTTGATATCTTGTCTAAATGTAAAGCGCATTTTTCTAAACTTAAACTATTCATTATTTCATTGACTATTAAACTAATACTTACTTCACAGTTGGTGTATGGGGGTAAACAATATATTAAAAGGTAAAATTACAATGTTAAAAAAAATGATTTAATAAAAGAACATGCTTATATGTATTATAACATTCATACAAAATATAAAACAAAATAAATACCTACTTTGTGTTTCATTTTTACTATTTGCAATAAAAAACAAATAAATAATCCGTTTTAAAATTTAGAGTTATTTTCCAAAATATATTTAAAGGAAAATCGATCTGAATTTTAAAACGGATTATTTATTTACCCTGAATAGTAATTATTTATAAGCCGAGCCCCCAAGGTCGACATGTACGAAAAGCGCCATCTATCGGTCTATTTGGTATCTACATGTGGTTTCAATACTAACGCCATCTTTAGACGGTGGAGGAAAAACTTTTAAATACATCTCAACGTTTCGCATCTATAGCAGGTAGTAGTGTATTATCTATGGGCACAGTCTCCAGTGTCTACATATGTATAATCTATACTAATATAATATTTATACTAATTACTAATCTATATCTATACTAATATAATAAAGCGGAAGAGTTTGTTTGTTTGAACGCGCTAATCTCAGGAACTACTGGACCGATTCTTTCACCGTTGGATATGTACGTGATCATTGAGTGCTATAGGCTATATGTATATTATGTACCACGGCGAAGCCGGGGCGGACTGCTAGTACAATATAATATTCATTTATCCTTCTTGAAGATGACTTTCTAAGATAAAGTAATACCTCCTCTAATAAATATTTATTTGTATCGTTCTGTAAAGTCTTATGAGACTTTACAGAACGATACAAAAAAATATTTTCAGTCTGTGTAATTCAAAATTCAAAATCATATATAGGTATCATGTAGGCCAACGTGTGGCTCTTATGACATGTCAAGAATCTACCACCGGTTCGGAATGCTGATTCTGCTGAGAAGAGCCGGCAAGAAACTCAGCAGTTGCTTTTATCGATGTTGCTTCTATTTATTTAATCGATTAATCGAATTTCATACACACCATAGACTAATTCTATCTATATAGTTTTTGACTGTGGTTTTTGATTTGTAATTTGTAGGTACCTACCTATAAATATGAAATAGGAACCAATGAATTAACAAATAGGAATTAGTGATGTACCGATTCGATTATTTTGATAATTGATTAATCGATTACACCAGTAAGCATGATCGATCAATAATCGATTATTAATCGATTATTGATCGATTATAAAATAATTCTTAGAAAGAACTGAAAAAACAGTTCTCCTTTCTGGAAAAAATTTCTGAACCCATGCATTTACTTTAGACTGTTTTAAGAAGAGAAAAACAAACACTATTTTGTAGATTTATTGCAAAAAAAATTAGAAAATTAAATAGATTAATTAAAAACTAAAGTAATTGATTAAAATTAAATATACATACCTACATACTACACTAGGTAACTACTTATCACACTAATAATCACAATGTGGCTAATTCTGTTGTACACAATCTCTAAACTAAAGTAATATGACAGGTCTAAATTTATTTCTATCTCTTTCACAGTGCTCACTGCGGAAAAGAATAGCAATAGATTTAGACCTGTCATTTTAGTTTAGTTTAGAGAATATTAATTTGTGTACAATAGAATTAGCCACACTATCACACTAATATTATAAAGGTGAAAGTTTGTGTGTGTGTATGTTTGTTACTCTTTAACGCCGTAACTACTGAACTGATTTGGCTGTTTGGAATGGAGATAGATTTTATACTGGAATAACAGATGGGCTACTTTTTAACCCAGAAAAAGTGTTCCTGTAGGACTTAAATAGATATAGACTTCCAAAAAACGAGATAGATGATGCTGATTGTTCTTAGGTACATTATGCTCCCATAGCACATTATTGCAATAGTTTGCTGTCGTTCTTGTTGCTAAGTTACTCTTAGAAGATTCTGTTTAAATATTTATATGTGTACAAACTTATTATTAGAGTTCGTTTTAGGATCCATAAAATTCAATTAAATAAATAATATACTTTGAGAAAAACATATTTTTATTATATGACATGTTAGAGAGACATTCCAAATCTTTTTCTTTAAAAGAAATTAGAATAAAATAGACAGCCAGTGTGACACATAAATTAATACAAAAACCTTCTTTAACATCCTCCCTTTTTGAGAAATTTATGTCACCAAGCCAATTAATTTACAAATAAACATAAGTCTAGGCTTATGGATAGGCTTAGTTAGAATATCTGCACATTGATATTCTGTGGGAACATATTTGACTTCAAGATCATTTTCTGAAACTAATTCTCTGACATAAAAATGTCTTAAAGCAATATGTTTCGTACGTCGATGAAGCTCTGGATTTTGAGAAATTTTTATAGCTGTCATCAGGTAAAGTTTCTAAGATCTTGCCGATGAGTAAAATCTCTGGAAGATCATATTTTTCTTTATCTTGAAGAACATCTTTTTCAGATTTTTGTAGTTCTACTTTCAAGTCATGCCATATATTTTTCAATTTAGATATATGCATTGACATGTCATGAGAAGGATCTTTACGATAGCCGAAGAAACTGTAGCATAGTGTATAGCTTTTATCATCAGATGTACCATCAAACAGAGTGTGCAATTCTTCCCAAACCTGTTTAGCATTTGTGAATCTCATCACTTTTTGTAGAGTAGCATCTGACATATTAGCCATTAAAATGAACATTGCAGTATTGTTTATCTCATTGTATGTTCTCAGAGCTTTTTGATAAGAATCAGAGTCTTCTGCTGATGCTGTGCTATCTGGTTCCTTTGGTTTGTTTAGATTGCCATTTATCGCTTCTAAGCATCCAGCAGTACCTCTTAGCGTTAACAGTACCTTGCAGCGCCATGTTGTCCAATTTTCCTTTCCTTCTAAACGACCAATATCAATTTTGAAGCTCGTGGATGAATTCCATGAAGACGACATTTTGATAAATCTTGTTAGAATTTTTAAAGAAAATAGAAATTATACCTTATCTATGCTCTAAAATAATTCTTGAATTTATTTTCGAGCGGCTACCATATTAGAGTTCGTTTTAGGATCTATAAAATTCAATAAATAATATAGGTACTTTGAGAAAAACATATTTTTATTATATGACATGTTAGAGAGACATTCCAAATCTTTTTCTTTAAAAGAAATTAGAATAAAATAGACAGCCAGTGTGACACATAAATTAATACAAAAACCTTCTTTAACACTTATTAATCGCGGGTAACGTCGCACGGCGCAGCTAGTCTATGTAAGTATAGATACGCATAGCGCACTATGCGTACCGCTGGCTCACAGTCGGCGGTTGGCTATCCGTTTGGTGTGAACAAAGCCTAAAATTAACTTTGAGGCAATCGCCTTTTTGGAATGATGGTGTTGCCAAACCATATATCTTTAGCAAGCAAATTAATAACAGAAAGCTGGTAAAGTTTGGTAATTAACGTATCTATATACATAAAATTCAAAGTCCTGACTGATTGACTGAGATATCAACGCACAGCCTAAACTAGTAAAGTTCATCATCATCATCATCATCAGCCTATTTCCGTCCACTGCTGGACGTAGGCCTCTCCCAGGGTGCGCCACACCGTCCGGTTCTCTGCCTTTCGCATCCAATCCCGGCCAGCGACCCTTTTAAGGTCGTCGGACCACCGAGCCGGGGGTCTCCCTACGCTGCGCTTGCCGGTTCGCGGTCTCCACTCGAGGACACGTCTGCTCCAGCGGCCATCGGTCCTCCGACAGATGTGACCTGCCCACCGCCACTTCAACGAGCTGATCCTGCGAGCTATGTCGGTTACTTTAGTTCTTTTCCGAATAATCTCATTTCTGATTTTATCCTTCAAAGAGACTCCAAGCATAGCTCGCTCCATAGCCCGTTGAGCGACTTTGAATCTGTGGACAAGCCCCACAGTCAGTGTCCACGTCTCGGCTCCATATGTCATCACAGGTAGGATGCACTGGTCAAAGACTTTTGTCTTCAGGCATTGCGGCAGAGATGACGAAAAGACTTGACGTAACTTCCCAAATGCTGCCCAACCCAGACGAATCCTCCTGTCGGCTTCCTTCTCAAAGTTGTCTCGACCTAGTTGGAGAGTTTGCCCAAGATAGATATACTCTTCGACGACTTCGAGTGTAGTACCACCGACGGTTATTGGTTCCGGCATGACACGTGAGTTAAGCATGACCTTAGTCTTCTCAAGATTCATGCCGAGACCAACACAACGGGAGGCCCCATCAAGGTCCCGCAGCATTCGGGCTAATTCAGCCGGAGACTCCGCGAATAAGACGATGTCGTCAGCAAATCGAAGATGTGAGATGTACTCGCCGTTTATATTGATTCCCCGTCCTTCCCAGTTCAATGTTTTAAAAACGTCCTCCAATGCGTTGGAGAACAGTTTCGGTGAAATAACGTCACCCTGTCTCACACCTCGGCGCAACTGGATTGGTTTAGTTTGGGAATTTTGAATTTGGACTGTCATCGTAGCGGCGCTATACAGACATCTCAACACCTCGATATATCGCCAGTCAACACGGCATCGTTGCAGAGAATCCAGAACAGCCCAGATTTCGATTGAGTCGAAGGCTTTTTCATAGTCCACGAATCCCATACACAGCGGCTGATTATATTCTTCTGTCTTTTGGATAATCTGCCGAACAGTAAGGATGTGGTCCATGGTACTATAGCCTTGTCGAAATCCAGCCTGCTCCGGAGGCTGAAACTCGTCAAGTCTTTTGGCAAGACGATTTGTGACCACTCTTGAGTACAACTTATAAACGTGGCTCAGAAGTGAGATGGGACGATAGTTCTTCAATAAAGATTTGTCGCCTTTCTTGAAGAACAAGACCACAACACTTCTGCTCCACGACTCCGGTGTGGTGCCATTGTGAATGACGTAGTTGAATAAATTTGCCAACTCCTGTATAACAGGAGCCCCTCCGGCTTTAAGTAGTTCTGAGGTAATGCCGTCATCCCCCGGAGCTTTGTTGTTCTTGAGCTGTCTCAAGGCGGCCTCAACTTCGTCTCGGTCAACGTCCGGTATGTCCTCGGTGTAATGTCGAGTCAGTGTGGCTCGAGGGTCGGCACGTGGATCAGCTGGTTTGGCCGCGCGTGATTCGTACAGATGTCCATAAAATTTCTCGACTTCCTTTGCTATCTCGATCTTAGATTTGACAATGTCACCCTGCTGAGTCTTTAGTTTCGTCATCTGGCTCGCTCCCAGAGGCTTTGCAAAGACTTTCGATCCTCTGTTCCGCTCAATCGCTTCTTTAATTGCAAGCGTATTAGCGGAACGGATATCGCGTCGTATGCACTTTTTTATTCTCTTGTTGAGCTCATCTGACGAACACTTCTGCTTGGTAGGTGACATTTCCCGTCGTTTTTTCATAAGGTCGAGAGTGGTCTGAGAAAGTTTGGACTTTCTGATTTTACGTTGTGGCCGGAAGTATTTGTGACCCACTTCCCGGAGGACTTTCACAATAGTGTCGGTTTTCTCATCAACGTTAGTGATGGTTTCCAATGCCGCGAAGCTGTTTCTCAATTCCAATTGGAATGGTTCGGACCCCATGGCTATTTCGGGAGGCGAAGGTCTGAGCGTTGACTTCATCAATCGGGATCTTTCCAGGTGATAATTGATATCCAGAGTGCCCCTGACCAACCGGTGATCACTACCAGTGTTCACCCTTCCGATTACAGAAACATCTCTGAATATAGTCCGTTTGTCTGATATGAAGAAGTCAATCTCGTTCCTTGTCACGTTACCGGGGCAATGCCAGGTCCACCTTCTGTGGGTCTTTTTCTCAAAAAAGGAATTCATGAGAAAGAGACCCTCCTTCTCAAGAAAGTTGACCAGCATGTGCCCCCTGTGATTTCGGCGTCCCAGGCCGAAGGGTCCTACTTTAGTTTCATCGGCATGTACTTGTACTCCCACTTTGGCGTTAAAGTCCCCCATAACAACATTGTAGTTAGCCTTGGTTGTGTTTTGAATGGCCTTGGAGATATCTTCATATACAGCCTCAACCTCTTCATCAGCAGCTTTCGAAGTTGGTAGATAGGCTTGCACAACTTTGAGTGAGTACCTGTTTGTTAATTTTATAACTAAGTACACTACCCTCTCCGATATGCTACTGATTTCCACAATGTTGTTAGTAAGGGACTTATTTATGAGAAAACCGACACCACCCTGGGAGAGCTGACTGCCTTCTCGAAAGTACAGTAGATTTCCAGATTCTAGGGTAATCGTATCCTCCCCCTGTCTACGGATTTCTGATAGCCCTAGAATGTGCCAGTTTATTTGATCTAACTCTACTTCGAGTTCGGCAAGGTGGTGGTCCAGTCTCATCGTTCGTCCGTTGTACGTTGCCAGATGGAGTCGTCGTTTGTGGCAGCCTGCCGTAACCCGGAGATTCTTAGCACCCCCTGCCCCACCGTTACCACGATCGCTGCCGTAATCGGGAATAGTGGAGCTACCGGGAACTGGGGGCCTTTGTTGCGGCGTTTTGTCCATGGGAGGTTTTTGCCCGTAATCACCACGCTGGGCAGGCGGGTTGGTGATCGCAGTTTTTTGGTTGAATCTCAGGAAGACGCTGCTGCCCGTCTCCTGGTGATGGTATCCCTTAGTCGCCTTTTACGACATCCACGGGAAGAGATGGAGTGGCACTATTCTTAATCCGGTGCCACACGGCACATAAAGTTAGAAACTTGAAATTTTGACAGTTGATTCCTTTTAAAACGTAAGCGCACACTAAGAAAGGATTATTGGAAATTCCACCTCTAAGGGGTTTAAATAGGGGATGGTAAATTATATGAAACTCCGTCAAATT
Source organism: Melanargia galathea (assembly GCA_920104075.1). Lineage (NCBI taxonomy): Eukaryota > Metazoa > Arthropoda > Insecta > Lepidoptera > Nymphalidae > Melanargia > Melanargia galathea. The sequence goes on from OV049860.1 coordinate 16,923,756, forward strand.
TTCAAGCTATTTCCATGAAAATAGGTATTTCGGCTTTCAGTTAAAAATAAATACTTAGGTGTTTCAGGATTTTCTGGAATTTCACCCCCAAGGCAGTTAGATTTAGTTATTTATTTATTTGAAAAGGACAATCAACAGGTTACAAAAAAAAAACATGAGTAAACAGACAATATAAATATACAAAAAAAATGTTGCTATAATGTAGACCCACTTATAGATTGCCACAACTTGCAATATAAGAAAAATGTTAGTATGAGAGTGAGAGAGAAAAAAAGAGGACAATAGATCAAATAGAGGATAGAGAATACAAGTTTGTTTGAGATTTGTATGAATTCACGTGAACAAAGTCGCGAGCAACTGCTAGTTTCTTCATAATCGATCACGATCGATTATTCAAAATCAGAATCGATTGCGATCGATCATTTTAATAATCGATTAATCGATTATTGATAATCGATTCCGATTTCGATTCGATAACTAATAGGAATTAAGATCCAGAAGATTCCTATCCAATCATTTCCTTCATAGAGTAGAGTAATATTGTTTTCCCTGCAGGTGCAGGGCATCCGGCCTGGCCATAGGGGGCCTGGGCCCTGGCGGTCTTCAGAATTCTACTTAAAAATAATCTAATCAGTAATTCTGTGTTTAGTTTCTGTGTTCATTTTATTAGGAATTTTTCTGCACTCAGTAACTAGAAATACCCAATGTAATTATCCAGTAAGTATGTACCTTCATAGTTTCCTGTAATTATCTATTATGTACTGGAGTGATGGAGTCAGACGCCATGTTGTTGTTGCGAAAATATGAATTGCCTAATTTTATTATTATATTGTATCCTAGTCAACAGGGTGTTTTGTAAGTGCTAATTTATTTAGTTTTGGTATGTTTAATTGATTTCCTCGATTTTCGTTGTTCGTGTATAAACCGTCGCCGGTGCATTTTTGTTCCTTTCAGTGGTCTAGACTTCTCGCCTGCGACACGTGCTTATGTACCTATCTATTTTAGCGAGTTCAAAATACTAGAGTGAAGCTAAGCTATACCGAATAAAGCGTTATTTGAGATTCCCTTGTCGCTACTTTGCTAAAAAGTTTGCAGATTTCAATTTTCGAAGGAAAAAATGATAAATTTTACAATGTAGGTACCTACATATGAGTTGACTACCTATTTGAGTTTTTTTTTCTTGTTCTCCGGAGGCCTTTATTTCGAATCAGTGGTATCAGGTTCAGGTAATCAGGTTACTACCAACGAACAGTCATTAAATAACAAACCTACAAATGTTTCCAAAAATAAGTGCAGGTAAGCAATGTACATAACTACTTTTGTTGAGAAATGATTTTATGACAGTTTGTTCATAATCTCAAAAATTTTCAAAATGTCAAGGAGTCCAAAATTAAGTATAATGAAATACAAACTAATATGCTAAGTTTCTTAATATACACAAACATCAAAATATGGTATTTAGAATTTTATTCTTCGTCTTTCTCATCTTGTTGATTTCTGGTATACTTTGATGGAAGAGTATTCGTTGCATTATTGCTTTGTGGGACTTATAATTTCCAGTAGGCTTTAATTTTCTTCTCTTGAGTTTTTTTTTTAGATTGTTGCTTCGAAAAGAATACATAGCTACTCACTCAAGTCTCACATTCACTTGACACTATGAGTTACGAGCGGACAGTCAATTCTATCTATCTAAATGTTTTCAATTCAATCAATTTATTTGAAATCATTTAGGTAAGTTAATTCTGAAATGTTATCTATTATTATTGACCAAAAGGGTATGACATGAAGTTTGAACAATGTGCAACATAAAGGCTAATAAAATTTACAAAAATGTTATGCAAATTAACTTTGTCGTAAAGTCTAATATTAAAAAAGTTCAAAAATCAAATCAAAGTTGAAACATCAGATAGAATTAGTGACATTCAATGTTGTTTATATTAGCTATCTTTTCGGTAGGAACTACATACTGAACCAGTGGTAGATTTTGACGATTCAAAAGCACTTGTAAAAGTTTATTTGAATAAAAAAAAAATTATATATATTAAGTATATGTATCTATTTTGTTGATGGGACAGAATTTTTTGTGTTATTTGGTTTTGTGCTTGATTTTGTGCTTTATAAAATTTCGAAATTTGGCTGGCTGTTTGATTTTTTCTTCTGTGTTACTTTTCTCTCTAAGATAGTATTGTTGCTTTAAAATAACTACAACCATTTAATTGTACTGCAAATATTGAGTTCATTAGGATACTACTCTGAATTGTGTGTCTCTAAGGCCATATGGTATAAACATTAGATGGGAAATGTAGAATTTTACGAAATTTGGAATAATTTGAAACATTTTAAAAATATCCAAAAACATTATGTTAAGAAATTATGTTCTTCAGCATTTCACCAAAGTCAACCCACACAAACTGTGTTCTAAACTTTACCTAGAAGTTTTATAAAATCATCATCTTCATCAAAATCATCCCTGTTATTATATTGAGCCTTCTCTCGGCATACCTACTGCTTACCTGCAATTGGTCACCCAACACTAGCCACATATATTATAACACAGCAGTTTAATAAAAGTACAGTATGCCCATTGCCCATAATATCTGAGTTCAGGCCTCAGTTTGCTCTAGCACAACTTCGTTAACACAAAATAAAAATATAGTTTTTTTATTTATTTATAAATAATAATTATTCTATAAGTACAGTACATTCCTTACAGTGTAGTAGGTACAGTCCATGTTTAGATATGACCAAATACTTAACAGTAAAAAGGCGGGTACAAAACTGACAGTTGGCTAAGTTATCGCGATTCACCTCAAAGAAAACTTGATACTTAATCTGAGCCATTCATCATCTACGCATACACGTCAGTCTACAACACCTGTCAGTTTAAAACATTCAGATCAATTCTTAGAAAGAATAAATAGACAATTTCATAGCAACTGATTAAGGCCCAAGAATTCTTGGCTACAGCCCTCGATTTCGTGTGGATTTAATTTTTTTTTAAATGGAAATCTGAATTTTAGGGATAAAAAATTACCTATGTAATCTGTCTAATTCCTGATCTTCCTGTCTAAATCTAATTACCTAATCTGTTTTTGGGATGCAAGCTATCATTGAGCCTTTGTTTGTGAAAACACAAAGACTCGTCGGTTTTGTTGTCTGGAACATGTGTGTGGCTAGTTATCCATTTTTCCAATTCTCAAGGAAATTGTGGATGGAATCCATATTTGATTAAGGGTTGCCTGGAAGAGATTGCATTAGCAATAAAGCCGCCTTTGCATGCTACCGTACTTACAATAATTGTATTCTTTCTTTGTGTTATTTATATTGTGGTATGCAATAAAGTGTTTCTATTCTATTCTATTTTTTTTATGGCTCTATAGACGAGTCTCAGATAGTACAACTCCAATGGGGCCCTCATGTAAATGACTTATCAAACAGACTTAGTTCTGCTGCATATGCGGTTAAAAAGATTTGCCAGCTAACTGATATTGAAACTGCGAGGTTAGTTTATTTCAGTTACTTTCACAGCATTATGTCATATGGTATACTATTGTGGGGTAATGCTGCTGATATTAATTCCATTTTCGTGCTGCAGAAGAGGGCTGTTCGTGCCATATATAATATGGGACCCAGAGAGTCGCTGAGAAATAAGTTTAAGGAAGTTAAAATTATGACAGTTTATAACCAATATATTTTTGAAAATTTAATATATGTGCACAAAAATATTGATAAATTTAAGAAAAAAAGTGACTGTCATAATCTTAATCTCAGAAATAAAGATAAACTTGTGTTGCCCACTACTAGGCTTGGGAAAATTAGGAAATCATTTGTTGGTAATTCTATACTTTTTTATAATCGGCTGCCGGAGGACATTTTGGATTTGTCTCTCAATAAGTTCAAGGTTTTTGTAAAACGCAAATTAATTGAAAAATCTTATTATAGCGTAAAAGATTTTCTTAATGACAAAAAGCCATGGACATAGATTGCTCTAAAAGCCAAGAGTTCAAATCATTTACAAATTAGAGATATTGTGAAATGGTGATAATAAAAAAAAAATAACCTGGCTGAGTTTGTTGTGGGCTCTTCTCAAATCAGGGCGCGTTCGGAACCCTCGTAGTTTTAGTTTTAAGTTTCCGTAGTAATTATCACCATTACATCACTTTCATGTAGGTACTTTATAATATATTGACGTTCAAAAATTGTACAGTGTACCTACTTTGAATAAATGACATTTGAATTGAATTACATATATATGTACAATCTGAGGCTCCTCCAAAAGCAGCAGCAAGCAAGGCTGCTATTGAATAGTCCGGTAAATTATGCTAGTAATAATAAGCTGATGTTAGTGCTTGACTTGTCAGTTAGTGCTTTCCGCGCCCTTCGAATCTCTTCGCCAACATTTTGTCGCGTTCATCACGCTCAATCTTTCGCTGAAGTTGTTCGGCAGCAATTCGAGCGTCCCTCTCGTCTTGTCTACGACGTGCCTCCGCGCGTTCTGCTCTCACTCTCTCATCACGTTCCGCGCGTTCTTTCTTCTCCTCCGCACGTACGCGCAGTTTCTTTTTCTCCAGCGCCATTCTCTCTTCGTGTCTCTTGCGCACTTCTTCCTCACGTGCACGTCCCTCATCTCGTGATTGTTGTATGCGCCGTTGTTGTTCCTCGAACCGTTCACGCGCCTCTTTACGGCGCTCCTCCGCCTCGCGTTGAAGTTTTGCAAAGCGTTCCTCTCTTTCCTCCTTTTCCTTTCGCTTCTCTTCTTCTCGCTGCTTCTGCCCCTTACGACGCTGCACCATAGATGCAGCCGCGAGCCGCGATCTGTTACGCTCGTGGCGTTCCCGCTGCTCCCACGAAGCGACGCGACTTGCTTCCGCACCCATTAGTCAACGTCCAACTCCTCCAATGAGGCACCAAAAACACACGCACGCAGCAAGTGCAGTTTCAAAATGGGGTCTTTCTGGATGCATTCCAGTAAGCTGTTTTCCTTTTCTAAAGATGGAACTTACTGTATCACACCCAGTGAAAGCATGGCTAAATAATAACAAATTCTTCAATTTGGAGTTTTTGTCAGCTTCGTAAATTACATCCGGTGTTTTTAAAATTTTTGGCTTTTACATAGCTATATATTTGTCACTAGGTGCTAAATCGATGATCATTGCAACCAAATCTACATCTGTGCCTACAACGACTTTTTTACTCACTAACGAGAAATTTTTATCGAACTTCTGTGTTAGTTCTATTGCTGTATGTACTATCAATACATCCATCCGCATCTTCAATTGCTTGGAAAACAGTGAAGCTATCTTTTTGTTGTAGATAATTAATTAGATACTCAACAAATCTCGGCTTATTTTTTAGATTTGAAAGGACGAATACTTTATTTCGCGGAATTGGCATATCTTCAGTAAACTTTACTTCTGGAGAAATTTTATTTCGTACTCGTCTGTAGCGCTCATAAGATTTGACGCCAAAGTTGTCGATGTTATAACCATCAAAAACAATTGTAGCATTAGCAGAGTAATGATTGCAAACATATGCTGAATAATCCTCAAAAACTTTTCGAAATGTTCCATTCTTACGCCAAGTATGATGTAAGAGAAATCCACCATCGATGACGTAATTGTACTCAGAAGGGTCTGGTTTAAAGAATTTTGTAGACTGAAGGGACTTATACAACTCAGACTTATTACTTTCTCTCATTAAGCCTTTATCATTAAATAAGCTCATAGGGAACGGAGCAAGTTCGTGAAGTAATGGTGTTTTTACAATGTCTTTGTTATTAATCATTGATGCTACAATGCGTTGAAACAAAAGTGTAGTATTGACCGTGATTGGTTCTTCGTCGATTATACAAAGTGGTGTTGTCTTTACAAGAGTTTTCACACAATTCTTTCTACTGAACTTATATGATTCCACATTACTTCTAACCATTTTTGCCAAACTTTTCAGACCTTTTTCGATAGCTTTATGACAATCAACAGTTGAATCCCCAACTAATCCAGTTGAAAGTGACATAATTTTACCCGGTCTTGAATCAAAGAGCCCATGTTCTAAAAGTCAGGTCTTGAATGAACGAACATTTGCCTTATCTTTACTTTGACGAGCGAACGTGAGATCGACATGTTGATCAGAGGTAGCACATCTCGAATTGCTAAATGATTCAAGCTGGTCCATTATATCGTAAGCATACGGCATGCCTTGGATGAATCGTGTTAATCCACTGTCTGTTACAGAACGCCCATGAGTTACTGATTGAGCACCACTTTTCAAAACTCGCATCAACGTTTGCTCGATTGTCATGTTTGGCCAAATTCCAGACCAATGTCCGTACGCCTTACTGTAAAAAGCCCTTTTTCTGTAAAAGTTATAAATTCGAAAGGATCCATCACATTTTTCAAATCTGACATATCTTGAAGGTAGATTTGAGCTCCTTTGCAATAATTAAAATGCCCTGCCGCATGAAATATTGGTAACATTTGCTTGATACATGATAAATGTAAATTCCAATTACCCAAACGTTGCGTTGCTTGAATTACTGTAGCCACAGTTCAGCAGTTGGACTTTTACGCTGTAGTATCGTTGTGGCACTGATGAATAATTTTAACATGGCTACTGCATCATCTGTTTCATAAACTTGGTCTAAAGTGGGTGGATAATTTTTCAGATCAGCAAATAATCGTTAATTTTTTATTCTGAATTTGACGCGAAATACTTATAAATGACGGAGGAGCTTCCAGTGGTCGAGATTCTTTGATGTGCTCAATATTTTTGACTTTCTATGTTTTCAGAACTTTCTGCGAACTCTCCAATTATTTACCCTATTGCATTCATTGCCAGCATGTGAGCACGGATCGCTCTAGAATAAGCTGTACACGACAGCATGTTATCTACCGAAATTTTGGCAAATACTGTGCAAAATAGTTCAAAGATACCAGAACCTTCCATTATTGTTCCAATAGCTTTTAAGTAGGACATGAGCAAATGGAAACCTCCTAAGCGAGGAACTACATTATGTAAATTTTTGTCCTTGGTGTTGCAGAGTATTTGTTTAGCTTCAATGTACAGAGGATAATCAAAGGTTACGAAGCAGGTTTTGCGTTCTGTTTCTTTGCAGTATTGTGCAGCATAATGCAATGCTGTATAAATTGTTCTGAAGTCCGATGGATTATCGTCTATGAATGGCAAACAAAAAATCTTCGAAACTTGGTAAAACGGTACTTTAGCAATCCTATCAAATAAGCCACGAATACTAGGTAGTTTTTCAACTTGCGTATAAGAAGCCCAAATGTGTGTAGAATATTCTGTTGTGATTCCTGGTACAACATCTGCAAACGTAAATCCGGAGAAAAAACTACACTAGAACCTGTGAAATACTTAGTATTTCACAGGTTCTAGTGTAGTTTTTTAATCCGGAAAGTCTTTTAATTCCACAGCTCCTATAGAGGCAACTTATGATGCAGCTGGCAGTTTTTTTAATTTTGGAATATCCCCAGAAGTACAAACAGCATGCTTAGGAGCTACACAACAAATGCCACCCATAATGTGCATGGTGTTTTTTCCGTCAATAGTAGATAGATTATGATCTGCATTGTCGTATACATACTGAGTAAAACAACGTTTCTCGATTTTTGTGACTTCCGCTTTTATTGCTGATAATTCATGTAAAGCAGTGTTGTGATAAGACGCATATATTCCAAGCTTAGCCAACAAATTGACTATTAATTTTGATCCTGATTTGCGGTTAATATATAATCCGTTAGACAATAGAAGAGAAGAAATAAATGATCTCGGACGAATAGCAGATATTATGGAATGGGCTATATAATCTTTTTTTACTCCAAGGCTGTTAAAAGCTCCATCATCATCTTCATTGGCAATTTCGTCATCATTCGTCTCGGATTGTTCAGAATACGTTGACTCTGACATCTTTGCCAGTCTTCTCTTTTTTTTGTGCACATCAAACATCATCAGCTCTTCCAAAAATTCGTCTAAATACATCGTAATGTCTGCATGAACATTGTCAAGAAAGCTGACAGACGGAGGATATGTTTGGGTCTTGTACTGAGTACTTTTAATTTGTTTTCGGATTAACTCAGCAGCAGTTCGTATAATACGAATCTCTCCATCTTCTTTCCTTTGTTCACAATGCATATACCACATATCGTCAACAGGAAAATCGCCAGAACCACAGTAAGTGATAGAAGATACCTTTAACCCCTGTACCTGAAATCGTGACGTCAGTACCGAAATTACTTTCTAAATGTGTTATTAGAGTTTTTGGTGACGGCTCATATAGCTAAATATTTGAAAAAAAAAAAATATCAACATTTTTTAGATTTTTAATTTTTCAATAGTTATAAAAAATCATAATTAACAAATTAATAAACTTTTATGAAAATTTATCACAGGATCTTATATATCAGAAGGGCTCCACGAAGTTTAAAATTTTTAGGCCAATTATTTATACCTTTATCACATTGTTTATGCCAACGGAAATTGGGAACAAATTTGTTAGTTTACAATTGAATAACTTATTGAAAAATGGTGATTAAAATTTTTTTTTCTTCAGGGTTCGATGCTCTCAAGTGTTAAGAAGATACTAGAATTTTTTCAAATTTTTAAAATCACATTTTATGTTATAAAAAAATTATTTTCTTTGCTGAAAGCTCGCGCGCGAATGCCATAAACGCCGCGCGAAGCCTTATTTCAACGGCAAATTAAAGTTATAAATAATGGAGATAGAGTTTCGGAAGTTGAGACTTTTTTGTTGAGACTTTTTTTTGAAGTTGACTATCGCTCATTTTTTTAGGACCTTTATCTCTATTTTTCACGTTTTCGAACTTATTGACCAGTCTATTTATATAAGAATATATATACTTTAAAGAATACTTTGTGATAAAAAAAGAAAACAATTAAAATTCTCACAGTAGAAAACATACAACTGAGAAACGTCAAAGTTTGTTTAGCAAATGTTTTGACTCACCTTGAAAAAACCGGCATGCACTGAGGGATAGAAATATAATAGCTTTATCCTTTTCTTACTTGTGCATTATGTTAATACTGCATCTCTTTCACGTGGGAGTGAAAAGGAGATATCATATCATATTATCTACTGTGTATCTATAGTACTTCTCTGTGTACGCTTGCAATAGTTACTCCTTGCCTTAGTTTTAACTATTCCGTAAAGTGTGTCATAAACTTTCCTCAACAATTTATCTCTTGATGGCTCCACCTAAGTGTTTTATTTTATTAATTGTATAGTTCGCTTTAAAAATAAACTAGCTGACCTGACAGGCCTGTCTTAACGATGAATATTGAATTCGAATTGGTAAAATTAATAAAAAAAATTGTTTATTATTCTAATGCTTTATGATATACAACATTCTTAGATTTTTTTTCTTGCGCATATATAAATAGTTTTGTTGGTATTCCGACTCGGGAACAGGCGACATATAACTGGCCATGTAATGAGATTTATTTATCGACATTGTAAATGCTAGCCGCACTGGAAATTGCAACCAAGTCGAATGGCATGTCGTTCTGAATCAAAGGAATCCGTAGAATCAAAACGTCTTCGCCTTTGTTCTTCCCTTTCAAAATTGTGACTTTGATGACGTTGTTCATTAATTTCATCAATGCAAGTTGGGTGCCATTACAAAGACGTGGCTGGTTTATATTCCGCAACATAATGATTACTGATACGATTTTTAATTGCAGATTATGGGGTGGTAATCCATGCAATTCCAGCGAATTTAAAAACTCCGTTGGATAGTTGACAACATCATCTTGGCTAGTAACGGAATCAATTGATTTGTATGTTATTAATTCGCCAGCTATCTTATTGTGAGTGAAAATTCATTTCGTTCACATCAACGTTTTTTGCAGCCAATATAACTCTTTGTTGACAAATGAATCTACCACTGGTTCGGAATGGTGCTTACAATTCTACACGTTAAGAAGGGCAGACAAAATCTGACAGTTCCATCGTTCACTACTTTCATTAGCGTATCGTATAGGTATATTTTTGTTGCTCATTTAAAAGGGGAACGTTTCTTAGTACAGTTTCTTTTAATGCCTCGGAATCATTTTGGGTTTCGCGGTTTCGGTAACTCGCTATCATTCTCTTTGTTCTCTTTCAAAACGGAAAAAACAGTGCGGACACATATTCCCAAAACTTCTGCGACTTTGTTAGCGCATTCATTGGTTTATGGAACTTCAATATTTGATTCTGAAGATTTCACTTTAAACACATATTTGTAAACATTTCTAATCTAAAGTTTCTCATTGGCACTTAGTCTTACGCGGTCTTTTTTTATCAGGAGGTAAAAATATATTATCAGCATGCGATGTGCTTGGCTGAGCATTCATTTCTTTGTTTTATTATGCTTAACAAAACGAAATGGCAAATTTAACAAAAATAGATAATGAAAACCAAACACAACCAAGCCACGGCTAAAGCCTGCCACCAGACCATACCAGAGACAATTTAGAAATTATAAAATCCCAAATTGCCCCTGCCGGGAATCGAACCCGGGACCTCCTACTTATAAGACCACAACGTCGTCTAGAAAATTAAAGTAGATTCCAAAAATATGTAACACTATACTATGTATAAAAATATGTATTTTCTCTTTTGTTGAAGAACTGGTTCTCAACGAATGTCACATCTCTAGATTTCTGAAGCTTTTATGGTCGTGGGGGTCACAAAGTCTATATCCTTTTGAATTCATGAAATAGCCTACGAAGATCATCTTCTTACTCCTCGCATCAAGCTTCTTTCTTTTAGCTTTGTCGATATGCATAAAGGCTTTGCATCCAAACACTTTAAGCTCACTTAAGTCGGGTTTTCGTCCAGACCAGGCTTCTAATGGGGTCACGTTAAGTGCTTTCGTAGGTGAACAATTCACCAGAAAAAACTGCAGTATTGATCGCCTCTGCCCAATACTTGGTGCTTAAACCAGCTTCTTCTAATATGCACTTCGCTTTCTCTACTAATGTTCGATTAGCGCGTTCCGCTACTCCATTTTGTTCGGGGCAATAATCAATGGTTAGTTGATGAACTATCCCCTTTTCTATGAATACATCTACTTACATCTTTGTTCGCGAATTCTTTTCCGTTGTCAGACCGAAACTTCTTTATCTTCCTATTCGTTTGATTCTCTTTTAACGACTTAAACTAACTTCGAAAAGACTTCGTTTTTCTTTTTTAAGAAATAAACAAAGGTGTATTGCGTTTTATCATCAATAAACAAAAGAAAATATCTCATGCTGCCGTGTGATTCCGTAGTCACCGGATCACAAATATCAGAGTGTATAAGCTCTAGTATTTCAGATAATCTCGTTGTTCTGCTCCTATTAAAAGGTTTTCGAAAAAACGCACGAATGCGAAGTTACAATAATATTAAAACAAAATAATATTATTAATTATTACTTATTTACTTTAATCATATTGTATGATTTACAACAAATAAGAAATAAAATAATGTATTAATAATTAATACTTATCTGTTTTTTTTAAGTGACATGATTTTTTTAGTAACAAAACTTTGTGTTTGGGCATGTATGCGTAGAAAGTAATGCAAATGGCCACCAGACGTGCCAGAGAAACAGGAAGAGACGGTTGAATTCCTTTTTTATTACATTTTTTTAAAAGCAACTATTGTTGTTGCATTAATAATTATTAATTTTCAAATTGTCATAATATATTCGTAAGATAATTTTTAATAAATTACATTTTGTGTAAATGTTCGGGTCAGGGTTGATCATCCTCTTGTTTGGCATTTGATGTTCTAAGACGCTTCTGATGTAATATATCTTCGGCTATGTGATTATTTATATTTGTTCCATAAATCAATCGGTGTTGATGGAAAGCATGTAGACAAAATGATGGAAAACAATGTTCATATTGTTTAACATTTGACAAAATTACAGCATCTTCGAGAGTGTGATCCCAATGACTGTCATTCTCTAGCAATCCCAAACGTTGACAGGCTTCTCTGTATGTGCCGCACAATAAACCATCAACAGTTCGCAGATATTGGAATGATGTGGGGCCACGAACATTGACTAACAGTAAACGCACATAAAAACACTCGTCTTGGCTGGGATGGACTGTGTAAAGACGTGTGCATCGGTGGAAAATACTTGAGGGTAACTTGGAACTGGTTTTCCTTGTTTCCGTCGTTGAAATCTCTTTAACGATTGATTCCAGGTATAATATCGTGGCATGTCGGAATAAAGCAGTGTTCTAGCAAAATCATCACTCTGGCACATTTCAAAGAAGCTGGTCAATGTCGTGTCGGTCAATGATGGCGGCGTCTTAACTCGTTGTAATACGTTTTCCGTTGTAAAGTACACCCTTTGACCATTTTCCAGATGTACGGCGAAGTGAACTACCCACTGTTTGTTTTGTTTGTTTTATAAATATCTTTATTAGTCAACAATAATAGGTACATTAACAGTTTACGACCTAGTAACCTAGGTTAAACAAAAATAATGAAGAAAAGCTTACATTTGGCAGGCTAAAACACCTCTTTCAAAGGGGAACGCCAAGTTTTGGCCCTAGCGTGCACAACAAATTCATATTATGAAAAAATAATATAATATTTGTTTAAAATTTTGCACACTATTAACTAATGACTTAAAGATAGAAATTATTTAATTTAAATAAAAAATACTGAAACGATCGCCAAGATCAATAAATACGGCAACATAACAATAATTGCTACGTAGTTGCTACGCGACACAGACTTGCTCTTACCATAGATAAAGGAAAACGTATAATTAATCCTAAAATCGATTAATCTTAATCTAAACAATCAAATAGGTATCGTGTGTCATCTTATTTTTATGGATACTGTTGATCATTTATTTTGAACTTGACCAATATGATTTGTTTATTGTTCATTCATTAAAGTTTTCAACAAAAAATGTATGTAATGAACATCGCGTAGCGCTTGGTAGATATGACTGTTGTAAGTACATACGCTAAACTTAGCACAAACTGACAATCTTATCTTGAACTTTTCAAAAATCTTTTCTCACAAGATATGAAATTCTGATAAACAATCATTGACTATTACTAATTACAATTAAACAAAAATCTTAAATCGATTCATATGTATCGGTCTTAATCGACTTAATTATTATGTACGAAATGGGAAACCATAAAAAAACATGAGCCAGCTGACAATATTGACAGCTCTCGTATGAGAGTATTGCATGTATTGTATTTAATTTGACTGGTTGACAGTTGAAAAGTCAAACATTTCTTTCCTGGCGTTTGTGTTTCCCACAGTTATTGTTTGTGTTCTTTTTGCGGATTTAATAAGATAAAGCATGAATATTGAATACTGACTCTGACGATGCCTCTATTTACGACGACCACGGGCGGGTCTGAATATGGATTCCGTTCCTGCTTTACACTACAACCCCAGCAACGACTCTGATTTGACAATAACAATGACCGACGATCCCGGCATTGACTCTGGTCATAGTTCGTCACAAAAATCATCCTCAACTACTGTAAGCGGAGATTTACGCTGTTATTTATGTGTTAATTGTGAATTACGGAAATGTTTCCAGAATAACCTTACTGTGTGTGAATAAGGATGCGTGTGTACAATTTAAAAATTGATCCTATGGAAAATAAAAATTATCTATTATAACATTGAAACCGTAACTTTTTTTAAAACCATATTTTTACCAATTAATTGTTGTATTATACACTGTTGATTCCATATAGTTTCATATGTGTGCACCTAAGGCCTATATAACCTAACCTAAGGCCTAATAGAAAATAATCAATGTAAAACATTGATTATTTTCTATATTTAACTAATTATCCGATTTTTTCGGTAATAATTGAAGGTAGAACGCGGAACTATGCATTGAGTCACAGTAGTCGCGACGCCTGTCACGCGTTCACTTCGTGATCAGTCATTCAGACAGTAGTGATGTGGGAGTCGGTATCGATTGTACTTATCGATATATGATAAGTCATTCGACCGACTTTTGCCAATTGCGGAAACAAGCGAATTTTTGTGTTTTATGTTAGAAACAAGGTAAAACTTTCTGGACTGTCTTAAAATAAATGTTTTTAAAGTAGGAAATTTTATACGATTATGTAATGAGCTAAGATTTGCACGGAATGGCGTATTATAGGCTGACTTTAGTGCTTTATTTTGTACTACTTGTAATTTTGTATAGTTAGAGTTACATGTACTGCTCCATACTGGGCGTGCGTACGTAATACAGGGTCTTATTAGAGATGTATATAATTTAAGTTTAATGGCAGGACTTAGGTTTGATTTCCGGTTTATAAGTGGATGGATTGCGCTAAGTGCTTTAAAGCCTTTTATTCTTAAATTTGCTAAGTCTTCACTCCAGTTTAATTTTTGATCAAGTGTGATGCCTAAGTACTTCACAGATTTGGTCCAGGGGATTTCATGGCCAGCGATTATAATTTTACGATGTGGAAGTTTTCGGCTACGTGTAAACAATATTGCTTCCGTTTTACTTTCATTTAATTTTAATTTCCAATTTGTGAAATAGTCACCTAACCCTTCTAAAGCCCACTGCAATCTACTAATGATTATGTCTGTGTCCTTGGATGACGTATACGATGCAGTGTCATCAGCGTAACATGCCAGATAAGTCCAAGGTTGTATAGGAATATCATTCAAATAGATAAGAAATAGTAGGGGACCAAGAATTGAGCCCTGAGGTACACCAGCAGCTATTTCCCTTAGATTGGAGTGATTTTCACCAATATGTACACTAAAATTGCGACTTTCAAGATATGACGAAACTAATTTAGTCAGACTGGCCGGAAAACCTTGCTTTAACATCTTATAGAGAAGTCCTCTGTACCAGACCGTGTCGAAAGCCTTTTCAAGGTCCAACAGGAGCATACCAGTTGAACAACCAAGGTTTAAATTATGAGCTATGTGTTCAGCAACTCTAGCAAGCTGTTGGACAGTGGAATGGTGTTCTCTAAATCCAAACTGTTCGTTAATGATAATGTCTTTAGCAGTCCGAGATAACTGATTATAAATTATTTTTTCGAAAACTTTACCCACTGAAGGAAGTAAGCTAATTGGTCTGTAACTAAGCGGTGAAGCAGTGTCTTTACCCGGTTTATGTATCGGTGTGACCTTAGCAGTCTTCCACACTTTAGGGAAGTAGGTCATGCGCAAACATGCATTAAATATTTTAGTCAAAAATACTACAGCTTTTTGTGGTAAGTTGCGTAGCAGATAATTGTTCACCCCATCTACACCAGGAGCTTTTCGGAGCTTAAGATTCTGGAGGTATTTGCGAGTTTCATGTGGTTTAGTAAAATATGTTACTGTCTCGTTGTCAATTGATTCTAGCATTTCAACCTGTCCATATTGCTACTCCAGGACGAAGTTAATTGCATATTTTGTAGGAACGTATCGGCCAAAATCTCAGTTTGTTGATGAACGTCAGACACCATAGTACCATTATGTTTTAAAGGAGGTATTATTTTAGACTTTGGTTTAAATGATCTGACTAGGTTCCAAAGGTCATCAGTATTTTTATCTGCCTTAGCCAATTTATCCGCCCAAAGTTTGTTATTGTGCTGAGCAACGCATAATTTTATACTGTTCTGCATAAAATTTATTTGCGTTCGTAAGGCTCGCTTATCCGTGTTTTTGCCTGTTCATTTCTACGAAGTCTGGTTTTCTTTCTAATTAACTTTTTAACATACCGTGAAAGGGGTGTAGTTAATTCACAAGCCAGTACAGATGGTATAGCAGTATCTCTGGCTTCAAGAATCAAACCTGTGAGATAAGTTATAGATTTTTCAATTTCGCAAGTATTTATCATGGTATGAGACGTGAGATTTAAATTACAATTAATATATTGACGAAATAAGTCCCAATTAGCTTTGCTATATATATACCGCCGCTTCGAAACACTTTCGAATGACACCGATATGTCAAAAGATACTGGTAGGTGATTGGATGACAAAGCAGTTATGGCTATGGGTGGTGTAATATCTGCAACATTTTTAGATAGTATAAGATCAGGTAAAGTGACTATCCACTGTAATTCTTGTGTTCTTGTGTAGTAGTTGTGTCTTTCATGTATTGGAAACGAAAAAATACGCCACATCGCCTCGTTACTACTGACATAGGGTCCTTTTTGAAAATAAGTGATCTCATCGTTTGCATTTTCAGCAGCAACTCCGAACACAGCCATATCATTACCTTTGTTCACGTACTGTCGTCAGATGTATTTTATCAATTTTACGGAATGGCAATATTCAACATTTATGTGTGCTTTGAAGGTTTTGGAGAGTAACGGTGAAAACGGAACAACTCAACGATTATAAACTTTAATTTCCAGCTGATTCACTTAGACTATTGTTGACCTTCTGTTGTCATCAGTGGATCGCCGGCGATAAAGTGGACAATCATCATTTCCACTTATAGTTTCTACTATTAATTGTTTTGTAAAGCGTTTTGAACATTTTCTATCAACCATACACGAAAAATTTGGATTTAATATTCCACAGGGACCATGAATCATATTTTTTGTAACAATTTTATGTAACAATGGATCTTGATAATTATCGGGAATTTCCGCAGATATCATTTTCGCCAAATGAGAATGTGTGCATGTGGCAATCCGCGTTTTTGCCACTCGACTGAATACATACAACAGCGCGTCTCGCCGAATACGCGATGCTTAACAATGAAGTCCATGAGTGATTTTAACTTTCGTTTGAACACCCTTTCGGTAATGTCGTGGCGATCAATGGATGATTGGCCAAGAAATAATTCTTGTCGAATTTCTATTCACTGTGGCTTGCATGTGAACGCTATAAACAAATCTGGTGTGCCATAATGACGTACATACGACATAGCATCCTGAGCGTATTCATACATATGTTGCTGGGAGAATAGTTGTTCTACTTTCATTCTGTGCATTTCCTTCAGCATTGATGGCATCTCGTAGATGAATGTATTCTTCAGAACGCAGTTTTGCCTTGTTCAACCTGATAAATTTCGAGACGATACCTCTCCGACTGATAGTTTTCGAGATCCCCTAGGGCACTCTAGTCAGTTTTCCACGTCCAGCTCTCTCTATAATTTTGTAGACCTTAAATTTTTGAATTTTACACACATGGAAAATATGGTGAAAAAGTCCCATACAAAATTGTTCAGGAGAGGTGATCAGTACGTAACTTCAAGTAGCTTTATATATATAATGTACACGTACATATATATTGTACGTGTATACGTACGTACACGTTCTGTGTAGTGTGTATATTCGTATAAATACCGGCTATTTAAAAATGAAGACGGTTAAAATAACCATTTCACCTAAGTTATTAGGATTAACGTTGCGATTAACGATGCTACAGCATCTTGAAGATGGATGTAGTTATCTGGCCTTAATTTGGTTTGATTCAATGATATAATATCGTAATCGTTCGCTTTCAACTTCTACGTACATGTCAACATAAAACTGATTGGCAGTTGTCTGCATCGTGATTCGTGATATTATTATATTAAAAATATTTTTTCCTATCATGATATCTGTTAGGGATTCTGTTGGCCGTGGGAAAAATGATAAGTAAAGTTCCCGAATTACATCCCTCCTCTCCTCTCTTGCAAGTTCCTGTATGAAATCTCTACATATTGTTTTTTGTTCTGCTGGTCCCCCACCATCCAACGGTAAGGGAGGATTAATTTCGATTGGAGGGGACTCCAATCGGGATTTAATAAACTTTTTCATTTCTTCTTCTTTTATTTTATTTATGAAATCGCTCAGTTTCAACTTTTACGTACATATCCACAGCACATTGGTGGAAGAGACGCCGACATATGATTGTCCTCATTTTCCCGAAACATCAGTCTGTATGAATAATAATTCAATGAACTGACTTTTTTTGTTAGTTTTGGAACCTGTAACTGAATGGATTTATCATCTTCATTGAAAAATGATATCCATCTTAACCTTGCCAAAATAAAATAGGATATTGTAGTGCATCATATGCTCGATGTGTTTCGGACACACGCTGCAGTTGATTGCTGCGCCGATGTAAAACAATATCTTGGTATTCTAAATTTCCACCCACGACGACAATAGCGACTTCGTCAATTGCATTGTTGGCGCATTAAAACGTCTCGCGTGTTATCCTGCAGGCGTCTTATCAGCTTTGATGACAATTTTGTGATTATCAAACGGCATGCGGTCCAAAGCGGTCGTGAATAATGCAACCATTTCGTTATGTTGATGAAAAAACGTTTAGAGTTGTTCCACAATTGGTCTTTTTACAGAATTATTGTGTGCACAACGCTGATCGACTTGTCTTGCTGAATCGCCCATAAAATAAATTTGCAATAAATTTGCAAAAATTTGTAGTCACTATTCGGCGTTGGCAATAAGGAACCTGTTGATATATTTGACCCTGAATCTTGAAAGTTGGCATAAAATTTTCTTGAATAACTTTTGTTGCACCAGATGACGTCATTTGAAAATAATTATTGTATTGTTGAATATGAGTCAATAGAATCTGGCCCATTTCCGCAAACCAATGAATGGTTGGTGGCGTCAATTTGACTTGACTGATCGCGCAACACAATCCAGGAACTTCATTTTTAAACTTAAATGCCTTGCAATATTGGCATACAACGTTCATTGGTCCAATAGATTTGCTGTGAACTGTACTCGATTTCTACGTTATAATTGAATGCAGCTCGATAGGGGTTAAACGCAACATTCCAATGTTGTTAATTTCGATTCCATCGATTCCGTTCAACTTCATTCCGCGCTTCGCGTTGCTCGTCAGTTTGACTTTCTCTTGTATATCTTTGACTCGCAGCATTGCGAATTTTGCGACTTAAGTTTGTACGTCTAATTGACATCTTTTATTTGATCTTCTTTGATCATGTTCAAAAATGAAAATTGAACTGTAAATTAAAGAAAACTATTGTATTCTTCTTTATAACCCGAGTATATTCACTTGTTATGTTAGTAACGTTCCTTTTAGTCTATTCAAACTTACAAAAATTCCATATTAAATTAAACTTTGAATATTAGGCATAATGGAACTAACCGTAATGTACAACTAAGAAATTCAGTTTTCTTACATACTTTTTGTGAGATATAATAAATTAATTATTTTACATGTATTTTTGATCAATAAAATAACTCCGATCGAAGCATTTGTTTTAAACGATATTCAGTTTTTTTACATCCTCTTTGATGATATTTGCAGCACGCATTCTGTGAATTCTATGTTAAACGTCATAATGTTACATTAAAACAGTTTGTATTGTCCAAAGCGCTAAGGTTAGATTAGAAATATTATTATATGGTGGTTAAGTATTCTTAAATAAGTATTCTTAAGTTTTCTAATTTTCCGCGCAATTTTTTAATTTTTTTTTCTTTCATAAGAACGTTCTCCTGACAATAACAAACAACAACAAAAAATAGTGAAATCGGTCCAGCCGTTCACGCATGACGGCGTGACTAAGAGAAATACGGATTCATTTTTATATAAATATATAGATAAATTGTTTATTGCTCAAAAATATAAGTACTTACAAGTAACATCTGCATACAACGTGTGTTTTCTGTATTTTACCACAGATCCACACAAGTTGTGAATACTTGTTCATTTGATAGTATCCGGGTGTGTATTCAATTGGTTTTGTTTCATAGCTCATAAGTTTTTATCCTTAGGACCGCAAGTGTAGCTACCTCCTTTATGTCTAAGTAAAGCGGTGGTATTCCCAGTATTACCTCAAAATTGGTACACTATACACTTTTTGAATGGTAATTTTACAAGTACATACATATAGTGACGTAAACTAAAACAAACATGTCCTGTTGCCCTAGCATGCGACCCACGAGAAAATGTTTACTCTTTTTCTTGTTTATTTCTATTGTATTCGACGATATACAACAAACTCTGCCGGGTTTTTTTACTATCCATTTTTTATACCTATAGCAATCTTTGTCTGGTGGTGGTCAATGGTTGTTTTTTCCTTTTTATGAGATTTACGATTTAATAAGATTTTCAATTAGTTTGCGTTTTATAAAAATCTTGAGCTTATTGAGAGATCTCCAAAATGTCTTCCGGTAGTTTATTATAAAAACGTCCTTATAGAGTTCTACGCTATTGCTGACGTCGGCGTCGACGTCTTTAGCTCGAAGATATTTTTGTTTTCTTGTTCCGTAGATTTAAGAGAAAACGACTATAATTATCAGTTCACTTTTTCCACTTTCCACGATTTCAGAAATATTTCCATGATTTGTCGTCTTTCCTCCGTAAAAGTTTCTTGTATTGTGATTGTGCCCTCTTGAATATGTAACATTCTCTATCATATTTGATTTTCTTTCTCGTCGAAGCTTTCGATAGGGGCTTTGTTTACGGAGAACCTATCTCCTGCCTGTTGCTCCGTTTATAATATATTAATTTCATAACTATGTTATTCTTCTTCTATGCAATACAATAAACAATAATCACAATTCGTTAATATTCGTTACAATCAAAATAGGATTTTTGGTTACTTTATCTCTCTCTACTCACGTATCTACGAGAAGAGACTTGATTACCTTATAAGAAAACTAAGAAAAAACAGACTATAGAAAAAGTTTTATTGTATCGGCTTCTATACAAAATGTTATTTTGTAAAAGTTTTACATTGGTTGTAAGTATCTTTACTATAAATAACAAATTGATGCTAACGAGTTTATAAAAGTTTAACATTGGTTATAAGTGTCTTTACTATAAATAACAAATTGATGCTAACGATTTTATAAAAGTTTTTCAATAGTTGTACCAGGTTCTAGATGTTCACTGGTCGTTGCTATTTAGTTGGAGTCCTACGCTATTGCTGACGTTGACGTCAGCAATAGAGTTTTTCTTCTATAACTCGAAGATATTTTTCTTTTCTTGTTCCGAAGATTCAGAAAAATCGACTATATAATCTGCGAATCGCAGATTACTTATCTGTTTAGTAAAGCAATTTTTAAACCTATTTTATTCCATTTATAATTTAAGTTATATATTGCAGCACCTTCTAAAAAGTTTTGGTGATAATGGGTTGCCTTGTTCTGCTGAATGTAAGATGAAGAATCTCGGTCTATTGAGAAGATTCTCGGTCTGTTGAGAAGAATCTCGGTCTGTTGAGAAGATTCTCGGTCTGTTGAGAAGAATCTCGGTCTGTTGAGAAGAATCTCGGTCTGTTGAGAAGAATCTCGGTCTGTTGAGAAGATTCTCGGTCTGTTGAGAATTTGGTCTGTTGAGAAGAATCTCGGTCTGTTGAGAAGAATCTCGGTCTGTTGAGAAGAATCCACTACAAAGTCCGACTGTTGCTTCGAACGGCTTGTTTATTACACTGGCCGACAACCATTTTGGTGCCGGGGATTTTAGACCTGATTTTAAGTATATCTTACATGGCGATATTAAAAATGTTACCAGTTTTTTCTGTCAGCTCTAGTTTCCGAGATTTAAAAAAAATACACTTTTCACAAAAAAAAAAAAATATTGGCATTAAATATCAAGAATTTGTCTTTTGAGTGATTTTCTCCAATGTAACTGACTTGGGCAATCTCGCATGATTCCCCAGCAATAATCAGCCATCATATGAGTGTCCCACCTTCCTTGATATCTATTCTCTATCGTTTTTGTCTTGGTGGAAACGTTCCCCTTGTTCTTCGCTTAGATCTCCTAAATTGTGTTGGAATTGATCTATGTGACTGTTAAGATAGTGTAATTTAATACTCATATTACAGCCGAAATCGAATCAGCATTTCCTCTACTAATTCTATATAGTTCTCAGCCTTATGATTTCCGAGAAAATTTTGTGCAACTGCTACAAAAGATTTTCATGCAAGCCTTTCCACATCAGTCATAGATTT
This sequence comes from Melanargia galathea, assembly GCA_920104075.1. Lineage (NCBI taxonomy): Eukaryota > Metazoa > Arthropoda > Insecta > Lepidoptera > Nymphalidae > Melanargia > Melanargia galathea. The sequence goes on from OV049860.1 coordinate 16,945,659, forward strand.
CTCAAAAATAGTGGTGTCCTTCATTAATTGACGTATTTGAGGTCCATCGAAGATGCCTGCTTTTAGTTTTTCGGTACTTAAGTCAGGAAATTACTGTGAAATATACTGAAAACATTGACCGTTTCTGTCGAGAGCCTTAACAAATTGCTTCATTAGCCCTAATTTTATGTGCAATGGTGGAAGAATGATCTTTTCTCTTGAAACTAAGGGTTCATTTTTAATGTTTTATTCCCCAACAACAAGAGCATCTCTTATAGGCCAATTTTTTTGAGTTCAATGACGTGATTTGGCTCGACTGTCCCAAAGACAAATAAAGCATGGGTATGTAGTATAACCACTCTGTTGACCCAATAAAAAATTAACCATCTTCAAGTCAACACAGATCACCCAGTTATGTTCAGTATATTTTATTTTCTGTAAAAGAATTGAAATGACCTCATATTCTTCTTTCACAACTGTTGAGTGAACAATTGGAACGGGAGCAGATATATTTCCATTATGTGGAAGAACTGCTTTGAGACTTCGTTTACTACTGTCAATAAAGAGACACCATTCATTGGGTTGATAGGACGTCAAACCCATGAAAGTCAGCAAACCACTCACATTAGAACAATATACAAAATTTTCATCAGATGAAAAAAAACGGTAACAAGTTTATAGACACTCGAACGTCTGAGGAAAGGCAATTTTTTTCTTTTAATCTGGACGCTAGTAACTCAGCGCGCTCCATAGAAAGATCTAAGTCAACAGATGAGGTCATTAAGCTCATTCTGCGAAAATAGCTCAGGATTTGATGTTTCTCCGCAGTATTCAAAGTCATCGTCTACTTGAGAAGAAATAGTTACTTCAGCTTGATCCTCCTGAGATTGCTGCATAACCTGGTGAATAACTGGTATTGGAACATTTTCTGAATGAGGAATTAGTCTTTGTGCTGAACAAATATTAGGGTATTTCCATTTATGGCGATTGTTTTTGTTGATGCCCACTATATTAGTCATACAAAAGTAACAGTCGTCATAATGATTTCTTTGTTCTCGCCATATCATAGGCACTCCAAACTTCAAAGACTTACGTGTCCCTTTCTCCCAGTGTCGCAAATGTTCGACGCATATTTTACATACACTATGAGGCACCCACACTTTATCATGGTGTCGAATTTCTATACCGAAGTAAGCAAAATACAAGCGACTCACAGTGTTTGTAATCGATTTACGCTGATCTTTCATTATGTATTCACCACAAACATAACAAAATATATCAGGCTCGTTAACACAACATCTGGACGTACTAGCCATTATTAAAATAAAACAATGTATTTATAGGTTTTAATGTAACAACGACAGTTTACGAACAAGCCTTAAAAGAATCAAAATGAAGGTAGTAGGTAAACTAGAGCTGATGACTTAAAATGACATATGTCAGTATACTGTATGTTACCTATTTTATCGGCCACAGACACAAACAGAGCTGCACCAAAAAAAAATTTTTTTTTATAGGCCTGTGTTATTTTAGTGGCTTATCTTGTTGCAATTCTGGGAACCGCCAGATTTTGTATTTGTAAAAACTTTTTAATTTGTTGGGTAGATTTCGCTGGTTGTTCTAACAACATAATCAAGGGGTACATACATATGTATATTTTAAAAAGTCATTAGAATAGAATAGAATAGAATAGAAAAGTTTTTTATTCAAATAAAGTTTTACAAGTGCTTTTGAATCGTCGATTGAGTCTACCACAGGTTCGGAATGCAGTTCCAGCCGAGAAGAACCTGCAAGAAACTCGGCGGTTGCTCTTTTTAAAAAAATAACATTATTACAATTATTATTATTAATGTACATGATTGAAATGCCGTCTCGCGCATTGCTGGAACGAGTTAAATCCTAGCTTTTTTATCGTTTATATAATCTTCAATTGTATAATAAGCTTTTTTTATGAGCATACTTTTAATAGAGTTCTTAAACTTGTGTAAAGGCAAGTCTAAGACATATTTTTTATTCAGATAAACTTTTAGGTTTAGTAAGTACACACAACACGGGATTTCTTACACTGCATTGGAATGTCACTAGCAATTCTGGCTGCTTAGCGGAGGGAAGCAAAAACTTGTTGTTTAGATTGTAGTTTGATTTAGATGTTGTTTTTATAATCAGTTGTATCCCGTTAACAGCTTACATTCAAAAATGCGGCCATAAATCTGATATTTTATCCTATTATTTATTGTTGCTTACATAGGCGATCGTTATACTTACAATAAACATTAAAAAACTTTAAGCACGTATTTGATCAGTATTTCTATTAAAAGTTGATTTTTAAAACTGTTTATAATCATGAACGATGTTGAAAGTATTTTAATTGAATACGGAATTAAAGTTTCAGTGTTCAATTAAATTGCTTTTATGATGTTCTTAACGTTTTATTTTTCACAAAGGTGAGCCGTGGCTCTCCTAAAGTAAAAGTAACCATGACCAGCTGATATCCTTCCACCCCTATTTAGGACCTAATTGAATTTTACGTTTCCTAGTTTTTTAAACCTCTTGAAGGTTTTCTGTTTTCTTTTCGTCAGTACAATATCGTCACCACATAGATCATACTCCACGGGATTTCTGCCTGTATATTAAATTATTACACTAATTTACATGGTTTTCGTCCTTGAAATGAAAAGTGTTTCTTAACAATGGACTCTCAGGACTAACAATGGACAACTCAGTTAAAAAAAATATGCAAAAATTCAACACGTCAAGTTTCCAAAATATTTATTTATTGTCTTGATACTTTATCGGGGGGGGGGGGGGGGGGTCGGTTATCTGACCCGCTCCGCTAAACCGACGGCGCCCTTTGCTGGTAGTCCGACTTTACAGGTCGATTATACTGTAGTATCTTGTTTGCTAACTATCATGGAATACATGTCGTCCAGGTACGTCTCTCATCTGACAGTCTTGCCAGTAAAATCCTGATGAATTATTCTCCATTATAGGTTGAACGAATCTCTACGTTCGTCGCTAACTTGTCCAATGTTTTTGGAGAAGAAGTCGAGGTGCGAGTAAAGTAAATGAACGTTCAGAGATGTGTTGATACCCATTCGTTGCAAATCATGTAATAAATTAGCATTTAACTGTCGGTAATAATTTAAAATTTGTCGGTAATTTAAAGTTGCCTAAAATCATCAGATCAGCATCAGCAGAGAATCAGCAGATCGTTCAGTATCCGAAAAACCTAGTATTTAGTCGAGTGGAGAGTATTTTAGTAGTTAAAATAGTCGCTACAGCCCAAAAATCGTTCGCACTTTGCTCGAGTACAGAACACAAGTGAGCGGTGTTTTGCAAGATGGAACATCCCGCAATGCAATGCAATTTTAGACGAATTGGATGAATAAATTTGTATGAGAAGTAAAAAGAAGCTATGAGTGCGGAAATATAAATGGTTTAATAGAAAAGTTGAGCTAGGAATTGTCTCCTGGGGAAAGCACTACAAGATTGCGGCAACTGAACACAACTAACGAAAGGTTCACACTTGTTTAGCCGATGAACCAGTGAGCAAGGACGCGTGGTGGAAAGCGCTGCTTGTCCGAGAAAATAGAATAAAAAGGATCGACTTGACTAAACCCAAAAGTAAACTCACTACTTTCAAATCACCACAGACTATCTAATTGTGATCTTTGTACTTAATAAGTGTCAACTTCGTTTCATATGTTTCTTTGGAATTTACTGCGTGACCTATTGGAATAGACGACTTCTCATTACCATCATGTAGAACTGCTATTAAACTAGACTTGGATGATTCTTCGATGATGAATTCGCCATTCTTCCGGCTTATAAGGTTGCCGCATTTCTTTGAACAGTAACAAAATTCGTTTTCTTTCTTGAAATATGTTGATATACGGGTAATTATCAAAAATTTGGTTAACTTTTGACGTAATTTTGAAATTGGTGTTTTTAGTTAAAAATCAGAACAGTTTATATTCTATGCTGTGGGTATAACATCTACTTTGCTGCATCTAAAAGGGCCAGTCACTTTACTTGATATTATTAGAGAAATTTATGATTTTTTAAAATCATTGTTCTAGGGACTGACGAAACGTGATAGGGACTGATGCCAAACACGGTTATTATGTCAAATCACATTTTTATTGCAATATTAATTATGCACATGAAAATAAGGTATCAATATTTCTTAACAATCAATTTGTACTTTGAGTTTAATACTTACAAACTAATAGTCTTAAGTAATTAACAATTATTTTAAATAATCAGCCTTCTAAAGTTCTAAGGAACCAAATTATAATTTGAACACAATATTCAGACTTTCATTAATTATTATAAGATCACAAATATTTCAAACTAACTACCTAGTACCTCGTATTTATTTTTATGACTATTTGTTTCACTTCTCGTAAACATTAACGGGTTTTTTTAAATTTGTAAAATACTGTATTTCTCTTGACGATTAGATTAGGAACTGGCAGTTTTTCTATAACGTCTTCGTAAGGCACGTCGGCGATATCATTATCATCTATTTTAAATTCTGTGCCATCTTCATTGCAAACTTTAAGGAATGTAACTGTCAGCTCTCCATCTTCATCATCATATTTTGAGCAAATTGCGGCGTATCGGTATTCTTTTTCCCTCATTATTAACTTAACTAGAACATAATCTCCACTGCCATAGCTCGTTTTAGACTTTTCCTGCGCAATGTGGCTCATACTTGCTAACGGCATATCATCTTCAGAATCTGTGAAAATATCTGAAACTTGAAGCCGCTGTGTATTGGTTTGGTATGTTATAGTCCCCAAGTTATAATGATTACAACCAACATTATCACAGAAGCAACTTAGTGACTTCAAGACAAGTTTATTAGGGTTACAAATATGACCCGAGACTTGATGCACTAAGAGAGTTCCTTTAAACGGTTTCTGCTCTTTCTCATGTTCCTTGATCATTTTGTTAACTTTTTCTATGTCAACATCTTCGATAACAGAGATATGTATATTTGGACACCTTTCTCGAAGCACAGCTACAAAGTCGTACAAGTTTGTAATGTCACCTCTTTGAGCTATGAGTTGGTCTGCACTACGTTTGCATGTAGCTCCGATTCCATCTGGTGCCCCTTTCCGATGTCCCGCCTCATGGAAATTCCACGTGTATTTCATAGCCAGTGGATAGAAATCCTGGATTCTGCAACCCAAAATATAAAACGTTGTTTTATTTCGATATTGGGTTACAGGACCGTCACTTAAAAAATGCAGATTTTCTACAGAGGATGGCAATCCTATGAGGACAGGCTGTAAATGTGCCCAAATGGCTCCAGCGTTGTGAGATAAATTTAACGACACAGTGCAATGAGATGTTACTTTATCCTTTGTGTAAACCACCACTGTGTGCAAAGAAAGAGTCCTGGAGCCGCCAAAATGATACGACTGTATTTCTTGGTTGCATTTAGTTACGTAGTTTTCCGAGAAGTCCATGTGAATTACTGCATCCTTTTGTGTAAGTGACTCTTTCAAAGATTTAATAGTTTTATATTGATGGACGATGTTCTTTTCATGTTGGAATAATTTTGGAAGATCACTCTCTTCTAATTGCATAACTAAATCACGAGGTTTTAAGTTGTACATCTCTTTCTTGTACTTTGTGACATATCGATCCTGTTTAGTTTTAATGTCCTTAATCAATTCCTTGCTATGCTTCCATTGTTTGACTGCAATGTCCATACTATTATCAAACTCTTTGTATGGTAAAATCTTCATCGAACAGTCCTGGCAAGTTCTCGCTAAGCATTTTTCCGAGTAACGATCACAGCAAATTATTTCCAGTGCAGTTTGATATGTTGCAAAGTCAAGAACCTTTGCATTTTTTAAGCCACCTAATTTCAAATTGATGTTTTCAAGAGTAACACAAGCACAGGTGTCACGGTCTGTAAGCAGAGGCACAACTACCCAAAATGGACGCAATTTGCAGAATGAAGCATACCCAATTTTCATCACACCCGTATTGAGAAATTTTTTATGCAAGTTTCTCAAGGAATCCAGCAAATATCTTTTTTGTTTTTTAATTTTTTTGCGAGTGATGCATTCTTTTTTTCCTGCCGCACAACGACTATTATTATCATCTTCATAAAATTTGTGTATGATTTCCACAACTCTCTTTGTCTTTCGCTTAGCTTCATATTTTGTACGATTAAATCCCATCTTTTTATATGTAATGGCTTTGTTTCCAAGTCTCCATATCTTATATTTATGTGTCAGTGGACTGGACAAAATCATTTTTAAGCAGGTTTTTTTTTGGTGTGTCTCAATTTTTTTATCTAAAATTTGACTCTGAATAATATCGCCAAATAACGCTTTTTTTATCAATTCTACTTTTTGATTAGGGTCATTGGCCATTTCTACAATTTTACTTTTTGGTATCAGTGCTTGCTTCTTTTTATCTTTCTATGTTTCAGTCTTCTGTTTCTTTGCTGTTCGCTGACAAGTTTTTTCTTTAAATTTTTAATGAGTAAGTCCTTTCTCTTTAGTGTACTATTTCTTTTTTTCCGTTGAACAATACTCCTCCTTCTAGCTTCAGCTTCTCTTTCTTTTCTTATTCGTATGAAAGAACTATCGACCGCCACAGCTTCTCTCGCGTGGAATTAGAAATTCCCTATCCCGTGGTGTAATAAATGCTTGAGAACAATTCTTAAAGTTGTGATATTCTCTTTAAATCTAGGAGAAACTAAAATTAAACTATCATTATAATTCTTTTCTCTTCTCCATACCTGCTTACTACTTTTCGAAGGGGCTTTATTAACAGTGCCTGCCTGAAAACTGCTTGTTGGTGCGTGAAACTATGATACTCCACTGTACACAATTTTATAATCACAATTCGTTAATGTTCGTTACAATCAACATTGGATTAGACTTTGCTAAAGCTGCTGCACCTAACATAACTGCTTGTAACCCTGTCAATTTTCTTACTTTTTTATTTGAGAAAATATAATACAGATATTCTTTGAAAAAAAAAAGACGGCTTTTCTATTAAAAAAAAATAGCGTTGTACAAAAAGTTCAAAGGATACGCTTTGTGCCGGGGGGGTCGGTCATCTAAAAATGATTGCTACAATGGCTATTTATGTACGGCTATAAGGCTAAAATGCATAAAGAATACCACAATTGAGATTTTAGTGATGATTGATGCAGCTGTCCGACAGTCGGAGAGCTGACCCGCTCCGCTAAACCGACGGCGCCCTTTACGGTCGATTATACTGTATCCTGTTTGCTAACTATCATGGAATACATGTCGTCCAGGAAAATACTAGCGTAGTCCGAACTGGGCTAAGGACTGTTTTCAAATATCTGGTATGATGTTATCCTTCAACATTTTTTGCGGTCCAAAAGAAGGCAATTTTATGCATTATTTCAGTTTCACCTCAGAAAGGTTAGGAAAAATAGTGCATAAATGCTTAAAGATTACGCTAGTTTTGGCTAAAGCCTTGACAAAGTTTTTAACCAATCCATATTTAATGTAAAGTGGCGGTTGAACACTTTTTTATGGGGATATCAGACATTTGTGCTTTATGTTCAGTTTACCAGGGACATTGTCTTCTCTTACTGGTCTATCTATCTTTTTATATCAATTTGGCTCTCGAATCCCACAAACACAAAAACAAGAATATTTTGTATAGCTGCCTTGCAAACCTAAAAGTAAACCCACTACTTCCAAATCACCACAGTCTATTTTAACACAGTCTTTTTACAGTAATTAGATAGTCTCCCCGTGGCGCGGCTTTAGGCTTTATTATAATGATGGTAAGTGTTGAATAGAAGCAGGCGTGTGTGTTCATTAGTGTTTTGTGTTCATTGTATAATGATGGTAAGTACCTACCTGGTCGTTCACTGTATAGAGAGCCACGTGTTCGAGTACGTTCACACCGAGGATACATGAGCGTGTCGACGACGAGCCAGCTACACCTTCGAGAACGTTCGCCACTTAGCAGAAATCGATAGACGAGTTCAACATACTTGGAACAAATATTGAAGTTTAAAGGAAAGTATCGTCGTCGTCGACACGCTCATGGAGATCGTATCCTCGTAATAAAATTATTTTATAACTTATAACTTTCTCCTCTGTTTTAGAATAAAAAAAAATATATAATTTGCAACGCGACAATCGCATATGGATCCAATCGCATTGCCAAATCAAGTTGTACAAACAGTTAAGCGCAGTAAAAAAATATTTGTCTTAAATGTATATATTTAATGTTATGTAAAAAATGTTTGTCTTAATCGTATATTTAATATTATTTTAAATAAATGTTTATAAAAAATAAATATATGTTTCAAAAAGAGAATATTTTACCTGAATCGTAGTTCTCTCCGGTCGCGCAGTATTGTTGCTCGTACTGTACACAGTATTCTTCGGTTTTGATTTGGTCTGGACCGAGAGCCAAATATAGGGCCCAGATATACAGGAGCGATAAGTGCCGATGGAGCATCTTGCTTCGCGCATACACGTTGCTCGACTGGTAGCTGCGCTCTGATAGCAAATTGATTACAATAGATTACTGAAAAGGTGAGAGCTGTTTGATGAAGGTCGACCGTATTTTAACGGAAATTGACTGTCAGAAAACTTTCTATTTTGTGCACTCAGTGAGCGTCAGGAAACGACGCACGTTCCGGCAATATTTTGCATTTCAAAATCTGGCCCTTTTTTACCTTCAAACTGTCCCTAAACAACATGATTTTAGGCTTGGTTTCGTCGTCGTCGTGCTAAAGATTTCCTATATTTTAAAATTTTTGTCTGTCTATCTCTACGCACCTCACGTTGAATTTACTGAACAGGTTTGAATGAATTTATACCTAATAGTCTGACATTTTTATCACGACAAACAAAGTTGGTCGAGGATAGGGGATCAAGTTTTTGTCAATGTTACGAGTACTAACTATGTTCAAATCAGAACCGATTTTGAAGTTCTTTTTTCATTAGAAACATTAAAATTCTTGAACAGATAAAAATAAATCACCCACATAAGTTTTGATCATTAGCCATTTATCATAATACTAGCTGACCCCCATGACTTCGTTCGCGTGTTTATAGGTTTTATGTAGGATCGGATTGGATCCCATAATTCTTTTATGTGCCTAAACTAAATGTAGCCTAAGTTACTCCTTATAACATTGAAAGTTCCATTAAAATCGATCCAGCCGTTTCTGAGATTAGCTGGAACAAATAGGCAGACGACAAACATAAATTTAAACGCACACCAGTTTAAAATAAGCCGTAAGTTCAAAGATCCGGGTCCCAAGTTATTTGAACCCAATATTGTAATGTCTGTCATTTCTAAACTAAAAAACCTATGACCTTGAAATATTTACGGGACAATACTTAAAGTACTACCTTTCTAACAAAAAAAGAATGAGTAAAATCGCGTTAATGAATTACAGCTAAATACACGTTTTAACTTTCATCCCCTCTCCCAAGGGAACCGTGCTAAATTTCGGGATAAAAAGTATCCTATGTCCTACCTCGGAGTATAAACTCAAATCGTACCAAGTTTCATTCGAATCCATTCAGTAGTTTCGGCGTGATGCGCGGCCAAGATACAGACAGACAGACAGACAGACAGACAGAAAGACAGACAGACAAAAATGAAAAAAATTGCAGTTTTGGCTTCAGTATCGATTATAGAGTGCCCTCCAATAAAAATTTTCAAAATATCTTCAATGTACAGAATTGGATCTGTTACAGTTTTATTATATTATAGAAGATAGAAGATAATGGCAGATATTTTCATAAAACCCTTTTCGCAAATCGCTGGTAAAATCACAATTTTTAAGCTTCTTAATGTTTAATGCTGGTTTCACGATAGTTAAGATCATATTACGAAGGTTTAAGTATACAAATTCTTTCTACAGGAAACCCGTCTTTGCGAAGCCGGGGCGAGTCAACTAGTCTTTATTTTTTGTAACTGTTTGGCTGCGATTGAGAAAATGTAATTTCGTGGTATGAAAGAGCGTAACCTACTAAGTATCTACTTGTTTTTTGTTGCACAGTTACCTCCCTCGATTTGCTTCGCGTCATGGTTGAAAAATTAACAAAAAGAGCACTTTAAAATTGTTAAATTAAAAAATAAAAGAAGAAATTTGATTGAGTGAAAGTGTGATTGTGGGTTGCAACTTGAAAGTTACGCTTCACTGGGCACTTTTTAGGGTTCCGTAGAACCCTTATAGTTTCGCCATGTCCGTCCTGCTGTCTGTCCGTCCGTCCGTCCTGGGTTAATCTCAGAGACTACTAGTGCTAGAAATCTGTAATTTGGCATGGATATAAATATTAATCACGCCGACAAAGTGGTGAAATAAAAATTTGATAAATATTTTTTTTAGGGTAGCTCCCCTACATGTAAAGTGGGGATGAATTTTTTTTTTTAGTCTACCCCATAGTGTGGGGTATCGTTGAATAGGTCTTTTAAAAATACTGTGGGTGTGGGGGGAGTTATGGGTCAAAATCACCAAGGTGGCGAATTTGCAAATGTGAACTTTTGTAAAAATTATCACGTCTTGGAAATCCAAAAAATAACTTGCAGTGTACACGATATTATGAATAATTACGCTGTAAAAGAAGCGCGCAAAATATACACATTTTATTTTTTTATCCACGATTTCAGAGAGACTGGGAGTAAATAACATCGTTCCGTGAACGTATTTTAAAACTCAAATATTTTTGTCAAAAAGATAAATATGATAAAGCTTAGTTTGGAAGTACGATACCAAAATAGATATTAAATAAAATATAATCACATATGTACTCTATCTTGTGTTCTCTTATTTGAATAAAATGTGACATTTATGAAGCACATCTTAAAAATTCCTAGACAAAAGTTCTGTTTATTTATCAATGATTAGGTTTGAATGTTTAATTGTTTTTTTACAGAAAATTGTATGTTATGGTATTTATTTTTAATAATAAATAAATCAACTATGTTTTGTCTTGAATTAAATAATAATACTTTTGTTGCGTTCCCTTAAATGACGAAACGTTCCCTAAATGATCGCGACGTTCACAACGTTTACAAAAACGTTTCCTAAATGAGACAGATAACTAATTTTAGTCTAAAAGAAACATCAAATGTATAAGTATAAACTTTATTTTGAGTTGAAATTCTTAAATTTTCATCAAATATTTTAAAGTAAGTAACCTATGCTACAATTTTTGGTATTTTGCTTGGCTATATAGTGCGATATGCTTTGCTTCAGGTTTACGTTTTATCGAACGTGGCGTTGTTCATGTTTTCTTCTTCTGATTGAGTATTATTTATTATATTTATTAAATTATTTTTCTGCTTCCTGTATTTTTTCTGGATTTTTTTTCCACAGAGCTCTTTGCTTGCACAGAGAACAGAAAGCGAGAATCTTTCTGTACTATAATTTATAGATTTTGTTTTATTTGTTCTTTTCTTGATAATATACTATATTATAGTCTGTTCGTTTTCTTACGGTCGCCTTTTGTGTCTAGCCGCCTCGGCCGCGCGGTGTTTTGCCAAAGACACCGCCGTGACTTCAAAGCATGCCGCGAGGGGTGTACAGGTACAAGGGGTTTTGGCGTTTTATACCTACTCATATTTCTTTTTTAAAATTCTCTTTCCTTTTTATATTTTTTTATAGTCGTATTTTATTACAATATAACCATAAACATAAAATATAATATTCTCATTGTTCGGAAGTGGACTCTGTGTGCTTATTTTTCGTTGTCTGTGAAATCCCGGCTCTGTGACACTCTAGTTGTTCCTAATCTGTGGTGTGACACTATGGTGATGACTCGAACAAAATTGTTTTTTTTTTCAACGTTTTTCAACAAATTGTACTAAATATTAATTAAGTTCCAAAGGTCCAAAAAATGTAAAAGGCAACGAGATATAAATAATTTGTGTATTGAAATATAAAGTACTTCAGTCGGTAAAGAGTTTTCAGTCATTTTCACCAACGAACCTGCAGATGCTGACGAGAGAGATAATTTGGCGAGCATTTCCAACATGGCCCATTCGACCGGATTTTAAGTGACTTCAAGTGACCAGTGAACTTAATTAGAATTAAAACTTTGCATTGTATCAATTTCAGGCGTGCTTCCCAGAGAACATTAAAATGAGTGAGAAATCAGAGAAAGAGCTTATTAAAACCCGAGCAAGCTTCAAGGGGCGCTTGACAGCGTTCTGTAACTATCTTAACAGTATAGGAGATTCATTGAGCCCCGTGCAGGTAACCGAACTGCAGCTGCGTACCGGTAAGTTAGACAATTTATACCAACAATTTGATGAGGTGCAATTAAAGATAGAATGTCTAGTTGATGACATAAGTATGGCATTACCTGAGAGAAGTGAATTCGAGTCTACTTATTTTAAGATCCTTGCTCGAGCTCAAGATCTTATCGCTCAAAATACTGAAAAGGCTAATGAAAGTTTATGTAGCGAGAAGAGCTCGTCCAAACGTGGTAGTCAGGTCGTTAAGTTGCCTACCATTGCATTACCAAAATTTAGTGGGTCTTTTAACAATTGGTTAGAATTTCGCGACACATTCTCTAGCCTTGTACACTCGAATAATGATATAAGCGATATTAATAAATTCCATTATCTCAGGGCGTCTCTAGAGGGTACTGCGGCCATTGTTATACAAGCAATTGAATTAAGTGCGTTGAATTACCCTGTTGCGTGGAGCTTGCTATGCGAACGATTTGATAATAAGCGCTTGCTCATACAAAATCATGTCACCGCTCTATTAGAAATTGAGTCGATTAGTCGTGAATCATCAGATAACTTGAAGCGGATAATTGATGCGGTCAATAAGAATATGAGGGCACTAGAATCGCTAGGTGAGCCAACCTCACATTGGGATACCCTCCTTATTCATATTTTAAGTAAAAAACTAGATTCAAAAACATTCCGTGAGTGGGAGGAATTTAAGGGTAGGCTCAGCAAAGATATTCCCATCAAGTTAGATTCAATGTTGCAATTTCTTCGTGACCGTGCAGATTTACTCCAAACTATTGAGGTGTCTCAGGTGAAGCACAGCCCTAATAAAAGCAAGTCCTCTGTTATAAGACATAAAGGTTTAGTGTCTAATGTCGAACCAAAGTCGGAGAAAAATCCACAATCAAAGTCATGTCCCAAATGTCATGGTGATCATTTTCTACAGAATTGTCAACAGTTTCTGGCTATGAGTGAACAGGAGCGTTGGAAGATATTACCACAATTTAAAATCTGCTTCTGTTGTTTCCGGCCCGGACATATGTCAAATAGGTGCTTTGGTCCCAGGTGTAAAAGGTGTAATCGGCGGGGCAAACATCACCCGTTGGTCTGTACAGCTGTAAGTCAGAAGACTCCGAATGACTCACATATGCCAGATGATAGGGTTGCCAGCGCTCTGTCCCAAGTTGAAGCGGGGTTGAACCCAACGTTATGACTAATGATGTCACATGATGATAGCCTTAGGGAAGACTATAAATGGAAACATGATGTATGTTTATCAACGGCACTCGTGAAGATATATGATTGCCAGGGTCGTGATCGTGTGGTACGTGCATTGCTTGATCCTGGGAGTACAACCTGTTATATGACAGAGAAACTGTGTAGTTTACTTAATTTGCCCTTTTTAAGTGTAAATGAACCTATATTTGGCATAAATAATTCTAGTTCGCTGTCATCCAAGTTATGCCGAGCAGCCATCAAGTCTCTGAATGAGAGCTTTTCAACAGATTTGATCTGTTATGTTTTGCCTGCTATTACAGATAATGTTCCTTGTCGTGAGATAGATGTTTCTAGTCTGAAGATTCCAAATGATGTTGTACTAGCAGATCCCCAATTTTATAAACCTGAGGAGGTGGACCTATGCATAGGGTCTGATATTTTCTGGGATTTGTTAGGTTCAAGAAGTTATAGGCAAGGTTATGATAAACCTGTGTTATGGGAATCTAGACTTGGCTGGTTAGTTGGTGGACGACTTGTAAATGGGCTTAAGTCAAATAATCGATATAATAAGGTATGTTGTTCATCTACAGTTGATTCTGAGGTGTCAACTACTCTCAATGATGACATTAATGCAGCTTTGTGTCGGTTTTGGCAACTTGAAGAAGTCAGTTGTCAGTCATCATATTCTGCGGAAGAGAGGGTGGCCGAGGAACATTTTGTGAAGAACATGTCACGTTTGGAAGATGGTCGGTTTTGTGTCCGAATCCCTTTAAAGAAATCACGCGACATGCTTGGTGACTCTTTGGAACGCGCCAAACGTTCTCTCTTTGCTATTGAGCGAAAATTTAGAGTTCAACCATTGTTTAGGCAACGTTATATCGATTTCATGTCAGAGTATATTTCATTAGGTCACATGTCTGAATGCGACGTTGGCCAAGCCCAGTCAGGGAACTTTATACCCCACCATGGTGTTATGCGTGAAGCTAGTTGCACGACAAAGTTAAGAGTCGTTTTTAATGCCAGCAGTCCCACGACGTCCGGCGTGTCCCTGAATGACCTTCAGATGGTGGGACCGACGGTTCAAGATGATCTTCTGTCAATTTTGTTGCGATTTCGCACTCACAAAATTGTGTTAGCGGCAGATGTTGAGAAGATGTATAGGCAGATTGTTGTACACCCCGAGGATAGGCAGTTGCAATTAATTGTATGGCGAAGGAGCCCCTCTGAGCCTATCAAAACATATCAATTAAATACCGTTACATATGGCACAGCTAGTGCGCCATTTCTGGCAACCCGGTGCCTAAAGCAAATTGCATTAGAATGTAAGGATGCTAAGGTCGGGGAAATCATACTTCACGATTTTTATGTGGATGACCTCTTGACTGGTGCAGACACTTTAGAGGAAGTTGCAGACATTCGGAAGAAGGTCTCTGAAGCTTTGTCTTCAGCTGGAATGCCTTTGCGAAAATGGAACTCCAATGACCTTCGTATTGTTTCAACTCATAGCAATGAACCACAAGTTTGTTTAAATATGGGAGACTCTCAAGCTAGCAAGACATTAGGTCTCAATTGGCAGGCTAGGACTGACGAACTTCGCTTTTCAATTGATGCTGCAGCGTCAAATGTGTTCACGAAACGAGGATTGCTGTCAATCATTGCTCAAATATTTGATCCTTTAGGCCTTCTGTCTCCATGTGTAATTGTAATGAAGATGCTCCTGCAGAAATTATGGTTACATAAGTTAGCTTGGGATGATCAGTTGCCTGTTGATATCGCTACAACTTGGTGTGAAATCTTGAAGACCTTACCAATGTTAAACGATGTGCGGATTCCTCGACTCGTTCTATGCGATTCATATATGAGTAAGTGTGTAGATCTGCATATATTTTCAGATGCCTCTGAGGGTGCGTACGGTGCTTGCGTGTACGTTAGAAGTCTCGACGAGGATAGAAATGCCTTTGTTCGTTTATTAGTGGCTAAAAGCAAAGTAGCTCCTTTGAAGCCGAAAACAATACCACAACTTGAACTCTGTGGAGCCTTGGTAGGAGTACGGCTATATGAAAAGGTTAAATCCTCCCTGAGAGTTCAGATAAGGCACTCAACGTTTTGGACGGATTCTACCATTGTTTTGGGCTGGCTTAAAATGTTGCCCAATAAACTCACGACTTTTGTTAGGAATCGTATAGGCGAAATTTTAGACAAAACGCAAGATTGTTCTTGGCGACATGTGCCGACGGATCAGAATCCAGCAGATCCCTTATCGAGAGGTGTTGAGAGTACATTAATTTCCTCCCTCGAATTGTGGTGGTCAGGTCCAAGTTTCTTAAAACAGGATGTTTCACAATGGCCTTCAAAATGTGTAGCGGTTGAATCATTGCCTGATGTTCGAATTGAAAGATCATTGATTTCTGCTGTAAACACAGGAAATAGTCCTAATTTAATCAATTTTGATCGGTTTTCAAATTTTCTTAGATTAAAATACTGTATAGTGTATGTGTTGAGATTTATTAATGCTTGTAAAAAACAGCAAATAAACCATAATTTTGTTTCGAAAGACGAATTGCAAAACGCGTTGAATGTGATGATTAGAACATCTCAAAGAGAATCGTTTTCAGAATACGAAATTTTGATGCGGGGACAGAAATTACCCTCTAAGAGTCAGCTTTTGAAGTTTAACGTTTTCATGGATGATCAGAATATAATGCGAGTTGGCGGTCGTTTAGAAAATTCTTCATTTGCGTACGATAAAAAACATCCTATTTTAATACAGTCCACACATAGATTTACAAAACTTTTATTTGATTTTGAGCATAAACGATTAATGCATGCAGGGCCGCAGTTACTTCTAGCGTCCATCCGTGAGAATTACTGGCCTATTGGAGGGCGTAATCTGGCCAAATCGTGTTATCATAAATGCATTTTGTGCAAACGAATGCAGGGCAAGGTAATTGCGCCTCTTATGGGTAATTTACCCTCAACGCGGTTGAGCCCTGGCGGTTATCCGTTCGAGTGTGTAGGGGTAGATTATGCAGGTCCCATTATGTGCGCCAGTCGTCAAGGAAGAGGATGTCGACTCGTTAAAGTTTATATCGCGATTTTTGTTTGTTTCACGACTAAGGCAATTCACCTAGAACTGGTAGGTGACTTAACGAGCGATAACTATCTGTCGGCGTTACGTAGATTCATTTCTCGCAGGGGGAAGCCCAAGAGTGTTTTCTCAGATAATGGTACCTCATTTGTTGGCGGATCTAGAGAAATAGGCAGGTTTTTGAAAGACAGCTGCACTTCGGTAACCGAATCTGTGGCCAATGAAGGAATTGCATTTCATTTTATACCACCATACTCTCCTCATTTTGGTGGTCTCTGGGAGGCAGGCGTTAAATCTGTAAAATATCATTTGCGGCGAGTCTTAGGGAATTGTAATTTCACGTACGAACAGTTAAACACAGTGCTAGTGCAAATTGAAGGACTTTTGAATTCACGCCCTCTCACGCCGCTATCGTCTGACCCCAATGATTTGCTACCGCTGACGCCTGGACATTTCCTCATCGGGAGACCACTCACTGCACTTCCTGTACCCAATTATGAGAGCCACTCTATGAACCGGTTGAATCGATTCCAACGCATTGAACAAATACGTCAACATTTTTGGACCAGATGGAGCAAAGAATACATCAGTGAGTTACAGCAACGATCAAAATGGAACGTAAACAATTCTACATTAAAATTGAATGATCTTGTCGTTATCAAAGAAGACGGTCTTCCACCTTTGAAGTGGAGATTGGGAAGAGTTGTCGCTGTTCATCCAGGTTCGGATGGCATCACGCGAGTGGCCGATATCAAAACAGCCAGTGGTGTGGTCCGAAGAGCCTTCAGCAAAATTTGCCCACTTCGTGAAGAGGATTCGGGTTGAAAGACGAGCTTTCAACGCGCGGGGGCGTGTTCGGAAGTGGACTCTGTGTGCTTATTTTTCGTTGTCTGTGAAATCCCGGCTCTGTGACACTCTAGTTGTTCCTAATCTGTGGTGTGACACTATGGTGATGACTCGAACAAAATTGTTTTTTTTTTCAACGTTTTTCAACAAATTGTACTAAATATTAATTAAGTTCCAAAGGTCCAAAAAATGTAAAAGGCAACGAGATATAAATAATTTGTGTATTGAAATATAAAGTACTTCAGTCGGTAAAGAGTTTTCAGTCATTTTCACCAACGAACCTGCAGATGCTGGCGAGAGAGAGATAATTTGGCGAGCATTTCCAACACTCATGAACACGGGTCTTCTCTCAAAATGAGAAGGATTTTAACCATAGTCTACCACGCTGGCCAAGTGCGGATTGGCAGACTATTCGGAGATTCTGTTAGAATAGAAAAAAAATTACAAACAGAAAAAAATTAATAAAAATAAAAGCAGAATACTAAGAGCACCTGCGCCTGTACCGACACTAAGTTACCGAACGAACTATACTACCAATTATACTGTCATTTAAACAAAACACTGTTTTAGATACAAAAACAGCAAAAAAACGCCATCTTTTAAAAAATCAGCTTAGATTACGTTTTTTAAGCGAGAGCGAAAAATTTTAAGTAATTCCAATCACTCTACCTACTATAATTTATGAATTTAATCATTTAATTAATGTTTTACGAAATAAAAGTACTTAAAAGTAAAATCCTAAGAAAAACGTCATTTCGGGAACGTTCCCGAAATGATTTTTCAACGCTTCGTAATATCTTAAATAGTCGTAGACAATCTTGGACCACAATATACAACACTAGCGGAAATAGAACAACATTATTTAATGGAATTAAGACTAATTATAATTAGTGAATTATAATTACAATAAGTGAAGATAATTATCTTCACTTATTGTTATGTTAATAATTTTGAGGCGTTCCCGTTATGATGTTCTATTGATGTACGGTACCAAAATACACTATTGAAATAATCCTAATAAGAAAAATATTATTGAAAACTGCCATAAAACAACCGAAAGCTGTGTACATCGAGAGATTTAATCGTGTGACTGCACAATAGCCCCTCGCTTGACGTAATTGGGCACAATTTTTGAAAAAATAGAGTGCGTCTACGATGTGACCTACAAACTGTCTGACAAAGTTATACGTAAGATAAATGTAAAGTTACTTACATGTCCTTTTATTTGTAATTGTGATTGAGCTACTTTAATACAAGTGTATCAAGTATTATTCAAGATTTTATTTTTAAATCAGTATTTTAATGTTTTGTGAACATTTCAAAATACGGAAATGCGTGTTGGGACGCGTTCCCAAATGACATTTTCACTAGTATTATGAGGAAAAAAAATGTGTTAACATAATTTTGCAAAAAACAATAAAGGGTTCAGATTAAATTAACTAAATCTGATAATTACAAATAATTGTCACCCAATTATTTCAAAGCTTTATTAGGTAAAATTGTGTCGGAACCAAATTTCGCACCTTGGTGATTTTGACCCTTATATCTGTTTTTCGAGGATTGTGACTGCGGAACTCTACACTGCGCGTGGCCCGCCACGCACTTGGCCGATTTTTTAGTATGACAAAACAATTCTTACTGGATACAATAACACTAACACTTAAAAATTAATGTCTTCAGAAACCAACTCATGGCTCGAGTCTGATCAAACAATATCTGTGTATTTAAGCAGGGGATGAAAATGCAGTTAAATCAATGTAAAATTGATTCAAACGTTCTAAGGCTTATTAGCACACCTGCGCCCAGAAACCGTAGCATCGGAACGAAAAAGATTGATGAAAAGTTTAAATGTCTGCGTATTATGTCGTGATTCCATCACAAATAGATCTTGCAAAGCTTCCGTCATAGCGAAGAAAAGACATCTAACAACTGCTGCTTTCTACTAACTTGGTAGTTTAGCGATTGAATACTGATCGTAGTATAAATATGTGTTTTTTTGTTTTATTGACTTCTATATCTCTTCTGGGCAATTTCAATGTCTTGCCAAAATATCCCTCCACGCGTCATTTTTTATTACGTCATTTAATCCTATTATTCCCATACCTAATCAAGGTCTCAAATGAACCACATCTCACAATAACCCATAACTCTGGTTACTCCGCACTATGTCATTATTGGCAACGTTTTGTCCTCTAGTGACGACGCTTTAATAGTGTTACAATTATTGGCCTCTTGACAATGTTGTATCGCTGTCGGGTTTACGCTACCCAATACAATAGCTACAATAACTAGTTGTTAATGATATCTTCAGTTGATACTATAGCTCCACACCTTACTACTTAGATAATCTATACTAATATAATAAAGCGGAAGAGTTTGTTTGTTTGAACGCGCTAATCTCAGCAACTACTGGACCGATTTCAAAAATTATTTCACCGTTGGATATGTACGTGATCCCTGAGTGCTCTAGGCTATATGTATATGTACCACGGGCGAAGCCGGGGCGGACCGCTAGTTCCGTATAAACTAGCCAGAAAACGGTAAATTTGACGGCAAAATTACTTTCTTGATCTGAAATACCCATATAATGTAAAACCAGGATTTCTAGAAAAAAAAAGAAATAGTTTGTTATTATTTTGCATAATAATATTGCTAAATATAATTAATAATATTGCTAAATACAACGTGTTGGGTAAGTCCCATAACATCCCGGCAGGCTGAGGTTAGGACTGATGTGTGTATGCCCGAAAAAATATAACGACCCTCGTAGCGTGATACCAGTGGAAGTTATGAGGACATTCAGAAATTTCTTAAAACTCCCCGGTGACAACCCTTAAACAGCTGCTAGAGTCATTGATGACATTGAACCTGACCTAATTTGAGTAAAACCTGACCTACTTTGACTGTAAGGTCAAAGACCACCTTTAATTTTACGTGATTGGTGAACCGTTTTCCCGCCAAAAAATTATCGACCAATGAAAAATCTTTACCTATGAAATAATAATAATGCCTACAAAATGGGCGTCGCTGTAACTGTGTAAAGCTGCGTACACATTCAATTTTTTTTCTTGTACATTACCTAGTTTCAAATACGTGCATGCTATCTACCACCCCACTACAGCCCATTAACGTCCCACAGCTGGGCACAGGCTTAACGTGCTAACCATGCTAACCGCTAGATCTACGAGGCCGTACTTGTACGTAAATTATGTTTACTCCTTTTATTGCACCCGAATTTGTTACTGTATGTCGGATAAATCGTAAGATTTTTGTGCCTCATTATGCTTCGACATTCTTCACATTTTCTAGTGTAAGCCCTGAAAGCCCACCGCATAATAATCTCAAAAAACCCCCTACCATGGATCACGACCCTCAGCAATGAGTATGACATTAAGAAATTCTCGTGCATGATAGATTGCATGCGATGGGCCAATGGTACATGGGAATAAAAAGGACTTGAGAAAAAAAAACCACCAAGGCAGCAGCAGTGTTGAACGTTTATCGAATTTTGATCAGTGTAGACACAGCTTAGCTTTAGGATAGGTGTAATAATTCCGAAACGATATTATTTTCTATTCATTCTATTCCTACCTACTTCAAGCTAAAGATAAAGATATGACTTCAGTACAGAAGCGAAAATATCGAGTCGATGTAATTTTTAAATAGCTATTCAATTATTGCATTGAAATTGATAAGAATGGAGAGATAAATCGAAATTTATGTGAAATTCTTCTTAAATCTTGATTTTGTTTCTGCGAATGACTCTTTTCTTTTATGAGATGTGGTCTGCTGTAGAAATGAATTGTGAGCCGCTTTTTACTAGAGTCAAATTCGAGCCGTTTATCGTCAAAGTCGAGCCTAACGCTAAAAGATTTAACATTCTGGACTGTAATGGAATATGATCATGGTACACAATATCCAAAAAGATCAGTTCAGCGCGTTCCATCTTTAATTGCATTATTACCGCTGATGCCGCCCGTCTTACTACCGAGAGATAAAAAGTCGATAGCAGACTTATTAAAATTATTAAATACTTAATACATTTCAAATGCATTGGTCTATGTTATGCGCTGTTTTGTCGTTACTAGAATATTTTATAGCATCGCTGTCGCATAGCTATTATTTGAGTCGTAGCCTAAATACCAGGGTCAACATAAACTGGTATACCTAAACACAGCGTTTTAGGTACGAATTGACGAAGCTTCGTATGACTTAAGGTCGTTTTACACTTTGTTTAGTGTTTATTGCTAGTGATCAGTGATTACTGATTAGCGAAGTAGAATAAAAAAGAGCGTATTCTTATTCCACGTATTCTTCGATTTCCAACAGCGCCACATTTGATATTTCTTTCATTACTTTCTGCAGATCCAAATGCGATTAGACCCGTTTGCAGAAACGCCAGGTTATCCTTTTAACCCAGACTTAGCTGCTACTTATAAGAATTCGTATAAAACTACAACATTTCATAAAACGGGGTAGTAACCCGTTTTAGCCAATTTTAATCGATAATCGAGAATCGATCTAGTGGATTTCAGCCTAGAAAATCAATTCAGTACTACATTTCGATTTAAAAAATCGATTTTTTTTTTCAATAAATCGCGATCGCGAATAGAGGTCTTTGAGAAATCGATCAAAAATTTTTTTTCAAAAATCGATCTTCTTTTATGAATCGTTTCATCAGACTTCGATTCAAATCAAGTTAAAAATCGATCTTTTTTGGAAAGAATCGCCATTCCTTAGTCCTTATAAACTGACTTACATACGTTAGTAAATCATCAGTCGAGTCAGACCGAGCGCACTAAATCACTGAATAAGCACTAGTCAAAGTGTAAACGGGTCTTAACTTCGTTTTGTTCTTTGAAGACTTCCGAAATCCGAAGTTCATATTAGCTATTTTAATTGTTATTTTTTAGTTTCTCATTGAAGTTTGAACTGTGAAGTCGTCATACAAGGGTGAAATAATGAGTTACACTAACGCGCAATATTATGACATGATTATGTGTGTGGGTGCTTGTAATGGTGTATTGATGGACGCCCGAAGGTTGTACGATGAACAGTATGTTTCCGGTAGACCAAATAACTCAAGAGTTCGAGTTTCGTCGCATACGTGTTTCCGGAATTTAGTCCATAGACTTCACACCACCGGTTCCTTTACCGGCGCGATGGTGAAGGACGGCCTTCAACATCGACTACTCGTTTGGAAGAAGAAATTCTGCAGCATTTCGAGGAAAACCCAACCACTAGTAGATACTCGCCGTGCTGGAGCAGTTCTTGATGTCAGTCATTGGACGGTGTGGCGAACGTTGAACAGAGATGGAGTTTGCACGATGGTTTTGCGAGCGAGCTGGCTTTGTTTGTTGGCACTGTACGCATCGCTCGTATTCCAGCACACTTTTCGCGGCCGTGCAGGGACTACCTTAACCAGTGATTCGGCCTACCTAGGTAGGTACCTACCTAGCCCGAGTTTTTTTCGCCAGTTAGTTAGTTTATTTATGAGTACCTACCTAGGTACCTAGGTAGGGAATACTCGTACACAGGCCAGTAAACCTTGAACCTACTTCGTAAAATACAATAATTATTACAACTTTCCGAAAATAATCAAATTGAGTAGGTATATTGGCATCTTGGCGGCATTTGTCAAAGGCGGCGCGCCGCCTTACAACGTTTGTAAAGAGTCTTTTTATGGGTAGGTAGGTAGTCGGTACTAGGCTAACATAAAAATTGGTACCTACGTAAGTTTTCTAGTGATTTTCGGTTGCGAATCTCGGGTTCTCGGTTTGAGTTCTGCGTCGGTCATTCATATCGTAAGATTTTCAGGTTTGAGTTTTATGTAGGTAAAGAAACTCTCAGTAAGTACCTACGTAGGTGTACCTACCAGCCAAGAGATCGATCTCGTTTCACCCTGGTATTTCGGCAAGTAGGTACCTAAGTAGTTGACGTTAAGCCGTCGGTCCTGGTTATTACTTATTACCAATAGCATGAAATGATAATAATCGAAATAACCACCGCAACCCGCATTTTCTAAGTTTTGAACCGAACCAGGAATCGAACCCACAACCTCGTTATCATCCATGACAAGTTGCACTACTTGACGTGTTTGTCAGTGTCGTCACTTAGGTACCTACTTATTAAGGAAAGACGGCGCGCCAGCCACACGACACCACACGAGTAGTTAGGTACTCTGTGCGCCAGCCGCGGCATAGTACCTACCTATTCGTTTTCACGTCTTGTAGTTTGTACTAGGATATCAGGAATTTAAATGGAATTGATGTTGCGCGGGTTGTAAGGGTTGCCAAAATTAATTTTCCTTAATTAAGTAATTAATTTTGTATGGAAATTTTTAATAATTAATTTTGACTTTTTAATACCACCAATATGTTTACAAGGTCAAAATTACATGGGTAGCCGCGGGCATGTTATACCACTTACCTAACACGTTGTATAATAAATATAATTGCATTAGCATTGGTTACCTGGTGTTTTATCACAAACAGCTAGTCGCTCTCTATACAGGAACTCGTTTTGTTTTCACAATTTGATAATATTAAATAAAAATGCCTAAAGACGATCCTGAAACTGCAGCTCTTAAAAAAGAGTTGAACGAGCTCATCGCCAAATGCAAGGTACTGTAAGCACTACAATATTTAAGTTCATTTCTGCATCATAATTCATTTTTAGAATAGAATAGAATGGAAAAGTTTTTATTCAAATAAACTTTTACAAGTACTTTTGAATCGTCAATTGAATCTACCACAGGTTCGGAATGCCGTTCCAACCAAGAACCTGTAAGAAACTCGGCGGTTACTCTTTTTAAAAATAACAATATAACACTTATTTATGTATAAGATTGAAATGCCGTCTCGCGCATTGCTGGAACGAAATTTTATTTTTTATTTGTATAGAAATTGTTGTTTTTTTATTATCATACTAGCTGATGCCCGCGACTTCGTCCGCGTCGATACATATAAATCTCATACAAACTTTATACCCCCTTAGGGGTTGAATTTTGAAAAATTCTTTCTTAGCAGATGCCTACGTCATAATAGCTATCTGCATGCCAAATTTCAGCCCAATTCGTTCAGTGGTTTGAGCTGTGCGTTGATAGTCAGTCAGTCAGTCACTTTTTCCTTTTATATATTTAGAAGATTAAATTTGCTGTGCATGTGTAAATTTATACAGGCATAAATTAACCTAAATAAATATATGCACTACTCGTATATTGACATAAATCATTGGTACATATAAATATTATTTTACGCTGCAAAATGTGAAAATTATGGCGCTTGTTTTTAGGTGCTGTTTAATTAGGTAAAATAGGTTACCATATTTTTTTCACCGGTTCACCCATCCAAGTAGCCCAAGGTTTTGAACATTTTTAGTTTTTACCTCTCCGACAGATAGTTTACTTATTTTTCCATTTATCAAGCTTTTTTATATGTTTTTGACATCCACGCACATGAAAAATTTGTCGAAAAAGTCCCATAGCCAAGGGTTCTGTAAGATTACCTGCAAATGACTTTTATGTGATCGCGAAATGTAAGGTCATCTGATATAATTGTACCCAGATCCCTAATTGTTGTCACTCTCGATTTGCTCGATCCACACATAATTTGTAATGAGTGGAGATTCTTAATGGCTCAATGTGATGACTGCACACTTTTTCGTTAAAAAGCAGTTTATTTAGTCTCTATCATACCATACTATGCAAAACATTATCAATATCTAGCTGTTTATTATCTACTATACATCTCGTTGCTTCAGATTCCTTTCAGTCCTTGGACCTAATTACACAGTCTTAGCCATGGACATAGTCATAAAAACAAAATAGGTAAAGCAATTAGACAGCAGCAGAGTAAAATTACTCTACACTTATTTATTTAAAAACTAAAATTAACTAAAGACACAACTTCGACCGATTAACTTGCACACAACCCGTACACGACCGTGGAATTTTTTTTTACTCAGAAGGGGGAAATCCTCATGGACAGCCAGAAGGGTAATGCCGGACTCTTGCCGGCTAAAACCTATTCTTTCTCCCTGTTCCTTCTTTTCTTATCACTTGGGCCCTTTGTGTTGAGGAGTAACAGTTACACAGAGCTCTTGTGGTCCTAGAAACTTTATCACATGCTGTTTTGATATGGAGGCCGCAATTAAGTTGCGAGTCTAGCTTGACACCTAGATGAGTTAAACTAGATGATAGGTCTACCATAGTTCTACCGCAGTCAAAGTATAGTACTTATTTTTCTTTCTATTAAATATGGCTGCCTCAGTTTTCACTGGTGCAATTTCAAGTTGGTTCTACCGCATCCATAAAACTACAGCATGCAACTTTATCACATGCTGTTTAAATATGGAGGCCGCAATTAAGTTGCGAGTCTAGCTTGACACCTAGATAAATTAAACTAGATGATAGGTATACCATAGTTCCACCGCAGTCAAAGTATAGTACTTATTTTTCTTTCTATTAAATATGGCTGCCTTAGTTTTCACTGGTGCAATTTCCAGTTGGTTCTACCGCATCCATAAAACTATCCTTCTTTTCTTATCACTTGGGCCCTTTGTGTTGAGGAGTAACTTACACAGAGCTCCTGCGGTCCTAGAAACTTTATCACATGCTGTTTAAATATGGAGGCCGCAATTAAGTTGCGAGTCTAGCTTGACACCTAGATGAGTTAAACTAGATGATAGGTCTACCATAGTTCCACCGCAGTCAAAGTATAGTACTTATTTTTCTTTCTATTAAATATGGCTGCCTCAGTTTTCACTGGTGCAATTTCAAGTTGGTTCTACCGCATCCATAAAACTACAGCATGCAGCGTCTCATTTGCCTTGACCACCATCTCGTGTGCGTCTGTTGCAGTTACCGAGATCGCTAAATCGTCCGCGTAGCAAACCAGCTTGACTCCTTCCGGTGTTTCAATGTCCATCACGTCGACGTATGTATAGGACGTTCCACAAAGTGGGCCCTAAATACAGATCCTTGTGGAACCCCACCAAACCTTTGCCCTAACTTTGCGTTCTAGCGGTTCGTCAAATAATCTATGATTATATTGAGTATGTACTCATTGATCTTCCAAGATTTCAGCTTCTTTACAATAATAGACCAAGCAGCTGTAGTAAAACTTTAAAAGCATCCCGAACGTCGACAAGGATAGAGTTCCATTGGTTTTTTACTTCTAGGTCATTTGCTTTGGCGTTTTTTGCTCCTAGGACTACCTCATCGATAGCATCAATAGTTGTTCTCCCAGGTATAAAGCCATTGTTAATTTTTGTTTAGCCCTCCACTTTTTTCTAACTCCTGTGTCAGTCGGGTATTTAACAGCCTTTCGTACATTTTTGCAATGACATTTATTAGACAAACTAGCTTTTGCCCTCGGCTTCGCCCGCGTGAATTTCGATTTTTCACAAATATTTAGGGAATCGTGGATACCTTTATACCTACTTTCAAGGAAGTTTGCTATAGTAATCTACCTATAGCTGTAAATATAGATTTCGGGTTTTTCAAAATTCCGCGGGAACTGTAGATTTTTCCATGATAAAATGTGAAGGAATTTCATACAAACTTTCATCCCCTATTTAACACCCTTAGCGGTGGAATTTTCAAAAATCCTTTCTTAGCGGGTGCCTACGTCACAATAGCTATCTGCATGCCAAATTTCAGCTCGATCCATCCACTGGTTTGAGCTGTGCGTTGATAGATCAGTCAGTCAGTCAGTCACCTTTTCCTTTTATATATTTAGAAGAAGATTAGATTAGATAAGGGTGGAAATTCTAAAAATCCTGAAAGACGTAATTCTTTATTTAAAAATCGAAATCCGAATCAAAGGTCTAAATACGAATTTCCATGGTAATAAGTTTAAAAATGAAGGAATTTCATACAAACTTTCATCCCCTATTTAACACCCTTAGCGGTGGAATTTTCAAAAATCCTTTCTTAGCGGGTGCCTACGTCACAATAGCTATCTGCATGCCAAATTTCAGCTCGATCCATCCACTGGTTTGAGCTGTGCGTTGATAGATCAGTCAGTCAGTCAGTCACCTTTTCCTTTTATATATTTAGATAGATTAGATTAGATAAGGGTGGAAATTCTAAAAATCCTGAAAGACGTAATTCTTTATTTAAAAATCGAAATCCGAATCAAAGGTCTAAATACGAATTTCCATGGTAATTAGTTGAAAAATGAAGGAATTTCATACAAACTTTCATCCCCTATTTAACACCCTTAGCGGTGGAATTTTCAAAAATCCTTTCTTAGCGGGTGCCTACGTCACAATAGCTATCTGCATGCCAAATTTCAGCTCGATCCATCCACTGGTTTGAGCTGTGCGTTGATAGATCAGTCAGTCAGTCAGTCACCTTTTCCTTTTATATATGTAATATATATATATTTAGAAGAAGAAGAGGCGGTTTCGGTCACTCCAAATAATATTAGTAGAGATAATTAGGAAGCCAGGGTTATAATATAACCCTGGTTATAATATTATATTATAATATAATACTTGATAACTAAAAAAAAAATAAAGTTATGAATTATTTATTTCAAAATTGTTGCTAACCACATTCAATGACAAGTGTTAAAAAAAAATTAAAAAAATTGACGTCTACATTTTTGTCTTGCGAAATTGTCAATAACATCGTCATAGTTTAAAGAGAGCTATAAGTTTGATTCAATGTTAAGTATTGCTAACGAATTTAATCTCTTATCTGTCATGGTTGAGCGAAGATAATTTTTCACTCTCTTTAGACAGGAAAAACTCCGCTCACCATTGCAATTGCTGACTACTGTCGATACACACATTCTTAAAGCTATGTCAATGTTCGGGTAAATTGTTTCAAGTTCTTTATTTCTAAGAACCTGTAAAATCGCGTTGGTTGTTCGTGGCAGTTTTCCGTCTCGAGCTATCGTTGTTAAATAAGAACGTAGATGGATACATTCATCACCAAAGCACTTTTCCAAATCATCAGAATACATCGTTACTAACATACTTGCCCTATTTTGATATTTTTCACAAGTCTATATATAATTACTAGATATACTGTCACTCTGAATGTTTGTCGACCAGATAATGAAGGAGTAACATTTTCGGCAGATTCATCTGCTGTAAGCTTTCTCTTCCGTATCCTCTTTGTGTCCTTTTCATATTCTTTGACTAATGAGAGTTCCAATGCTTGCTGTTCATGTTCATTAAAATTTTCCCTTTCTGCAGAAATTATGTGAATTAGACTGTCATACAATTGAATAACTGTACAAATGTCAATATCAACAGACTGTAATTTTTTGTTGGTTTTGTTCATGTGAACTAAAACAAAACCCCAAAATGCGACCATAAAATCAATTTCTAGTCGTTCTAATTTCAATCTAATGCCTTTAGCTTCACATACAACAGAACGTTTTTGCTCAGGATTGCTCTCGATAGCAATCAAAGCATCGTGAATTTCTGTAAACGACTCTTTCAAACTCTTACAAGCATCTGCTCGAGCTGACCAGCGTGTGTTAGATGGATTTTTGACAGTAGTTTTGTTTTTTTTAATCATTATTTTGGAGTATTTGTGCTTGTAGTTTCCCATCTTTGAGTTGAAGCTGTAAAAAACGTGTAAATTTCTGGAAGGAGACCAAAGAACCAACAAGCTTCTTGAGCGCATTCAGCGGCACATTCACCCACTAGGTTAAGTGAATGTGCGGAGCAGGGTATGTATTCTGCTAGAGGACTTAGTTCTTTTATTTTGGCCTGTAATCCGTTGTAAATGCCTGACATATGTATTTGCGGCATTATCATGTCTGTCCACTGGCTGTCCTCTACAGTCTAATATATTAATTTCAAGCATGTCTAATGTTTTTATAATAATAAAATCATAAATGAGCCTTTATTTCCCAAAGTAATCTTAAGTAACATCAATTATTTCAAACATTTCTAATTTAATAAACTGGTTCCTTGGGACACCCATTTGCGGGTGTAGGCCTCCTCCATCTGGTGCCATTTAAACCTGTCTCTCGCTAGTCTTGTCCAGGTGGTGCCAATGAGTTCTGTGAAGTCGTCACTCCATCGTCTTCGTGGTCGCCCTCGTTTTCTCTTTGCGTTGCGCGGCCACCAATGGAGTACACGCTCGCTCCAGCGTCCATCTGTTGTCCGGGATACATTGTTTTTATAATAGCATCTTTTATTTTGGCCTGTAATCCGTTGTAAATGCCTGACATATGTATTTGCGGCATTAGCATGTCTGTCCACTGGCTGTCCTCTACAGTCTAATATATTAATTTCAAGCATGTCTAATGTTTTTATAATAATAAAATAATGAAAAGAGCAGTTTTATTTATAGGCCGTCCTTTCTTCATCATTTCACTTACGGCTTCCTCAATTATAGACGCTGCAGGTCTTTTACGCTTCTTTTTAGCTCTTTCAGATTGTTAGGTACCTAAAGTAAAAAAGACGTCTATTTTAATTAAATAAAAAATTCTATTGAAAACCTCTACTTCAGACGTTACTACATAAAACAAAAATAATTTTTGTTTGCAAGCACGTTGTTTACTATCTCGAACGAGTGAAGAACATCATTTGACACTTTTATATATTAGCTATATACTAGCTTTTGCCCGCGGCTTCGCCCGCGTGAATTTCGATTTTTCACAAATATTTAGGGAATCGTGGATACCTTTATACCTACTTTCAAGGAAGTTTGCTATAGTAATCTACCTATAGCTGTAAATATAGATTTCGGGTTTTTCAAAATTCCGCGGGAACTGTAGATTTTTCCATGATAAAATGTGAAGGAATTTCATACAAACTTTCATCCCCTATTTAACACCCTTAGCGGTGGAATTTTCAAAAATCCTTTCTTAGCGGGTGCCTACGTCACAATAGCTATCTGCATGCCAAATTTCAGCTCGATCCATCCACTGGTTTGAGCTGTGCGTTGATAGATCAGTCAGTCAGTCAGTCACCTTTTCCTTTTATATATTTAGAAGAAGATTAGATTAGATAAGGGTGGAAATTCTAAAAATCCTGAAAGACGTAATTCTTTATTTAAAAATCGAAATCCGAATCAAAGGTCTAAATACGAATTTCCATGGTAATAAGTTTAAAAATGAAGGAATTTCATACAAACTTTCATCCCCTATTTAACACCCTTAGCGGTGGAATTTTCAAAAATCCTTTCTTAGCGGGTGCCTACGTCACAATAGCTATCTGCATGCCAAATTTCAGCTCGATCCATCCACTGGTTTGAGCTGTGCGTTGATAGATCAGTCAGTCAGTCAGTCACCTTTTCCTTTTATATATTTAGATAGATTAGATTAGATAAGGGTGGAAATTCTAAAAATCCTGAAAGACGTAATTCTTTATTTAAAAATCGAAATCCGAATCAAAGGTCTAAATACGAATTTCCATGGTAATTAGTTGAAAAATGAAGGAATTTCATACAAACTTTCATCCCCTATTTAACACCCTTAGCGGTGGAATTTTCAAAAATCCTTTCTTAGCGGGTGCCTACGTCACAATAGCTATCTGCATGCCAAATTTCAGCTCGATCCATCCACTGGTTTGAGCTGTGCGTTGATAGATCAGTCAGTCAGTCAGTCACCTTTTCCTTTTATATATGTATATATATATTTAGAAGAAGAAGAGGCGGTTTCGGTCACTCCAAATAATATTAGTAGAGATAATTAGGAAGCCAGGGTTATAATATAATATAAAATAATATAACCCTGGTTATAATATTATATTATAATATAATACTTGATAACTAAAAAAAAATAAAGTTATGAATTATTTATTTCAAAATTGTTGCTAACCACATTCAATGACAAGTGTTAAAAAAAATTAAAAAAATTGACGTCTACATTTTTGTCTTGCGAAATTGTCAATAACATCGTCATAGTTTAAAGAGAGCTATAAGTTTGATTCAATGTTAAGTATTGCTAACGAATTTAATCTCTTATCTGTCATGGTTGAGCGAAGATAATTTTTCACTCTCTTTAGACAGGAAAAACTCCGCTCACCATTGCAATTGCTGACTACTGTCGATACACACATTCTTAAAGCTATGTCAATGTTCGGGTAAATTGTTTCAAGTTCTTTATTTCTAAGAACCTGTAAAATCGCGTTGGTTGTTCGTGGCAGTTTTCCGTCTCGAGCTTTCGTTGTTAAATAAGAACGTAGATGGATACATTCATCACCAAAGCACTTTTCCAAATCATCAGAATACATCGTTACTAACATACTTGCCCTATTTTGATATTTTTCACAAGTCTATATATAATTACTAGATATACTGTCACTCTGAATGTTTGTCGACCAGATAATGAAGGAGTAACATTTTTGGCAGATTCATCTGATGTAAGCTTTCTCTTCCGTATCCTCTTTGTGTCCTTTTCATATTCTTTGACTAATGAGAGTTCCAATGCTTGCTGTTCATGTTCATTAAAATTTTCCCTTTCTGCAGAAATTACATATGTGAATTAGACTGTCATACAATTGAATAACTGTACAAATGTCAATATCAACAGACTGTAATTTTTTGTTGGTTTTGTTCATGTGAACTAAAACAAAACCCCAAAACGCGACCATAAAATCAATTTCTAGTCGTTCTAATTTCAATCTAATGCCTTTAGCTTCACATACAACAGAACTTTTTTGCTCAGGATTGCTCTCGATAGCAATCAAAGCATCGTGAATTTCTGTAAACGACTCTTTCAAACTCTTACAAGCATCTGCTCGAGCTGACCAGCGTGTGTTAGATGGATTTTTGACAGTAGTTTTGTTTTTTTTAATCATTATTTTGGAGTATTTGTGCTTGTAGTTTCCCATCTTTGAGTTGAAGCTGTAAAAAACGTGTAAATTTCTTGAAGGAGACCAAAGAACCAACAAGCTTCTTGAGCGCATTCAGCGGCACATTCACCCACTAGGTTAAGTGAATGTGCGGAGCAGGGTATGTATTCTGCTAGAGGACTTAGTTCTTTTATTTTGGCCTGTAATCCGTTGTAAATGCCTGACATATGTATTTGCGGCATTATCATGTCTGTCCACTGGCTGTCCTCTACAGTCTAATATATTAATTTCAAGCATGTCTAATGTTTTTATAATAATAAAATAATAAATGAGCCTTTATTTCCCAAAGTAATCTTAAGTAACATCAATTATTTCAAACATTTCTAATTTAATAAACTGGTTACTTGGGACACCCATTTGCGGGTGTAGGCCTCCTCCATCTGGTGCCATTTAAACCTGTCTCTCGCTAGTCTTGTCCAGGTGGTGCCAATGAGTTCTGTGAAGTCGTCACTCCATCGTCTTCGTGGTCGCCCTCGTTTTCTCTTTGCGTTGCGCGGCCACCAATGGAGTACACGCTCGCTCCAGCGTCCATCTGTTGTCCGGGATACATTGTTTTTATAATAGCATCTTTTATTTTGGCCTGTAATCCGTTGTAAATGCCTGACATATGTATTTGCGGCATTAGCATGTCTGTCCACTGGCTGTCCTCTACAGTCTAATATATTAATTTCAAGCATGTCTAATGTTTTTATAATAATAAAATAATAAATGAGCCTTTATTTCCCAAAGTAATCTTAAGTAACATCAATTATTTCAAACATTTCTAATTTAATAAACTGGTTCCTTGGGACACCCATTTGCGGGTGTAGGCGTA
The DNA here is from genome assembly GCA_920104075.1 of Melanargia galathea. Lineage (NCBI taxonomy): Eukaryota > Metazoa > Arthropoda > Insecta > Lepidoptera > Nymphalidae > Melanargia > Melanargia galathea. The sequence continues at coordinate 16,978,655 of OV049860.1, forward strand.
GGCGTAGGCCTCCATCTGGTGCCATTTAAACCTGTCTCTCGCTAGTCTTGTCCAGGTGGTGCCAATGAGTTCTGTGAAGTCGTCACTCCATCGTCTTCGTGATCGCCCTCGTTTTCTCTTTGCGTTGCGCGGCCACCAATGGAGTACACGCTCGCTCCAGCGTCCATCTGTTGTCCGGGATACATTGTTTTTATAATAGCATCTTTTATTTTGGCCTGTAATCCGTTGTAAATGCCTGACATATTTGCGGCATTATCATGTCTGTCCACTGACTGTCATTTACAGTCTAATATATTAATTTCAAGCATGTCTAATGTTTTTATAATAATAAAATCATAAATGAGCCTTTATTTCCCAAAGTAATCTTAAGTAACATCAATTATTTCAAACATTTCTAATTTAATAAACTGGTTCCTTGGGACACCCATTTGCGGGTGTAGGCCTCCTCCATCTGGTGCCATTTAAACCTGTCTCTCGCTAGTCTTGTCCAGGTGGTGCCAATGAGTTCTGTGAAGTCGTCACTCCATCGTCTTCGTGGTCGCCCTCGTTTTCTCTTTGCGTTGCGCGGCCACCAATGGAGTACACGCTCGCTCCAGCGTCCATCTGTTGTCCGGGATACATTGTTTTTATAATAGCATCTTTTATTTTGGCCTGTAATCCGTTGTAAATGCCTGACATATGTATTTGCGGCATTAGCATGTCTGTCCACTGGCTGTCCTCTACAGTCTAATATATTAATTTCAAGCATGTCTAATGTTTTTATAATAATAAAATAATAAATGAGCCTTTATTTCCCAAAGTAATCTTAAGTAACATCAATTATTTCAAACATTTCTAATTTAATAAACTGGTTCCTTGGGACACCCATTTGCGGGTGTAGGCCTCCTCCATCTGGTGCCATTTAAACCTGTCTCTCGCTAGTCTTGTCCAGGTGGTGCCAATGAGTTCTGTGAAGTCGTCACTCCATCGTCTTCGTGGTCGCCCTCGTTTTCTCTTTGCGTTGCGCGGCCACCAATGGAGTACACGCTCGCTCCAGCGTCCATCTGTTGTCCGGGATACATTGTTTTTATAATAGCATCTTTTATTTTGGCCTGTAATCCGTTGTAAATGCCTGACATATTTGCGGCATTATCATGTCTGTCCACAGACTGTCCTCTACAGTCTAATATATTAATTTCAAGCATGTCTAATGTTTTTATAATAGCATCTTTTATTTTGGCCTGTAATCCGTTGTAAATGCCTGACATATTTGCGGCATTATCATGTCTCTCCACTGACTGTCCTCTACAGTCTAATATATTAATTTCAAGCATGTCTAATGTTTTTATAATAGCATCTTTTATTTTGGCCTGTAATCCGTTGTAAATGCTTGACAAATTTGCGGCATTATCATGTCTCTCCACTGACTGTCCTCCACAGTCTAATACACTCAGCGGCACGGAATCTTGGCCACTTACGAATTTTGGAATAATTTGTGTTTTTATAATTTTATTGAACAATTTAAGGGTAGGTTACTAAAAATAAACATTTTAATTTATTTTAAAAGCTTTTAAAGGTTTTCAATACTTACCAGCACTCCTCAAGAGATTAAAAAAAAAAAAAATTAAACACTAATGAAAAATTTTAACACTAATTTCGGTTGAACCAATAAGTCAAAATCCATATTTAAAAAAAATCTTTTACACATTTCAGTAATGGGTGTTTCCTCCTCTAGCCCTGATAACTGCCAGCATCCGGTCAGGCATGCTCTGGATTAAGTTTCTGACGTCAACTTGCGGTATGGCTTCCCAAGCGGCCAGCGCTGCATTACGGAGCTCATTGAGAGTTTGTGGTGGATTAGAACCGGACCGTATCTTTCTTTTAAGCATGTCCCAGATGTGCTCTATTGGGTTTAAGTCCGGGCTACGAGCTGGCCACTGTAAAGTCCGAATGCCAGCCTCTTGCAGATACTCCTGTACCCTCCAAGCGACGTGGGGACGAGCGTTGTCGTGCATTAAAAGAAAATCGTCGTACCCAATAAACCCCAAATAGGGCATAACATGGTCCTGGGGGATCTCTTCAATGTACCGAGTGGCATTTAGCCGATTATCGACGACCACCAACTCCGTACGAGCATCGGAACTCACTCCTGCCCAAACCATTATGGAGCCGCCGTGAAAACTGACTGTTTTCGTAGTGGTGATGGGTTGATACCGCTCTTCTCGTCTTCTCCACACCCTTTCGCGACCGTCTGGAGCTCGTAAAGCGATTCGACACTCATCAGTAAAGAGCACTCTAGCTCATTGCTCGTGCGTCCAGTTTGCATGCTCTCGGGCGAATCGAAGACGAGCTACTCGGTGCTGTCTGAGGAGTTCTGGTCCGCGCGCTGGTCTACGAGATCTTAAATTCGTTTCCTCCATTCGTCTTCTGATTGTGCGCTCGCTTACATTTATGCCTCTAACATTTTGGAGCCGTTGTCTTATCTCAACGGCTGTAAGAAAGCGGTTCCTCAGTATCTCCATGACGATGAACCTGTCGTCTCGAGCCGAAGTGCATCTTACGCCTCCACTACCTGGTCTACGCGTGTGGCTGCCAGTCTCTTGATATCGTTTCAAGGCATACTGCATGGATGAACGTGGTACATTTAAAACCTCAGCCACTTCCCGCTGTGTCAGTCCTTGGTCAATCAAAACAACAGCTTGCGCGACCTGTTCTGCTGTTAGTGGCATTCTTTTGTTTTCTAGAGGACGTTTAAATACACGGAAACAACCACAATGCTTCAAAAATGGATTAACTTTAAACCAAATTTTTCAAAACACACAACGCTAAAACTCCGTATTAGTCGCATAAATGACCCGTTTAAACTGAAACTCTATAAGTGGTGTGAAGGTGCACTTAATCTTAATGAATTACCTTTTAGAACAAAAAAATAAACATTTTTTCGACAGTCTACCCTTAAACTATTCAATAAGATCATAAAAACAAAAATTATTACGAAATTCTTAAGTGGCCATGATTCCGTGCCGCTAAGTGTATATTAATTTCAAGCATGTCTAATGTTTTTATAATAGCATCTTTTATTTTGGCCTGTAATCCGTTGTAAATGCCTGACATATTTGCGGCATTATCATGAAAAATATGAAAAATATTTATTTGCCAAAAAAACAACTTTACAAAGATTAATAATATCCATTGAGACCCACACTAGGTAATCCTGTATCGCGGGGCCCAATTCACCGATATTAACAATAATTATGTTTTCAATTGACGCTCGGGTGAAGTGACAAATAAATTAAGACTTACTTAATTATACATTTTTATAAATTACAAATTAAAAGTATGGAAAAACAAAGGTTGCATTACAACTAAAGCTAGTACAAATTCAGAAATCATGTCTCAAATTCAAAAATCATGTCTCTCCACTGACTGTCCTCTACAGTCTAATATATTAATTTCAAGCATGTCTAATGTTTTTATAATAGCATCTGCTATATCTCGTGATTTGTGACCGATATTTTCGATAAACTCATTTTTTCTTTGACAGTCGTAGTGTAACGGGTTGGTTTTTCCTCGGAGAGAGTGGTATATAAAAATATATATGGTAATGGTTGTACGTTGCAGTAAAGATAAACTCGCTATCAGCTTCTCCATGCAGATTAAGGTGATGGTAAAGAAACGAGATACCTCGGCTAGAGAAATCGTTATATTTAGATTAACATTCGCAAAAATACAAATATCCTAGTGACAGGTTGTGTAGCAAGCTAAATATTTCAAGTCGCAAGTAATTTGGGTTTCTTATTTCACTAAGTCTTTACAATTTAGGCTAGCATCACTATTTTAGGTTAGCAAGAGACGCTGTAATGTATTAATTTACAAAAGACCTCTCAGGTGTAGTCAGGTTCTAATTACAACGCACAGGTGAAAGTACAGAATTTCTAAAATGAGCCGAGGTTAATCTAACTTATGTGCTACCCATCTATTTCAAAAACAAAATAATTTTAAATAAAATGCCTAAATCTATTTGTCAACATCATCAGACAACTTTCGCTACTACTTGTTTTACGCAAAAATAAATAAATTTTGGAAAGCTAGCACCTTGTTTGACATGGAGATCCATGCGATGTCCCAAGTGGGTCGGGTTTCTTCCAAATAACAAAATACGATGCCAGGCGGACGAATCCAAACCGCCCCAGGTCACTCGCGTTCCGTCAGCTTCCCGGATTGGCTCAAGAAATCCGGATTTACATAGCTCCGCCGGACGTCCGCGCCCGTGTGTATTTTGTTATATTTTCGCTACCCGGAACGACCACGAAGTCCAGGAATATATCCCATCGACGAACGCGGGCTATATTTTTATTGTTAACTTATAACCCCAAATATACTCGACCTTATTTGTCGAGGTGGAAAAAAAATTTACATGTGACACATGGCTTCTATGGTCTATATTTAAATTTGACATATGACCCCGAAATTACGTTCAAAGCCGACCATGATGATCTATATGGTGATAAAATAAAACAATTAATAAACCGCCATGATGCCCGATTCGGTTTATGATCCGATGACTGTCCGATGACCGTACCCACCCCTTTCTCCTCCATCACAGGAGAGGACCCGCTCCCGGCCATTTGATCCATCGACTATCTGAAGAGGACTTGGCATAATGTCCTATAGAAAATAGTGGATCGGAAAATAGCTCAAGCTTATCAAAATTTTCATAAGTGTGTAAGAGACAACACTACATTTTTAAACATAACAATAAAACAGATCGTGGCAGACTCGTGACTTAAGATGGCCTCCCTAAAATGTATACATGAACACTCACACACGCACAACTTGAGACATCACAATGAACACGCGCCATTTTATGTTACAGGATTGTGCGTGTGTGAGTGTATTTTTGGCACGTTTTTAAGGTAGGTATGCCAACTCTACTTATTATTATTACCTCTATGATTTGATCTGCCACATGGGGGGTTTGTGTTGTGTTGTTTGTGGAAAAATAAAACATTTCAGACAAGACTATATTTAAACTTTAAAGGAAAAATCCTTTTCCGATCACATTTCTTGACCTCTCGAGTTGGAAACGAAAAAAGAAATTTGATATTTGTCCCATAGACTACTTCTACAAACGATTTTTGTCTCTGGTCTTTAATTAATGCACTATCGATTATTATTTTAAATTTTCTTTACCCTGAAATAATGCCAAAACAAACTCTGAGATTTTTTTTCGACACCAAATCACCAACTCGTTTTCCGAAGGAGCTCGAATTTTCCAAAATTTCGAAGAAAAAAAACTTTTACGACCGTTTAAAAAGAAAACACTTTCAAAGCGACATCTAGCGACGGCATTTGGCATTAGCTTCCTACGACCGCTGATCGTCCCCGATGTTTCGTCCCGTAGACATTGGTACATCCACGCACTGCCCAGAGATGGCGCTGATCTAATTTAATTGTTAAGGAAAATTATTATACTAGTTTTCTAAATCGGAAAAAATTATTTTCGAAATAAAATTCCAACGTTACAATACCCCTTTTTTTTTTGCTATGCTGGGATGACGTCTGTTGATATGTCTATGATTCTAAATCGGAAAAAATTATTTTCGAAATAAAATTCCAACGTTACAGTAGCGTTTCATTTATGAAAAAGAACTTTTGCTTTTCAAATGTTGTCACACGAGCGTTCATTATTTGTATCCCAAATTAAAATCAAGCGTCAATGGTATCATCTCTCAATCATCATCATCTACATCTGTAGGTATATCTGTGATGGCCTGACTTTCAAAGTGGTTCAAATTGGTTTTTATCATCTTAAGCACTGACTTCTATTAAAACAAGTACTTAGTAAGTAGTCGAGGGCTGTAAAACGTAGTCCAAAGGTTGCAAGTTCCTGTTATGAAATCTCTACATATTGTTTTTTGTTCTGCTGGTCCCCCACCATCCAACGGTAAGGGAGGATTAATTTCGATTGGAGGGGACTCCAATCGGGATTTAATAAACTTTTTCATTTCTTCTTCTTTTATTTTATTTATGAAAACTCTGTAACAGAAGGGTTTTATCAGTTATCAGTAAACAACACTAAATAATACCACAAATACAATCGTTCGCACACCACAGACTTCAACACAGATCACTAATATACTAGTCTAGAAACAGATGGGACAGTGGCAAAAATTGACGGCTAGTTCCGTTGCATTCGCAAAGCGCTAGTGTCGCAAGAAGTGATGGGACACAATCCCACCTTAAAATGTCGATATCGATAGTATAGTGAAATGGCAAACGTTGAAATGGGGTACCATTATATTTTTATTCTTTTTGAAATTTTTGGGTTTAAAATAAAACAACTTACTATATTCAATTTTATATTTCTTTTTTCTTAATCTATACGCTTTATATTTATCAAAAGTAATTTTTGAAAGCATATATTTTGTTTCTTAAAGTTTTTCTTACACACCTCTCAAATTATATTTATTTATTACTAGCTTCTGCCCGCGGCTTCGCCCGCGTGAATTTCGATTTTTCACAAATTTCACTGTTAGCTTTAAAAATGACGATACTTCCATACAACATTTCAACCCCCTTTTTAACCCTTTACAGCCCTTTTTTCAAGTAGCAAAACAAATACTTAGTAAGTAGTCGAGGGCTGTAAAACGTAGTCCAAAGGTTCCGGTAACGTTTTTCGAACACTTATATACGCAGCCGCAAACCACAAAATACGAAACGTCCAATCCTTTACGAGCGTTCAGTTGTGGTCCTCCAGTGACACTTCCATCAGACGCTGTCGCTACGCGGGCGTTCGTACTTCCGACCCGAAGGTCGAGGAGTGTCCATCGACCCTGAAGGCATCAGATCCTCGGGTCGGGGGTGTGGTGTGTTTAGATTGTGTGGGTGCGCGGGTCACCGCCAGACGCGGCGCGGGGAGGGCGGCGCCGCGGGCGACTGTCACCTCGCTGTGCTGGTGGGGCGGAGTCGCCAGCACACGTGGTCAAGGCGCGCCGCGCCAAACTTCGGGCACTGCTCCACGAGGTAGTCCAGCGATTAAGTAGTTTGGCCATCGCACGGGCACGCGTCATCAGCGAGGCGAAAGCGGTGCAGATATTCGCGGTGGGCACCGTGGCCAGTCAACAGCTGCGCTAGGTGGAAATCTACTCTAATGAGCTTCAAGAGCCGGTCGACATCAGATATATTTGGTAGTAGGCTTCGCGTGCGCGAGCTCTGTGACGCGCTGCCGTATCTATTCTGCCATATGGTGCGGTGGCAGACGCGCATTTCGTGCTTCAGGTAGCTGATGGGAAACATGCAGTAGTCGGGCGAGCGATGCAACGCGGCGTCCCGCTTAGCCGCGCGGTCAGTTGCTTCGTTTCCCCGAACGCCGATATGGCCCCTCATCCACGTGATGTGTAGTGTACCTGGGGCAAGCGCTCGGTGCGCGTGCGCAGCGTGGTGAACGTCTGCCACCAGTGGATGTGTATTGCTGCGGCCAGCCAGCGCATATGCTGCGGCGCGTGAATCCGTGAAAATTTTTGTGTTTTCTCGGATACAAGCCAGTGGCCCAGAGGCAGGCGCGCTGAATGGCCAACTGCTCGGCCTGGAACACGGAGCAGCTAGCATGGAGTATAAATTGGCGCACGATTGCGGCGCGGTGCGGGATCCAGTGCACAAAAGTAGCGCCAACCGCTCCGTGCTCCAGTTTACTGCCGTCGGTGTAAATGTGTATTAGATAAAATCTTCTGTGAAGAATGCTTCTGTTTCATTATCAGGATTCATGTTTTTCTCGCTGTGCTGGAGGGGCTGAGTCGCCAGCACCGCACGCGGCCCGTGCTGTAGGCCGTGTAGAGAGTGTGGGTGGCGGTACATGCAGCGAGTGCGTGCGGGACGTTGAACGACGTTGACGTTGGCTATTTAAAAATGAAGACGGTTAAAATAACCATTTCACCTAAGTTATTAGAATTGTTGTAGTATGTTAATAAAAGAGGTTGCCAACGCTTCCGCCGATGGCTTTAATCGTACCAAGTCATTCCAATCTACGCTAGCGACCGCCTCTGCGAAGTTCACACTAGCAGCGTCGGTATAGTAGTAGTCCACAGAGAGCTTTTCCAATTGAACTGAAATCAGTGTATCATTTGCTTCGTTGACTGTATTTAGGAAGGCTCTTGCATCCTGCAAACAAAGTGAAATCAGTGTATCATTTGCTTCGTTGACTGTATTTAGGAAGGCTCTTGCATCCTGCAAACAAAGTGAAATCAGTGTATCATTTGCTTCGTTGACTGTATTTAGGAAGGCTCTTGCATCCTGCAAACAAAGTGAAATCAGTGTGTCATTTGCTTCGTTGACTGTATTCAGGAAGGCTCTTGCATCCTGCAAACAAAGTGAATTATCCAATTATTGGTACTTAATATTTGCTACAGCATCTTGAAGATGGATGTAGTTATCTGGCCTTAATTTGGTTTGATTCAATGATATAATATCGTAATCGTTCGCTTTCAACTTCTACGTACATGTCAACATAAAACTGATTGGCAGTTGTCTGCATCGTGATTCGTGATATTATTATATTAAAAATATTATATATAATTTTTAATATTATAAATAAGATAAGCAAAGTTCCCGAATTACATCCCTCCTCTCCTCTCTTGCAAGTTCCTGTATGAAATCTCTACATATTGTTTTTTGTTCTGCTGGTCCCCCACCATCCAACGGTAAGGGAGGATTAATTTCGATTGGAGGGGACTCCAATCGGGATTTAATAAACTATAGGACGATAGCACGTTGGATCCATCTTGCTGCCCTTGCCCTTATATAGGGGGCATACCTTAACTTGCTTAAACGGTTTTGGGTAGATGCCTTCCCTAATACACCTATTGAAGAGTATTTCTAAAGGTCGACTTACAGTATCGCTTATAGATGTCAATAAATTTGTAGATATGTCATATAGGTCTTTCATGAGCTTTCTAGCTACTTTTTTATTTATAATTTTATAAATTTCTCCTGCTGTAAATAATCTAAATCGCATGAAACGATCTGAATAAGCGCGAGCGTTGATTAAAATGTCTTTCGAGGTATCGATGTTAGGTGAGGGCGCTCCACAAGCGGCGGCAGCGTTAATGAATTGTTTATTTAGGTAATTAACTAATTCTTGTTTTGATTTAAAATCTTTACCGTCAGTATTTTTCACAATATCAACGAAGTCCTGTGTAGGTTTATTAGTTTTTCCCGACTCGCAGTTCACAATCCTCCACATCGTTTTTGTGGTGTTTGGATCATCATTTATCATCTTATTATAATATTTGGCTCTTTCTAATGTCAATTTATTATTGTACAAATCTAAAAAGTCATTAAATTTTTCTTGTAATGAAATGTCAAAAGGAAATTTAATTTTAATGTCTGATATTGTATTTAGTAAATCATAAAGGTCCGTAATTTCTTTCGTGACCCAGGATTTATTATTACCTATTCTAAGTGTTTTTTTCCTGAATGGAAAACAGATGTCAAATTTATTTTTCAGTATGTTAATAAAAGAGGTTGCCAACGCTTCCGCCGATAGCTTTAATCGTACCAAGTCATTCCAATCTACGCTAGCGACCGCCTCTGCGAAGTTCACACTAGCAGCGTCGGTATAGTAGTAGTCCACAGAGAGCTTTTCCAATTGAACTGAAATCAGTGTATCATTTGCTTCGTTGACTGTATTTAGGAAGGCTCTTGCATCCTGCAAACAAAGTGAAATCAGTGTATCATTTGCTTCGTTGACTGTATTCAGGAAGGCTCTTGCATCCTGCAAACAAAGTGAAATCAGTGTATCATTTGCTTCGTTGACTGTATTCAGGAAGGCTCTTGCATCCTGCAAACGAAGTGAAATCAGTGTATCATTTGCTTCGTTGACTGTATTCAGGAAGGCTCTTGCATCCTGCAAACAAAGTGAAATCAGTGTATCATTTGCTTCGTTGACTGTATTTAGGAAGGCTCTTGCATCCTGCAAACAAAGTGAAATCAGTGTGTCATTTGTTTCGTTGACTGTATTCAGGAAGGCTCTTGCATCCTGCAAACAAAGTGAAATCAGTGTATCATTTGCTTCGTTGACTGTATTTAGGAAGGCTCTTGCATCCTGCAAACAAAGTGAATTATCCAATTATTGGTACTTTAACGAATTAGTAGTATGGTCCGTGTTTCCCGCCTCGTACGACTTGAGCACCTTCAAGGCAAGAGTGAATAGACATTTTCTAGGCAAGCGTGTTCCAACTTAGACCTCATTATTGCTTTCCATCGAGCATGATCAAGCGTAAGCCGATTATACTATAAAAAAGTGTGTACGTATGTACAAGCGTAAGAAGTTATACTTCTTTGCATGCAAAAAATAATTACAATCAGACACTAGATGGCGCGACAGACGGCCATGTGAAATTCTGCCGGTTTGCGAAGCGTCTGACAGTCGAGTGGTTACCTAGTTGAAAATAAACGTATACGCAGCTTTGTCCTGTACCCAGTTTCATTGCAATTATTCATTGTTTAATTTTAGTGACAACCGCCGCGACACTCCCCTTCGTGTATACTGTGCCTTATGTAGGTAAACGGTCCATTTGAACCATAAATAATAGAATCGGCTCACTGATTCAAAAAATATGGCGCAAAGAATAATATAATTTAGTTGTAAACATTATAAAAATGTTGCATTTGCAACAAAACACTTCTGTGTAGACGCACCGAAAACTTCACAACAATTTACTCTCAACATTTTTTTTTGTTTTTTAACATTCTAAGAGTAATAATTGACAACATAAATCATTATTTTTACAAACACGGAATGAGAATTCTTACATCCATTATTTTATTGTATCGTAAAATAGTAACATTATGTACATAATATACTATTGTTGGTCATATCGGAAATTATCTGGCAATTGTAAGCATAAGATCAAACGAGGATTCTGTAATCTGTATCTACATTTTGAAGTTAAACTTTGACAGGTCTTGTCGCTGTCAAGTGTCACATGACAATATGAGTTCCGCGTTTGGTTACATTTTCTATTTCATTAAATTCATTATTTTATTAAAGGCCATATGAACATGCTAGTATCCGAAAATATAAAGTTAAAGATCCACAAACGACACAGATAAGAACCAGTTCCTATATTCAGTCTAGGGGCTGTCCATTCATCACGTGATGTTTTTTTAACATTTTTTAACCCCTCCCTCCCACATGGTGATACGTGGTGAGGTTTAAGTCTATCCCCCACCCCCCACCAAAAATCACGTGTATTTTAGTACCTAACTGACTTAATGGTTCACCCATTAAGTCTTACACTGTGACTGTCAGAATAAAATAAACTCAAGCTCCTAGCTCCTAGCTCCTACATTGCTCACGTGTATGGGTGACTGTCTATGCGCACGCCATGTGATGATGTGCATCAATGCGAGACAGACTATCATTACAGCAGCTGATGGAGCTTTAATACTGTCGAGTTTCTTAAAAATAGTTGAGTCGTCTAGTTGCAAATCCCGCTAAAACGATTCAATAAAATTTTGTAGAAATGAAAAAAAATGTTTGAAACAGATACAACTTTACTTTCATAGACAATTTTTATTTATTTCCATGGCAACTAAAGATACATCATGATTCATGATCAACCCATTACCGGCTCACTACAGAGTACGGGTCTCCTCTCAGAGTGAGAAGGGTTTTGGCCATAGTCTACCACGCTGGCCAAGCGGATTGGCAGACTTCACACACCTTTAAAAACGTTTAAAAACTTAGTGATATGGGGACATTTGCAACTGACCATTGTCATATAGCGGGATTTGAAACTTACGTCATTCCGTGGTAATGGTCAATGTTATGCAACAACAAGTGGTCAATAAATAAATAAAAATAAAAAATAAAATAAAAAAATGCAGAAGAGCAATTTTAATTAATAATATAATTCGAAAATAAACTAGTTGTTCTACATTGTAAACCAGGTAATCGCAAAAAGTTAAATCATAATTCACACTATTAGGTTGACATCCTCAAAGCCATCTTCACAAAGGTCACGTGGTATTTCTTCTTTATCTTCGTCAAGATTTTCTTTCTCATAAGACCTTCTGTCTTCCACTATTTTATAAAATGCTAAATTTTTAATGTCTCTCCATTGCTCTCCGTTATGTTTTTTTAATAGATTTGAAACATCCATAACCTTCGCTTCATTTGGAATTACCTGGTTTGCTGGAGTAACACCTGGAGTCAACATAGTGATATATTTTTTTTTTTTTGATAATGGCTTCTTTGGCTAAAGCATGTTGAACACTTTTCATGTTTCTGTTTTGCATAACAACTTTTGAAATGGCAGTTGACTGATTAGTAGAAGGAAGAAACCAAACTTTTCTCACGCAGTACTTCACGTTTCCACTTTGATTTATTGACTAATCTCTTGCGTGCTTTACCAGGCTCCGATTTTTTGATAAATTGTTGTAAATCCTCCATTTTTTTCGCACAAAAACAATAAAAAACCACAGCAACAACACACGTAGGTAACGAAATCGGCCATACTAATTTTTTACTGTATCACGTGACCTAATGTTGGGCTGCCATTGGTTGGTTTTGTTATGGAGGAATTTGAAACTCACAAACTATGTTTTAGAGTATTTTGCACCTAACACTGTTATTAAAATGTATTTTACACCCGCTTAAAGCGGAGTTTGATAGGAAACAGATAATCGAACTTGAACCGCGTTATGAATACTTTCGAATGACATATCAGATTAAAATTAAAAAAAAAAAACGTTTTAGCGGGATTTGCAACTAGACGACTCAGTTAAGAAATAAAGATTTATTGAATTGATGATTATTTTTTCTTTTTTTGTATTTTGGTAATTCGACTGAGGTCGAATTCGGATAAACGCGCATTTGATTCAGAGTTGAGTTGAGTTGAATTTGGCGTTCAATACGATTCAGAGTTGAAGTGTCGTTCATGTTTGACGTGTCGTGTTGTCACGTTCTTCACGGCGCGGTTGCGCATGCTGCTGAAGGCGGTGCGCCACACAGGACAGGCGCCAAGGCGCGCGCGGCAGCGCACGCACACCAGGTGGCCGCGCCGGCACTGCGACATGGGCGGGTCCATCCACTTCAGGCACACCGGGCACTCCAGTAGCTGCAGCAGGCTCCGATTAAAATCTTCAACTGTGAGCTGTTCAATCTGTACACTGGCTTGTCTTTTTCTTTTAACGATCATCCTCGACGTGGCGTTCCCATCTTTGTCCCCGCTGGCTTGCGCCTGGTTGGAGACGTCGTCCGCGGGCGGGTTCTCGTCCTCGTCTATCTCCATGGAATCCCCGGCCGCCCGCCCTCCGTCCTCCGACGTCTACTACTACTAATTTACTAACTACTACTACTAATCTCGCCTACGTCGATATGCGGGAGGTCATCGGTGTAGTGGCGCACAAGTCCATCTGTCTACGGAACCCTACACTGCGCGTGGCCCGCCACGCACTTGGCCGGTTTTTGAATTTCTTTACGAAACACGCCACTTCGTAGATATATATATACATGGTAACGTTAATAATTTCAGTGTTTTAAAAAGTGGCTTGCGTGGCATTGGATCTTTATTACAAATTGCCCGGATGCACTTTTTCTGAATTAAGAAAACTCTATTCATTTAGCTCATCGCCACTCACTAATTGAGTTGTTTTAGAAGTTGCATCTCCTAACATATTCTCCGATGTTGAAACTAATTTGAACCCGAATAATATTCTGAGGGACTTTTGCCTGTCGCTTTACTCACAGTCGTATTCATACCTCACTGAATATCTCCTATGTGTAATCATCCCATGTATTTTCGTTTTTGCCGTGACATTTTGTGCTCAATGCATCAGATATAGTTCGATTGAACCTCTCAACCTGCCCGTTGGCTCTAGAAGTGGCTACCGCGTTTAATATGTTTTATGTTCAATTTCTCTGTAAAATCTTTAAACTTTCTTTAAACTTTAGATGTGTTAAATTGTCACCTAGAAGACTTCGGATCATTCCCACCGAAGTGCTTAGTTCTCGAATTCGTATTGATGATAAGATCTTTTTATCTTGACTAATCATAGACTTGTCAAAATCGCGACTTTGTTTAATAGACTGGAAGTAATTAAGAACCTCCTCTGGCTCTTAACACTTGGCTGCCTTCGCACCTAATCTCAAGGAACGATCCTCAATCCCGTAGAGCAAACAATCAACGGCACGCTTCCCGAAAATCTCGCAACGGTTTAACAGATTAAATTTTTCATAATAGTGCAGTTCTAACGTTTCGTAATATTTCACGCGTTTTTTTAACACTTCGGTAAGCAATTCTGCAAAATCGTCACTACTAGGAAAAGAATCAATTAATTTAATTTTCTACTTAGGTCACGAAAACGACATTGACGGTAAGGCTTGGTGGCTGGTACCATATACGAGCAATAGCTACAAGTCTAGGCAGCGCATAATGCATAACCTGATCATCACCCCAACGATACAGCTTCGCACATTCGTCGACCTTATTAAGCCACATGTGGATCGTGTGGTCCTTGACCATAGGATCAAATTCGGGAATAACGTTACCTAGCAAAAAGCTGTGATAGCCTAGTGGTTAGGACGACCGACTTCTAATCGGAGGTCGTGGGTTCGATCCGGGGCATGCACCTCTAACTTTTCGGAGTATTGTGCGTTTTAAGTATTTAAATATCACTTGCTTTAACGGTGAAGGAAAACATCGTGAGGAAACCTGCATGCCTGAGAGTTCTCCATAACGTTCTCAAAGGTGTGTGAAGTCTGCCAATCCGCTTGGCCAGCGTGGTAGACTAAGGCCAAAACCCTTCTCACTCTGAGAGGAGACTCGTGCTCTGTAGTGAGCCGGTAATGGGTTGATCATGAGTTACCTAGCATCGGGAATGGCTTCGCATTCCATAAAGATTTAATTAATTCGTTCAAATATGACTGAGTCCCACTGTTAGCAAACATAGATTTGTTTAACTGGATGTTTTGATTCGTCACTTACTGCGATGTTTATTGAGCTACTTCGGTCCACTCCTCACTACGATTTACGTTATTTACGATTTTGTCGATGCCGCCCTTCGTTCCGTGTTCAAGATCGACTCCCCTTGTCGTAGTCATTCGAATTGCTAGTCCTATTGCCATGCCGCCTGCACCATTTCTTCTTACTCCGGCGATTCTCACTGGCCTCATTGTCATCGCGATGTTTTGTGTTTTCAACGTCCAGATTTAAACAGCACCGGCTCCTATGCGATTTAATACTATCACGGTCCATACCTACTAACTAATATTCTCCAAAAATTGTGGGTGTGCTGCATCAAACCCACTTCTGAGTTGTAGGAGCTCAGCCTCAACTCAGAAATGAAACGATGATTGCTTGGTTTTACTTCGATATAATTATTAAATTAAATAATATTTGCCCTCTATTCGACAATTCTTTTTAATCAGCCCAAAAATCCTAAGTCAACGTATTAATATTATTCATCCTCTTAGTAATGGGTACCTGTCAATGCCTGACTTTTTTATAACCATGGCAGCCAACAGGTACTCGTCACTGATCCAACCAACATCCGCGAATACTATTATAGTGGAAGGCTTACAATATTAACGAAGCTAACTTTAAAATTATTTTTCATAAAGTCATACGACTACCATCAAATTGAATTTCATTTCTTAATTCCACGAAAAGCTTTGTCAACTTGAAATTTGTTTTTTTACAGTGTAAAATTGTTATATCTTTCTTCGAACTACACCCAGATCAGAATTATCTAAATTATATTTGGTCTCTGATCTCTTTGTTTTTTTCTTTCCTGGTGTTACAATTTCTGCGTGTTTTCCTTCTGCAATGATTCTCCGAACGGAACGTTCAGAAACGCCTGAAATAATCAATTACGATGTCATGAACACAAACAAGCAAAGTCATGAACAAAAACACAAATAGTCCACATTAATTAGTTACAATATAATATTATATTTTTATAATTATTGAGAGGCTTGCATTTTGATTAGTAAAAGGCCTTATGGTTTAAATGCATAGGGAAAATTTTGCATGAAGCTGATAATACTTACCAGTCATTGCTGCTACCCTCGCATAAATGACATTTAGCGGTATAATTGGTTGCTTTTTCTTACATTCTTGAGCACAAAACGAATGTACATTTATAATTATATCTCTAGCACTTTTTTTAATCAAACCTTTTTAAGGGTTTTTTTTAATGTTTTGAATAAGATACCACTATTTGGAAAAGTTCATTAGATGCGTATTTTTGAGCTAAGTATCCGATGCCATAAAAATCAAGAACGATTATTTTTGAGATACCGCTTTTGCGCTTAGCACGGCAGGGCCTGAACCACTGGTTCAACCTGCACCGTGACATTCATCTCCTTCAATGGCCGGCTCTGTCTGCTGGTTCGGATACGATTGAAAATTTGTAAGACTTAATGGTTCAATTAAGTCTTACACTGTGACTGTCAGAATAAAATAAACTCAAGCTCCTAGCTCCTACATTGCTCACGTGTATGGGTGACTGTCTATGCGCACGCCATGTGATGATGTGCATCAATGCGAGACAGACTATCATTACAGCAGCTGATGGAGCTTTAATACTGTCGATTTTCTTAAAAATAGTTAAGAAATAAAGATTTATTGAATTGATGATTATTTCTTCCTTTTTTGTATTTTTGTAATTCGACTGAGGTCGAATTCGGATAAACGCGCATTTGATTCAGAGTTGAGTTGAATTTGGCGTTCAATACGATTCAGAGTTGAAGTGTCGTTCATGTTTGACGTGTCGTGTTGTCACGTTCTTCACGGCGCGGTTGCGCATGCTGCTGAAGGCGGTGCGCCACACAGGACAGGCGCCAAGGCGCGCGCGGCAGCGCACGCACACCAGGTGGCCGCGCCGGCACTGCGACATGGGCGGGTCCATCCACTTCAGGCACACCGGGCACTCCAGTAGCTGCAGCAGGCTCCGATTAAGATCTTCAACTGTGAGCTGTTCAATCTGTACACTGGCTTGTCTTTTTCTTTTAACGATCATCCTCGACGTGGCGTTCCCATCTTTGTTCTCGCTGGCTTGCGCCTGGTTGGAGACGTCGTCCGCGGGCGGATTCTCGTCCTCGTCTATCTCCATGGAATCCCCGGCCGCCCGCCCTCCGTCCTCCGACGTCTACTACTACTAATTTACTAACTACTACTACTAATCTCGCCTACGTCGATATCCGGGAGGTCATCGGTGTAGTGGCGCACAAGTCTCGCTCGTTTGTCATTCGCGGTTTGGGTTGGCGTGGGTTTCGGAGCATGGACCGAGTAGAGCTGTCCAAAAAATCGTTCGATCTCAGCTAACACCTCTGGTTTTGAAGCAACCGAATGTCAAAATAGGATTTATTTTCACTGGTTGGTGAAATCTCGGTGAATTCATATAATTACATTCTGTAATGAATTTATCTCGTAAGAAAGTTCCACCTGACACTGCATTCAACAAACTGTTTGCTACTACTTCTGGTATGCTAGTCTGTCCAATTGAAATATTGTACCTACAGGAGATTTTGATCTATTGAAGGAGAAAATGGTTTCGTAGTCTGTTGGACACTGTTCAAAAAAGCATCAATTTGTTTGCGATGTTTTTTTAATCTATTTGGGTGATGGTCAGCGGCGATGTCTTGGTTGCTTTTATGAAGTCCGTTACAATACCCTTTTTTTTTTTTGCTATGCTGGGATGACGTCTGTTGATATGTCTATGATTCTAAATCGGAAAAAAATATTTTCGAAATAAAATTCCAACGTTACAGTAGCGTTTCATTTATGAAAAAGAACTTTTGCTTTTCAAATGTTGTCACACGAGCGTGTCAAGGGTCAATGGTATCATCTCTCAATCATCATCATCATCTATATCTGTGATGGCCTGACTTTCAAAGTGGTTCAAATTGGTTTTTATCATCTTAAGCACTGACTTCTATTAAAACAAATACTTAGTAAGTAGTCGAGGGCTGTAAACCGTAGTCCAAAGGTTGCAAGTTCCTGTTATGAAATCTCTACATATTGTTTTTTGTTCTGCTGGTCCCCCACCATCCAACGGTAAGGGAGGATTAATTTCGATTGGAGGGGACTCCAATCGGGATTTAATAAACTTTTTCATTTCTTCTTCTTTTATTTTATTTATGAAAACTCTGTAACAGAAGGGTTTTATCAGTTATCAGTAAACAACACTAAATAATACCACAAATACAATCGTTCGCACACCACAGACTTCAACACAGATCACTAATATACTAGTCTAGAGACAGATGGGACAGTGGCAAAAATTGACGGCTAGTTCCGTTGCATTCGCAAAGCGCTAGTGTCGCAAGAAGAAGTGATGGGACACAATCCCACCTTAAAATGTCGATATCGATAGTATAGTGATGTCTCATGACAAACGTTGAAATGGGTACCATTATATTTTTATTCTTTTTGACATTTTTGGGTTTAAAATAAGACAACTTACTATATTCAATTTTATATTTCTTTTTTCTTAATCTATACGCTTTATATTTATCAAAAGTAATTTTTGAGGAAAGCATATATTTTGCTTCTTAAAGTTTTTCTTACACACCTCTCAAATTATATTTATTTATTACTAGCTTCTGCCCGCGGCTTCGCCCGCGTGAATTTCGATTTTTCACAAATTTCACTGTTAGCTTTATAAATGACGATACTTCCATACAACATTTCAACCCCCTTTTTAACCCTTTACAGCCCTTTTTTCGCATTAAAAAGTAGCAAAACAAATACTTAGTAAGTAGTCGAGGGCTGTAAAACGTAGTCCAAAGGTTCCGGTAACGTTTTTCGAACACTTATATACGCAGCCGCAAACCACAAAATACGAAACGTCCAATCCTTTACGAGCGTTCAGTTGTGGTCCTCCAGTGACACTTCTATCAGACGCTGTCGCTACGCGGGCGTTCGTACTTCCGACCCGAAGGTCGAGGAGTGTCCATCGACCCTGAAGGCGTCAGATCCTCGGGTCGGGGGTGTGGTGTGTTTAGATTGTGTGGGTGCGCGGGTCACCGCCAGACGCGGCGCGGAGAGGGCGGCGCCGCGGGCGACTGTCACCTCGCTGTGCTGGTGGGGCGGAGTCGCCAGCACACGTGGTCAAGGCGCGCCGTGCCAAACTTCGGGCACTGCTCCACGAGGTAGTCCAGCGATTAAGTAGTTTGGCCATCGCACGGGCACGCGTCATCAGCGAGGCGAAAGCGGTGCAGATATTCGCGGTGGGCACCGTGACCAGTCAACAGCTGCGCTAGGTGGAAATCTACTCTAATGAGCTTCAAGAGCCGGTCGACATCAGATATATTTGGTAGTAGGCTTCGCGTGCGCGAGCTCTGTGACGCGCTACCGTATCTATTCTGCCATATGGTGCGGTGGCGGACGCGCATTTTGTGCTTCAGAGTGCTTAGTCTAAGATCGGAGCACTCGAAAACGAACTCGAAAACTATTGATCGATTTCAGAGTAAAATAGACCTAAAATGGCTTGTATTAAGGTTTGAGTTCGCCAATACATTCAGCATTCGAACAATGCTGAATGTATTGGCGAACTCAAACCTTAATACAAGCCATTTTAGGTCTATTTTACTCTGAAATCGATCAATAGTTTTCGAGTTCGATTTCGAGTGCTCCGATTTAGACTAAGCACACAGGTAGCTGATGGGAAACGTGCAGTAGTCGGGCGAGCGATGCAACGCGGCGTCCGGCTTAGCCGCGCGGTCAGTCGCTTCGTTTCCCGGAACGCCGATATGGCTCCTCATTCACGCGATATGTAATGTACCTGGGGCAAGCAAGGCTCGGTGCGCGTGCGCAGCGCGGTGAACGTCTGCCACCAGTGGGTGTGTATTGCTGCGGCCAGCCAGCGCATATGCTGCGGCGCGTGAATCCGTGAAAATTTTTATGTGTTCTCTCGGATACAAGCCAGTGGCCCAGAGGCAGGTGCGCTGAATGGCCAACTGCTCGGCCTGGAACACGGAGCTGCTGGCATGGAGTATAAATTGGCGCACGATTGCGGCGCAGTGCGGGATCCAGTGCACAAAAGTAGCGCCAACCGCTCCGTGCTCCAGTTTACCGCCGTCGGTGTAAATGTGTATTAGATAAAATCTTCTGTGAAGAATGTTTTTGTTTCATCGTCAGGATTCATGTTTTAGGAATGACAGGCACAGTGATAATTTCGGCAAGAGGCACAGAAGTGGATTGAGGAGGAGCATTAATGGTAACGCTCAGATCGTTGCCTTTTTCAGGAATTGAAGCGGCATCCTGTGTTAGTGTATAACGCTGACTGGCAGTATTAACGGACTCATTAAAACTTTGCTCAGATGCAGTTTCATCAACATCGCATTCTTGAGTCTGCCTGGTGTGGGATTGATCAAATACTGTATTTTCGAAGCTGTCTTCAATCAAAGACGTTAAGATTGATCGAAGGCGTGAAGTAGCGATCAAATACAATGATTAATTGATTTGTTGAACATTGAAGTACCTTCTTTGAAATATCTCTAAAACTACGCTGTACTCCTTTGAATGTATTTAATAAGAAGAAGCCGTCTATAATTACAAAATCTACAAGGGATGGTGGTAGATCCATTTCTTCAAATTTTTTTTTAACTCATTAATTAGTACCGACTTAACAGTCTTGTTGAGAGAACCATCTATATGGCACAGTGACAGTGGAACTGGAGTTATTGGAAAGCAGAGGACTTTCTCAAGATCTACTTTCGTGTCTAGCGATAAAACCAAATAAATCCCGCTGTAATTTGACTTCGTGTACTTTCTGGCCAATTTTCATACTCTTTTTTTCTTTAAACTTGCGAATGTCAAAATAGGATTTATTTTCACTGGTTGGTGAAATCTCGGTGAATTCATATAATTACATTCTGTAATGAATTTATCTCGTAAGAAAGTTCCACCTGACACTGCATTCAACAAACTGTTTGCTACTACTTCTGGTATGCTAGCCTGTACAATTGAAATATTGTACCTACAGGAGATTTTGATCTATTGAAGGAGAAAATGGTTTCAAGTCTGTTGGACACTGTTCAAAAAAGCATCAATTTGTTTGCGATGTTTTTTTAATCTATTTGGGTGATGGTCAGCTGCGATGTCTTGGTTGCTTTTATGAAGTCCGTTACAATACCCTTTTTTTGCTATGCTGGGATGACGTCTGTTGATATGTCTATGATTCTAAATCGGAAAAAAATATTTTCAAAATAAAATTCCAACGTTACAGTAGCGTTTCATTTATGAAAAAGAACTTTTGCTTTTCAAATGTTGTCACATGAGCGTTCATTATTTGTATCCCAAATTAAAATCAAGCGTCAATGGTATCATCTCTCAATCATCATCATCTACATCTGTAGGTATATCTGTGATGGCCTGACTTTCAAAGTGGTTCAAATTGGTTTTTATCATCTTAAGCACTGACTTCTATTAAAACAAATACTTAGTAAGTAGTCGAGGGCTGTAAAACGTAGTCCAAAGGTTGCAAGTTCCTGTTATGAAATCTCTACATATTGTTTTTTGTTCTGCTGGTCCCCCACCATCCAACGGTAAGGGAGGATTAATTTCGATTGGAGGGGACTCTAATCTTGATTTAATAAACTATAGGACGATAGCACGTTGGATCCATCTTGCTGCCCTTGCCCTTATATAGGGGGCATACCTTAACTTGCTTAAACGGTTTTGGGTAGATGCCTTCCCTAATACACCTATTGAAGAGTATTTCTAAAGGTCGACTTACAGTATCGCTTATAGATGTCAATAAATTTGTAGATATGTCATATAGGTCTTTCGTGGGCTTTCTAGCTACTTTTTTATTTATAATTTTATAAATTTCTCCTGCTGTTAATAATCTAAATCGCATAAAACGATCTAAATAAGCGCGAGCGTTGATTAAAATGTCTTTCGAGGTATCGATGTTAGGTGAGGGCGCTCCACAAGCGGCGGCAGCGTTAATGAATTGTTTATTTAGGTAATTAACTAATTCTTGTTTTGATTTAAAATCTTCGCCGTCAGTATTTTTCACAATATCAACGAAGTCCTGTGTAGGTTTATTAGTTTTTCCCGACTCGCAGTTCACAATCCTCCACATCGTTTTTGTGGTGTTTGGATCATCATTTATCATCTTATTATAATATTTGGCTCTTTCTAATGTCAATTTATTATTGTACAAATCTAAAAAGTCATTAAATTTTTCTTGTAATGAAATGTCAAAAGGAAATTTAATTTTAATGTCTGATATTGTATTTAGTAAATCATAAAGGTCCGTAATTTCTTTCGTGACCCAGGATTTATTATTACCTATTCTAAGTGTTTTTTTCCTGAATGAAAAACAGATGTTAAATTTATTTTTCAGTATGTTAATAAAAGAGGTTGCCAACGCTTCCGCCGATGGCTTTAATCGTACCAAGTCATTCCAATCTACGCTAGCGACCGCCTCTGCGAAGTTCACAATAGCAGCGTCGGTATAGTAGTAGTCCGCAGAGAGCTTTTCCAATTGAAGTGAAATCCGTGTATCATTTGCTTCGTTGACTGTATTCAGGAAGGCTCTTGCATCCTGCAAACAAAGTGAAATCAGTGTGTCATTTGTTTCGTTGACTGTATTCAGGAAGGCTCTTGCATCCTGCAAACAAAGTGAAATCAGTGTGTCATTTGCTTCGTTGACTGTATTCAGGAAGGCTCTTGCATCCTGCAAACAAAGTGAAATCAGTGTATCATTTGCTTCGTTGACTGTATTTAGGAAGGCTCTTGCATCCTGCAAACAAAGTGAAATCAGTGTATCATTTGCTTCGTTGACTGTATTTAGGAAGGCTCTTGCATCCTGCAAACAAAGTGAAATCAGTGTTCCGCCGTTTCTCCGCCGCTTCCAAACTGACCGCTAAGTTGTAGGCCCTTGTGAAGTCTAATTTACTTTCGGCGAACAGCCGCTGACGTATGGTCTCGCTTTTGATTCCGCACACCAACTGATCACGTAAACTTTCCTGTAATCCACTGCCAAATTCGCATGTTTTCGACATCTTTTTCAACACCGCTACATAATCTGCGATACTTTCGGTCTCGCCTTGCTTCCTATGCCGAAATTTATAACGTTCTGCCAGCTCACTCGGCTTCGGTTGCAGGTGATTAGTCATAATCGCCGTTAGGTCATTAAACGATTTTGTGTTCGGTTTGTCCGGAGTGCACAAGCTTACCAATAATTCATAACTCTCCGCTCCCATAACTGTTATTAACGTAGGAACTTGTAATGCTGGTTCGATCTTGTTGACTAAAAAATATTGTTCCAAGCGTTCCACGTATAGTTTCCAGTTATCACTTTGCACTTTAAATTCCGATATTTTTCCAATAGACATTTTGCACAACACACAATATACACTTTTATGGTTCGAATTACACTATTATGGTTCGAAAATAATCCTCGTCGCCACTTTAATGTTTGGATCTAGGGAATAAAACGATCAGTTACGTTGTCCAGTTTATTGCGGAAAGGCCGCTCGATACCGTGACGTGCGGTTGGTGTTTTGTATGCCTACCTACATTACAGTAAACATTATAAAAATGTTGCATTTGCAACAAAACACTTCTGTGTAGACGCACCAAAAACTTCACAACAATTTACTCTCAACATTTTTTTTTGTTTTTTAACATTCTAAGAGTAATAATTGACAACATAAATCATTATTTTTACAAACACGGAATGAGAATTCTTACATCCATTATTTTATTGTATCGTAAAATAGTAACATTATGTACATAATATACTATTGTTGGTCATATCGGAAATTATCTGGCAATTGTAAGCATAAGATCAAACGAGGATTCTGTAATCTGTATCTACATTTTGAAGTTAAACTTTGACAGGTCTTGTCGCTGTCAAGTGTCACATGACAATATGAGTTCCGCGTTTGGTTACATTTTCTATTTCATTAAATTCATTATTTTATTAAAGGCCATATGAACATGCTAGTATCCGAAAATATAAAGTTAAAGATCCACAAACGACACAGATAAGAACCAGTTCCTATATTCAGTCTAGGGGCTGTCCATTCATCACGTGATGTTTTTTTTAACATTTTTTAACCCCTCCCTCCCACATGGTGATACGTGGTGAGGTTTAAGTCTATCCCCCACCCCCCACCAAAAATCACGTGTATTTTTAGTACCTAACTGACTTAATGGTTCACCCATTAAGTCCTACACTGTGACTGTCAGAATAAAAGAAACTCAAGCTCCTAGATCACATTGCTCACGTGTATGGGTGACTGTCTATGCGCACGCCATGTGATGATGTGCATCAATGCGAGACAGACTATCATTACAGCAGGTGATGGAGCTTTAATACTGTCGAGTTTCTTAAAAATTGTTAAGAAATAAAGATTTATTGAATTGATGATTATTTTTTCTTTTTTTGTATTTTGGTAATTCGACTGAGGTCGAATTCGGATAAACGCGCATTTGATTCAGAGTTGAGTTGAGTTGAATTTGGCGTTCAATACGATTCAGAGTTGAAGTGTCGTTCATGTTTGACGTGTCGTGTTGTCACGTTGTTCACGGCGCGGTTGCGCATGCTGCTGAAGGCGGTGCGCCACACAGGACAGGCGCCAAGGCGCGCGCGGCAGCGCACGCACACCAGGTGGCCGCGCCGGCACTGCGACATGGGCGGGTCCATCCACTTCAGGCACACCGGGCACTCCAGTAGCTGCAGCAGGCTCCGATTAAGATCTTCAACTGTGAGCTGTTCAATCTGTACACTGGCTTGTCTTTTTCTTTTAACGATCATCCTCGACGTGGCGTTCCCATCTTTGTCCCCGCTGGCTTGCGCCTGGTTGGAGACGTCGTCCGCGGGCGGGTTCTCGTCCTCGTCTATCTCCATGGAATCCCCGGCCGCCCGCCCTCCGTCCTCCGACGTCTACTACTACTAATTTACTAACTACTACTACTAATCTCGCCTACGTCGATATCCGGGAGGTCATCGGTGTAGTGGCGTACAAGTCTCGCTCGTTTGTCATTCGCGGTTTGGGTTGGCGTGGGTTTCGGAGCATGGACAGAGTAGAGCTGTCCAAAAAATCGTTCGATCTCAGCTAACACCTCTGGTTTTGAAGCAACCGAATGTCAAAATAGGATTTATTTTCACTGGTTGGTGAAATCTCGGTGAATTCATATAATTACATTCTGTAATGAATTTATCTCGTAAGAAAGTTCCACCTGACACTGCATTCAACAAACTGTTTGCTACTACTTCTGGTATGCTAGCCTGTCCAATTGAAATATTGTACCTACAGGAGATTTTGATCTATTGAAGGAGAAAATGGTTTCGTAGTCTGTTGGACACTGTTCAAAAAAGCATCAATTTGTTTGCGATGTTTTTTTAATCTATTTGGGTGATGGTCAGCTGCGATGTCTTGGTTGCTTTTATGAAGTCCGTTACAATACCCTTTTTTTTTTTGCTATGCTGGGATGACGTCTGTTGATATGTCTATGATTCTAAATCGGAAAAAAATATTTTCGAAATAAAATTCCAACGTTACAG
This sequence comes from Melanargia galathea, assembly GCA_920104075.1. Taxonomy (NCBI): domain Eukaryota; kingdom Metazoa; phylum Arthropoda; class Insecta; order Lepidoptera; family Nymphalidae; genus Melanargia; species Melanargia galathea. The sequence goes on from OV049860.1 coordinate 17,004,167, forward strand.
TAGCGTTTCATTTATGAAAAAGAACTTTTGCTTTTCAAATGTTGTCACACGAGCGTTCATTATTTGTATCCCAAATTAAAATCAAGGGTCAATGGTATCATCTCTCAATCATCATCATCATCTATATCTGTGATGGCCTGACTTTCAAAGTGGTTCAAATTGGTTTTTATCATCTTAAGCACTGACTTCTATTAAAACAAATACTTAGTAAGTAGTCGAGGGCTGTAAAACGTAGTCCAAAGGTTGCAAGTTCCTGTTATGAAATCTCTACATATTGTTTTTTGTTCTGCTGGTCCCCCACCATCCAACGGTAAGGGAGGATTAATTTCGATTGGAGGGGACTCCAATCTGGATTTAATAAACTTTTTCATTTCTTCTTCTTTTATTTTATTTATGAAAACTCTGTAACAGAAGGGTTTTATCAGTTATCAGTAAACAACACTAAATAATACCACAAATACAATCGTTCGCACACCACAGACTTCAACACAGATCACTAATATACTAGTCTAGAGACAGATGGGACAGTGGCAAAAATTGACGGCTAGTTCCGTTGCATTCGCAAAGCGCTAGTGTCGCAAGAAGAAGTGATGGGACACAATCCCACCTTAAAATGTCGATATCGATAGTATAGTGATGTCTCATGACAAACGTTGAAATGGGGTACCATTATATTTTTATTCTTTTTGACATTTTTGGGTTTAAAATAAAACAACTTACTATATTCAATTTTATATTTCTTTTTTCTTAATCTATACGCTTTATATTTATCAAAAGTAATTTTTGAGGAAAGCATATATTTTGTTTCTTAAAGTTTTTCTTACACACCTCTCAAATTATATTTATTTATTACTAGCTTCTTCCCGCGGCTTCGCCCGCGTGAATTTCGATTTTTCACAAATTTCACTGTTAGCTTTAAAAATGACGATACTTCCATACAACATTTCAACCCCCTTTTTAACCCTTTACAGCCCTTTTTTCGCATCAAAAAGTAGCAAAACAAATACTTAGTAAGTAGTCGAGGGCTGTAAAACGTAGTCCAAAGGTTCCGGTAACGTTTTTCGAACACTTATATACGCAGCCGCAAACCACAAAATACGAAACGTCCAATCCTTTACGAGCGTTCAGTTGTGGTCCTCCAGTGACACTTCCATCAGACGCTGTCGCTACGCGGGCGTTCGTACTTCCGACCCAAAGGTCGAGGAGTGTCCATCGACCCTGAAGGCATCAGATCCTCGGGTCGGGGGTGTGGTGTGTTTAGATTGTGTGGGTGCGCGGGTCACCGCCAGACGCGGCGCGGGGAGGGCGGCGCCGCGGGCGACTGTCACCTCGCTGTGCTGGTGGGGCGGAGTCGCCAGCACACGTGGTCAAGGCGCGCCGCGCCAAACTTCGGGCACTGTTCCACGAGGTAGTCCAGCGATTAAGTAGTTTGGCCATCGCACGGGCACGCGTCATCAGCGAGGCGAAAGCGGTGCAGATATTCGCGGTGGGCACCGTGGCCAGTCAACAGCTGCGCTAGGTGGAAATCTACTCTAATGAGCTTCAAGAGCCGGTCGACATCAGATATATTTGGTAGTAGGCTTCGCGTGCGCGAGCTCTGTGACGCGCTGCCGTATCTATTCTGCCATATGGTGCGGTGGCAGACGCGCATTTCGTGCTTCAGGTAGCTGATGGGAAACATGCAGTAGTCGGGCGAGCGATGCAACGCGGCGTCCCGCTTAGCCGCGCGGTCAGTTGCTTCGTTTCCCCGAACGCCGATATGGCCCCTCATCCACGCGATGTGTAGTGTACCTGGGGCAAGCGCTCGGTGCGCGTGCGCAGCGTGGTGAACGTCTGCCACCAGTGGATGTGTATTGCTGCGGCCAGCCAGCGCATATGCTGCGGCGCGTGAATCCGGGAAAATTTTTGTTTTTTCGGATACAAGCCAGTGGCCCAGAGGCAGGCGCGCTGAATGGCCAACTGCTCGGCCTGGAACACGGAGCAGCTAGCATGGAGTATAAATTGGCGCACGATTGCGGCGCGGTGCGGGATCCAGTGCACAAAAGTAGCGCCAACCGCTCCGTGCTCCAGTTTACTGCCGTCGGTGTAAATGTGTATTAGATAAAATCTTCTGTGAAGAATGCTTGTTTCATTATCAGGATTCAGGTTTTTCTCGCTGTGCTGGTGGGGCTGAGTCGCCAGCACCGCACGCGGCCCGTGCTGTAGGCCGTGTAGATAGTATGGGTGGCGGTACATGCAGCGAGTGCGTGCGGGACGTCGGGCAGCGGCGCGGGGAGGGCGGCGCCGCGGGCGACTGTCACCTCGCTGTGCTGGTGGGGCTGAGTCGCCAGCACCGCACGCGGCCCGTGCTGTAGGCCGTGTAGATGGTATGGGTGGCGGTACATGCAGCGAGTGCGTGCGGGACGTCGGGCAGCGGCGCGGGGAGGGCGGCGCCGCGGGCGACTGTCACCTCGCTGTGCTGGTGGGGCTGAGTCGCCAGCACCGCACGCGGCCCGTGCTGTAGGCCGTGTAGATGGTATGGGTGGCGGTACATGCAGCGAGTGCGTGCGGGACGTCGGGCAGCGGCGCGGGGAGGGCGGCGCCGCGGGCGACTGTCACCTCGCTGTGCTGGTGGGGCTGAGTCGCCAGCACCGCACGCGGCCCGTGCTGTAGGCCGTGTAGATAGTATGGGTGGCGGTACATGCAGCGAGTGCGTGCGCGACGTCGGGCAGCGGCGCGGGGAGGGCGGCGCCGCGGGCGACTGTCACCTCGCTGTGCTGGTGGGGCTGAGTCGCCAGCACCGCACGCGGCCCGTGCTGTAGGCCGTGTAGATAGTATGGGTGGCGGTACATGCAGCGAGTGCGTGCGGGACGTCGGGCAGCGGCGCGGGGAGGGCGGCGCCGCGGGCGACTGTCACCTCGCTGTGCTGGTGGGGCTGAGTCGCCAGCACCGCACGCGGCCCGTGCTGTAGGCCGTGTAGATAGTATGGGTGGCGGTACATGCAGCGAGTGCGTGCGGGACGTCGGGCAGCGGCGCGGGGAGGGCGGCGCCGCGGGCGACTGTCACCTCGCTGTGCTGGTGGGGCTGAGTCGCCAGCACCGCACGCGGCCCGTGCTGTAGGCCGTGTAGATAGTATGGGTGGCGGTACATGCAGCGAGTGCGTGCGGGACGTCGGGCAGCGGCGCGAGGAGGGCGGCGCCGCGGGCGACTGTCACCTCGCTGTGCTGGTGGGGCTGAGTCGCCAGCACCGCACGCGGCCCGTGCTGTAGGCCGTGTAGATAGTATGGGTGGCGGTACATGCAGCGAGTGCGTGCGGGACGTCGGGCAGCGGCGCGGGGAGGGCGGCGCCGCGGGCGACTGTCACCTCGCTGTGCTGGTGGGGCTGAGTCGCCAGCACCGCACGCAGCCCGTGCTGTAGGCCGTGTATAGAGTATGGGCTGCGGTACATGCAGCGAGTGCGTGCGGGACGTTGAACGACGTTGACGTTGGCTATTTAAAAATGAAGACGGTTAAAATAACCATTTCACCTAAGTTATTAGGATTAACGTTATTTGCTACAGCATCTTGAAGATGGATGTAGTTATCTGGCCTTAATTTGGTTTGATTCAATGATATAATATCGTAATCGTTCGCTTTCAACTTCTACGTACATGTCAACATAAAACTGATTGGCAGTTGTCTGCATCGTGATTCGTGATATTATTACATTAAAAATATTATATATAATTTTTAATATTATAAATAAGATAAGCAAAGTTCCCGAATTACATCCCTCCTCTCCTCTCTTGCAAGTTCCTGTATGAAATCTCTACATATTGTTTTTTGTTCTGCTGGTCCCCCACCATCCAACGGTAAGGGAGGATTAATTTCGATTGGAGGGGACTCCAATCGGGATTTAATAAACTATAGGACGATAGCACGTTGGATCCATCTTGCTGCCCTTGCCCTTATATAGGGGGCATACCTTAACTTGCTTAAACGGTTTTGGGTAGATGCCTTCCCTAATACACCTATTGAAGAGTATTTCTAAAGGTCGACTTACAGTATCGCTTATAGATGTCAATAAATTTGTAGATATGTCATATAGGTCTTTCATGGGCTTTCTAGCTACTTTTTTATTTATAATTTTATAAATTTCTCCTGCTGTAAATAATCTAAATCGCATGAAACGATCTGAATAAGCGCGAGCGTTGATTAAAATGTCTTTCGAGGTATAGATGTTAGGTGAGGGCGCTTCACAAGCGGCGGCAGCGTTAATGAATTGTTTATTTAGGTAATTAACTAATTCTTGTTTTGATTTAAAATCTTCACCGTCAGTATTTTTCACAATATCAACGAAGTCCTGTGTAGGTTTATTAGTTTTTCCCGACTCGCAGTTCACAATCCTCCACATCGTTTTTGTGGTGTTTGGATCATCATTTATCATCTTATTATAATATTTGGCTCTTTCTAATGTCAATTTATTATTGTACAAATCTAAAAAGTCATTAAATTTTCCTTGTAATGAAATGTCAAAAGGAAATTTAATTTTAATGTCTGATATTGTATTTAGTAAATCATAAAGGTCCGTAATTTCTTTCGTGACCCAGGATTTATTATAACCTATTCTAAGTGTTTTTTTCCTGAATGAAAAACAGATGTCAAATTTATTTTTCAGTATGTTAATAAAAGAGGTTGCCAACGCTTCCGCCGATGGCTTTAATCGTACCAAGTCATTCCAATCTACGCTAGCGACCGCCTCTGCGAAGTTCACACTAGCAGCGTCGGTATAGTAGTAGTCCACAGAGAGCTTTTCCAATTGAAGTGAAATCAGTGTATCATTTGCTTCGTTGACTGTATTCAGGAAGGCTCTTGCATCCTGCAAACAAAGTGAAATCAGTGTGTCATTTGTATCGTTGACTGTATTCAGGAAGGCTCTTGCATCCTGCAAACAAAGTGAAATCAGTGTATCATTTGTATCGTTGACTGTATTCAGGAAGGCTCTTGCATCCTGCAAACAAAGTGAAATCAGTGTGTCATTTGTATCGTTGACTGTATTCAGGAAGGCTCTTGCATCCTGCAAACAAAGTGAAATCAGTGTATCATTTGCTTCGTTGACTGTATTTAGGAAGGCTCTTGCATCCTGCAAACAAAGTGAAATCAGTGTGTCATTTGCTTCGTTGACTGTATTTAGGAAGGCTCTTGCATCCTGCAAACAAAGTGAAATCAGTGTGTCATTTGTTTCGTTGACTGTATTTAGAAAGGCTCTTGCATCCTGCAAACAAAGTGAAATCAGTGTGTCATTTGTTTCGTTGACTGTATTCAGGAAGGCTCTTGCATCCTGCAAACAAAGTGAAATCAGTGTATCATTTGCTTCGTTGACTGTATTTAGGAAGGCTCTTGCATCCTGCAAACAAAGTGAAATCAGTGTGTCATTTGTTTCGTTGACTGTATTTAGAAAGGCTCTTGCATCCTGCAAACAAAGTGAAATCAGTGTGTCATTTGTTTCGTTGACTGTATTTAGGAAGGCTCTTGCATCCTGCAAACAAAGTGAAATCAGTGTGTCATTTGCTTCGTTGACTGTATTCAGGAAGGCTCTTGCATCCTGCAAACAAAGTGAAATCAGTGTGTCATTTGTTTCGTTGACTGTATTTAGAAAGGCTCTTGCATCCTGCAAACAAAGTGAAATCCGTGTATCATTTGCTTCGTTGACTGTATTCAGGAAGGCTCTTGCATCCTGCAAACAAAGTGAAATCAGTGTGTCATTTGCTTCGTTGACTGTATTTAGGAAGGCTCTTGCATCCTGCAAACAAAGTGAAATCAGTGTGTCATTTGTTTCGTTGACTGTATTTAGAAAGGCTCTTGCATCCTGCAAACAAAGTGAAATCAGTGTATCATTTGCTTCGTTGACTGTATTTAGGAAGGCTCTTGCATCCTGCAAACAAAGTGAAATCAGTGTGTCATTTGCTTCGTTGACTGTATTCAGGAAGGCTCTTGCATCCTGCAAACAAAGTGAAATCAGTGTGTCATTTGTTTCGTTGACTGTATTCAGGAAGGCTCTTGCATCCTGCAAACAAAGTGAAATCAGTGTATCATTTGCTTCGTTGACTGTATTTAGGAAGGCTCTTGCATCCTGCAAACAAAGTGAAATCAGTGTGTCATTTGCTTCGTTGACTGTATTCAGGAAGGCTCTTGCATCCTGCAAACAAAGTGAAATCAGTGTATCATTTGCTTCGTTGACTGTATTTAGAAAGGCTCTTGCATCCTGCAAACAAAGTGAAATCAGTGTTCCGCCGTTTCTCCGCCGCTTCCAAACTGACCGCTAAGTTGTAGGCCCTTGTGAAGTCTAATTTACTTTCGGCGAACAGCCGCTGACGTATGGTCTCGCTTTTGATTCCGCACACCAACTGATCACGTAAACTTTCCTGTAATCCACTGCCAAATTCGCATGTTTTTGACATCTTTTTCAACACCGCTACATAATCTGCGATACTTTCGGTCTCGCCTTGCTTCCTATGCCGAAATTTATAACGTTCTGCCAGCTCACTCGGCTTCGGTTGCAGGTGGTTAGTCATAATCGCCGTTAGGTCATTAAACGATTTTGTGTTCGGTTTGTCCGGAGTGCACAAGCTTACCAATAATTCATAACTCTCCGCTCCCATAACTGTTATTAACGTAGGAACTTGTAATGCTGGTTCGATCTTGTTGACTAAAAAATATTGTTCCAAGCGTTCCACGTATAGTTTCCAGTTATCACTTTGCACTTTAAATTCCGATATTTTTCCAATAGACATTTTGCACAACACACAATATACACTTTTATGGTTCGAATTACACTATTATGGTTCGAAAATAATCCTCGTCGCCACTTTAATGTTTGGATCTAGGGAATAAAACGATCAGTTACGTTGTCCAGTTTATTGCGGAAAGGCCGCTCGATACCGTGACGTGCGGTTGGTGTTTTGTATGCCTACCTACATTACAGTAAACATTATAAAAATGTTGCATTTGCAACAAAACACTTCTGTGTAGACGCACCAAAAACTTCACAACAATTTACTCTCAACATTTTTTTTTTGTTTTTTAACATTCTAAGAGTAATAATTGACAACATAAATCATTATTTTTACAAACACGGAATGAGAATCCTTACATCCATTATTTTATTGTATCGTAAAATAGTAACATTATGTACATAATATACTATTGTTGGTCATATCGGAAATTACCTGGCAATTTGTAAGCATAAGATCAAACGAGGATTCTGTAATCTTTATTTACATTTTGAAGTTAAACTTTGACAGGTCTTGTCGCTGTCAAGTGTCACATGACAATATGAGTTCCGCGTTTGGTTACATTTTCTATTTCATTAAATTCATTATTTTATTAAGGGCCATATGAACATGCTAGTATCCGAAAATATAAAGTTAAAGATCCACAAACGACACAGATAAGAACCAGTTCCTATATTCAGTCTAGGGGCTGTCCATTCATCACGTGATGTTTTTTTTAACATTTTTTAACCCCTCCCTCCCACATGGTGATACGTGGTGAGGTTTAAGTCTATACCCCACCCCCCACCAAAAATCACGTGTATTTTTAGTACCTAACTGACTTAATGGTTCACCCATTAAGTCTTACACTGTGACTGTCAGAATTTTAAACTCAAGCTCCTAGATCACATTGCTCACGTGTATGGGTGACTGTCTATGCGCACGCCATGTGATGATGTGCATCAATGCGAGACAGACTATCATTACAGCAGCTGATGGAGCTTTAATACTGTCGAGTTTCTTAAAAATAGTTAAGAAATAAAGATTTATTGAATTGATGATTATTTCTTCCTTTTTTGTATTTTTGTAATTCGACTGAGGTCGAATTCGAATAAACGCGCATTTGATTCAGAGTTGAGTTGAATTTGGCGTTCAATACGATTCAGAGTTGAAGTGTCGTTCATGTTTGACGTGTCGTGTTGTCACGTTGTTCACGGCGCGGTTGCGCATGCTGCTGAAGGCGGTGCGCCACACAGGACAGGCGCCAAGGCGCGCGCGGCAGCGCACGCACACCAGGTGGCCGCGCCGGCACTGCGACATGGGCGGGTCCATCCACTTCAGGCACACCGGGCACTCCAGTAGCTGCAGCAGGCTCCGATTAAAATCTTCAACTGTGAGCTGTTCAATCTGTACACTGGCTTGTCTTTTTCTTTTAACGATCATCCTCGACGTGGCGTTCCCATCTTTGTCCCCGCTGGCTTGCGCCTGGTTGGAGACGTCGTCCGCGGGCGGGTTCTCGTCCTCGTCTATCTCCATGGAATCCCCGGCCGCCCGCCCTCCGTCCTCCGACGTCTACTACTACTAATTTACTAACTACTACTACTAATCTCGCCTACGTCGATATCCGGGAGGTCATCGGTGTAGTTGCGCACAAGTCCATCTGTCTACGGAACCCTACACTGCGCGTGGCCCGCCACGCACTTGGCCGGTTTTTGAATTTCTTTACGAAACACGCCACTTCGTAGATATATATATACATGGTAACGTTAATAATTTGAGTGTTTTAAAAAGTGGCTTGCATGATTGCATTGGATCTTTATTACAAATTGCCCGGATGCACTTTTTCTGAATTAAGAAAACTATTCATTTAGCTCATCGCCACTCACTAATTGAGTTGTTTTAGAAGTTGCATCTCCTAACATATTTTCCGATGTTGAAACTAATTTGAACCCGAATAATATTCTGAGGGACTCTTGCCTGTCGCTTTACTCACAGTCGTATTCATACCTCACTGAATATCTCCTATGTGTAATCATCCCATGTATTTTCGTTTTTGCCGTGACATTTTGTGCTCAATGCATCAGATATAGTTCGATTGAACCTCTCAACCTGCCCGATGGCTCTAGAAGTGGCTACCGCGTTTAATATGTTTTATGTTCAATTTCTCTGTAAATTCTTTAAACTTTAGATGTATTAAATTGTCACCTAGAAGACTTCGGATCATTCCCACCGAAGTGCTTAGTTCTCGAATTCGTATTGATGATAAGATCTTTTTATCTTGACTAATCTTAGACTTGTCAAAATCGCGACTTTGTTTAATAGACTGGAAGTAATTAAGAACCTCCTCTGGCTCTTGACACTTGGCTGCCTTCGCACCTAATCTCAAGGAACGATCCTCAATCCCGTAGAGCAAACAATCAACGGCACGCTTCCCGAAAATCTCGCAACGGTTTAACAGATTAAATTTTTCATAATAGTGCAGTTCTAACGTTTCGTTATATTTCACGCGTTTTTTTAACACTTCGGTAAGCAATTCTGCAAAATCGTCACTACTAGGAAAATAATCAATTAATTTAATTTTCTACTTAGGTCACGAAAACGACATTGACGGTAAGGCTTGGTGGCTGGTACCATATACGAGCAATAGCTACAAGTCTAGGCAGCGCATAATGCATAACCTGATCATCACCCCAACGATATAGCTTCGCACATTCGTCGACCTTATTAAGCCACATGTGGATCGTGTGGTCCTTGACCATAGGATCAAATTCGGGAATAACGTTACCTAGCAAAAAGCTGTGATAGCCTAGTGGTTAGGACGACCGACTTCTAATCGGAGGTCGTGGGTTCGATCCGGGGCATTGTAACTGAACTAACGACCTTATGAAAATCTATACCCTTTAAATTCCTATAGACCTCTCTAAAGATTATGCTTTTTAAATAATTTCTTTATAGTGGCACGTGAACGATAGTGGTAGAACCCTTTATAATGTTGTGTCCATATCAACCCAAGAACTTTTAGAGCGTCAGAAGTAATGAGTTCAATTGACTTAGACGATTTAATCTAGTTCGTGTATTGAAGTGTCGGTTCCTGCTTAGTTTTATTATAAAATATGTTAGCGATCAAGCTATGGTTAATAGTGACTTTGTTTGTTATTTCGAGATCATACAATCAATAGTGGGATGACACACTTTTAGTTCGAATGAAGATTAACTCCTTTCCCTAATGGGGAAGAAGTTCGTCAAGGCATCATTCATACTTTTAGCAATAAAAAATATGAATGAAGGTTGTTAGCTCCCGTCACGCCAACAACGATGAGCCCCTACCTTTTGTGGTACTCTAGTATCGCATACAGAGTTAGTCTAGACATACCAGCAAACATTGCCCCCCCCCCCCCCCTCACACCCAGGCATCATCCCAAAGAGTTGTTTTTTAACCGTGGTTGTCTCCACAAGACTTTTTTATAGTGGTGTGCACCACTTAAGACCTTTGTTTAGAGTGTTTAAGTTCCACTATGTTTGTTAAGTCATTAGTGAAGAGCGAGGTTCGCTGCAGTACGTATGATGTAGGTTTGTTATTATCATGGAAGCAAGCTCGAGGCAAAGCTTACTGAGGTATATCAGTTATATGTCCATAGTAAAGGAGGAAATCCTTTGCAGTAATTATTGGTATTTGTCAGTCAAGGAAGTGCAAGACTCACTGTGGTAAAATAGTAGAACTATTTACACAGGCCTTAGAACTCAACACAACATCCAACCACTTCCTCAAGCAGTCCTATCAACTCACGCCCCAAGCATATAACGCCTTGAACGTGCATCGACCAGACCACTCGCAAATGTAGTTATTGTTACGTGCTGGGGTTCGAAGATTTGGAATAAAACACCTGGTGACCCTTGATCAGACTTTATTCTGCACTTCCGTATTCCACTTGGTACTCCTGATCTTCTTGTAGACTTCCACTTCACGTTTGTTCGCTTCCAATCCTCTTCGCTTGTGATCGCTTCCTTCGCTTGTACTTCGCTCGGTTCTCAGAACTGAACTGCCCTCCGTCAGCTCGCCGGTCCCTTTATATACCCGTTACCGCGTGACTAAGCGTTTTCTAGAAAGTTCCACCCCTATCGATGTTTATTCCAGAACCCGCGTTTTTGTTTGTTTACATCATGGGTTGTTTACATCGATGGGTGATTAGGTATTTATTAGGTGACGAGCAATTATGAACCTTAATGCTCTAGAAATAAGGTTCATTCGTAACACTGCCCCCCTCTTAGCGATGCTCGTCCCGAGCATCACTGTTGCTTCCGTAATGTTTTGCCAAGCGGTCGATGTGCACAACCTTAAATTTTCCCCTTGGTTGACGTTGAATCCTATACGTGACGTCGTTAATACGGGTAACCACTTTGTATGGACCCTCCCATCTGGTTTGCAATTTTGGAGATTTCCCTTTTCGACGAGTCGGATTATGCAGCCAGACTAAGGCACCTTCCTCGAATCCGCTCGTGTTCGATTTCCGGTCGTATCTGGTTTTCATGTTCTCACTCGATTGCAATCCGTTTTCTCGAACTGTAGCATGTATTTCCCGCATTTTCTCTCTCAGATTGGCGACGTAGTCTTGTACGGTACAAGGTTCATCCGGTGACCCTCCCATCAATAAGTCTACTGGTAACCGTAGTTCCCTGCCATAATTGACTAACGCCGGAGTTGCCTTTGTGCTCTCATGCTCTGCAGTCCTGTAGGCGAGGAGAAACAGTGGAATGTACCTGTCCCAGTCTCTTTGGTGGGCGTCAACCAACTTTGCCAAATGCCTTTCAAGCGTCTGATTGAATCTTTCAACCATTCCGTCAGACTGCGGGTGGTATGCAGTTGTGCGTGTCTTATGCAGACCTAAAATTTTGCATACTTCCTGAAACACTTGCGATTCAAAGTTCCTTCCTTGGTCTGAGTGGATTTCCAATGGTACACCAAAGCGACATATAACCTCCTCAACGAGCTTAGTTGCAACAGTTGTAGCTTCCTGGTTAGGTATCGCGAATACTTCCGGCCACTTAGTGAAGTAGTCCATAACAACCATGAAGTATTTGTTCCCTGATTCAGTCACAGGGAATGGTCCGGCTACATCAATAGCTATACGATCCCACTTCTGACACCAATTGTTACGTGCTGGGGTTCGAAGATTTGGAATAAAACACCTGGTGACCCTTGATCAGACTTTATTCTGCACTTCCGTATTCCACTTGGTACTCCTGATCTTCTTGTAGACTTCCACTTCACGTTTGTTCGCTTCCAATCCTCTTCGCTTGTGATCGCTTCCTTCGCTTGTACTTCGCTCGGTTCTCAGAACTGAACTGCCCTCCGTCAGCTCGCCGGTCCCTTTATATACCCGTTACCGCGTGACTAAGCGTTTTCTAGAAAGTTCCACCCCTATCGATGTTTATTCCAGAACCCGCGTTTTTGTTTGTTTACATCATGGGTTGTTTACATCGATGGGTGATTAGGTATTTATTAGGTGACGAGCAATTATGAACCTTAATGCTCTAGAAATAAGGTTCATTCGTAACATTATCATTTGTCATGAAAGAGTAAGGCTCGCTGTGTTCGCCGGCCTGGAACCCAACCTAACTTCCAACAATGTCAGAAGTTATGACTGAGCGAGGCTACGCAGCGTTTATCACCGGCCTGAAACCCAACCTAACATCTAACTGAATGTCAGACGTCAAGGCCAAGCGAGGCTTCTCAGCGATAAATGGTCCACAGGTCTAACTCAACCTTATAATAAATAGTTCGAAATTTGTTAATAATAATACGAAGTGCTGTCACCACGGAGTGGTGACGAACTCCAATAAATGTATCAGAGCAAGTTCGAATTAGTATATGTGATCGTCTGTCGCCATCTCAAAGAGAGGGTTCACAAGGCATTCCAGACGCCGGGATCCATTCCTCTGTACAGCAACAAATGATAGTGTATCGCCCCTAGTATTGATATATGAACGCAAGTCGCTATGTTCAGAGAGGTGCACAAGCACTTGCGCTAGTCTTCCTCTCATGAATAGCGCCCAAGCGTATAATTAGTTTAACACATAAAATATGATTAATATATCTGATCGTCTGTCGCTATCTCAAGGAAAAGAGTACACAAAGCATCTCAGACACCAAGGCTCCCCTACTCTAATCAGCAACAAAATGATAGTGTATCGCCCCAGCATTGATATATGAACGCTAGTCGCCATGTCAAAAAAGGTTCACAAAACACTTTAATGTGCTAGGGCTCCCTTCAATGAATAGCGCCAAAGCGTAAGATTCGTATAGCACTTTAAACAGATTTTGTTATTCGCCCCTATAAGCATTTCAATACTTATTCCACACCAATGTAAATTATATTATTCACTGAGCATGTGCTCGTTTCTACTATTACAATTTGTTAGTCTCAAATTCGGTTCGCAGAGCTTTGTTTATACGCGAGCTCGACTACTCGTCACTATTGACGCTCGCAGCCGCGGCCGCTGTGGTCCCTCTTACCTAGCGGACGACTACAAAACAGCGCTAACGACACGAAAATCAAAGTTTATAAAAATTGTTAATTTTATGATCCCATGTGAGAGTACATCCTTATACTTAATTAATGAACCCATTTTGATGAGATTCAAACAAAAAAAATTGTACTATCGAACCATATACTTTTAATAATAATATTTATTTAGTATGGAATATTGGGTCGTTACAGCATGCACCTCTAACTTTTCGGAGTATTGTGCGTTTTAAGTATTTAAATATGCACATCAACAATGTCTAGGGATATTTTGTATAAAGTTCTGAAACTCGAAAAATATTAATCGGTTTTAAATTATTTTAATGAAAGCTTATTTTGTAGACCATATTAAATGATTCTAAATTTGAATTTGAAAAAATAAATTGAAAACAAATGATTTGTGCGGCATAATTGTAGCGAAGTTCGAAAGGAGAATGATCAAAAATCTATGGGTGTATAACCCAGTCGTTTACAAGCATGTTGTATGCACAATTTATTGCAGATTTATTCCTGATAATCAAACACACCATTTTAATACCTCTAGGACTTGTCGTTTTTGAATAAATCTAAGTTTAAGTTTAAAAATGATTCTAGGTTATGTGTAGTTTATAATTGTTAAACTAGTAAGGAAAGCCGTGTATCGTTCCTGCCGATTTGAATTGTTTGTTTAGCGCGCACTATACTTATCATATATATACCTGTTCAACGATATCCAATGCAAAAACAATAAACCATAATATAATTAATATTGGTCTCCGCTGCGCCACAATAAACATTCAAAATGTAAACATAGTAGACGTCACTAGCGTCACACAACTAAAACAATGACATGTCACATTGACATCTTGAAATAAGTTTCGTTACACAAAATCAAGAAGGTTGTAGTTATATTATATTCCATTGCACAAAACGCAACGTAGTTAAAACAATATTGTAACAAAATAATAATATTAATTATTACTTATTTACTTTAAGCGTATATTTGTACTATTTACAACAAATAACAAATAAAATAATGTATTTAAATAATTAATATCCGATATTTTAAATGAAATATTTTTTTAAAATAACAAACCTCTTTTTATTTGGGCATGTTGGTATGCGTAGAATGTAATGCAAATGGCCGTCAGACTTAAACGGGAAGTTGAAAAGACGGTTTAATTCCTTTTTTATTACATTTTTTTATCGTGAAGTGTAGCATTAATAATTATTAATTTTCAAATTGTCATATATTCGTAAGATAATTTTTAATAAATTACATTTTGTGTAAATGTTTGGGTCAGGGGTGGTCATTCTCCTTTCAATTGACCTAACCCAGTTTTTGGTATATTTTTGTATCAAATGAAAGTTTCAATGAAAATTATTGGTTAATTTCTAATTTATGCAACTGTATGCATCATGCAGAGGCGCCATTTAACAAGAGACGAAATGTTAAGGGCAGTAGGTACGCTCCAAACTGGGGCTCCTCAACGAAGTATTGCCGAGGCGATTGAAACAAGAAAAAACGTGATATCAAGGTTGTGGTCACGTTATTGCACCACTGGTGAAGTGGCTGAACGGCACCCAGGCGAGAAGCGCATAACCGCCCGAAGACAGGACCGATTTTCGCAAATGACCGCGAGAAGATAACCAAATGCTACAGCCATGCAGTTGGTTTAAAGGCTCCAGTCAGACCACCATTTGCTTGTCAGTGACGAAACTGTGAGGAGAAGACTGCACGAGGCTAACCTTCATGCTCGCAGGCCGCTTCGTACTCCAGCACTACGCAGAGGAAATCGTGGACGAAGATTACAGTGGGCTCGCGAACATTTGCTCTAGGAAGATAACTAGTGGTCTGTAGTGCTGTTTACCGATGAGTCCCGATTCGGATTTCATCCTGATTTACGAAGAGTACGTGTATGGCGAGCTCCTGGTCGTGACAACCGTCTGCGACACCGTCAGGAAGTCCAGCCATACCACGGCAAAACAATTATGGTTTGGGCGGGAATTCGTATCGATGGAAGAACAGATCTCGTTTGGATCAGAAACACCATGACTTCTGAAAAATACCGTAATCAGGTGCTAGCACCAATAATCTATCCCCATCGACTGCAAATGGACCAAGTTTTCACGCTCATGCACGACAAAGCCCGTTCGCACACTGCGCGAGTGGTGACCAGCTGGCTACAAGAGCACGATGTGTCGATCTTAGACTGGCCCGCTGAATCACCAGACCTAAACCCCATAGAGCACGCATGGGACATGCTCCAAAGAAGGGCTTTGAGGAGTTTTCCTCCGAACATTGCGACTGCAAAGCAACTTTTTTTGCATCTTAGCAGGACCTGGGACAATATCCCACAGCAAGACTTTGATAACTTGATTCAAAGCATGAAAAGCCGTTGTAGGACCGTAGTTAACGTCCATGGGTGGTTTACTGACTACTAATTTTAAATAATTTTTCACGTAACTGCAAAAAACCTGATAATTTTGCTAAAATTATATTTTTTCTTAAAAAGACATCTATCCTTAAGTTTACCATCATTTCACTTTTTGTCTTTATTTCAATAAAAAATTATTTACACAAAAAAACTAATTCTGTTTTATTCTAAAAGATAGTCTGATAAATAGGCTTTACAAAAATATATACATATTGTATGTTAGTTATAACCAATTTTGAATAAATTGAGAAAATCAGAATATCCCTAGACAGTGTTGATGTGTGTATCACTTGCTTTAACGGTGAAGGAAAACATCGTGAGGAAACCTGCATGCCTGAGAGTTCTCCATAACGTTCTCAAAGGTGTGTGAAGTCTGCCAATCCGCTTGGCCAGCGTGGTAGACTAAGGCCAAAACCCTTCTCACTCTGAGAGGAGACTCGTGCTCTGTAGTGAGCCGGTAATGGGTTGATCATGAGTTACCTAGCATCGGGAATGGCTTCGCAATCCATAAAGATTTAATTAATTTGTTCAAATATGACTGAGTCCCACTGTTAGCAAACATAGATTTGTTTAACTGGATGTTTTGATTCGTCACTTACTGCGATGTTTATTGAGCTACTTCGGTCCACTCCTCACTACGATTTACTTTATTTACGATTTTGTCGATGCCGCCCTTCGTTCCGTGTTCAAGATCGACTCCCCTTGTCGTAGTCATTCGAATTGCTAGTCCTATTGCCATGCCGCCTGCACCATTTCTTCTTACTCCGGCGATTCTCACTGGCCTCATTGTCATCGCGATGTTTTGTGTTTTCAACGTCCAGATTTAAACATCACCGGCTCCTATGCGATTTAATACTATCACGGTCCATACCTACTAACTAATATTCTCCAAAAATTGTGGGTGTGCTGCATCAATCCCACTTCTGAGTTGTAGGAGCTCAGCCTCAACTCAGAAATGAAACGATGATTGCTTGGTTTTACTTCGATATAATTATTAAATTAAATAATATTTGCCCTCTATTCGACAATTCGTTTTAATCAGCCCAAAAATCCTAAGTCAACGTATTAATATTATTCATCCTCTTAGTAATGGGTACCTGTCAATGCCTGACTTTTTTATAACCATGGCAGCCAACAGGTACTCGTCACTGATCCAACCAACATCCGCGAATACAATTATAGTGGAAGGCTTACAATATTAACGAAGCTAACTTTAAAATTATTTTTCATAAAGTCATACGACTACCATCAAATTGAATTTCATTTCTTAATTCCACGAAAAGCTTTGTCAACTTGAAATTTGTTTTTTTACAGTGTAAAATTGTTATATCTTTCTTCGAACTACACCCAGATCAGAATTATCTAAATTATATTTGGTCTCTGATCTCTTTGTTTTTTTCTTTCCTGGTGTTACAATTTCTGCGTGTTTTCCTTCTGCAATGATTCTCCGAACGGAACGTTCAGAAACGCCTGAAATAATCAATTACGATGTCATGAACACAAACAAGCAAAGTCATGAACAAAAACACAAATAGTCCACATTAATTAGTTACAATATAATATTATATTTTATTTTTATAATTATTGAGAGGCTTGCATTTTGATTAGTAAAAGGCCTTATGGTTTAAATGCATAGGGAAAATTTTGCATGAAGCTGATAATACTTACCAGTCATTGCTGCTACCCTCGCATAAATGACATTTAGCGGTATAATTGGTTGCTTTTTCTTACATTCTTGAGCACAAAACGAATGTACATTTATAATTATATCTCTAGCACTTTTTTTAATCAAACCTTTTTAAGGGTTTTTTTAATGTTTTGAATAAGATACCGCTATTTGGAAAAGTTCATTAGATGCGTATTTTTGAGCTAAGTATCCGATGCCATAAAAATCAAGAAAACTATTATTTTTGAGATACCACTTTTGCGCTTAGCACGGCAGGGCCTGAACCACTGGTTCAACCTGCACCGTGACATTCATCTCCTTCAATGGCCGGCTCTGTCTGCTGGTTCGGATACGATTGAAAATTTGTAAGACTTAATGGTTCAATTAAGTCTTACACTGTGACTGTCAGAATAAAATAAACTCAAGCTCCTAGCTCCTACATTGCTCACGTGTATGGGTGACTGTCTATGCGCACGCCATGTGATGATGTGCATCAATGCGAGACAGACTATCATTACAGCAGCTGATGGAGCTTTAATACTGTCGAGTTTCTTAAAAATAGTTAAGAAATAAAGATTTATTGAATTGATGATTATTTCTTCCTTTTTTGTATTTTTGTAATTCGACTGAGGTCGAATTCGGATAAACGCGCATTTGATTCAGAGTTGAGTTGAATTTGGCGTTCAATACGATTCAGAGTTGAAGTGTCGTTCATGTTTGACGTGTCGTGTTGTCACGTTCTTCACGGCGCGGTTGCGCATGCTGCTGAAGGCGGTGCGCCACACAGGACAGGCGCCAAGGCGCGCGCGGCAGCGCACGCACACCAGGTGGCCGCGCCGGCACTGCGACATGGGCGGGTCCATCCACTTCAGGCACACCGGGCACTCCAGTAGCTGCAGCAGGCTCCGATTAAGATCTTCAACTGTGAGCTGTTCAATCTGTACACTGGCTTGTCTTTTTCTTTTAACGATCATCCTCTTTGTGGCGTTCCCATCTTTGTCCCCGCTGGCTTGCGCCTGGTTGGAGACGTCGTCCGCGGGCGGGTTCTCGTCCTCGTCTATCTCCATGGAATCCCCGGCCGCCCGCCCTCCGTCCTCCGACGTCTACTACTACTAATTTACTAACTACTACTACTAATCTCGCCTACGTCGATATCCGGGAGGTCATCGGTGTAGTGGCGCACAAGTCTCGCTCGTTTGTCATTCGCGGTTTGGGTTGGCGTGGGTTTCGGAGCATGGACAGAGTAGAGCTGTCCAAAAAATCGTTCGATCTCAGCTAACACCTCTGGTTTTGAAGCAACCGAATGTCAAAATAGGATTTATTTTCACTGGTTGGTGAAATCTCGGTGAATTCATATAATTACATTCTGTAATGAATTTATCTCGTAAGAAAGTTCCACCTGACACTGCATTCAACAAACTGTTTGCTACTACTTCTGGTATGCTAGCCTGTCCAATTGAAATATTGTACCTACAGGAGATTTTGATCTATTGAAGGAGAAAATGGTTTCGTAGTCTGTTGGACACTGTTCAAAAAAGCATCAATTTGTTTGCGATGTTTTTTTAATCTATTTGGGTGATGGTCAGCTGCGATGTCTTGGTTGCTTTTATGAAGTCCGTTACAATACCCTTTTTTTTTTGCTATGCTGGGATGACGTCTGTTGATATGTCTATGATTCTAAATCGGAAAAAAATATTTTCGAAATAAAATTCCAACGTTACAGTAGCGTTTCATTTATGAAAAAGAACTTTTGCTTTTCAAATGTTGTCACACGAGCGTTCATTATTTGTATCCCAAATTAAAATCAAGGGTCAATGGTATCATCTCTCAATCATCATCATCATCTATATCTGTGATGGCCTGACTTTCAAAGTGGTTCAAATTGGTTTTTATCATCTTAAGCACTGACTTCTATTAAAACAAATACTTAGTAAGTAGTCGAGGGCTGTAAAACGTAGTCCAAAGGTTGCAAGTTCCTGTTATGAAATCTCTACATATTGTTTTTTGTTCTGCTGGTCCCCCCCATCCAACGGTAAGGGAGGATTAATTTCGATTGGAGGGGACTCCAATCGGGATTTAATAAACTTTTTCATTTCTTCTTCTTTTATTTTATTTATGAAAACTCTGTAACAGAAGGGTTTTATCAGTTATCAGTAAACAACACTAAATAATACCACAAATACAATCGTTCGCACACCACAGACTTCAACACAGATCACTAATATACTAGTCTAGAGACAGATGGGACAGTGGCAAAAATTGACGGCTAGTTCCGTTGCATTCGCAAAGCGCTAGTGTCGCAAGAAGAAGTGATGGGACACAATCCCACCTTAAAATGTCGATATCGATAGTATAGTGATGTCTCATGACAAACGTTGAAATGGGGTACCATTATATTTTTATTCTTTTTGACATTTTTGGGTTTAAAATAAAACAACTTACTATATTCAATTTTATATTTCTTTTTTCTTAATCTATACGCTTTATATTTATCAAAAGTAATTTTTGAGGAAAGCATATATTTTGTTTCTTAAAGTTTTTCTTACACACCTCTCAAATTATATTTATTTATTACTAGCTTCTTCCCGCGGCTTCGCCCGCGTGAATTTCGATTTTTCACAAATTTCACTGTTAGCTTTAAAAATGACGATACTTCCATACAACATTTCAACCCCCTTTTTAACCCTTTACAGCCCTTTTTTCGCATCAAAAAGTAGCAAAACAAATACTTAGTAAGTAGTCGAGGGCTGTAAAACGTAGTCCAAAGGTTCCGGTAACGTTTTTCGAACACTTATATACGCAGCCGCAAACCACAAAATACGAAACGTCCAATCCTTTACGAGCGTTCAGTTGTGGTCCTCCAGTGACACTTCCATCAGACGCTGTCGCTACGCGGGCGTTCGTACTTCCGACCCGAAGGTCGAGGAGTGTCCATCGACCCTGAAGGCATCAGATCCTCGGGTCGGGGGTGTGGTGTGTTTAGATTGTGTGGGTGCGCGGGTCACCGCCAGACGCGGCGCGGGGAGGGCGGCGCCGCGGGCGACTGTCACCTCGCTGTGCTGGTGGGGCGGAGTCGCCAGCACACGTGGTCAAGGCGCGCCGCGCCAAACTTCGGGCACTGCTCCACGAGGTAGTCCAGCGATTAAGTAGTTTGGCCATCGCACGGGCACGCGTCATCAGCGAGGCGAAAGCGGTGCAGATATTCGCGGTGGGCACCGTGGCCAGTCAACAGCTGCGCTAGGTGGAAATCTACTCTAATGAGCTTCAAGAGCCGGTCGACATCAGATATATTTGGTAGTAGGCTTCGCGTGCGCGAGCTCTGTGACGCGCTGCCGTATCTATTCTGCCATATGGTGCGGTGGCAGACGCGCATTTCGTGCTTCAGGTAGCTGATGGGAAACATGCAGTAGTCGGGCGAGCGATGCAACGCGGCGTCCCGCTTAGCCGCGCGGTCAGTTGCTTCGTTTCCCCGAACGCCGATATGGCCCCTCATCCACGCGATGTGTAGTGTACCTGGGGCAAGCGCTCGGTGCGCGTGCGCAGCGTGGTGAACGTCTGCCACCAGTGGATGTGTATTGCTGCGGCCAGCCAGCGCATATGCTGCGGCGCGTGAATCCGTGAAAATTTTTATGTGTTCTCTCGGATACAAGCCAGTGGCCCAGAGGCAGGCGCGCTGAATGGCCAACTGCCCGGCCTGGAACACGGAGCTGCTGGCATGGAGTATAAATTGGCGCACGATTGCGGCGCAGTGCGGGATCCAGTGCACAAAAGTAGCGCCAACCGCTCCGTGCTCCAGTTTACCGCCGTCGGTGTAAATGTGTATTAGATAAAATATTCTGTGAAGAATGTTTTTGTTTCATCGTCAGGGTTCATGTTTTAGGAATGACAGGCACAGTGATAATTTCGGCAAGAGGCACAGGAGTGGATTGAGGAGGAGCATTAATGGTAACGCTCAGATCGTTGCCTTTTCAATAAATTTGTAGATATGTCATATAGGTCTTTCGTGGGCTTTCTAGCTACTTTTTTATTTATAATTTTATAAATTTCTCCTGCTGTAAATAATCTAAATCGCATAAAACGATCTAAATAAGCGCGAGCGTTGATTAAAATGTCTTTCGAGGTATCGATGTTAGGTGAGGGCGGAGCACAAGCGGCGGCAGCGTTAATGAATTGTTTATTTATGTAATTAACTAATTCTTGTTTTGATTTAAAATCTTCACCGTCAGTATTTTTCACAATATCAACGAAGTCCTGTGCAGGTTTATTAGTTTTTCCCGACTCGCAGTTCACAATCCTCCACATCGTTTTTGTGGTGTTTGGATCATCATTTATCATCTTATTATAATATTTGGCTCTTTCTAATGTCAATTTATTATTGTACAAATCTAAAAAGTCATTAAATTTTTCTTGTAATGAAATGTCAAAAGGAAATTTAATTTTAATGTCTGATATTGTATTTAGTAAATCATAAAGGTCCGTAATTTCTTTCGTGACCCAGGATTTATTATTACCTATTCTAAGTGTTTTTTTCCTGAATGGAAAACAAATGTCAAATTTATTTTTCAGTATGTTAATAAAAGAGGTTGCCAACGCTTCCGCCGATGGCTTTAATCGTACCAAGTCATTCCAATCTACGCTAGCGACCGCCTCTGCGAAGTTCACACTAGCAGCGTCGGTATAGTAGTAGTCCACAGAGAGCTTTTCCAATTGAAGTGAAATCCGTGTATCATTTGCTTCGTTGACTGTATTCAGGAAGGCTCTTGCATCCTGCAAACAAAGTGAAATCAGTGTGTCATTTGTTTCGTTGACTGTATTCAGGAAGGCTCTTGCATCCTGCAAACAAAGTGAAATCAGTGTGTCATTTGTTTCGTTGACTGTATTCAGGAAGGCTCTTGCATCCTGCAAACAAAGTGAAATCAGTGTGTCATTTGTTTCGTTGACTGTATTCAGGAAGGCTCTTGCATCCTGCAAACAAAGTGAAATCAGTGTATCATTTGCTTCGTTGACTGTATTCAGGAAGGCTCTTGCATCCTGCAAACAAAGTGAAATCAGTGTGTCACTTGTATCGTTGACTGTATTCAGGAAGGCTCTTGCATCCTGCAAACAAAGTGAAATCAGTGTATCATTTGCTTCGTTGACTGTATTCAGGAAGGCTCTTGCATCCTGCAAACAAAGTGAAATCAGTGTATCATTTGCTTCGTTGACTGTATTCAGGAAGGCTCTTGCATCCTGCAAACAAAGTGAAATCAGTGTGTCATTTGTATCGTTGACTGTATTCAGGAAGGCTCTTGCATCCTGCAAACAAAGTGAAATCAGTGTATCATTTGCTTCGTTGACTGTATTCAGGAAGGCTCTTGCATCCTGCAAACAAAGTGAAATCAGTGTATCATTTGCTTCGTTGACTGTATTCAGGAAGGCTCTTGCATCCTGCAAACAAAGTGAAATCAGTGTGTCATTTGTATCGTTGACTGTATTCAGGAAGGCTCTTGCATCCTGCAAACAAAGTGAAATCCGTGTATCATTTGCTTCGTTGACTGTATTCAGGAAGGCTCTTGCATCCTGCAAACAAAGTGAAATCAGTGTGTCATTTGTATCGTTGACTGTATTCAGGAAGGCTCTTGCATCCTGCAAACAAAGTGAAATCAGTGTATCATTTGCTTCGTTGACTGTATTCAGGAAGGCTCTTGCATCCTGCAAACAAAGTATTTCACTTTGTTCATCATCATCCTGCAAACAAAGTGAAATCAGTGTGTCATTTGTTTCGTTGACTGTATTCAGGAAGGCTCTTGCATCCTGCAAACAAAGTGAAATCCGTGTATCATTTGCTTCGTTGACTGTATTCAGGAAGGCTCTTGCATCCTGCAAACAAAGTGAAATCAGTGTATCATTTGCTTCGTTGACTGTATTTAGGAAGGCTCTTGCATCCTGCAAACAAAGTGAAATCAGTGTATCATTTGCTTCGTTGACTGTATTCAGGAAGGCTCTTGCATCCTGCAAACAAAGTGAAATCAGTGTGTCATTTGTATCGTTGACTGTATTCAGGAAGGCTCTTGCATCCTGCAAACAAAGTGAAATCCGTGTATCATTTGCTTCGTTGACTGTATTCAGGAAGGCTCTTGCATCCTGCAAACAAAGTGAAATCAGTGTGTCATTTGTATCGTTGACTGTATTCAGGAAGGCTCTTGCATCCTGCAAACAAAGTGAAATCAGTGTATCATTTGCTTCGTTGACTGTATTTAGAAAGGCTCTTGCATCCTGCAAACAAAGTTAAATCAGTGTTCCGCCGTTTCTCCGCCGCTTCCAAACTGACCGCTAAGTTGTAGGCCCTTGTGAAGTCTAATTTACTAAAATATTCGGCGAACAGCCGCTGACGTATGGTCTCGCTTTTGATTCCGCACACCAACTGATCACGTAAACTTTCCTGTAATCCACTGCCAAATTCGCATGTTTTTGACATCTTTTTCAACACCGCTACATAATCTGCGATACTTTCGGTCTCGCCTTGCTTCCTATGCCGAAATTTATAACGTTCTGCCAGCTCACTCGGCTTCGGTTGCAGGTGGTTAGTCATAATCGCCGTTAGGTCATTAAACGATTTTGTGTTCGGTTTGTCCGGAGTGCACAAGCTTACCAATAATTCATAACTCTCCGCTCCCATAACTGTTATTAACGTAGGAACTTGTAATGCTGGTTCGATCTTGTTGACTAAAAAATATTGTTCCAAGCGTTCCACGTATAGTTTCCAGTTATCACTTTGCACTTTAAATTCCGATATTTTTCCAATAGACATTTTGCACAACACACAATATACACTTTTATGGTTCGAATTACACTATTATGGTTCGAAAATAATCCTCGTCGCCACTTTAATGTTTGGATCTAGGGAATAAAACGATCAGTTACGTTGTCCAGTTTATTGCGGAAAGGCCGCTCGATACCGTGACGTGCGGTTGGTGTTTTGTATGCCTACCTACATTACAGTAAACATTATAAAAATGTTGCATTTGCAACAAAACACTTCTGTGTAGACGCACCAAAAACTTCACAACAATTTACTCTCAACATTTTTTTTTGTTTTTTAACATTCTAAGAGTAATAATTGACAACATAAATCATTATTTTTACAAACACGGAATGAGAATTCTTACATCCATTATTTTATTGTATCGTAAAATAGTAACATTATGTACATAATATACTATTGTTGGTCATATCGGAAATTATCTGGCAATTGTAAGCATAAGATCAAACGAGGATTCTGTAATCTGTATCTACATTTTGAAGTTAAACTTTGACAGGTCTTGTCGCTGTCAAGTGTCACATGACAATATGAGTTCCGCGTTTGGTTACATTTTCTATTTCATTAAATTCATTATTTTATTAAAGGCCATATGAACATGCTAGTATCCGAAAATATAAAGTTAAAGATCCACAAACGACACAGATAAGAACCAGTTCCTATATTCAGTCTAGGGGCTGTCCATTCATCACGTGATGTTTTTTTAACATTTTTTAACCCCTCCCTCCCACATGGTGATACGTGGTGAGGTTTAAGTCTATCCCCCACCCCCCACCAAAAATCACGTGTATTTTTAGTACCTAACTGACTTAATGGTTCACCCATTAAGTCTTACACTGTGACTGTCAGAATAAAAGAAACTCAAGCTCCTAGCTCCTAGCTCCTACATTGCTCACGTGTATGGGTGACTGTCTATGCGCACGCCATGTGATGATGTGCATCAATGCGAGACAGACTATCATTACAGCAGCTGATGGAGCTTTAATACTGTCGAGTTTCTTAAAAATAGTTAAGAAATAAAGATTTATTGAATTGATGATTATTTCTTCCTTTTTTGTATTTTTGTAATTCGACTGAGGTCGAATTCGAATAAACGCGCATTTGATTCAGAGTTGAGTTGAATTTGGCGTTCAATACGATTCAGAGTTGAAGTGTCGTTCATGTTTGACGTGTCGTGTTGTCACGTTCTTCACGGCGCGGTTGCGCATGCTGCTGAAGGCGGTGCGCCACACAGGACAGGCGCCAAGGCGCGCGCGGCAGCGCACGCACACCAGGTGGCCGCGCCGGCACTGCGACATGGGCGGGTCCATCCACTTCAGGCACACCGGGCACTCCAGTAGCTGCAGCAGGCTCCGATTAAAATCTTCAACTGTGAGCTGTTCAATCTGTACACTGGCTTGTCTTTTTCTTTTAACGATCATCCTCGACGTGGCGTTCCCATCTTTGTCCCCGCTGGCTTGCGCCTGGTTGGAGACGTCGTCCGCGGGCGGGTTCTCGTCCTCGTCTATCTCCATGGAATCCCCGGCCGCCCGCCCTCCGTCCTCCGACGTCTACTACTACTAATTTACTAACTACTACTACTAATCTCGCCTACGTCGATATCCGGGAGGTCATCGGTGTAGTGGCGCACAAGTTCATCTGTCTACGGAACCCTACACTGCGCGTGGCCCGCCACGCACTTGGCCGGTTTTTGAATTTCTTTAAGAAACACGCCACTTCGTAGATATATATATACATGGTAACGTTAATAATTTGAGTGTTTTAAAAAGTGGCTTGCATGATTGCATTGGATCTTTATTACAAATTGCCCGGATGCACTTTTTCTGAATTAAGAAAACTCTATTCATTTAGCTCATCGCCACTCACTAATTGAGTTGTTTTAGAAGTTGCATCTCCTAACATATTTTCCGATGTTGAAACTAATTTGAACCCGAATAATATTCTGAGGGACTCTTGCCTGTCGCTTTACTCACAGTCGTATTCATACCTCACTGAATATCTCCTATGTGTAATCATCCCATGTATTTTCGTTTTTGCCGTGACATTTTGTGCTCAATGCATCAGATATAGTTCGATTGAACCTCTCAACCTGCCCGATGGCTCTAGAAGTGGCTACCGCGTTTAATATGTTTTATGTTCAATTTCTCTGTAAATTCTTTAAACTTTAGATGTATTAAATTGTCACCTAGAAGACTTCGGATCATTCCCACCGAAGTGCTTAGTTCTCGAATTCGTATTGATGATAAGATCTTTTTATCTTGACTAATCTTAGACTTGTCAAAATCGCGACTTTGTTTAATAGACTGGAAGTAATTAAGAACCTCCTCTGGCTCTTGACACTTGGCTGCCTTCGCACCTAATCTCAAGGAACGATCCTCAATCCCGTAGAGCAAACAATCAACGGCACGCTTCCCGAAAATCTCGCAACGGTTTAACAGATTAAATTTTTCATAATAGTGCAGTTCTAACGTTTCGTTATATTTCACGCGTTTTTTCAACACTTCGGTAAGCAATTCTGCAAAATCGTCACTACTAGGAAAAGAATCAATTAATTTAATTTTCTACTTAGGTCACGAAAACGACATTGACGGTAAGGCTTGGTGGCTGGTACCATATACGAGCAATAGCTACAAGTCTAGGCAGCGCATAATGCATAACCTGATCATCACCCCAACGATACAGCTTCGCACATTCGTCGACCTTATTAAGCCACATGTGGATCGTGTGGTCATAGGATCAAATTCGGGAATAACGTTACCTAGCAAAAAGCTGTGATAGCCTAGTGGTTAGGACGACCGACTTCTAATCCCAAACTGGTTTATGACGCTGTTTAACTGAAGTATTATCTTGTAGGCACACCCCGCGCAGTACTGGCGGAGACTGGTGGAGGGGCGCGGGGGGTGGGAGGGGGGGTGCGGACAATCAACATTGGGGTCTGTGCTGCTGACCTGTTCCCCCACTTTCGGCACCTTGGCTGGCGGTGGCGTATTCATCATTACTGTGAAAGAAACAGTCATATAAGTGGAGGCTAACCACATACCATCAACCACGCACTCAGCGATATCAGTGGGATTAGCCATTATTAGGATTACTGTTCTTTTAAGCCCCTCAGCAGTTCAAGCTATCAATAGCTGAATTGCTAAAAATAAATTTTAATTTACGTAATTTGAAACACAAATTCGACTTTTTTCTGGGCGGCCGTCGCCTAGTTCTGACTATAGATCCTACAACTGTGTCCTTAAAAAATGCCACAACCAAAGTTTTATACCCACTGCGGCCCAGGAAAAACACACACACAACATATACGATTATATTACAATAGTAGTTACAATAATACTCACAG
This sequence comes from Melanargia galathea, assembly GCA_920104075.1. Taxonomy (NCBI): domain Eukaryota; kingdom Metazoa; phylum Arthropoda; class Insecta; order Lepidoptera; family Nymphalidae; genus Melanargia; species Melanargia galathea. Next base: position 17,031,647 of record OV049860.1, read on the forward strand.
TTGTCTAATTATTCCGAGCAACAGTATCGACACTGCGATTCTACAGTTCAGTTTGTTTACAATTAGACTCCTGTCATATAACAATCTTTCGCTTACTTTTTCTTTTAAGTTGTATTAAGCACAAAAAGGAAAACCTCTTTGCTTTGAACCTGCTTCTTACAAAAATTGTGAAATATGTACTCCTACTATGTTATGCACTCCTTGCACCTGTTCACTGAACAATCTGTGATAACTTGCTCCACCGAACAGACTGTGGTGTAACCTTCAACCCCTAACATACTATATAGTCTTCGCACTTTATCGCAGTATTTTCCTTTTTCCTTTTGACATTCTTTTCAAGCACGGAAAAGAAAAACCCCTTTGCTCAGTACTCGCTACTTACTTACTAGAATTGTGAAATAAGTAGTCCTACCATGCTATGCGCTCCTAGTACTTGTTCACTTTGTGATTTGTATCTCATCGAACAATACGTGTCTGCCACCTTCAACTCCTAACATGTCATGTAGTCTCACTTCTCAGTACCATATTGCACAGAAAAGAAAAACCTCTCTAATCAGAACTCGCTACTTACTTGCAAGAATTGCGAAACATATACTCCTACTATGTTATGCACTCCTGGTTCTTATTCGCTGAACAATCTGTGATAAACTTGCTCCACCGCACAATCTATGGTAACCTTCAACTCCTAACATGTTATGTAATAGTACTAATCGCAATATTTTCTTTTCTCTTTAACATTCCTATTAAGCACGGAAAAGAAAAACCTCTTTGCCCGGCAATAATCGTGAAATATACCGTAAAACGGGGCTACTTTGAACAGGTTTTGGAGGTTTTTGGATTGTAACTTTTTTTTTACGGCTCGAATTTCACTTTTTTTTACGCCAACAGAACAATGTGTCCTTTGGTTATCAGATCTATGGCAAATTTAACCTCCCCCCCCCCCCTTAACTCCCTACTTTTTTTAATTTATTAAATGTCAAAGTAACCCCAGAAGTGGGGTTTCTTTGACAGGGCATTGAAATGCAACTGAAGTCAAAGATAGTCAAAGCACGGGTTACTTTGACATCATTTTGACCAAAAAAACTATTATTTTATTGAAAACTACATGGATTTAAATGAAAACAAATATTTTTACAATAAAATTATTCTTTATTAACGCAATAATGACACTTAATCAGTCTCTTAAGTAATAATTAAATTATTCTTTATTAATTCAATAATGGCACTTAATCAGTCTCTTAAGTAATAATTAATATAATTGAGATCAATTTAAAAACAAGACAAGGTAACAATCAATTTTGGCAATATTATAAGGCAAGAAACAATTAGTCAGAGTCATCCTCACACACGACACATTCGTATGACGGATTGTTTGAGCCCTTATTGCACATCCCACACACCCAGTTTTTACAGGTAATGCAGCATATCCAGTCAACAGAATGACGGTAGAACCTATAGTCGCACCTACAGATATAACATAAATTGGACTCCTTCTTATTCTTCTTCTTGTCCTTTTTCCTGTTTTTGATTTCCTTCTTGCGAACCAAACAACTCAGAGGCACATCTTCGTCGGAATCAGTCTGGTTCTTTGTAAGCAGTCCAGAGGTAGAAGGTTGATTATTCTCGAAAGCTGAGACATTTTCTTCTATTTCAGGAGAGTCATCCATAGTTGGGCACGTTTCCGAAAGACTCTACCGCATCTTGTGTGTATAGTATCTCCCAGACGGGCAAGTAGTACTTGCGTTTCTCACCGCCTCTGTAGATCTCTTTTTCCTTGTACTCGCCCACGAAAACATCCAGTCTCTTCCGTAATTCTTCTGGGCAGTATTCAGCGCTCATTGCCATGTCGACGTCCTTAGTCTTCAGCAGACGCTCTATGTCCTTGTCGTCAAACACGTCTTCACACTTGCTTGTCTGCATCGACATCTTGGCGTGTCTGGCATGTCTGTATAGGGGTCTAATCCGGTCGCTTCCACTCCTGGGTCCTGTCAAGTATCCGGGGGCTACCATCTCGGCCGTTGCAATCTTATCAGTGGTGTAAACCACGGCTGGTCGCTTGGCACGCAGGGAATGTATCAATTCCACTGGTTGCTCTCCATACCTCGGGGCTCGAATGGGCAGCTTATAGCTCCAGTCTTCAATAAAGTTCGTCGCCTTGTATATCTTCAACTTAAAGCCGTCGCCGACCTCAAACCCGATCCCATAAGTGGTGATGTCATCGTCAAGTTTCTTCGCCTTGTCCAGTAATATGCTCTTGAACTCCTCCTTCGTCATTCCTTCGCCTGCCTTGTCCAGTAGATCTTCTGGCGCCTTGGTCTCTTTGCCATAGGCGACTACCAGCAATGCAGCGATGATTGTAAGCTTCATTTCTATTGTTTATTTGTTCTAGTTGCTCAATCCCAAACACAGTTACCACTACAGTAGTAGACACTGCAGTTGTGTTGATCCAAGCAAACTTTTTTTTCTTTGAAGCTGTGATAGCCTAGTGGTTAGGACGACCGACTTCTAATCGGAGGTCGTGGGTTCGATCCCGGGGCACGCACCTCTAACTTTTCGGAGTTATGTGCGTTTTAAGTATTTAAATATCACTTGCTTTAACGGTGAAGGGAAACATCGTGAGGAAACCTGCACGCCTGAGAGTTCTCCATAACGTTCTCAAAGGTGTGTGAAGTCTGCCAATCCGCTTGGCCAGCGTGGTAGACTATGGCCAAAACCCTTCTCACTCTGAGAGGAGACCCGTGCTCTGTAGTGAGCCGGTAATGGGTTGATCATGATGATGATGATGATCCATAGTTGGAAAATCTAAAATAGAAATCGATTTTGGAGAGTTATTGAAGGTGCTTGGCGAACTGACTTCTGGCATAGGTGGGGAATCGATTTCTGGAATATCGTCGATGGTGGGTGGGACATCTATTTCTGGGGCATCTTCTTCTGCATTATCTCTTTGGCTCGTAACCAATATTTGTGCTCCTGGCTTATTAACGACTTTCCTCCCTCTTCTGTGACGAATTCTTTCAGTATTGTAACCCCTCGTCTCTTTTAAAAACTCCAGCAGACAGCTATCTAGGATACGTCCTGTTTCTTGTTCGCGTTCACCTGGGAGCTTTTGTAAAACAACTTGAGGGTCGAAAGGGTAAAATCCCGTAGTTCTGAAGGAGCTCTGCAAATTTTTCATCAAATTGGGAGCCATTGCATCCATCAGTCTCTTCAGTAACATGGGAAATTGTGGCTTTGGAATGATGCCCCGTATTCTCGATTCCTTTCTCCAAGTATCCAAAATCTTTCTCCATTGTCTTTTTAAAGGACCATATATACCCACATCGAGGGGTTGCATTATGTGCGTCGAGTTTGGTGTTAAAGTCGTAAAATGAATGTTATTTTGTATTGCTGCCTGAACGACTTCAGGTGAGAAGTGCGAAGCTAAATTATCACCTATGACAACTGCTTTTTCATTTCCAATTCTTTCTTCCTGGATGCTCGGCAACAACAACTTGAAGAACCATACCTCGAAGAGGTTCATGTCAAACCAACCGCTATGACTATTTCTGTAAATTGTTCCTAGTGGGCCTCCCATTGTCCAGTTCTCGTACAGGTGCTTTGATTTGTAGACAACCATAGGAGGAATCATTTTTCCGTCTGCTGTGCCACAAAACATGATGCTGACCGATGATTTGGAATGCTCCTGGACTCGTTCGACACGTCTGTGACCTCGAGGGACTAAAACTTTTATTGCCCCCGGGTCATCAGTCACGTTCGTCTCATCATAATTGTAAATAAGACCTGGACGTGTCTCCTCCAGAGCTGGTCTCACATTTTCAAAAAATTCTTTTATCTCATTAGGACCCACTGATGCCCTAGCAGGTTTGATATTTGTGGCCAGTCTCTGAGTAAGGTTGTTTCGCGCTGCAAAGTCGGTCACAAAGTCCGGCCCCGGTGAGTTGTCTTTCCATTGTTTTATAACCCTACCTTCCCTGGTGACCAACATCTGAACAATAATTTGGATATCGCGTTTAGTAAAAGGAACACCCCAATCTGTTAATATTTTCAAGGTATCGGCTATTAGTTTTTCAGTTTCAGGAGTCAAAACAGTTGGATGACCCGGCTTTAGTTCATGTTGGTGGTGAATTTTGTTTAGAATAGTTGTTCTATTTATTTTATACTTCTTGGCAGCCGCACTCTGGGTAAGAAGACCTGCCCTCACTTCAGCAACGGCTTTTGCAAGGGTTTCATCGCTGTAATTTTTGTAACTCCGGGCACCCAGTTTTCTTTTATACTCTCTGACCATTGTAGTTCATTTGTAAATACAAACAAATACAAAGGTAACCTAAAACAAATAAAAATCCTTATTTTACACCAATTTAATCACGAATACTCACAATTGTAGTTTTATTTAAGTAAACAATACAATAAACTTACCGAAAAGTAAAGATTTTTTCGTATTTTTGCACCACCACACAACACAACAAACTCAAGCGACGAACCTGTTCGGACTAGTCGGTTCACCCATTAAGTCTTACACTGTGACTGTCAGAATAAAAGAAACTCAAGCTCCTAGCTCCTAGCTCCTACATTGCTCACGTGTATGGGTGACTGTCTATGCGCACGCCATGTGATGATGTGCATCAATGCGAGACAGACTATCATTACAGCAGCTGATGGAGCTTTAATACTGTCGAGTTTCTTAAAAATAGTTAAGAAATAAAGATTTATTGAATTGATGATTATTTCTTCCTTTTTTGTATTTTTGTAATTCGACTGAGGTCGAATTCGAATAAACGCGCATTTGATTCAGAGTTGAGTTGAATTTGGCGTTCAATACGATTCAGAGTTGAAGTGTCGTTCATGTTTGACGTGTCGTGTTGTCACGTTCTTCACGGCGCGGTTGCGCATGCTGCTGAAGGCGGTGCGCCACACAGGACAGGCGCCAAGGCGCGCGCGGCAGCGCACGCACACCAGGTGGCCGCGCCGGCACTGCGACATGGGCGGGTCCATCCACTTCAGGCACACCGGGCACTCCAGTAGCTGCAGCAGGCTCCGATTAAAATCTTCAACTGTGAGCTGTTCAATCTGTACACTGGCTTGTCTTTTTCTTTTAACGATCATCCTCGACGTGGCGTTCCCATCTTTGTCCCCGCTGGCTTGCGCCTGGTTGGAGACGTCGTCCGCGGGCGGGTTCTCGTCCTCGTCTATCTCCATGGAATCCCCGGCCGCCCGCCCTCCGTCCTCCGACGTCTACTACTACTAATTTACTAACTACTACTACTAATCTCGCCTACGTCGATATCCGGGAGGTCATCGGTGTAGTGGCGCACAAGTTCATCTGTCTACGGAACCCTACACTGCGCGTGGCCCGCCACGCACTTGGCCGGTTTTTGAATTTCTTTAAGAAACACGCCACTTCGTAGATATATATATACATGGTAACGTTAATAATTTGAGTGTTTTAAAAAGTGGCTTGCATGATTGCATTGGATCTTTATTACAAATTGCCCGGATGCACTTTTTCTGAATTAAGAAAACTCTATTCATTTAGCTCATCGCCACTCACTAATTGAGTTGTTTTAGAAGTTGCATCTCCTAACATATTTTCCGATGTTGAAACTAATTTGAACCCGAATAATATTCTGAGGGACTCTTGCCTGTCGCTTTACTCACAGTCGTATTCATACCTCACTGAATATCTCCTATGTGTAATCATCCCATGTATTTTCGTTTTTGCCGTGACATTTTGTGCTCAATGCATCAGATATAGTTCGATTGAACCTCTCAACCTGCCCGATGGCTCTAGAAGTGGCTACCGCGTTTAATATGTTTTATGTTCAATTTCTCTGTAAATTCTTTAAACTTTAGATGTATTAAATTGTCACCTAGAAGACTTCGGATCATTCCCACCGAAGTGCTTAGTTCTCGAATTCGTATTGATGATAAGATCTTTTTATCTTGACTAATCTTAGACTTGTCAAAATCGCGACTTTGTTTAATAGACTGGAAGTAATTAAGAACCTCCTCTGGCTCTTGACACTTGGCTGCCTTCGCACCTAATCTCAAGGAACGATCCTCAATCCCGTAGAGCAAACAATCAACGGCACGCTTCCCGAAAATCTCGCAACGGTTTAACAGATTAAATTTTTCATAATAGTGCAGTTCTAACGTTTCGTTATATTTCACGCGTTTTTTCAACACTTCGGTAAGCAATTCTGCAAAATCGTCACTACTAGGAAAAGAATCAATTAATTTAATTTTCTACTTAGGTCACGAAAACGACATTGACGGTAAGGCTTGGTGGCTGGTATCATATACGAGCAATAGCTACAAGTCTAGGCAGCGCATAATGCATAACCTGATCATCACCCCAACGATACAGCTTCGCACATTCGTCGACCTTATTAAGCCACATGTGGATCGTGTGGTCATAGGATCAAATTCGGGAATAACGTTACCTAGCAAAAAGCTGTGATAGCCTAGTGGTTAGGACGACCGACTTCTAATCCCAAACTGGTTTATGACGCTGTTTAACTGAAGTATTATCTTGTAGGCACACCCCGCGCAGTACTGGCGGAGACTGGTGGAGGGGCGCGGGGGGTGGGAGGGGGGGTGCGGACAATCAACATTGGGGTCTGTGCTGCTGACCTGTTCCCCCACTTTCGGCACCTTGGCTGGCGGTGGCGTATTCATCATTACTGTGAAAGAAACAGTCATATAAGTGGAGGCTAACCACATACCATCAACCACGCACTCAGCGATATCAGTGGGATTAGCCATTATTAGGATTACTGTTCTTTTAAGCCCCTCAGCAGTTCAAGCTATCAATAGCTGAATTGCTAAAAATAAATTTTAATTTACGTAATTTGAAACACAAATTCGACTTTTTTCTGGGCGGCCGTCGCCTAGTTCTGACTATAGATCCTACAACTGTGTCCTTAAAAAATGCCACAACCAAAGTTTTATACCCACTGCGGCCCAGGAAAAACACACACACAACATATACGATTATATTACAATAGTAGTTACAATAATACTCACAGTTGTCTAATTATTCCGAGCAACAGTATCGACACTGCGATTCTACAGTTCAGTTTGTTTACAATTAGACTCCTGTCATATAACAATCTTTCGCTTACTTTTTCTTTTAAGTTGTATTAAGCACAAAAAGGAAAACCTCTTTGCTTTGAACCTGCTTCTTACAAAAATTGTGAAATATGTACTCCTACTATGTTATGCACTCCTTGCACCTGTTCACTGAACAATCTGTGATAACTTGCTCCACCGAACAGACTGTGGTGTAACCTTCAACCCCTAACATACTATATAGTCTTCGCACTTTATCGCAGTATTTTCCTTTTTCCTTTTGACATTCTTTTCAAGCACGGAAAAGAAAAACCCCTTTGCTCAGTACTCGCTACTTACTTACTAGAATTGTGAAATAAGTAGTCCTACCATGCTATGCGCTCCTAGTACTTGTTCACTTTGTGATTTGTATCTCATCGAACAATACGTGTCTGCCACCTTCAACTCCTAACATGTCATGTAGTCTCACTTCTCAGTACCATATTGCACAGAAAAGAAAAACCTCTCTAATCAGAACTCGCTACTTACTTGCAAGAATTGCGAAACATATACTCCTACTATGTTATGCACTCCTGGTTCTTATTCGCTGAACAATCTGTGATAAACTTGCTCCACCGCACAATCTATGGTAACCTTCAACTCCTAACATGTTATGTAATAGTACTAATCGCAATATTTTCTTTTCTCTTTAACATTCCTATTAAGCACGGAAAAGAAAAACCTCTTTGCCCGGCAATAATCGTGAAATATACCGTAAAACGGGGCTACTTTGAACAGGTTTTGGAGGTTTTTGGATTGTAACTTTTTTTTTACGGCTCGAATTTCACTTTTTTTTACGCCAACAGAACAATGTGTCCTTTGGTTATCAGATCTATGGCAAATTTAACCTCCCCCCCCCCCCCCTTAACTCCCTACTTTTTTTAATTTATTAAATGTCAAAGTAACCCCAGAAGTGGGGTTTCTTTGACAGGGCATTGAAATGCAACTGAAGTCAAAGATAGTCAAAGCACGGGTTACTTTGACATCATTTTGACCAAAAAAACTATTATTTTATTGAAAACTACATGGATTTAAATGAAAACAAATATTTTTACAATAAAATTATTCTTTATTAACGCAATAATGACACTTAATCAGTCTCTTAAGTAATAATTAAATTATTCTTTATTAATTCAATAATGGCACTTAATCAGTCTCTTAAGTAATAATTAATATAATTGAGATCAATTTAAAAACAAGACAAGGTAACAATCAATTTTGGCAATATTATAAGGCAAGAAACAATTAGTCAGAGTCATCCTCACACACGACACATTCGTATGACGGATTGTTTGAGCCCTTATTGCACATCCCACACACCCAGTTTTTACAGGTAATGCAGCATATCCAGTCAACAGAATGACGGTAGAACCTATAGTCGCACCTACAGATATAACATAAATTGGACTCCTTCTTATTCTTCTTCTTGTCCTTTTTCCTGTTTTTGATTTCCTTCTTGCGAACCAAACAACTCAGAGGCACATCTTCGTCGGAATCAGTCTGGTTCTTTGTAAGCAGTCCAGAGGTAGAAGGTTGATTATTCTCGAAAGCTGAGACATTTTCTTCTATTTCAGGAGAGTCATCCATAGTTGGGCACGTTTCCGAAAGACTCTACCGCATCTTGTGTGTATAGTATCTCCCAGACGGGCAAGTAGTACTTGCGTTTCTCACCGCCTCTGTAGATCTCTTTTTCCTTGTACTCGCCCACGAAAACATCCAGTCTCTTCCGTAATTCTTCTGGGCAGTATTCAGCGCTCATTGCCATGTCGACGTCCTTAGTCTTCAGCAGACGCTCTATGTCCTTGTCGTCAAACACGTCTTCACACTTGCTTGTCTGCATCGACATCTTGGCGTGTCTGGCATGTCTGTATAGGGGTCTAATCCGGTCGCTTCCACTCCTGGGTCCTGTCAAGTATCCGGGGGCTACCATCTCGGCCGTTGCAATCTTATCAGTGGTGTAAACCACGGCTGGTCGCTTGGCACGCAGGGAATGTATCAATTCCACTGGTTGCTCTCCATACCTCGGGGCTCGAATGGGCAGCTTATAGCTCCAGTCTTCAATAAAGTTCGTCGCCTTGTATATCTTCAACTTAAAGCCGTCGCCGACCTCAAACCCGATCCCATAAGTGGTGATGTCATCGTCAAGTTTCTTCGCCTTGTCCAGTAATATGCTCTTGAACTCCTCCTTCGTCATTCCTTCGCCTGCCTTGTCCAGTAGATCTTCTGGCGCCTTGGTCTCTTTGCCATAGGCGACTACCAGCAATGCAGCGATGATTGTAAGCTTCATTTCTATTGTTTATTTGTTCTAGTTGCTCAATCCCAAACACAGTTACCACTACAGTAGTAGACACTGCAGTTGTGTTGATCCAAGCAAACTTTTTTTTCTTTGAAGCTGTGATAGCCTAGTGGTTAGGACGACCGACTTCTAATCGGAGGTCGTGGGTTCGATCCCGGGGCACGCACCTCTAACTTTTCGGAGTTATGTGCGTTTTAAGTATTTAAATATCACTTGCTTTAACGGTGAAGGGAAACATCGTGAGGAAACCTGCACGCCTGAGAGTTCTCCATAACGTTCTCAAAGGTGTGTGAAGTCTGCCAATCCGCTTGGCCAGCGTGGTAGACTATGGCCAAAACCCTTCTCACTCTGAGAGGAGACCCGTGCTCTGTAGTGAGCCGGTAATGGGTTGATCATGATGATGATGATGATCCATAGTTGGAAAATCTAAAATAGAAATCGATTTTGGAGAGTTATTGAAGGTGCTTGGCGAACTGACTTCTGGCATAGGTGGGGAATCGATTTCTGGAATATCGTCGATGGTGGGTGGGACATCTATTTCTGGGGCATCTTCTTCTGCATTATCTCTTTGGCTCGTAACCAATATTTGTGCTCCTGGCTTATTAACGACTTTCCTCCCTCTTCTGTGACGAATTCTTTCAGTATTGTAACCCCTCGTCTCTTTTAAAAACTCCAGCAGACAGCTATCTAGGATACGTCCTGTTTCTTGTTCGCGTTCACCTGGGAGCTTTTGTAAAACAACTTGAGGGTCGAAAGGGTAAAATCCCGTAGTTCTGAAGGAGCTCTGCAAATTTTTCATCAAATTGGGAGCCATTGCATCCATCAGTCTCTTCAGTAACATGGGAAATTGTGGCTTTGGAATGATGCCCCGTATTCTCGATTCCTTTCTCCAAGTATCCAAAATCTTTCTCCATTGTCTTTTTAAAGGACCATATATACCCACATCGAGGGGTTGCATTATGTGCGTCGAGTTTGGTGTTAAAGTCGTAAAATGAATGTTATTTTGTATTGCTGCCTGAACGACTTCAGGTGAGAAGTGCGAAGCTAAATTATCACCTATGACAACTGCTTTTTCATTTCCAATTCTTTCTTCCTGGATGCTCGGCAACAACAACTTGAAGAACCATACCTCGAAGAGGTTCATGTCAAACCAACCGCTATGACTATTTCTGTAAATTGTTCCTAGTGGGCCTCCCATTGTCCAGTTCTCGTACAGGTGCTTTGATTTGTAGACAACCATAGGAGGAATCATTTTTCCGTCTGCTGTGCCACAAAACATGATGCTGACCGATGATTTGGAATGCTCCTGGACTCGTTCGACACGTCTGTGACCTCGAGGGACTAAAACTTTTATTGCCCCCGGGTCATCAGTCACGTTCGTCTCATCATAATTGTAAATAAGACCTGGACGTGTCTCCTCCAGAGCTGGTCTCACATTTTCAAAAAATTCTTTTATCTCATTAGGACCCACTGATGCCCTAGCAGGTTTGATATTTGTGGCCAGTCTCTGAGTAAGGTTGTTTCGCGCTGCAAAGTCGGTCACAAAGTCCGGCCCCGGTGAGTTGTCTTTCCATTGTTTTATAACCCTACCTTCCCTGGTGACCAACATCTGAACAATAATTTGGATATCGCGTTTAGTAAAAGGAACACCCCAATCTGTTAATATTTTCAAGGTATCGGCTATTAGTTTTTCAGTTTCAGGAGTCAAAACAGTTGGATGACCCGGCTTTAGTTCATGTTGGTGGTGAATTTTGTTTAGAATAGTTGTTCTATTTATTTTATACTTCTTGGCAGCCGCACTCTGGGTAAGAAGACCTGCCCTCACTTCAGCAACGGCTTTTGCAAGGGTTTCATCGCTGTAATTTTTGTAACTCCGGGCACCCAGTTTTCTTTTATACTCTCTGACCATTGTAGTTCATTTGTAAATACAAACAAATACAAAGGTAACCTAAAACAAATAAAAATCCTTATTTTACACCAATTTAATCACGAATACTCACAATTGTAGTTTTATTTAAGTAAACAATACAATAAACTTACCGAAAAGTAAAGATTTTTTCGTATTTTTGCACCACCACACAACACAACAAACTCAAGCGACGAACCTGTTCGGACTAGTCGGTTCACCCATTAAGTCTTACACTGTGACTGTCAGAATAAAAGAAACTCAAGCTCCTAGCTCCTAGCTCCTACATTGCTCACGTGTATGGGTGACTGTCTATGCGCACGCCATGTGATGATGTGCATCAATGCGAGACAGACTATCATTACAGCAGCTGATGGAGCTTTAATACTGTCGAGTTTCTTAAAAATAGTTAAGAAATAAAGATTTATTGAATTGATGATTATTTCTTCCTTTTTTGTATTTTTGTAATTCGACTGAGGTCGAATTCGAATAAACGCGCATTTGATTCAGAGTTGAGTTGAATTTGGCGTTCAATACGATTCAGAGTTGAAGTGTCGTTCATGTTTGACGTGTCGTGTTGTCACGTTCTTCACGGCGCGGTTGCGCATGCTGCTGAAGGCGGTGCGCCACACAGGACAGGCGCCAAGGCGCGCGCGGCAGCGCACGCACACCAGGTGGCCGCGCCGGCACTGCGACATGGGCGGGTCCATCCACTTCAGGCACACCGGGCACTCCAGTAGCTGCAGCAGGCTCCGATTAAAATCTTCAACTGTGAGCTGTTCAATCTGTACACTGGCTTGTCTTTTTCTTTTAACGATCATCCTCGACGTGGCGTTCCCATCTTTGTCCCCGCTGGCTTGCGCCTGGTTGGAGACGTCGTCCGCGGGCGGGTTCTCGTCCTCGTCTATCTCCATGGAATCCCCGGCCGCCCGCCCTCCGTCCTCCGACGTCTACTACTACTAATTTACTAACTACTACTACTAATCTCGCCTACGTCGATATCCGGGAGGTCATCGGTGTAGTGGCGCACAAGTTCATCTGTCTACGGAACCCTACACTGCGCGTGGCCCGCCACGCACTTGGCCGGTTTTTGAATTTCTTTAAGAAACACGCCACTTCGTAGATATATATATACATGGTAACGTTAATAATTTGAGTGTTTTAAAAAGTGGCTTGCATGATTGCATTGGATCTTTATTACAAATTGCCCGGATGCACTTTTTCTGAATTAAGAAAACTCTATTCATTTAGCTCATCGCCACTCACTAATTGAGTTGTTTTAGAAGTTGCATCTCCTAACATATTTTCCGATGTTGAAACTAATTTGAACCCGAATAATATTCTGAGGGACTCTTGCCTGTCGCTTTACTCACAGTCGTATTCATACCTCACTGAATATCTCCTATGTGTAATCATCCCATGTATTTTCGTTTTTGCCGTGACATTTTGTGCTCAATGCATCAGATATAGTTCGATTGAACCTCTCAACCTGCCCGATGGCTCTAGAAGTGGCTACCGCGTTTAATATGTTTTATGTTCAATTTCTCTGTAAATTCTTTAAACTTTAGATGTATTAAATTGTCACCTAGAAGACTTCGGATCATTCCCACCGAAGTGCTTAGTTCTCGAATTCGTATTGATGATAAGATCTTTTTATCTTGACTAATCTTAGACTTGTCAAAATCGCGACTTTGTTTAATAGACTGGAAGTAATTAAGAACCTCCTCTGGCTCTTGACACTTGGCTGCCTTCGCACCTAATCTCAAGGAACGATCCTCAATCCCGTAGAGCAAACAATCAACGGCACGCTTCCCGAAAATCTCGCAACGGTTTAACAGATTAAATTTTTCATAATAGTGCAGTTCTAACGTTTCGTTATATTTCACGCGTTTTTTCAACACTTCGGTAAGCAATTCTGCAAAATCGTCACTACTAGGAAAAGAATCAATTAATTTAATTTTCTACTTAGGTCACGAAAACGACATTGACGGTAAGGCTTGGTGGCTGGTACCATATACGAGCAATAGCTACAAGTCTAGGCAGCGCATAATGCATAACCTGATCATCACCCCAACGATACAGCTTCGCACATTCGTCGACCTTATTAAGCCACATGTGGATCGTGTGGTCATAGGATCAAATTCGGGAATAACGTTACCTAGCAAAAAGCTGTGATAGCCTAGTGGTTAGGACGACCGACTTCTAATCCCAAACTGGTTTATGACGCTGTTTAACTGAAGTATTATCTTGTAGGCACACCCCGCGCAGTACTGGCGGAGACTGGTGGAGGGGCGCGGGGGGTGGGAGGGGGGGTGCGGACAATCAACATTGGGGTCTGTGCTGCTGACCTGTTCCCCCACTTTCGGCACCTTGGCTGGCGGTGGCGTATTCATCATTACTGTGAAAGAAACAGTCATATAAGTGGAGGCTAACCACATACCATCAACCACGCACTCAGCGATATCAGTGGGATTAGCCATTATTAGGATTACTGTTCTTTTAAGCCCCTCAGCAGTTCAAGCTATCAATAGCTGAATTGCTAAAAATAAATTTTAATTTACGTAATTTGAAACACAAATTCGACTTTTTTCTGGGCGGCCGTCGCCTAGTTCTGACTATAGATCCTACAACTGTGTCCTTAAAAAATGCCACAACCAAAGTTTTATACCCACTGCGGCCCAGGAAAAACACACACACAACATATACGATTATATTACAATAGTAGTTACAATAATACTCACAGTTGTCTAATTATTCCGAGCAACAGTATCGACACTGCGATTCTACAGTTCAGTTTGTTTACAATTAGACTCCTGTCATATAACAATCTTTCGCTTACTTTTTCTTTTAAGTTGTATTAAGCACAAAAAGGAAAACCTCTTTGCTTTGAACCTGCTTCTTACAAAAATTGTGAAATATGTACTCCTACTATGTTATGCACTCCTTGCACCTGTTCACTGAACAATCTGTGATAACTTGCTCCACCGAACAGACTGTGGTGTAACCTTCAACCCCTAACATACTATATAGTCTTCGCACTTTATCGCAGTATTTTCCTTTTTCCTTTTGACATTCTTTTCAAGCACGGAAAAGAAAAACCCCTTTGCTCAGTACTCGCTACTTACTTACTAGAATTGTGAAATAAGTAGTCCTACCATGCTATGCGCTCCTAGTACTTGTTCACTTTGTGATTTGTATCTCATCGAACAATACGTGTCTGCCACCTTCAACTCCTAACATGTCATGTAGTCTCACTTCTCAGTACCATATTGCACAGAAAAGAAAAACCTCTCTAATCAGAACTCGCTACTTACTTGCAAGAATTGCGAAACATATACTCCTACTATGTTATGCACTCCTGGTTCTTATTCGCTGAACAATCTGTGATAAACTTGCTCCACCGCACAATCTATGGTAACCTTCAACTCCTAACATGTTATGTAATAGTACTAATCGCAATATTTTCTTTTCTCTTTAACATTCCTATTAAGCACGGAAAAGAAAAACCTCTTTGCCCGGCAATAATCGTGAAATATACCGTAAAACGGGGCTACTTTGAACAGGTTTTGGAGGTTTTTGGATTGTAACTTTTTTTTTACGGCTCGAATTTCACTTTTTTTTACGCCAACAGAACAATGTGTCCTTTGGTTATCAGATCTATGGCAAATTTAACCTCCCCCCCCCCCTTAACTCCCTACTTTTTTTAATTTATTAAATGTCAAAGTAACCCCAGAAGTGGGGTTTCTTTGACAGGGCATTGAAATGCAACTGAAGTCAAAGATAGTCAAAGCACGGGTTACTTTGACATCATTTTGACCAAAAAAACTATTATTTTATTGAAAACTACATGGATTTAAATGAAAACAAATATTTTTACAATAAAATTATTCTTTATTAACGCAATAATGACACTTAATCAGTCTCTTAAGTAATAATTAAATTATTCTTTATTAATTCAATAATGGCACTTAATCAGTCTCTTAAGTAATAATTAATATAATTGAGATCAATTTAAAAACAAGACAAGGTAACAATCAATTTTGGCAATATTATAAGGCAAGAAACAATTAGTCAGAGTCATCCTCACACACGACACATTCGTATGACGGATTGTTTGAGCCCTTATTGCACATCCCACACACCCAGTTTTTACAGGTAATGCAGCATATCCAGTCAACAGAATGACGGTAGAACCTATAGTCGCACCTACAGATATAACATAAATTGGACTCCTTCTTATTCTTCTTCTTGTCCTTTTTCCTGTTTTTGATTTCCTTCTTGCGAACCAAACAACTCAGAGGCACATCTTCGTCGGAATCAGTCTGGTTCTTTGTAAGCAGTCCAGAGGTAGAAGGTTGATTATTCTCGAAAGCTGAGACATTTTCTTCTATTTCAGGAGAGTCATCCATAGTTGGGCACGTTTCCGAAAGACTCTACCGCATCTTGTGTGTATAGTATCTCCCAGACGGGCAAGTAGTACTTGCGTTTCTCACCGCCTCTGTAGATCTCTTTTTCCTTGTACTCGCCCACGAAAACATCCAGTCTCTTCCGTAATTCTTCTGGGCAGTATTCAGCGCTCATTGCCATGTCGACGTCCTTAGTCTTCAGCAGACGCTCTATGTCCTTGTCGTCAAACACGTCTTCACACTTGCTTGTCTGCATCGACATCTTGGCGTGTCTGGCATGTCTGTATAGGGGTCTAATCCGGTCGCTTCCACTCCTGGGTCCTGTCAAGTATCCGGGGGCTACCATCTCGGCCGTTGCAATCTTATCAGTGGTGTAAACCACGGCTGGTCGCTTGGCACGCAGGGAATGTATCAATTCCACTGGTTGCTCTCCATACCTCGGGGCTCGAATGGGCAGCTTATAGCTCCAGTCTTCAATAAAGTTCGTCGCCTTGTATATCTTCAACTTAAAGCCGTCGCCGACCTCAAACCCGATCCCATAAGTGGTGATGTCATCGTCAAGTTTCTTCGCCTTGTCCAGTAATATGCTCTTGAACTCCTCCTTCGTCATTCCTTCGCCTGCCTTGTCCAGTAGATCTTCTGGCGCCTTGGTCTCTTTGCCATAGGCGACTACCAGCAATGCAGCGATGATTGTAAGCTTCATTTCTATTGTTTATTTGTTCTAGTTGCTCAATCCCAAACACAGTTACCACTACAGTAGTAGACACTGCAGTTGTGTTGATCCAAGCAAACTTTTTTTTCTTTGAAGCTGTGATAGCCTAGTGGTTAGGACGACCGACTTCTAATCGGAGGTCGTGGGTTCGATCCCGGGGCACGCACCTCTAACTTTTCGGAGTTATGTGCGTTTTAAGTATTTAAATATCACTTGCTTTAACGGTGAAGGGAAACATCGTGAGGAAACCTGCACGCCTGAGAGTTCTCCATAACGTTCTCAAAGGTGTGTGAAGTCTGCCAATCCGCTTGGCCAGCGTGGTAGACTATGGCCAAAACCCTTCTCACTCTGAGAGGAGACCCGTGCTCTGTAGTGAGCCGGTAATGGGTTGATCATGATGATGATGATGATCCATAGTTGGAAAATCTAAAATAGAAATCGATTTTGGAGAGTTATTGAAGGTGCTTGGCGAACTGACTTCTGGCATAGGTGGGGAATCGATTTCTGGAATATCGTCGATGGTGGGTGGGACATCTATTTCTGGGGCATCTTCTTCTGCATTATCTCTTTGGCTCGTAACCAATATTTGTGCTCCTGGCTTATTAACGACTTTCCTCCCTCTTCTGTGACGAATTCTTTCAGTATTGTAACCCCTCGTCTCTTTTAAAAACTCCAGCAGACAGCTATCTAGGATACGTCCTGTTTCTTGTTCGCGTTCACCTGGGAGCTTTTGTAAAACAACTTGAGGGTCGAAAGGGTAAAATCCCGTAGTTCTGAAGGAGCTCTGCAAATTTTTCATCAAATTGGGAGCCATTGCATCCATCAGTCTCTTCAGTAACATGGGAAATTGTGGCTTTGGAATGATGCCCCGTATTCTCGATTCCTTTCTCCAAGTATCCAAAATCTTTCTCCATTGTCTTTTTAAAGGACCATATATACCCACATCGAGGGGTTGCATTATGTGCGTCGAGTTTGGTGTTAAAGTCGTAAAATGAATGTTATTTTGTATTGCTGCCTGAACGACTTCAGGTGAGAAGTGCGAAGCTAAATTATCACCTATGACAACTGCTTTTTCATTTCCAATTCTTTCTTCCTGGATGCTCGGCAACAACAACTTGAAGAACCATACCTCGAAGAGGTTCATTTCAAACCAACCGCTATGACTATTTCTGTAAATTGTTCCTAGTGGGCCTCCCATTGTCCAGTTCTCGTACAGGTGCTTTGATTTGTAGACAACCATAGGAGGAATCATTTTTCCGTCTGCTGTGCCACAAAACATGATGCTGACCGATGATTTGGAATGCTCCTGGACTCGTTCGACACGTCTGTGACCTCGAGGGACTAAAACTTTTATTGCCCCCGGGTCATCAGTCACGTTCGTCTCATCATAATTGTAAATAAGACCTGGACGTGTCTCCTCCAGAGCTGGTCTCACATTTTCAAAAAATTCTTTTATCTCATTAGGACCCACTGATGCCCTAGCAGGTTTGATATTTGTGGCCAGTCTCTGAGTAAGGTTGTTTCGCGCTGCAAAGTCGGTCACAAAGTCCGGCCCCGGTGAGTTGTCTTTCCATTGTTTTATAACCCTACCTTCCCTGGTGACCAACATCTGAACAATAATTTGGATATCGCGTTTAGTAAAAGGAACACCCCAATCTGTTAATATTTTCAAGGTATCGGCTATTAGTTTTTCAGTTTCAGGAGTCAAAACAGTTGGATGACCCGGCTTTAGTTCATGTTGGTGGTGAATTTTGTTTAGAATAGTTGTTCTATTTATTTTATACTTCTTGGCAGCCGCACTCTGGGTAAGAAGACCTGCCCTCACTTCAGCAACGGCTTTTGCAAGGGTTTCATCGCTGTAATTTTTGTAACTCCGGGCACCCAGTTTTCTTTTATACTCTCTGACCATTGTAGTTCATTTGTAAATACAAACAAATACAAAGGTAACCTAAAACAAATAAAAATCCTTATTTTACACCAATTTAATCACGAATACTCACAATTGTAGTTTTATTTAAGTAAACAATACAATAAACTTACCGAAAAGTAAAGATTTTTTCGTATTTTTGCACCACCACACAACACAACAAACTCAAGCGACGAACCTGTTCGGACTAGTCGGCGGGCGCGCTATGACGCGTTCCCCACACCCCGCGCCTCACGCAATATTACTCGAGGTCACGCGCACTTGCTGAGCACAAGTAAAAACCGATTTTGGCGCTCTGTCAAAGTAGCCCCAAAATCTGTCAAAGTAACCCTGGAAGTCAAAGTAGCCCCGTTTTACGGTATGTACTCCTACTATGATATGTACTCCTAATACTTGTCCGCTGAAAATCAGTGACTATTTGCCTCACCGAACACGCTTTCTAAATTTCAAGCACTGGTGAGTTCGGGGAGTTGCTGATGAGTGTGAATGGGAACTCGCCGGTGACTCACCTACCTCACAGTCTGGCTTGTAGTCGTTCTTAACTTATTACTCTATATATTGATTGATAGAATAATTACTATTAACTCCCTATATAGCTTTAATGTTACTATTGAAAATAAACAAAAACCGCGGGTACATGTTGATGACTCGCCAATTAATTATCATCATTACTGGTGAGTTCGGTGAGTTGCTGGTGAGCGTCATTGAGAGCTCGCTGGCGACTCACCTACCCCACAGTCTGACTTGCAGTCAGTCTCAACTTACTACTTTATCTATTAATTATTAGAAAATCACTATTAATTATGAATCTAGCTTAAATGCAACTATTGTAAATAAACAATACCATCAACATCGGTGAGCGTTCTTGTGATTTAAATCTCTAACTCACCGGGGAACGCCCACCGATGCCAGAGGACACACATAGGCAACTCACCATTTAACTACCATGACCTTTCTAAATTTCAAGCGCTGGTGAGTTCGGTGAGTTACTGGTGTGCGCGAACGTGAACTCGCTGGTGACTCACCAACCTCATAGTCTGACTTGCAATCAGTCCTAACTTATTACTTTACCTATTAATTGCTAGAATTATTACTATTAATTCCCTATCTAGCTTTAATGTAAGTATTGTAAATCAACAAAAGCGTGGGTACATGTTGGTGGCTCACCAATTAATTATTATCATAACTGGTGAGTTCGGTGAGTTGCTGCTGGTGACTCACCTACCTCACCTTGTAGTCAGTCAGCCATATATTAATTGTTATGAAATTACCATTAATTCCCTACCTACCTTTAATGTCGGTGAGTTGTCGGTGAATGTGAATGAAAACTCGCCGGTGACTCACCTACCTCACAGTCTGACTCGTAGTCAGCCTTTACTTATTACTTCACCTATTATTTGCTAGAATTATTACTATTAATTCCCTATCTAGCTTTAATGTAACTATTGTAAATTAATAAAAACCGTGGGCACGTGTTGATGATTCACCAATCAATTATCATTATAACTGGTGAGTTCGGTGAGTTGCTGGTGAGTGTCATTGAAAACTCACTGGTGACTCACCTATCTCACAGTCTGACTTATAGTCAGCCACAACTTACTACTTTATTTATTAATTGTTGGGAAGCTGCTATTAATTCCCAATCTAGCTTTAATGTAACTGTTAGCATCGGTGAGCATTCTGGTAATTTAATCTCTAATTCACCGGGGAACGCCCACCGATGCCGGAGGACACACGTAGGCGACTCACCACTTGACTATCATTACATTTCTAAAGGAGAATGCCCAAAAATCTATGGGCGTGTAACCCAGTCGTTTACAAGCGTGTTGTATGCAGCATTTATTGCAGGTTTATTCCTGATAACCAAACACACCATTTTAATACCTCTAGGACTTGTAGTTTTAAATAAATCTAAGTTTAAGTTTGAAAATGATTCTAGGTTATGTGTAGTTTGTAATTGTTAAAGTAGTAACGAAAGCCGTGTATCTTTCCTGCCGATTTGAACTATTTGTTTGGCGCGCATTATACTTAATATACCTGTCCAACGATATCCAATACAAAAACAATAAACCAAATTAATATTGGTCTCCGCTGTGCTACAATAAACATTCAAAATGTAAACAGAGTAGACGTCACTAGCGTCACACACAACTAAAACAATGACATGTCACATTGACATCTTGAAATAAGTTTCGTTACACAAAATCAAAAAGGTTGTAGTTATATTATATTCCATTGCACAAAACGCAACGAAGTTAAAACAATATTATAAAAAAAATATATATTAATTATTACTTATTTACTTTAAGCATATATTGTACGATTTACAACAAATAACAAATAAAATAATGTATTTAAATAATTAATATCCGTTCTATTTTAAATGAAATTATTTTAAAAAAAATAACAAACCTCTTTTTATTTGGGCATGTACCTATGCGTAGAATGTAATGCAAATGGCCGTCAGACTTAAACGGGAAGTTGAAAAGACGGTTTAATTCCTTTTTTATTACATTTTTTTATCGTGAAGTGTAGCATTAATAATTATTAATTTTCAAATTGTCATATATTCGTAAGATAATTTTTAATAAATTACATTTTGCGTAAATGTTTGGGTCAGGGGTGGCCATTCTCCTTTCAAGCGCTGGTGAGTACGGTGAGTTGTTGATGAGTGTGAGCGGGAACTCGCTGGTGACTCACCTACCTCACAGTCTGGCTTGTAGTGAGTCTTAACTTTTTACCTTACCTATTAATTGCTAGAATAATTACTATTAATTCTCTATCTAACTTTAATGCAAATTTTGTAAATGAACAAATGGCTTGTAGTCAATCTTAACTTATTACCTTACCTATTAATTGCTAGAATAATTACTATTAATTCCCTATCTAGCTTTAATGCAACTTTTGTAAATGAACAAAACCATGAGCACATGTTGGTGACTCACCTATTAATTATCGTCATAATTGGCAGTATGTTCTCGCAAATTTCCATCTGGCCAATTTTTCGAGCGCCTCATTCACTAATGCAAGTTTTCAATTACGTTATTTTGTTACCATTCGCCATGCGGCTCTTTACTTTATTTATCAACAATTAGACAATTTACGCAGACAATTTACAAAAATTCGCTTTATGAAGTCTTTATGTAACTATAACTACTTATTTATTATAAAATTTATTAGATAACATTGTATATAGTAGAAAGGGGGAAAAAAAAATTATTTATTTCAATTAATTAATTTATTTTATAAGTACATAGGTTTATTCTTCTCTGTACTCTGAGGCCGCTGGCCGATGTATCAAATCGCAGAAGCCAGCGGCCTGCAGATACTGAAGCGATTTATAGTATATTGAATATGTGTACATAGCCTTAACATATGTGATCTATTTTATTTTGTGAACCAACTAAAAATAAAGGAAAAAAAAAAAAAATCGGAGGTCGTGGGTTCGATCCGGGGCATGCACCTCTAACTTTTCGGAGTATTGTGCGTTTTAAGTATTTAAATATCACTTGTTTTAACGGTGAAGGAAAACATCGTGAGGAAACCTGCATGCCTGAGAGTTCTCCATAACGTTCTCAAAGGTGTGTGAAGTCTGCCAATCCGTTTGGCCAGCGTGGTAGACTAAGGCCAAAACCCTTCTCACTCTGAGAGGAGACTCGTGCTCTGTAGTGAGCCGGTAATGGGTTGATCATGAGTTACCTAGCATCGGGAATGGCTTCGCATTCCATAAAGATTTAATTAATTCGTTCAAATATGACTGAGTCCCACTGTTAGCAAACATAGATTTGTTTAACTGGATGTTTTGATTCGTCACTTACTGCGATGTTTATTGAGCTACTTCGGTCCACTCCTCACTACGATTTACTTTATTTACGATTTTGTCGATGCCGCCCTTCGTTCCGTGTTCAAGATCGACTCCCCTTGTCGTAGTCATTCGAATTGCTAGTCCTATTGCCATGCCGCCTGCACCATTTCTTCTTACTCCGGCGATTCTCACTGGCCTCATTGTCATCGCGATGTTTTGTGTTTTCAACGTCCAGATTTAAACAGCACCGGCTCCTATGCGATTTAATACTATCACGGTCCATACCTACTAACTAATATTCTCCAAAAATTGTGGGTGTGCTGCATCAAACCCACTTCTGAGTTGTAGGAGCTCAGCCTCAACTCAGAAATGAAACGATGATTGCTTGGTTTTACTTCGATATAATTATTAAATTAAATAATATTTGCCCTCTATTCGACAATTCTTTTTAATCAGCCCAAAAATCCTAAATCAACGTATTAATATTATTCATCCTCTTAGTAATGGGTACCTGTCAATGCCTGACTTTTTTATAACCATGGCAGCCAAATTTCATTTCTTAATTCCACGAAAAGCTTTGTCAACTTGAAATTTGTTTTTTTACAGTGTAAAATTGTTATATCTTTCTTCGAACTACACCCAGATCAGAATTATCTAAATTATATTTGGTCTCTGATCTCTTTGTTTTTTTCTTTCCTGGTGTTACAATTTCTGCGTGTTTTCCTTCTGCAATGATTCTCCGAACGGAACGTTCAGAAACGCCTGAAACAATCAATTACGATGTCATGAACACAAACAAGCAAAGTCATGAACAAAAACACAAATAGTCCACATTAATTAGTTACAATATAATATTATATTTTTATAATTATTGAGAGGCTTGCATTTTGATTAGTAAAAGGCCTTATGGTTTAAATGCATAGGGAAAATTTTGCATGAAGCTGATAATACTTACCAGTCATTGCTGCTACCCTCGCATAAATGACATTTAGCGGTATAATTGGTTGCTTTTTCTTACATTCTTGAGCACAAAACGAATGTACATTTATAATTATATCTCTAGCACTTTTTTTAATCAAACCTTTTTAAGGGTTTTTTTTAATGTTTTGAATAAGATACCACTATTTGGAAAAGTTCATTAGATGCGTATTTTTGAGCTAAGTATCCGATGCCATAAAAATCAAGAAAACGATTATTTTTGAGATACCGCTTTTGCGCTTAGCAGGGCAGGGCCTGAACCACTGGTTCAACCTGCACCGTGACATTCATCTCCTTCAATGGCCGGCTCCGTCTGCTGGTTCGGATACAATTGAAAATTTGTAAGACTTAATGGTTCAATTAAGTCTTACACTGTGACTGTCAGAATAAAATAAACTCAAGCTCCTAGCTCCTACATTGCTCACGTGTATGGGTGACTGTCTATGCGCACGCCATGTGATGATGTGCATCAATGCGAGACAGACTATCATTACAGCAGCTGATGGAGCTTTAATACTGTCGAGTTTCTTAAAAATAGTTAAGAAATAAAGATTTATTGAATTGATGATTATTTCTTCCTTTTTTGTATTTTTGTAATTCGACTGAGGTCGAATTCGAATAAACGCGCATTTGATTCAGAGTTGAGTTGAATTTGGCGTTCAATACGATTCAGAGTTGAAGTGTCGTTCATGTTTGACGTGTCGTGTTGTCACGTTCTTCACGGCGCGGTTGCGCATGCTGCTGAAGGCGGTGCGCCACACAGGACAGGCGCCAAGGCGCGCGCGGCAGCGCACGCACACCAGGTGGCCGCGCCGGCACTGCGACATGGGCGGGTCCATCCACTTCAGGCACACCGGGCACTCCAGTAGCTGCAGCAGGCTCCGATTAAGATCTTCAACTGTGAGCTGTTCAATCTGTACACTGGCGTGTCTTTTTCTTTTAACGATCATCCTCGACGTGGCGTTCCCATCTTTGTCCCCGCTGGCTTGCGCCTGGTTGGAGACGTCGTCCGCGGGCGGGTTCTCGTCCTCGTCTATCTCCATGGAATCCCCGGCCGCCCGCCCTCCGTCCTCCGACGTCTACTACTACTAATTTACTAACTACTACTACTAATCTCGCCTACGTCGATATCCGGGAGGTCATCGGTGTAGTGGCGCACAAGTCTCGCTCGTTTGTCATTCGCGGTTTGGGTTGGCGTGGGTTTCGGAGCATGGACAGAGTAGAGCTGTCCAAAAAATCGTTCGATCTCAGCTAACACCTCTGGTTTTGAAGCAACCGATGCTCTTAACTTTGTCAGATGGCTTCTCCCAAGACTTTTAGTGAATACTTTTGCACCCTTATTGCGTTCAATCGCTTCTTTTATTTTGCGCGTATTCGCAGAACGCATGACAAAGCGTATTCGCTTTTTGGTGAGCTTATTTAGAGACTGCCTTTCTGGCAATGTTAAGGACATTTCTCGTCTCTGTTGCATTAGATCCAGTGCCTCGCTAGAGATCTTGGATGTGAAAGCTTTTTCTTTTTTAGGACAGAATTTGCCACCCACTTCACGAATGACATCAATAAAGTCGCCATATTCCTGGTCAACATCATCAGTGATTTCCAGCAAATCGAATCGGTTCCTCAATTCTAGTTGGAGTTCAATTTCTGTTGTTGCCATAGATTGGAGTGGATTCGGACGAAGAGTTGACCTCACCATCACCAGACGACGTCTTTGAAGCTGAAGATCTATTTTCAGAGATCCTCTCACAAGTCGGTGATCGCTCCCAATATTAAACCTGTTGATCACAGAGACGTCTCTAAATATATCCTTACGATTCGTCATGATGAAGTCTATCTCATTTTTGGTCACGTTATCGGGGCTATAGATGTAAGGCCGGTATAATACGAATTATACCAATCCGTATAATACGAAAAATCCGGTATAATACCGTAAAATCCCAAAAATTCCGGTATAATACAGTTGGTTTTGATGACTATGTTTTTCATTTTTAACCCCCGACGCAAAAACGACGGGGTGTTATAAGTTTGACGTGTCTGTGTGTGTGTGTGTGTGTGTGTGTGTGTGTGTGTGTGTGTGTGTGTGTGTGTGTGTGTCTGTCTGTTCCCCTGTGGCGCTCAAACGGGTGGACCGATTTGAATGCGGTTTTTTTTGTTTGAAAGGTGAATTAGTCGAGAGTGTTCTTAGCTATGTTTGATGAAAATCGGTCCAAGATGGCCGCCGCTACAAAATGGCGGATGATATATTTTTCACAACTCCCTTGATATGGGTATCAAATGAAAGGGCTTGACTAGTAGAATAGCACTATTGCAAATTCAAGATGGCCGCCGCCACTAAATGGCGAATGTCGGGGGTTTTTTAAATTTTCAATTTACACTTGTCTTGATTTTACCGAGTACCGGATATAACAGAGTACCTATAAACTAAGTATGTAAAGGTTTTTTAAATGTGTGATATATATTGATATTGATATATTTAGCGAGTTTAGTTCTAGTTGGTCCGTCTCCGTCCGATCAATTTTTATTAACTTATGTAGGTAGGTATTACCTACCTAAGTAAATAAACATTTTTTTTCCTTTTTTTCAAACAATATACCTACCTATATTAGTCCATTGAAATGTTACATGTATGAGCTTTGCGTTTATTAGAGGACGCAATTTTATTTTTGGGACATGTGTGGGGAGTCAATAGAAGCTTAACCTCAAGTTTGTGGTGTCGCCACCCTTGTCCCCCGGCCGCCATCTTGGAAAAAGTGGTGAAAACTTTTTTCACGATATCTCAAACTATGCGTCTTACAAAAAAATTGTAAAGACATAATGTGTAGCAAATTATCAGGTCTACCGGAAAGTTCTGTCCGTTTTTTGGATAAAACAAAATACAAATTTTTCTTACTGTTAATTAACTTTATTAAATAATATATTTGCCATTATTATTAATGACTTCTTGCCAGCGTAAGGGCAATTTATGTATTCCATTTTTGAAAAAATTTTCATCTTTTATTGCGAAATATTGAACCAGTGCTTGTTTCACGTCTTCTTCATTTTTGAATTTTTTGCCCGTTAAAAAATTCTGTAAAGACAAAAACAAGTGATAGTCGGAGGGTGCTATGTCAGGGGAATATGGTGGATGCGACAGAATTTCCCAGCCTAGTTCTGCAATTTTTTGACGAGTCCCCAAAGCAGCATGTGGTCTGGCATTATCATGATGCAGTATGATGTCTTTCCTATTGAACATTGCCGGCCTCTTTTTTTGGACAGCGGTCTTTAAATTATCCAGTTGCTGACAATACTTCTCCGAATTGAGCTTTTCGTTAGGTTTGAAAAGCTCATAATGTATTGGTCCTCGAATGTCCCACCATATACACAACATTCTCTTATTCAGAGTCAAATTTGGTTTAGAGGTAGAAGGGCTAGGTTTTCCGGGTTCACAATATACCCTTTTCCTTACAATGTTATCGTAGGTAATCCACTTTTCATCCCCTGTTATCATCCGGTTCAAAAAGGGTTCGATTTTGTTCCGAGCAAGCAGAGATGTGCATATGATGACTCGATCATCCAGATTCTTCTGACTTAATTCATGTGGCACCCATCTTGAATATTTCCACACCAATCCTATCTTCTGAATATGGTCCGAAATGGTTTGCTGAGCTGAATTAAGTCTTTCTGCGATCTCCGATGCTGTCAGAAAAGGATCTTGCTCCAACACAGCCTTAACAACATCGTCGTCGATCAAAGATGGTCGCCCAGAACGTGGCTTATCAGAAAGGTCGAAATCACCTGTTTCAAATTTTTCGTACCATCTTCTGCATGTCCTATCAGAAACTGTACCTTCACCAAAAACTTTCAATAAATTTCTACATGCTTCTGTAGCATTTCTTCCTTGTTGAAATTCGTATAAAATACAGTGGCGTAAATGAACTTTATCAGTAGCCATGGATACACTATCGCTTCACACTTAAGACTAATGTGTATCAACTTTATTATAGTTAATTTGCTACGTCAGTATGTATACATTGAGCGATAAAAATATGGAGCCGAACATGTACCAAATAAATATGTGCTTACGTGTTGAAAATTTTGGTAATAGAAACGGACAGAACTTTCCGGTAGACCTATTATTTTGCCTACAAATATGTTTATATAACTTTTTGCCCTAAATTAAAGATTAAAGAAGTTATAAGCAAAAAAGTCAGAAAATTTTTATAAAATCTTTTTTGCTCTATAACTTTTTCTTTATACATTTTACAAAAAAAAAAAAATCCTCAGACCAATCTTGTAGATTATCTTTTGAGGAAAGGGGAACGCCAAGTTTTGGCCCTAGCGTGCACGACAAATTCATATTATGAAAAAATAATATAATATTTGTTTAAAAATTTTCACACTATTAACTAATGACTTAAAGATATAAGATAGAAGAAGAAATTATTTAATTTAAATAAAAAATACTGAAACGATCGCCAAGATCAATGTAAAATGTATGTAATGAACATCGCGTAGCGCTTGGTAGATATGACTGTTGTACATACGCTAAACTTAGCACAAACTGACAATCTTATCTTGAACTTTTCAAAAATCTTTTCTCACAAGATATGAAATTCTGATAAACAATCATTGACTATTACTAATTACAATTAAACAAAAATCTTAAATCGATTCATATGTATCGGTCTTAATCGACTTAATTATTATCTACGAAATGGGAAACCATAAAAAAACATGAGCCAGCTGACAATATTGACAGCTCTCGTATGAGAGTATTGTATTATTTGACTGGTTGACAGTTGAAAAGTCAAACATTTCTTTCCTGGCGTTTGTGTTTCCCACAGTTATTGTTTGTGTTCTTTTTGCGGATTTAATAAGATAAAGCATGAATATTGAATACTGACTCTGACGATGCCTCTATTTACGACGACCACGGGCGGGTCTGAATATGGATTCCGTTCCTGCTTTACACTACAACCCCAGCAACGACTCTGATTTGACAATAACAATGACCGACGATCCCGGCATTGACTCTGGTCATAGTTCGTCACAAAAATCATCCTCAACTGCTGTATGCGGAGATTTACGCTGTTATTTATGTGTTAATTGTGAATTACGGAAATGTTTCCAGAATAACCTTGAGGTGATATGCGACCTCCGCGCCGTACCTACCTATACGATCTCCATACACTTCATTTTTCTATAATCGTGTTAAGTAGGAAACAAACGCCTAAAATTTAAACATACACAAATTTTCACATCAAAAACACACTTTAAGTTATGTTAAAACATGCAAATCTGTTTATTAAACATATATAATATGAATAACACCAAAAACTGTGATAAATATACGATTATAACAATAAAATTATCTGAAAATCGAAAGATAAGCCGGGTCCGTTTGCATAGATTGAATAAGAAAACGACATTTGACATTTTGTTATTCTGCTTTCTTTGTCTATAAATCTTAGAGTTGGGAATAAGATTGAATGGTTTAATCAACTTTATTGACACAAATCGATTTTTTTAATGGTGGGACTTCACTTCGCTATTCGTGTTCGCGTATTTCTAATATTTGCCGAAAACGGCGATGTGTAGTCTTTTGACGAGTAAAAAGCAGAGTGACATTAATAGGGCTCCGTTTTTACCGTTTGAGTACAGAACCATAGTAAAAAGGGTTAAGATTTTTGCTTTAATTTCGAAATGAATGGTCTGTTATTACGATGAAAATATTGGTCTTCTGAAAAGTTATAAAAAGTTTTTACCGTAATTCCAAAATTATGATTCATAATGAATGATTCAAATTGCTAATCATGAAAATTTAATTTTGAAATTACGGCTATTTCATAATGGTCCTAATAAAAATATGAGAAAATTAGAAAATTAAATCTTGAACAACTTTTATTTAAAATATAAGAAGACACAAAATACCAAAAAATACCCTTAAAAAAATATAACGCCCCTACAAAATTCCACCTATTTTTTTTTTACTTTCTAAACCCCTAAATTGGGAACCACGATGATGAGTCTTTTGTAGACATCTTTACCTCTTTGGATAGCTAATGAATCAAAGAAGTTAATTCAGTCATTTTTACGTAACGTTCCATACATTTTTTTTTGAAATAATATTCTATTCACCTAATTCGTATTTTTTTAATTCTGAGGAAAAAATGCGGGCCAATTAGATATCTAATTGATTAATCCCATCCATAATTTTACAGAATACCTCCGATGATGTGCCCTTTCTTTTTTAACCCCTGACGCAAAAATGACGGCGTGTGTGTGCGTACGTGCGTGCGTGCGTGTGTGCGTGCGTGCTTGTCTGTCTGTCTGTCTGTGTATCTGTGTATCTGTGTGTGTCTGTGCGTGTCTGTGTGTGTGTCTGTTTGTGTTTGTGTCTGTGTGTGTGTGTCTGTATGTATGTATGTGTATGTGTGTCTGTGTATGTCTGTGTCTGTGTGTGTGTCTGTGTGTGTGTGTGAAAAAAAAATTAATGATACAACGAAGTATTTTTCTCAATCTTCTGTATCATCTGTATTATCTTCGCTTGATTCTTCAAGTGGAACACTTATAATAAAACTCCGAGTCGGTTCATCTGACGCAGCATCTAATATACCGTCAAGTTGCATCATTTTCTCCTCTTCTTTTTCTATATGATTGATGCAATTTCTCCACGCCACCGAACCAATTTGACTGAGGCCTTCTTTTATTAACTTCTTGACCTCAGCTAATTTAAAACTTTTATTATTTTTGCCAACATAAGATTTTAGTTGTGCCCATATTAACTCAATGGTTCACAATGATATGGCGGAAGACGTAAAACAATTATATTTTTGCGGGCTGCCATTTCATCCACAACTTTTTTTTTGTATTTACCTTTATTAAATTTTAATAAAAGTTGTGCTTTTATTTCATTTTCTTCGTAACTAATATTTTTTTCTTGCAGCCACGCTTGTATGTCCGCCTTCCGCCAACTCATGTTAGGCTCTCGGTCAAGAAGTCTAGAGTGGTACGGTGCGTTATCTAACACTATAACCGACCCGGGTTCTACAATGTTCAAAATTTTTTCGAACCTGTAAAGAAGAAAATACAAAATTCGTCAGTAAAGTAAAGCGCAGAGATATTTAAATTACACTAATTCATTTTATAATACTCACCACTTTTCAAAATTGTGGGCATCCGCATTGATAATTTTCGGGCATTTCGCCATGATAATCACCATCACCTTTTTTTGCCTCAAAAATCCACTCTCCACCTTCAAGAAAACCTTCAGTGCTGCCAATGTGTGTAATTATAAGCCTTTTTCCTTTTTGGGGTGTTTATAGGCCTACAGACAGACCATTCAGAAATGCCTGTCGACTGCTTTGTATGTTTTGGTCACACCAGACATAATTTGAGGTGTGTCCTAAAAATATTTTTTATTCTAAATATGTATGGTCCGTTTCAATAGAGTTGAGCTAAAATGTAAACCAACACACCTTTTTGCTAAAAAAAACTACAGAATGGGTTGAAATGAAACTTGGCACGATTTAAGTTTGTAGTATAAACTTAAATCGTGCCAAGTTTCATTTCCATCCATTCTGTAGTTTTTTAGCAAAAAGGTGTGTTGGTTTACATTTTAGCTCAACTCTATTGAAACGGACTATACATGTATGTTTTACTAAATAAATTGAAATCGTTTGTCAAAGAAAATATATTTTATAGAAATCTTTGAAGTATTTGTCGGAGATAAAAAAAATAACGAAGTCATTTACGAAGGCACACACGAGCGCGCACGAGCAGTATCGTACAATATGACTCAGGGATGGTGGGGACGGACCGATGGCCGGCGTTACAAGCAGAGCGCTGCGCCACCGCATACACTTTGATCGAAGCGCTAGTTGCCTCAACATCTCTTAATAGTAACTCAGACGTCTGAATCATAATAATCATATTTTCATGTTATAAATGAAATTATATTGTTATTTCATTAACTAAAAAGTCCGAATAATAAATTAGTTTTCTACATAAAATTCCAAGTAGTGATTAAATATATCTGAAGATCGCCCAAGGATCGATGCATGACCCCGAGGATCATCGCCCACTAAAACGATCCACGCTTCCATCTGAGATATTTTACAACTGTGAATACCTTCATTAACCCAAGTCTCGTCAGTGTAGTATATTTTTCTATTTTCCCTTCTAAAATCTCTAATTTTTTGTATGTAAATTCTTCTCCACACCGTTAAATCTGGTCTTTCCAATAAAATACTTCTCCTATTACGCTTCATATATTTAAATTTTAATTTTTTCATAATTTTATGAATTGTTGAGCGACTAAATGATGGGAGGTCTTCGTCATTATTAATTACATACGTTCATTACTTTTTCCACTGTCGGCAATTCTTTATATCAAAATATAACTGATGAATTTTTCTCCTAATAGTCGACAGCGTAAAATCGTCTAACTTGGCTATAATTTCATATTTTGGAGTAGACCGATTTGGTGTAGATACTTCTCCTTTCAACTTATATCTATAATATAATAAAACTGTAACAGATCCAATTCTGTACATTGAAGATATTTTGAAAATTTTTATTGGAGGGCACTCTATAATCGATACTGAAGCCAAAACTGCAATTTTTTTCATTTTTGTCTGTCTGTCTGTCTGTCTGTCTGTCTGTCTGTCTGTCTGTCTGTCTGTATCTTGGCCGCGCATCACGCCGAAACTACTGAATGGATTCGAATGAAACTTGGTACGATTTGAGTTTATACTCCGAGGTAGGTTATAGGATACTTTTTATCCCGAAATTCAGCACGGTTCCCTTGGGAGAGGGGAAGAAAGTTAAAACGTGTATTTAGCTGTAATTCATTAACGGGTAGTTCGATTTAACTCATTCTTTTTTTGTTAGAAAGGTAGTACTTTAAGTATTGCCCCGTAAATATTTCAAGGTCATAGGTTTTTTAGTTTAGAAATGACAGACATTTATTGGGTTCCAATAACTTGGGACCCGGATCTTTGTATGTACGGCTTATTTTAAACTGGCGTGCGTTTCAATTTATGTTTGTCGTTCTGTCTATTTGTTCCAGCTAATCTCCGAAACGGCTGGATCGATTTTAATGGAACTTTCAATGTTATAAGGAGTAACAGGCTACATTTAGTTTAGGTACATAAAAGAATTATGGGATCCGATCCGATCCTATATAAAACCTATAAACACGCGAACGAAGTTGCGGGGGTCAGCTAGTTCATGTAATATTCTTGAGATTGCGTTTGCGGATGTACCCATGATTTCACCCGTTGTTTTCAAAATCTCCGCTTTAATAGGGTATGTAGGAGTTGACCGCTCAATGTATTTATACATGTTTACAGCGATCGTTTTTTCGTTAGCTGTAAAAATCACCACTATTCGGTCTTTTTTTCAACGGTGACATTAAAAATGACCCAGGTTCTGGGATCCGATTCCTTTTTTTGGATTCGGAAGGTCCAGGTCTTGGTTCAGGGGCACTCATTCTTAGATCTTTTGGAAGTATTAAATTAGTTTTGGGCAATTAATGCAACATTTGCACAATATTTCAGAGCCTTGACTCCAGAACTTGAATAATAACTCCGCAAGGAGTAAATAGGAGTGTTGTGTGAATAACAATAATATTAGCACAGTATGACTTGACAAATTTCAAGTTCATTTTAACTTTTACTAAAACGAAAGTCTTTTAGAGTTTTATATTTTTTGATATTATATCTACATTATCACATAGCCACTACGGTCCTGGTTATTATCACTATCATGTGACAATAGTCGTTAAAGCTCGCCAACTCGCATTAGAGCAGCGTGCCGGGTCTAAGCTCTAAGTCCCACTGGCCAGCAGTGGGACGTCAAAAGGCTATAGTGGTGGTGGTAGGTTTTGGTGGTTACACAAAACCTAACGCTACTAAAATCTTCGAAACCTTGTTTTTTAAGATTTATATATATTTTTTTTAAGTACTTGACGAAATAATGTCCATATTATTATGTAATAGTATTAAATATAAATGAAAAATATTAATAAATTTACCCTCGTTTAGTAAAATAAAAAAAAAAACACTAAAATCCCAGTCGTTTGCAATATCGATATCCGTGAAGGGTAGCAAGAGGTCGTCTGTCCAAAGAAAAACAATATCCAAATCACAAAGCTAAGACAAATCCGATAGAAGGCCAAGTCGTTAAAAATCAAACACAAGAGAGCATCCGTAACGTACAGCATCAAGCGAAGCGAGGAAACGAATGGCCATTACATGGATTATGTTGCAGGGTTTTAAAAATTTTTTGTTGATTCCCCTGTTAACCCGCCACTGGTGACGTTAATTTGACTTTCATCCTTGGTAACGCCGGTCTCACAGACCGGGATTTTTTATGGAGAATTTTTCAAAATATTTATTTACTGTCCATTTTTTTAAAATGTTTTTTGATAGTTAAACAAAAATATTTCATAAATCACAGCTCGTTTATTTGACTTTTAATTATCATTATTTAAAACATCTTTTTTTAATTTAAGAACACATAAAAATCACAAAGTGGTATACTACCAACAAAAAGAAAAAATATATACATCAAAAAGAACAAAAGCAGACCAAAATCTTTTCTATAAAAAGGTACCTACTAGGTAGGTACATTACATCCATCATCATCGACATCATTTCCAACTTCACTGTATGATGCTATTGATGATCTCTCCTCCTCTCATGAAGTTCTTGTACAAGAAATTCTGTAAGATGCTGTTCATTTTCGAAAATCGTACTGCGACAAAATTCACAATTTGAAACACACAAGATATTTATGTAAAATATTAATAAATTCATGAAATAAACTTATTGGTCATATAAAAATAGAGACAGTACAATAGGATTTTACGTATTCGGTGACGCTGGTCTCACGCACCGGGTTGGTGCCAAAACTTCTAAACGCACACTCGCTTCGACATCATCGATTTAACGTTAGTTAAGTTTAATGCCACCAAAACGCAAGCGTGTTTATTCACTGCAAAAAAGAGCCCTTTCACCTTGGCTCCTACTTTTCAAAGTGTACTTATCCGTTCCGATTGGTAACCATATTGAACTTCTGGGTATTGACATCTCACCCAAACTCAATTTCGGGAATTGCATCGAGTTGAAGGCCAAAACAGCTGCCAAAAAACTTGGTATTCTGAACAAGGTGAAACGGTACTTCACACCTGCACAGCGCCTCACTCTCTATCAGGCTCAAATCCGGTCAGGCATGGAGTACTGCTGCTACCTTTGGGACGGCTCTGCCAAATACCAACTCGACGCATTAGACTCGGTTGATCGCCGCGCCCGTAGAATTATAGACGATCGGTCACTAACCCAGGCGAAATTGCTAAGTTTACAGCACCGGCGCAATGTCGCCTGTCTATCGGTCTTTTATCGGATATACTTTGGAGAGTGTGCTCAGGAACTATTTAACCTGGTTCCTCCTTCACCATTTCACCACAGCACAGCGAGAAGTCGTGAACGTTGGCATCCCTATGTGGTTGACGTTCAGTCTGCCCGCACGAAGCGCTTTCGATCAACGTTTCTGATACGAACCGCTAGGGTGTGGAACGCCCTTCCGGCGTCCGTGTTTCCCGCCTCGTTCAACTTAAGTGCCTTCAAAACAAGAGTGAATAGGCATTTTCTAGGCAAGCGCGTTCCAACTTAGACCTCATCATTGCTCTCCAGGCATGATTGTCGTCAAGCGTAAGCCTATCATACAATAAAAAAAAAAGGTAGAAGAGATGTTGCGTCAACTACTCGAAATCACGACGAAAACCGATGGCGGAAAAATATTATTCGAATTTTTAAAATCACCCGGTCTCACAGACATATAAGGTAAAAACAGACTGAGCGTACGTACGCAACGTATACTATGCGATATGGGAGAGTAGATGTGCACACTTGTCCCGCGTACACAACGCATTTGACGTCAGACTCATGAGTAATTTCTTCAGGTGCTGTTGTGCACAATGTTTTCAGATTCTGAGAGTGAATTTGAGGACGATTTACTACGTTTGTTATTTATAAATGAATATTTGCGCGCCAAAAGAACAAGAAAAACAGTCAAGAGAAGATATTGGGTTCATGAGATAAATAAAGAAAGAGAAAGGTTTGGGGAATACCATACATTATTAAAGAAACTGGAATGTGATGAGCAACGATTCTTCATATACTTTCGTATGTCTAAAGGAAAGTTTGAGGAGATTCACGGTATTATTGAATGTGACATCAAAAAAAGACATACGCGTCTTCGGAAACCAATCAGTACCAGAGAAAGACTAGCGGTTTGTCTACGGTATGTACCTATTATCTTTTAATTCATTGCAGTTATTTATAAATTCTACTAGTTTTATATAATATTTGAAAGTTTGTTAATCTGTCTGTCTGTGTGTCCGTTTGTTTGTTACTCTTTCACGCAAAATTCCTAGATCGATTGCGATGAAACTTCGTATGCAGATAGCTGAAGAAGACCTGGATTAACATGTAGGCTATATTCTCATGGGGTTAGGACTTAGGTTTTATGCGGGTACAAATAAAAATTTACGGTTATGAATTATTTTATTCCATCTTATTATTTTCATAATAATAGCGAATATCTTGTTCCTCACTAATTTCTACATTACTAGCAACTTCTTCACACACATAATTAAAGGAAGGTACCGATGATACTTGAGTATTAGGCAGTTGAACAACATAAGATGGGGAACAATATGACGTCTGGGGTTGTTCAAAACTACCCGTAGCAGAATTTACATTAACCCGGCTTTGCCCAATTATCTGATGACTCTTAACAGTAATTGGTGTTCTCAATACCTTTTGTTGTGACTCTAACTGTTTGAGCTCTGCTTCACTTACAGCTTTAAGCAAATCCATTTTAATTCGAATTTGATCCAGTTTTGGAAGTTTTTTAACCGTTTTACTTATGCTCAAAAAGAAGGTGTCTAAATCATCCATTTCCTGTCTTTTATTTCTCTTTTCTTGAGAGCTTTTCATCATTTCCATCATATCAGCCAAGTGATGGTCACTATCAGAACTGGCCTTTCTTTTGTATGACGCATTTGACATGGGAGTACTAGTGCGAGACGGGATGCTTTCAGGAGATGTTGGGCTTTCACTATATGGACTCTCCGGTGGAGGAGAATCTTCATTAGACATAGTAAAATCAAGGTTTCCTGTAGTAGGACGGCCCTCCAAATATGGCTTCAAAAATGACATTTGTTCTTCAAACCGCCAAGGTGCAATTATTTTCCCAGCTTGGCCGCTTTTGTTTTTGCGCCGTTTCATAGCATTATTATAACAATTTCGCAACTTATTCCAATTTTCTTTACATTCCGCAACTGTAACAAAAAAATATTAAATCCTAATTTAAAACTACTTATTACAGATTCCTGGCTACGGGTAATTCATTTCGGAGTATCGGATTCAGTTACCGCCTAGGATTTTCTACTGTACGTGCAATTGTGAAGGAGGTTTGTGAAGCGATTTGGAAACATCTTGGTCCTATTGTGATGCCGCAACCAACAGCAGCAACATGGAGACAAATAGCACATGATTTCAATCGTTTTTGGAATTTTCCGAATTGTATTGGGGCTCTAGATGGCAAGCATGTTAACATGAAGTGTCCAATTAATAGTGGCTCAGATTATTGGAATTACAAAGGTCAAAATTCTATTGTTCTTCTGGCTTTAGTTGATGCCTATTATAAATTTGTTGTGGTAGACGTGGGCGCCTATGGAAGAAATAGTGACGGAGGTATTTTTGAAAAATCAACACTAGGTAAACTATTAGATCAGAAGAAATTAAACATACCTGAAGATAAACCTCTTATACCAGGATCAGAACCATTACCGCATGTTATAGTAGGTGATGAAGCATTTCCGCTTAAACATTATTTACTAAGACCTTACAGCAAAAATGATTTACTTAATAATGAACCGAATAAAATTTTCAATTATCGTTTGTCCCGGGCAAGAAGAATTGTAGGAAACGCATTTGGCATATTAAGAGCAAGATGGCGGGTATTTCAAGGGCCTATGCAGGTACAACCAGAAATGGTGGATAAAATAGTTTTAGCAACATGCTGCCTTCATAACTTTTTGGGCACATCTTTTGAGTTGCAAGATGAAATATTTACAGAGCCAACAACTCAACAATCATTAATTTCATTAGATGGTCTTAGAAGAAACCACACACGATATGCTCACAGCATTAGAGAGAAATTCAAACAATATTTTATGACACGCGAGGGTTCGGTGCCACAGCAATTATATATGGTGAGAAGAGGAACGCAAAGTACACAAAACGAAAATGATTAGTTCATAGATGTCTGTAGATATAAACGATTCTAAAATTACACGCCCCTATGCAATATACTGTACATGCGTATATGTGTATACCTGTACTTTACAGTATGTTTCATGTATTCATATGTCGCCAGTGATGACCAGAGATGGACCAGCGGACGACATCAGAAGGCTATTCTAGTAGTATCATTATTCATATCAGGATAGATCGAATTACATTGCTGTGGGCGTCACATGGGTACGGGCCTAATTGAAAAGCCTTCTCATTAACTGACACACTAACTGACTAACCCTACCCCTACCTAGTTCGGTCTCCTCCTCCCCTGCAACCGAACCACTTCCGACCAATCTAATCTACACGACACACATCGCACGATACCACCTACTTTGTACAACACAACCTATATAACACAGTACACCGCACGAATAAAGCAGCGCTCTCGTCGAGAGCCCAGATCGGAATGTGTCACCCGCGCTACCGCTCCTCTCTCTCTCTTATAATAGAATGTCGGTAGGGAGAATGACGTAATGGCGCAATGCTCGCTTATTCACACTACAATATCAACGAGCCGACACGGCCATACTGACATTCGCACGTCCCCGTGCGACTGCCAGCGTCCAAGGATGTCTACAAAGAACAACACACAGGTGAAGTACACCTCTAAATACGCTCGCCCATCCCTGACACTTCACTGCTTCTAGGTCACCTCCGTCTGTCATGTATCAATTGTCAATCATCACATCAGCTGTCAATCGCGTCAACCAACCACCACCTCATGTGATGACGTACAACAGACCCAACCCAACCATCTGTCAATTGCTAGTCATCACCTCAGCTGTCAATCGCAATACACATCTGGAAGGAGTGTGTCCCTTCAACCACCTCCCTTGAGTCTGGCCCGGACGACACCTCCTTACCAGGATAGACTCAGGAACTTAATATAACACCCAACAAGTCAGTACTTCAATCTGTCAATTGTCAGTTATCACTTCAGCTGTCAATCGCAATACCATCTGGAAGGAGTGTGTCCTTTCAACCAACTCCCTTGAGTCTGGCCCGGACGACACTTCCTTACCAGGATAGACTCAGGAACTTAATATAACACCCAACAAGTCAGTACTTCAATCTGTCAATTGTCAGTCATCACTTCAGCTGTCAATCGCAATACACATCTGGAAGGAGTGTGTCCTTTCAACCAACTCCCTCGAGTCTGGCCCGGACGACACTTCCTTACCAGGATAGACTCAGGAACTTAATATAACACCCAACCAGTCAGCGCCCTTCCCACTTGTAACACATGGTCAAAGTCAACGTCATAGTCAAAATAATAATTACAGTCAACCCATAATCTGCTCAAGAACGTTGACCCATATAGGCCAGTCCATTTAATTAACTACATCACACACGCACTCGTCATTTTCCCTGCCAAGTCCCGAAAATGGCAACACTTATCTGATTAGGGTGCAATTGCTATCGCAAACCCTCAATCAAATATCACGGTTAAAGTTACCTACGTTTACAATTACATGTTCACACTAAAACGAATCTACCACTGGTTCGGAATGCCGCGACCTAGCGAGAAGAACCAGTAAGAAACTCGGCGGCGTCTAACTTTCTAACATAACTGATCAAAAACTACTTCCCGTAAACGCAATCCTATTTCTTTAGTTCCAATCGTGTAAACCATTTATCATTTATCATATCATCATCTTGATGAACCATTTTAAGAACTACAACCTCTTTACGGCTTTATCACAACCACGTATCGAACTTACTCACTTTTGAACATCGATGAAGGTACCTGGACAACAGAATTTGGTTAGCAACCAAAACCATTTGTCAAACGAATTATTCATTTCAGTAGCGGTTATTTTATTATTCTGCGAGTATTTCTAACTTTAGTTTCAATTAATCACGATTTTTTTTTTGGTTTTTTTTTTTGTTTGTTGGTTTTTGTTACTATCTTAGCGCTGTCAGTTGTTATCAACATAAAGCTGTCCGCCAACCGGCACGGCCAACCCTGACATTCGATCGTCCTCGAGCGACTATTAATTATCCTCAGCAATCGGTATACCCGAGATCACCAGCCCCACTTTAAAAAGCCCTCAAAAACTTAGGCGGCCCGCCAGGCCCCTGAAGCTATCCCGGTTTCTAATCTAAACACTAGTTATAGTTAGCACCACATAAACGCGCAATTTAATCTGATATAATCGGTAACAGTGTGGCTGATCAATTCTCGGAAATCCACACACAATCGCTCAGTACCGTCACGTTTTTTATTAACTAAAAATTCCTAGAAAAAGTTGAACAATTGAATTCACATTTCCATTTGGGTCGGTTACCCGCATATAACATCTCGCTAATTTTATCACGAACCACCTGCCGTAAATCAAAGGCGGTGCATATGACGCTAAACCGTTTTACGAGGATTCAACTAAACTAATCTTAAGTTTTCCGTTAGACCCTTAAACGCGGTAATCCGTTAATCGAGAAATCCGAGTTTTCGTTAAGCAATGACAATAGTCGCGGTTTATCCTCATCTGGTATATCCGTATCAATATCCGAAAACTATTTTACACTTTGAAATAGAAAAAGTATCCGCAGTCATTGCACAACCTGCCTTTAAAATATCACAACTTAACGCAAAAACTCATCTAATATAACGTGAAACAAAAATTTGTAAAGTGGGTGTGTCCATCAATTAAAAATGTCACATAAAATTTGCAAGGTACTATTAACACTTGAACTCTCAATACCGGTAACTCAATTTTATTATAACGCACACCCGATAGCTTATTCGCAATACTTTCTTTAACGAGACGAATCGCGGCACCGAAATCTTAACAAAATGAAAACGACCCGCGTCGCGCACACAACACCGGTTCTACAAGGCTTTTGTGCCACAAAGGAGACCGACAGACGCAAATGCAGTTAAAGGCTCCGGCTCGTCAATTAGCCCTTCAGATCCCACTTCTGATGTCGCCAGTGATGACCAGAGATGGACCAGCAGACGACATCAGAAGGCTATTCTAGTAGTATCATTATTCATTATCAGGGTAGATCGAATTACATTGCTGTGGGCGTCACATGGGTACGGGCCTAATTGAAAAGCCTTCTCATTAACTGACACACTAACTGACTAACCCTACCCCTACCTAGTTCGGTCTCCTCCTCCCCTGCAACCGAACCACTTCCGACCAATCTAATCTACACGACACACATCGCACGATACCACCTACTTTGTACAACACAACCTATATAACACAGTACACCGCACGAATAAAGCAGCGCTCTCGTCGAGAGCCCAGATCGGAATGTGTCACCCGCGCTACCGCTCCTCTCTCTCTCTTATAATAGAATGTCGGTAGGGAGAATGACGTAATGGCGCAATGCTCGCTTATTCACACTACAATATCAACGAGCCGACACATATTTATATTTCATGTTTCATGTTTAAATAGTGTAAACATGAAATCGTATTTACGATTTCATGTTTATTGTAAAGTACAGCACGCATACAAATAAAATATTACAATTTGTATTTTAAGTAGGTATTTCTTTTCGTCACACGTTTTGTTGAGAGGCGTGCATTTATAGGTATAATGGTTTATCCCTACCTATTTACCTAGGTACCTACTTACTTTAAAATAATAAATAGAGTATTCTGAACATAAGTTGAGTTTTATATCTGTCTTTAAAATCCTAACAACGTTGCACCAGGCCACTGTCATTTTTTCTGTGAAACATTACTCAAAAAATATAAATAAAAGAAAAATATAAACGCAGGTAGGTACTTACTAGGCTTGCCATGGAGTTTTGCGATCTCTTCCCACGCTGCATTGCGTAATGTAGCATCGCGATATTCAATGCATTTAATATTATAAATGGCTTCATATTTTCTAACCAAATCAATCAATTGTTCGTCTCCCATTTTCAAAGCAAAGCGTACCAACGTCTATTCGAGACTGACGCGCTGC
This sequence comes from Melanargia galathea, assembly GCA_920104075.1. NCBI lineage: Eukaryota > Metazoa > Arthropoda > Insecta > Lepidoptera > Nymphalidae > Melanargia > Melanargia galathea. The sequence continues at coordinate 17,073,055 of OV049860.1, forward strand.
AAACGTAAATTCTAGAAACACACTGGTCTTACGCGTGGGATGGCGTATGATTATCGGTATCCCCTCCACCTTCCCACGCCGATCTGGATTGACAGAAATAACGTTGCGTGTGAACGCGTGTAAAAGCATTGCGTATGACAGTATGTTTCTAATTCGACGGTTTTCATACAAATTAATGAGTCTAGATGTCGTAATGCGTTGCATACGTTGCGTACGTAAGCTCAGTCTGTCCTTACCTATAACGTTGCGTGTGAACGCGTGTAAAAGCATTGCGTATGACAGTATGTTTCTAATTCGACGGTTTTCATACAAATTAATGAGTCTAGATGTCGTAATGCGTTGCATACGTTGCGTACGTAAGCTCAGTCTGTCCTTACCTTTATATAGTATGTACGTCACCGGTGGTGGGTTAATGACAAACTAATGTATAGGAATTGTGACAGTTGTCATTTAAAAATAGAATGAGTTATTTGTATGAAAAACAGGTTCAATACCTGAAGTTCCAATTTACCCAAAATAAAACCCAAAAAAAAGAAAGTACCTGAAGTGTCTGTCAGGCATTTGTCATATCTACATGCGGCAATTGATTTTTATTTATATAAGTTTTGAATTTTGTATGCTTTTTGTGGTCTGTTTTACCTCTGGTGAAATTTCCACAGAATTAAAAATCAAACTTTAGGCTGAGCACGCAGCGCGATTAAACGCGAGCGGTTTAGGAAAAGCTGAAATCGTCAAAGCGCGTATAAACACGCACTGCGGTTGACGTTTTGCTTAATTATAAATTTCAGTACCACCATGGATTTCTAGCGAACAGCATGTGTTGTGGCTTTGCGTTCGCCTAGTCGAGAATGAATAAAAACCGAATGCGATTAATCGCAGTGCGTGCGCCCCCATACTATTACTATGGAACACAAATAATCGCGCCTTTACAAACCACGATCCAAATGTAGCAAGTTACGTTTTTAAAATCAGTTACTGAAAAAAGTCGCTAATGCGTGCGTTTGTATAGAAAGCGATGTGTTACATTTTTCTGCGGTTTCAGACTTGCGATTAAACGCCTGCGTTTAATCGCGGTGCGTGCTAAGCCATATATTGTTAACTAGATGATGCCCACGGCTTCGCCCGTGTGGATTTAGGTTTATAAAAATCCCGTGGGAACTTTTGATTTTCCAGAACAAAAAGTAGCTTATCTGTAGAAACCCGTCCCCAAAATGGAAAAATCCCGTGGGATCCCCACGATTTCGGAATACAATTCCTTACAGCATCAGGGTTGAGGAGTTGGATATGTACCTACTCGAGTTCATTCAACGATAAAGTCTTTAATTGGTACCCCCAATATCAATTTAAATAACCGAAAGTTTCTAAAACCCATTAGTTTTGGGGATTAGGTCCCCTACAGCATCAGGATTGAGGAGTTGGAATCCAATTTTTTTATAAAATAGGGTCGCAATGTTTCTCTATCGATTAAAAAAAAAATTACGCAAATCGGTTCAGAAATCTCGGAGATATCGGTGTACATAGGTAGAAAAACACAACTCCTCCTTTTTTGAAAGTCGGTTAAAAAAGTAGCCTATGTTACTCCCTGGTTAATTCTCTACTTGTATGTGAAGGTCCCGTCAAAATCGGTTCAGCCGTTCCGAAGATTAGCCCGTTCAAACAGACAGACAGACAGACAGACAGACAGACAGACAGACAGACAGACAGACAGACAGACAGACAAAAATTTTAAAAACGTGTGATTCGGTTATGGTAGCGTTCAAATAACCATATGAGCTTAATATGAGGTAGTTATTTCGATATTACAGACAGACACTTCAATTTTATTTATTAGTATAGATGACTTGAATACTTACGACTTAGGTATTTTTGACTTCTTATATTTTAAATAAATAAAAGTTGTTCAAAATTTATTTTTCTAAAAAAAAATGTCTCATATTTTTATTAGGACCATTATGAAAGCCGTAATTTCAAAATTAAATTTTCATAATTAGCAATTTGAATCATTCATTATTCATTATGAATCATAAATTTTGGAATTACGGTAAAAAACTTTTTATAACTTTAAAACTTTTTAGAAGACCAATATTTTCATCGTATAATTTCATTGCAATAACAAATCATTCATTTCGAAATTAAAGCAAAACTCTTAACCCTTTTTACTGTGGTTCTGTATCCAAACGGATATCAAATTGTTATCAACTTTTTGGATCAACGTTGGAGGACTGGAGGTAGTTCATTCATGAATGTTAAGTGATTACCGCTGTCCATGAACATTTGCGGCACCAGAGGACCGAGAGGCACCACTAATGCGTTGCCAGTTGCTGTCTGCCTGCCTGCCTGCGCGTCACGGGTCTTTAGCTCGTAGACGAAATGAGTCACAAACTTAAAATTTTGGTGTTTGGTGTAGGACGTTGACCCAAAACCAAATATTGAATTCAAAATTGAATAAATTATTTTTCAGGGGGGGCTCTTATGAAAAAGGAGCCAGAAAAAAATTCTATCATTATCATTATCAGTATCATTGTTTAAAATTCATTGAGTAGAGTACGAATATATTTTTTCTTAAAAATAAGGAAATGAGGGGCCGTCCATGTTGTCAGTCTTAGACTTCTTCTTCATCATTCTTAGTCATTTTTGTGAGGGGGGCTATACCTCAAAAACTAAACCAGTTAGGAATATGAAATTTCGGTATATGATGTACCATATATTTCAACAGCAAATACTGAAAACAACAATTCATAAAGTAGTTTGTAAGCTATGACCAAAACACACGAGCATTCTTTGGCTTTTTCTTTCCCGGTTGGTTGCAATGTCTAGCATAAAAAATAAAATATTTCTTACATCCAAAATATGCACATCAACACTGTCTAGGGATATTCTGATTTTCTCAATTTATTCAAAATTGGTTATAACTAACATACAATATGTATATATTTTTGTAAAGCCTATTTATCAGACTATCTTTTAGAATAAAACAGAATTAGTTTTTTTGTGTAAATATTTTTTTATTGAAATAAAGACAAAAAGTGAAAAGATGGTAAACTGTCTTTTTAAGAAAAAAATATAATTTTAACAAAATTATCAGGTTTTTTGCAGTTACGTGAAACATTATTTAAAATTAGTAGTCAGTAAACCACCCATGGACGTTAACCACGGTCCTACAACGGCTTTTCATGCTTTGAATCAAGTTATCAAAGTCTTGCTGTGGGATATTGTCCCAGGTCCTGCTAAGATGCAAAAAAGTTGCTTTGCAGTCGCAATGTTCGGAGGAAAACTCCTCAAAGCCCTTCTTTGGAGCATGTCCCATGCGTGCTCTATGGGGTTTAGGTCTGGTGATTCAGCGGGCCAGTCTAAGATCGACACATCGTGCTCTTGTAGCCAGCTGGTCACCACTCGCGCAGTGTGCGAACGGGCTTTGTCGTGCATGAGCGTGAAAACTTGGTCCATTTGCAGTCGATGGGGATAGATTATTGGTGCTAGCACCTGATTACGGTATTTTTCAGAAGTCATGGTGTTTCTGATCCAAACGAGATCTGTATCCAGAATATCCCTAAAACAGCGAGGGCGGATTCGCATTGGACCAGTTTTTTAAATCAAATCAAATCAAATAAACTTTATTCAAAATTGGTACACTGTACACTTTTTGAACGTCAATTTAGGAACAGGCAATGGTGATAATTACTTACGGAAACTTAAAACTAAAGCTACGAGGGTTCCAAACGCGCCCTGGTCTGAGAAAAGCCCACAACAAACTCTTTTATTTTTAATTTATTTAATAATATTATTTTATTAGGGGGATTTTAGGCGTTTTTGACTTAAGCTTTAGGGAAAAATATTTTCGAGAGTTGGTAACACACTGCGGCGAATATTTGGGTATTTGGCTATTTGCTCGATGTGTGGATGGTCATATTGTTGTTGTGTTCGTCAAATATTTTGCCGAATAAAGCTATACAAATACGCGAACTCGAATAGCATTATGAAGTCCCACCATAATATTTAATAATTTATAAGTAATGAAATATGTACTATTTTTTAATAAATAATAATAAGTTGATAAAAGGAGAATGCCCAAAAATCTATGGGCGTGTAACCCAGTCGTTTACAAGCATGTTGTATGCAGCATTTATTGCAGGTTTATTCCTGATAACCAAACACACCATTTTAATACCTCTAGGACTTGTAGTTTTAAATAAATCTAAGTTTAAGTTTGAAAATGATTCTAGGTTATGTGTAGTTTATAATTGTTAAAGTAGTAAGGAAAGCCGTGTATCTTTCCTGCCGATTTGAACTATTTGTTTGGCGCGCACTATACTTAACATACCTGTCCAACGATATCCAATACAAAAACAATAAACCAAATTAATATTGGTCTCCGCTGTGCTACAATAAACATTCAAAATGTAAACAGAGTAGACGTCACTAGCGTCACACACAACTAAAACAATGACATGTCACATTGACATCTTGAAATAAGTTTCGTTACACAAAATCAAAAAGGTTGTAGTTATATTATATTCCATTGCACAAAACGCGACGAAGTTAAAACAATATTATAAAAAAATATATATTAATTATTACTTATTTACTTTAAGCATATAATGTGGCTAATTCTGTTGTACACAATAAACCTAAACTAAATTGACAGGTTTAAAAATAGTGCTATCCCCTTCAGCAGGGAGGATTGTGAAGGAGACGGGAATATATTAAGACCTGTCATTTTAGTTTAGATTTAGAGATTTTGTACAACAGAATCGACCACATTGTACGATTTACAACAAATAACAAATAAAATAATGTATTTAAATAATTAATATCCGTTCTATTTTAAATGAAATTATTTTTTTAAAAATAACAAACCTCTTTTTATTTGGGCATGTACCTATGCGTAGAATGTAATGCAAATGGCCGTCAGAATTAAACGGGAAGTTGAAAAGACGGTTTAATTCCTTTTTTATTACATTTTTATATCGTGAAGTGTAGCATTAATAATTATTAATTTTCAAATTGTCATATATTCGTAAGATAATTTTTAATAAATTACCTTTTGTGTAAATGTTTGGGTCAGGGGTGGACATTCTCCTTTATATCTTTTATGCAGCAGCGGTCTAGTACTTAAAAGTATTGCCAAATTGATAACGTTAATTAACGTTTTAACATGATAACGTGATCCTGCTATTTATTTACTTGAAATCCGAATCAATTTTCGATCAAATCTGATCATCTGATGAAACTGATGGCAACGCTGGGTGTCGCGTATTTAAAGGTCCAATATTAAGGATTGCCAACCATACCGACGTCGAGGTCCCTCGTACAAACACGAGATTTGTAGCCTTCCGTGTGTGATTTTTGAACGGCAATGTTTTAATTCTAATTTCAGCATCTTTTTACCGGTAATCAGGATAAAACGTTTGGTCTACTTTTTAAAATATATGGTAGGTATTTGGAAATGTCAAAGTCAAATAAACTTAATTCAAAATTGGACGTTGTTAAGCAAGAAGGATCCAACCCACAATTTGTCAAAGTAACATATTCCTAAATTATTAATAATTTAGGTATATATTACTTTGACTAATTTTTGTGGGTCTGTTTAACTAATTTGTCAGTTGGTAAGTTTATTTGACTTTGACATAATTTCCAAATACCAAATATTTTAAAAAGTAGACCAAATGTTTTATCCTGATTACCGGTAAAAAGATGCTGAAATTAGAATTAAAACATTTGTTAACATTAAAAAGTCTCTCGTTAATGTTAATCATTCGAGAGGAAAGAGATTAAAATTTTGTGTATGGTTTTCACGTGAATTACGGCAGGTAATTAAGGCCTTGCCCACTGTACTCTATCCGTCTCGTTATATTATTGGCGTGGTGAGTAAATTACGGTAAAGCAGAAAGCTATATTACGCAATTATTAATCGCGTTAATTCGTAGATAACGTTATTGTTTTGATCTTAATGACCTTACAACTTCAGTAACGGTATCCATGTAGATAAACGTTGAAAATAATTCTGATGTATATTTTCATAATCGATTAATCGTTCATTTGGATAGGTGCCTATCTTCCCATCCATAAAACTATTACGATTTATTCGAAGTTCCCATCCCTATACTATTGTCTTTAGTCACTAGTCCGCCATTATTGTTTACAACATAGCAGCGCTAAGATAAAATATACTGTAGTTCGATACGAAACGAGTCAATTGTCATAGTTACATATTTTGTTATCATGTCATTAATTAATAATTATATTTGTCAAGTGGAAATCTTTAGTTAAATAAAACCAATATTACTCTTGGTTTCTCATTTATTATGCTACAATTTATTTAACTAAATATGCCTGGCGAAAAACTAGGCAAGCCATCGCTGTTAAGATATCTGAGACCCGATAAATTTGACATCGAGCCTAATGTCGCAGACTCCGATACAAAATGGCTACATTGGAAATCGACATTCGAAAGCTTCTTAGCAGAAGAAATTTCCGAAGATGTATCGGACTCCCTTAAGCGTAAGCTCCTAGTTAACCACTTATCGGCATCGATTTATAAGCATATCAAAACATGTTCCACTTATAAAGACTCGATGAAAGTTCTAGAAGACATCTATGTCAAACCGAAAAATACTATTCTAGCTCGACACATTCTTTTCAATCGTAAGCAACGAGCCGACGTAACGATCTCTGACTATGTTAGGGCTCTCCGACTTTCTGCGAAAGATTGTAAATTCGAAGACGTCATAGCCCAAGAGCATGAAGACCAAGCAGTTCGTAGTGCTCTCATATCCGGCTTACTATCACAAAGGATTCGCGAGCGGTTACTAGAAAACTCTAAACTCACTCTCTCAGAAGCACTTAATCAAGCCGTAGCTCTGGAAACGGCAGAGAAGGATGCATTTACTATTGGTATTAGCTCTCCGCAACTTACCGCCATATCGCAAGGTAGTTCACGGGTAAAGGAATCCGAAAATCTAGTGGCGGCTCCATCGTCACGAGCTTTTCAAGCCGCCCCGACCACGCCATCTCCGGCTAAACCCTGCTTCTTTTGCGGCGGGAGTCTTCATCCAAGGTTCAGATGTCCAGCCAACAAAGCCACCTGCCAAAAGTGCTCAAAGAAAGGACACTTCGCAAGCGTCTGTAGATCGGGCAAATTTAACTTGAACTCCACGACAGTTGAAGATCCTACAACCCCTAACAACGACCAGTTCTACAGTGGAGCTATTTCTGCTGCCTCTCCTTCGAGCCTTAGGAGTGCGACAATTCCAATCATGGTCAACGAATACAAGGCTGATGCTCTCGTCGATACAGGAAGTTCGGTCAGCTTTATTAATGGTAAAGTTGCTCGCATAATAAAACTACGAAAAAAACCCTGCCAGCAGACAGTCAATCTCGCTTCTCTCAATCATGTTTCCTTTGTTGAAGGTGTCTGCTTTGCTAACATTACGATGAATAAGCATACTTATAAACAAACACCTCTTCTAGTTGTCGACAACCTCTGTGCCGACGTCATCATCGGCCATGACTTGCTCAAACATCACTCGAGCATTCATTTCAATCTTGGTGGGCCTGGCGAACCTTTAGAGATATGCAACGTGTTACAAGCTTCGGTGCCACCAGCCTCCGTATTTACAAATCTGTCGCCAAACATTCGACCGATCGTCGTGAGAAGCCGGCGCTACAGCAAGGAAGATGAGGACTTTATAAAAGAAGAAGTGTCTAAATTACTTGAAGACGGGGTCGTTGAAACAAGTATTTCCCCCTGGAGAGCTCAAGTTCTCGTAGCGGGAGGAGGAGTTCATCGAAAACGACTTGTCATTGATTACTCCATGACAATAAACAAATTCACTGAACTGGACGCCTTCCCCTTGCCAAGCATAGAATCAGTCGTGAACAACGTATCAAGATTTAAAGTGTTCAGTCAAATCGACTTAAAGAGCGCATATCATCAAGTACCCATTTTAGAAAATGAAAAGATATATACAGCTTTCGAAGCATGCGGCAAATTGTATCAGTTTACACGCATTCCATTTGGCGTGACTAATGGCGTTGCAGCTTTTCAACGAACTCTAGACTTCATCATAACAGAAGAGAAATTAGAAGGAACGTTCGCCTACTTAGACGATGTAACTGTCTGCGGCAAAGATCAAAGGGATCATGACCACAATCTAAAACGCTTTATGGACGCCGCTAATAAATTTCATTTAACTCTAAACGAACAGAAGAGTGTTTTCAATAAGACTAAAATCAACTTGCTTGGATATACTGTTGAAAATAATACAATCAGTCCTGACCCGGAAAGACTAAAACCTCTTCTAGAGCTTCCCGCTCCAACTAAAATTAGTGAACTAAAACGGGTCCTAGGGATGCTTGCTCATTACGCTAAATGGATTGCGCATTTCTCCGAAAAAATAAAGCAACTTACATGCGTGACTACTGACTAGTTTCCCGTTGCCACCTGATGCGCTCAAGTGCTTTGAAGAACTCAAGCAAGATATTAAGACAGCCGCTCTAGTAGCCATTAACGACAATGAAATGTTTACAGTCGAAACAGACGCTTCGGAATTCGCGCTAGGGGCTACGCTGACTCAACATGGAAGACCAGTTGCTTTTTTCTCTCGGACATTGAATAACTCGGAATGCAAACAATCCTCAATCGAAAAAGAGGCTTGTGCGATAGTAGAGAGCCTAAAGAAATGGAGACACTACCTGATTGGTAGACATTTTCTTCTTATAACAGACCAACAATCGGTAGCCTTCATGTTCAATCAAAATCATAACAGTAAAATAAAAAATGAGAAGATCCAACGTTGGCGATTAGAACTGTCTTGCTTCAAATATGATATAGTTTATAGACCAGGCACTGAAAACGCTGCTGCGGACGCTCTATCACGCGTATGCGCCTGAAGGGTTTAGGCAAAATAATAGAGTTTTTGTATTGATTAAGTTGGATTTATTCGGAGAAACACAGGGGCAATATACTCGGACAAGAGAACAATCGACAACGCATGAAACAGGACGGAGTTCGAGAGAGTGAAAAAAATGACAGACGATGTCATCGACTGTGTGACCAGATTTTATTTATTTTTCAGCTCTGGATTCTCGCGTATTTACATAACATTAGGTTGAGTTTACATAATCTATCACTCTCCCTTAAACCAAACCTAATGACATTCCTTCAAACTAAGACTATTTACAAACTTAGTAAATTTAGATACACACAGTGCTTTAGTTAATACATCTGCTATCATATCATCAGTGGGACAATACTTTATACTTAAGATTCCTTCATTCACAACTTGACGTATAAAGTGATGTCGCACATCTATATGCTTAGTTCTAGAATGAAATAGTGAATTATTACACAATTTTTGAGCCGATTGATTATCATTATACATTACAATATCATTGATTCTATTACCAAGACATTCAGTAAGAAAAGCACAAATAAACAATGATTCTTTGCAAGCATCAGATAAAGCCATATACTCTGCCTCAGTGCTACTCAGAGCAACAGTTCTTTGTTTACGACTTTCCCACGAAACTACATTAGAACCAATCTTAAATACGTACCCTGTATAAGACCTTCTATCAATCGTATTACCTGCCCAATCTGCGTCAACATAAGAAGTGATCTTCAAACCACTCTTTTTGAAAATTAGACAATAGTCAAGCGTACCTTTTAAGTAGCGTAAGACACGCTTGGCTGCTTTCCAGTGTGCCTCACCATGACAATTGTTGAACTGGCTCAGCACGCTGACCACATGCGCTATATCGGGACGTGTACATACTGCAACATACATCAAGCAACCAATTAAATTCCTATATTCATATTTACTAGACTCTCCCTCAACTTTATCAAGTTTCAATCCGGTCTCCATTGGTGTCTTGACAGGTTTGCAGTTTTCCATTTTAAATCGTTCTAAAATACTTTTTATGTAACAACTTTGATCAATAGTTATTATTCCATTCTGTCTCCGAATATGCATACCGAGTATGTGATTAACAGAACCAAAATCTTTCATTTCAAATTCTTTCATTAGTTCTCTCTTTAAGTTATCTTTGTCTTCCTTCGAACAGGATGAGAAGATTAAGATGTCATCAACATACAAAGTTAATATCATCAAACTATCTTTGATATTTTTAACATAAACACAAGGTTCAGAACATAGTTTCTTGAAGTTCAACTTTTGTGTTAAAACACTGTTTATCTTTTCATACCATGACTTAGCAGCTTGCTTAAGTCCATAGATTGCTTTATTTAATTTATATACCATATTTTCTTTACCTTTATTTCAAAACCTTCTGGTTGCTCCATGAACACATTTTCTTGTAAATCACCGTTCAAGAAAGCTGTGGTCACATCCATCTGGTCTATATCCATGTTATATTCAGCTGCAAGAGCTAAAAGCATTCTTATCGTAGAATATCTTACCACAGGCGAAAATGTTTCATGATAGTCGATTCCATACTTCTGTGTGTAACCCTTTGCCACCAAACGTGCTTTGTAACGCAGAATCTCTCCATTCAGTCCCTTTTTCTTCTTAAAGACCCACTTGCATTGGACTGCTTTCTGGTTCTTCGGTTTCTCGACCAGAGTCCAACATTTATTTTTATAAAAGGATTGATACTCATCTGCCATAGCCTTCTTCCACTGCTCGGCTTCGTTGCCACTCAGCGACTCGTGCACGGTAGCAGGCTCGTCGCTGCCGACGCCCTGTCTGGCACAGCTCAGGTTGGCAAACTCGGAGAGGTCTGAGAAACATGAGTCCAACTCTGCCATCTCAAGTGTCGAGTTTCCTGGAATGTAGGTTTGATCCAACGAGTTATCTGTCTCCAATAAAGTTTCAGAGAGACTTTCATCAGAATCTCTTAATGAAAACATAGTTAGTCTGTGATCCTTTTGCGATTCCGAATAAATCCCCTTTAATGCTGCCGACTTGTCATCAGACTTACTACTCTCATTTTCATTAGATGATTCCAACGAATTGGAATTGACATCCTTCTGAGGAATAATAACAACATTTTGTTGTTCTAAATTTTCATCATTTGACAAGTTATTCTGAAAATTTTCCTCTATGAATTTCACATTTCTTGCCTTTATAATTTTTGTAGGTTTTGCAGGATCAATTAGCCTATATCCTTTACTATCTTCACAGTATCCTACAAAGATTAACTTCTTGCATCTCTTATCAAGCTTTTTGCAGTTTGTAATTAAATTAAAAGCCTGACAGCCAAAAATACGCAAATGACTTACATTTACTTTCTTATTGCTCCACTTTTCTTCAGGAGTTGCTCCCATCACTGCCTTGGTTGGACTTCTATTCTTTAGGTATACTGCCGTGTTGACAGCCTCTGCCCAAAATCTCTTGTCCAAGCCAGCATCCATGAGCATACACCGAGCCTTCTCCATTATGGTTCGATTTGCTCGTTCGGCCACACCGTTCTGCTGTGGAGAGTGGGGTACAGTAGTTTGATGCCGTATTCCACAAGCTTTCAGGAACACCTGGAATGCGTTATTCAAATATTCACCTCCTCCATCACTTCTCAAAATTTTAATCTTAGCTCCAGTCTGGTTCTCTACGAGAGCTTTAAAATCTTTAAAACATTGAAATGCTTCATCCTTAGATCGCAGGAAATAGACAAATGTTTTCCTCGAGAAGTCGTCGATGAGTGTCATGAAATATTTGGCTCCACTAAACGATGATACTTGCATAGGTCCACATAAGTCAGTATGTATGAGCCCTAGCACCTCCTTTGCTCTGTTATAAGACTTCGAAGGAAAAGAAGTCCTGGTTTGCTTACCCTCTATACATGCAACACAAGTTTTATAGTTACTATCATCATAATTAATTCCAATGACCATACCTTGTTTCATAAGATTCATGCTCCGCGAGTTTAAGTGCCCGAGACGCCTGTGCCATACCTCTTGGGAGATCGGGCTGGGAATTGAAGTCAATTTCCCCGAACCTGAGTCAACACCATCAGCTTCAGTAGTCTCAGCCAGTGCTATGTCGTCAGTCTTTAGTGAAGATCGCTCTTTTATCTGTGAACAGCCTACAAAATTCTCCCTATCTACCCCTAAAGGTAACATAATAGCATTATCTGATGCAGCATTACATACATTCTCTTTACTTAAGGTATCGAGTATATAAATACCATTATTTTGAGTAGCAGTTGCAACAATACTATTATTATACAGAATTTTACATTTTTTGTCATCAAAATGAACCTTATAGCCTTTCTTAGTCATAGCGCTAACAGATAATAAGTTGGTTGACAATTTAGGAACATAAAATACATTTCCTATTGTTTTATAACAATCTTGCATCTGTACCTCAACATTGCCATACCCAGACGCAAACACTTTTTCACCGTTCGCTACACACACTTCAATTTCACCTTTTGACACATAGTCCACCATTAGTGATTGATCATTGCACATATGATTAGTGCATCCACTATCTACGCACCACTTATCACTCTGAAGTTTCACGGAGAGGGCTGCAACAAGAGTTTTACCCGTGCTCTTTACCGCTTCCTTGCGCTTGCCTTTCTCTGATTTCTTCTTATTTAAAGGACAATTCCGGGAAAAATGGCCTGGCTCCTTGCATCGAAAACATTTTAGTACCTTTTTCGTAGTCAACGCAGTAGCTGGACTGCCATCATTTTCTTCCCTTCGCAGATTCTCTTGAAGTAATTTGCCTTTAACTATGTCACTACACAGTTTGACATTTGAGTTCTCCAATGCCATAATAAGAGGATCATAGTCTGCCGAAAGTCCACTCAGCATGATGACCGCCACGAAGTCGTCCTCAAGCCCCGAACCGATCTCTGTTAGTTGTTGAGAGATTTCCGTAATCTTGTTGACGTACGCCTCCATGCTTTCACTCTCATTTAGTTTGACAGCGAACAACGTGCGCAATAACCCTAATCTACGACACAAACCTCTGTTTTCATATGCCTTTTGTAGGTTGCGCCACGCTTCGTGTGCCGTTGCCGCAAGGCGAATATGTGGAATTGCCGCCGGTTGCACCGACAACGCGATCCGTGCCAACGCTTTTCGTTGTCTTTTGATATCCTTTTCGCCGCCATCGATTTCGATACAATCCCATAATTCCTCATGAATTAGTAACATTTTCATGTGAAATTTCCATGAATTGTAATTTTCGATTCCTTTCAACTTCTCTATAGAAATACTTGAAGTATAGCCCACGCTAGTTGCCATTGCGCTGGTACCTGAAGTTGTTGCACTGGAACCCGATGACGCCATTTTCGTGTCACGCCGCCGCTGTTTGCAGACTCCGTTCGAATAATTTTATCGCGGTGAACAATGTGAAATATAATTAGTTTTTCACAAATCGCGCAATACTGGGCCATAACCTGAAGGGTTTAGGCAAAATAATAGAGTTTTTGTATTGATTAAGTTGGATTTATTCGGAGAAACACAGGGGCAAAAATAATATACTCGGACAAGAGAACAATCGACAACGCATGAAACAGGACGGAGTTCGAGAGAGTGAAAAAAAATGACAGACGATGTCATCGACTGTGTGACCAGATTTTATTTATTTTTCAGCTCTGGATTCTCGCGTATTTACATAACATTAGGTTGAGTTTACATAATCTATCAGCGCCTACATGAATTTAAACAAGTTGAAAGAACTACATAACGCACTCTGCCACCCGGGAATAACTAGAATGTATCACTGGGTAAGATCTAAAAACTTGCCCTACTCAGCTAATGATGTCAAGGAGATGACCGCTTCGTGCCCTACCTGCGCCGAAATAAAACCGAGGTTTCTAAAGGCCAAGGGTCAATTGATAAAAGCTACGTCGCCGTTTGAACGGATCAACATAGATTTTAAAGGACCACTGCCTTCTAAAACAGCCAGCAAGTACATACTTACGATTATTGATGAGTACAGTCGGTTTCCTTTTGCTTACGCATGTAAGGATATGACCTCAGTCACCGTCATAACTTGTTTGAAAGATCTATTTCTGACATTTGGCCAACCTCTCTACATTCATAGTGATAGAGGGTTGTCATTCATGTCCGAAGAGTTCAAATCATTTTTACGGCAGTCAAACATAGCCTCGTCCAGAACGACGCCTTATAACCCCCAGGGTAATGGCCAAGTGGAACGACTTAACGGAACGCTCTGGCGAACTATTCAACTCAGCCTTCGGTCAAAGGGATTATCGGTGGAAAATTGGGAAGTAGTACTGAAGGATGCATTGCATTGTGTCCGCTCTCTTCTGTGTACGGCAACAAACGCTACTCCGCACGAAAAACTTTTCACATACCCTAGAAGATCCCCGAACGGAGATTCACTGCCATCTTGGCTCACGCCGGGACCGATTCTTGTTAAGAAGAACGTCCGCTCTTCAAAAACGGACCCTCTTGTCGAGGAAGCCGAGCTCCTAGAGACAAATCCCTACTAATCTCTCATAAGACGGGATAATGGAATAACCTCAACGGTATCAAACCGTCAATTGGCTCCTTTCCCCAGTTCTACTGATAATAGCAGTGACGATAACTTTGAAACGGCCTCCGAAGACAATAGCCCCACATTTCCATCTGAAAATAGCTCCACACCTTCACCTGAAAATATCGCTCCTTCGTCACCGCTTCGTGTAGAAGAGCCGTCAACGTCCACGCCAGTTCTTCGGACTGGACTTCCCAGGAGGTCTAATAGGACGCGAAAATTACCATCCTACCTGGCGGACTTTGTGGTTGATGGGAGTGAGAGTGAAAACTGAACCGGGGGAGAATGAGGTGATATGCGACCTCCGCGCCGTACCTATACGATCTCCATAGTTCGATACGAAACGAGTCAATTGTCATAGTTACATATTTTGTTATTATGTCATTAATTAATAATTATATTTGTCAAGTGGAAATCTTTAGTTAAATAAAACCAATATTACTCTTGGTTTCTCATTTATTATGCTACACTTACTGTGTGTGAATAAGGATGCGTGTGTACAATTTAAAAATTCATCCTATGGAAAATAAAAATTATTTATTATAACATTGAAACCGTAACTTTTTTTTAAAACCATATTTTTACCAATTAATTGTTGTATTATACACTGTTGATTCCATATAGTTTCATATGTGTGCACCTAAGGCCTAATTTACTAGGGCCACCTGGCATTCCCCTTTCCTTGTTGACCGGGTTCGTCAATACTCATGAGAATCCGGTCAAAACGAAATGTTCAACTTATTTTTGTGATTTGGTTATGGTACCGTTCAAATAACCATATGAGCTTAATATGAGGTAGTTATTTCGAAATTACAGACAGACACTTCAATTTTATTTATTAGTAAGTACCTATAGATAAGTATTGGTAGTTATACCTACATACTTAAGTTTCTGTGTAGTAGGTAATGTGGGTAGGTACATTCTATTGATTTTCTATAAACTACCTAATTAAAACAAAATATGACGTCAGATGACCAAAAATTGCCCATAATGAAGACATGTAAAACACACTTCTTGCATTGTAGGCGAGTTTTATACCGTATAATACGGTATATTTGAGGTTTAATACCGCAAAATTTGGAATAATACGTATTATACCGGTATTTTTACATCTATAACACAGGGCAACACTGATTCTGCGGCATGGACTTTCTTAGTCAATTTTAGGTAATTATGGTCTGCTGAATACGAAAATAATAATAGTTTTGTGGAATTGACTCTACTTTTTGAGATAAACGCCATCCATTTATACTGGAAATTTAATTTTATTAGAGAGGGGAATATTTTTTTTAATCGTTCTATTTTAAAATTATCAAATGATTTCATTCATTAATACAAAGAATAATAAAATTAATCATAAAAAAACAAAAAAATATCAATGAGAGTTAAGAAACATGTTTTCTATGGGATTTACTTATGGGTGAGTGGGTGTTTTTGGTCGGATAGTCACTTTGCAAGATCATTAGTCTCGTCGTTCAACTTTAATTTACAAAATATGTCCAATAACTTTGTTTCCATTACTAACCCTTCACCGGCCCACTACAGGGCATGGATCTCCTCTCAGAATGTTAGGGGTTTAGGCCGTAGTCCACCACAATGACCAAGCGCGTATTAGTAAACTTCACACGCCTTTGAGAATATTATGGTGAACTCACAAGACCTGAGATGAAACCTGCATATGTGGTATAAGTAGGTTTCCCCACAATGTTTCCCTTCACTGTGAAAGCAAGTGATATTTAATTGCTTAAAACTCTTAAAACCTGAAAGTTGAGGCGCGCGCCGGGAATGACCTAAGTCCCCTCGAAAGGAAAGCCGAAGTCTTCACCACTAAGCTATTACTGCTTACTTTGTTTCACAAAAGCATTTATATTCTTCCGTTGCTTTTCTTGATAAAATTTACCATTTATTATGTAGCAGAAATGGTCGGGGTTATTGACACAAGACATGCGTGAAAAACTCATAATTTTTGGAACAATAACACCTTAATAACGTAAATAATATAATCAAATGTAATTTTTTACCATTCAAAAATTTTAAATAAGTGTTATTTGTTAAAATCTGGGACATCAATAAGTATTTATCAAGTTATACTTCGAAAAAGATAGGTTAATGAAGGTAGATTACTAGAAAACGTGTATTTTTTATAGAACGGTTTATCATGAGAACCAAGAGTCAATTCAAACAAAATAATTTATAGGCTGAGTACTTCATAACCATATGTATCTAACGGCCGAAATTAATAATGTATCTAAAATCCAAGATTAAAACGTATCTCTGATTGATAGATATCTAAAGACCGATCTCTAATCTACGTGCCAATATGTAAACTGGTCAATCCCGACCCCTAACTATTTGTAGATAGCCTAGCAATCCGTTCCCTCCCGAACGTTCCGTTTTATGCAGGACTCATTAATATGTACCTACATTTGTTCGCATAACTTTAAAACCAATTTATTTTATGTACTAGCCGACCCCCGCGACTTCGTTCGCCTGGATATAGGTTTTTATATAGAATCAGATCGGACCCCATAATTCTTTTTTGTACCTAAACTAAATGTATCCTAAGTTACTCCTTAACATCACCTATCTGCCATTGAAAGTTCCATCAAAATCGATCCAGCCGTTTCGGAGATTAGCTGGAACAAATAGACAGGCCGACAAACATAAATTTAAACGCACGCCAGTTTAAAATAAGCCGTACGTACAAACATCCGCGTCCCAAGTTATTGGAACCCACTAAATGCCTGTCATTTCTGAACTAAAAAACCTATGACCTTGAAATATTTATGGGACAATATATAAAATACTACCTTTCTAACAAAAAAAGAATGAGTGAAATCGAACAACGCGTTAATGAATTACAGCTAAATACACGTTTTAACTTTCATCCCTTCTCCCAAGGGAACCATGTTGAGTTTCGGGATAAAAAGTATCCTATAACCTACCTCGGAGTATAAACTCAAATCGTACCAAGTTTCATTCGAATCCATTCAGTAGTTTCGGCGTGATGCGCGGCCAAGATACAGACAGACAGACAGACAGACAGACAGACAGACAGACAGACAGACAGACAAAAATGAAATAAATTGCAGTTTTGGCTTCAGTATCGATTATAGAGTGCCCTCCAATAAAAATTTTCAAAATATCTTCAATGTACAGAATTGGATCTGTTACAGTTTTATTATATTATAGATACGCAAAAAATATTTGGAATACACCTGCCTTTATTTTATAAACCTAGTATTTATTTAAAACTAGATGATGCCCACGGCTTCGCCCGTGTGTATTTAGGTTTGTAAAAATCTCGTGGGAACTTTGATTTTCCAGAACAAAAAGTAGCCTATCTGTAATAAGTAGTAACCCGTCCACAAAACGGAAAAATTCCGTGGGATCCTTACGATTTCGGAATGCAATTCCTTACAGCATCAGGGTTGAGGAGTTGGATATGTACCTACTCGAGGTCATTCAACAATAAAGTCTTTAATTGTTATCCCCAATATCAATTTAAATAACCGACAGTGCCTAAATCCCCATTAGTTTTGGGGATCAGATCCCCTACAGCATCAGGATTGAGGAGTTGGAATCCAAATTTTTTTGTAGGACAGTGTCGCAATGTTCACTATCGATTAAAAAAAAAATTACGCAAATCGGTTTAGAAATCTCGGAGATATCGGTGTACATAGGTAGAAAAACACAACTCCTCCTTTTTTGAAAGTCGGTTAAAAAAATAGCCTATGTTACTCCCTGGTTAATTCTCTACTTGTATGTGAAAGTCCCGTCAAAATCGGTTCAGCCGTTCCAAAGATTAGCCCGTTCAAACGAACAGACAGACAGACAGACAAAAATTTTAAAAACGTGTGATTCGGTTATAGTATCGTTTAAATAACCATATGAGCTTAATATGAGGTAGTTATTTCGATATTACAGACAGACACTTCAATTTTATTTATTAGTATAGATAATAATAATGTAAAGGAGAATGCCCAAAAATCTATGGGCGTGTAACCCAGTCGTTTACAAGCGTGTTGTATGCAGCATTTATTGCAGGTTTATTCCTGATAACCAAACACACCATTTTAATACCTCTAGGACTTGTAGTTTTAAATAAATCTAAGTTTTAGTTTGAAAATGATTCTAGGTTATGTGTAGTTTATAATTGTTAAAGTAGTAAGGAATGCCGTGTATCTTTCCTGCCGATTTGAACTATTTGTTTGGCGCGCACTATACTTAACATACCTGTCCAACGATATCCAATACAAAAACAATTTAAAACCAAATTAATATTGGTCTCCGCTGTGCTACAATAAACATTCAAAATGTAAACAGAGTAGACGTCACTAGGTGGTCACTAGCGTCACACATAACTAAAACAATGACATGTCACATTGACATCTTGAAATAAGTTTCGTTACACAAAATCAAAAAGGTTGTAGTTATATTATATTCCATTGCACAAAACGCAACGAAGTTAAAACAATATTATAAAAAAAATATATATTAATTATTACTTATTTACTTAAAGCATATATTGTACGATTTACAACAAATAACAAATAAAATAATGTATTTAAATAATTAATATCCGTTCTATTTTAAATGAAATTATTTTTTTAAAAATAACAAACCTCTTTTTATTTGGGCATGTACCTATGCGTAGAATGTAATGCAAATGGCCGTCAGACTTAAACGGGAAGTTGAAAAGACGGTTTAATTCCTTTTTTATTACATTTTTTTATCGTGAAGTGTAGCATTAATAATTATTAATTTTCAAATTGTCATATATTCGTAAGATAATTTTTAATAAATTACATTTTGTGTAAATGTGTGGGTCAGGGGTGATCATTCTCCTTTAATCTTATTTATTAGTGTTTAAAAATTATGGTAATGGAACGCCGCCGCTGTCAAAGAGTGGTTATATTCTCTTTGTTAGTTTTGAAAAAATAGTAGGAAAAATAAGAGGGAAAGGCGCGCTTTGTGAAAATCTTTATCGAAAAAATTGAAAACTTTGTATATTTTATGTACATTTGTGTAAATTTTGTGTAAATTTAATATTAGTAATATAAGTTCTGTATATTCAATAGTTTAGTGTGCCCAAAATGGGCGGGGGGTGAAAACGCCCCAAGAGACAAAAGTCTGGGGATCCTCCCCCAGCATCCAGTGATGGTGACAAAACGATGGAGATTCCGGAGTTAGAAACCTCGTCTTCGGAGTACTCCGATACCGCCAGTGAACCTGAGCAGTTACTCTCGGCGCCTAAGAAGAACAAGGAAGGTGACAGACAGTTCAAGACTACTGACAAGGAAAGTACTGATGCCATGTATAAAACATATAAAGTCGAGAATTATAATTGCAAGTACCCCGATAATTCAAACAAAACTGAGTTTTTGGTGTTTTTAGCCCACCCTGAAAGAGACGTTCCCATTACAGATAAAGATCGCTTGAAACTCTCTCAGGCGATTCGAAAGCACTGTGTGTCGGGCATTATACATCTGAGAGCTATAAATCGCTTCAAGGTTGGGGTTACGTTCGATGTTTCCAATAATGCTAATATGTTCTTGCAAAATGATAAATTAGTTGGTGAACTTGGCTTGTCGGCTTCTATCCCTGCCCGGGATACTGAGGTGACAGGCGTGCTGACCTCTGTACCGATTGAAATGAGCAATAAGAAATTTTTTAAATTGATTGGTAGCTCGAGAAACATTCAAGTCCGGCGTTTCATGCGAAGAGAACGAGGTGATGACGGCCAAATCACTTACTTACCGACTCAGACAATCGCAGTAACTTTTGCGTCCACCCAGCTGCCCGAGTATGTGTACCTGGATCACTGGCGACACGAGGTCCGTCAATACGTGCCCCCAGTCAAACAATGTCTCAGGTGCATGCGCTTCGGCCACATCGGGAAGTTTTGTAAAAATGATGAGGTTTGCTCTATTTGCTCGTTGGGACATAGCTTCCGTGTGTGCGATGTAGAGAAAAAAGATGCTAAATGTGCCAATTGCGGTGGCAATCACATTGCCATTGCCAACACTTGCCCCGTTAAAAAGCGCCAAATAGAGGAAAATAAAGTAAAATCACGGTCAGTAACATATTCAGATTTGTTTAATCAAAAAGAGTTCCCCATGACTCACAAAAAATCAATGGAAACGCATCTCCTAAACTTATCAAAATCTGATTTATTTATAAACACAATAGTGTCGTCAATAATGAAAATATTGTCCAATAAGGATCTGCCTATCAATTCAAAGACCCTGAGAGATAGTCTACTAATGACAATTAATCAGTCTAAAAATTAATGGATAGATTAAATATAGTACAATGGAACGCTCAAAGTTTACAGAGTAATAAGCATTTAATTACTAATTTTTTTTACGACTATAATATTCATATTGCAATAATTTCTGAAACTTGGTTAAAGCCTCATCAAAGATTTAATATAAAGGGATACAAAACTGAGAGAAATGATTTAGGAAATAAGCATAATGGTGTTGCGATTTTGATTCACAATAGTATTCCTTATTCTAGAATTGATAGTACTTATTTTGATGATTGTCTACAGGGTGTTTGTGTTCGTATTTCTGTTGGTGGCAAGGAAATTAGCATCGTTAGTTTCTATTGTCCAATCAATTGTAATCCTTCATTTAGTAAGTCTAAACTTGATGCTTTGATAAAATCTATACCAGGGTCAATGGTTTTTGCCGGCGACTTCAACGCCCATCACACGTCTTGGGGGTGTCACTCCACCACACCTCGTGGTAGAGATGTTTTGGATGTAATTGATAACAATGATCTTGTGCTTCTAAACGACGGTCGAGGAACTACCGTGGGGTCTATGACCTGGTGTCCAAATGCTCTTGATTTGTCAATGGTTAGTTCATCCTTGTCTTTGAATTGTGATTGGTCCGTTCACGATGATCCTCTTGGTAGCTATCATCTCCCTGTAATCATTACAATGTTGATAAATAACGATATACCTATAAGTACTGATTCAGGGGGAAGCATAGGCATGCCCATCTACCCTAACTACAATCAGGTGGATTGGCATGTGTATGAGGAACAGGTTCATTTTTTACTGTCTAATTTTCAGGTAAACATGTTTGATCCATTGGAAGCTTATAGCTTATTTTGTAAAATTTTGCATACAACCATACAAAACTCAATACCTTTAAAAAAATTTACAATACCTTCCATTCTAGTATCTAATAAATGTTCTAGAAGAAAACTCTTGCCCTGGTGGAATAGCAAGTGCCAAGAAGCAGTTGCTATTTCAAGACAGGCTTGTGTTAATTTTAAAAATGATCCTACATTGGAAAATTATATTGAATTTAAAAGATTGCAGGCTGTCAAAAAACTTACTTTAAAAATTGAGAGAAGAAACAGCTGGGTTTCGTTATGTACTTCTTTTCATCGTTGCACACCATTGTCTTTGATCTGGAAAATGATGCGTAAATTTAATAGAACATATGCACCTCGTTGCAATAAAGACAATAGTTGGGTTCCAGATTTTCTGTGTAAATATACTCCTGATTTTGTTCTAAATAAAAATCCTGTGAACTTTAATTCTGAAGGGGCTACTAACGCTTCTAATGGTTTTCTTCTCTTCTGGAACCCTTTTCATTTGAAGAGATTAAGTCAGCAATTTTTTCTCGAAGAGATACAGCATTCGGCCTAGATGGTATTCCATATATTATGCTTAAGAAACTAGATAATCATTGTATCAAGACATTTCTCTTAGTTTTGAACACCCTTTGGTTGAATAATGACATTCCCTCAGATTGGAAAATTGACTGTCTAGTACCAATCTTAAAACCTGATCAACCACAATCTAACAAAAATTCTTACCGTCCTATAGCCTTAACATCTTGTATTGGAAAATTTTTTGAACAATTACTTAAACAGCGTTTGGAATTCTATGTAGAAAAAAATAGACTCTTACCTAGCAATCAGTTTGGTTTCAGAAAAGGGCGATCAGCTCGTGAGAGTGTGTGTCAGTTTCTACTTGATATCAAAAAAAGTTCTGCATTGGGTCATTTTACGTTGTCCGTCTTTTTTGATATATCAAGTGCATTTAACAGCGTTAATGTTGATATTCTTGTTGGTGAGCTACTCAGCATTGGTATTCCTGAAAAAATAACAAATTGGCTTTATAATTTTATGACAGAGAGACAAGTATATGTTAAATTTAATAATAGTTTATTTGGACCCAGATTTTCGTCTTTAGGAGTGTGTCAGGGAGGAATACTATCTCCATTGATTTTTATTCTGTATATTAGACGTTTAAACTTGACTCTTGGACCGTCTGTTCAGAACTTGCAGTTTGCTGATGATTTAGTGGTATATTTATCTGGATCTAATTTAAATTCCATGGTGTCAATCATTAATAACGCACTGGAGCGTCTAAGGCAGTATTTTTTTTATTTAAACTTGGATGTAAATCGAAGCAAATCGAAAGTTTGTCTGTTTGGTAAAGGCTCTTTTAATAATGTATCTGTTCCGTACCGGAACAGATTTCGATGTCCTTTTTATTTTATCTTTTTATTTTCAAACCAACTTAATTAAAGTATTGCAATTTGGAGGTGTTCGTTATACGAGTACCTTATCGTACATGTTCTTTAGGTTGGTTTTGCTTGGGCGCTTTGCCGACGCCGTTCATTGGCTCATTCGAAAACGCCGCTGTATTTGGAGCGGCGCTAACATGAACTTTGTGATAACTGCAAGTCTCATGGTCGCTATACGTTCTCGCTCCCGAACGAAATTCGATCCAGTGGTTAATCCCGTGTGTGCTTCCTGTTTTTCGACACCTGGACATTCAGAATCTGAACATTCAGTGAACCAGCTTCCTATGTGACTAGAAACTATGTTTAAATAGCAGAAACCAGCGATGATCTACCGGGCCCGGTCTCCACGAGCTATCCGGCAACTAAGGTAGGTGCCTAGGCATATCTCCTATTGAACATAATATTTTTTGGTGCTTCGAACCGAATTACCTCCAGGTTGTTTGCTTTAACTTACTGTACGCTTTGTTACGTAAATTATCAATTTCCAAGCGTCTGTGTTCGGTGCATTATTGCTACGCAATATGGCCGACTCCGCTGCGTATGATATTTATGAACGAGACCTCATTATATCGGAACTGCGAAGAACATTAGATTTAGTTAGCGATGAAGAACAGTTTAGGGCGCGTATTCCAGACCTAAATGCTCAGCATCGCAAATTTACAAAAATCCAATCTAAAATTGAAAAATCCTTAATCAAATCGAAATGTTTCGATAAGGATGAACAAATTGGCATTCGAAACGATTTCAACGACTGTTACTTCGAAATAATGAAGCATTCTAATAAATTAAAAAAGGCAGATGAGGAGCGTAGACGTTCAAGTATTGCATTTATGCAGCGTCAATCAATTTCTTTACAACGCGATTCATGTGTCATTAAATTACCTAGACTAGGGGAGGCCGGGGTTCAAAGTGCCGGAGGTAGGTTGTTCCGATGCGAATAGCTCCGCGAAGAAAAGAGATAGCAGTAGGTGTGAAGTGTGTCGCGAAACGTCATACCATTGCGCTATTGCGTCAGCCATTTTAGTAGCGCTGTGTCGGCGTAGTGAGAGTGTTGTCGATCAGTGGCACAAAAACATCACGTAAGTAAATATTTTCATCCTTAAACTTTTTGGTCTATATCAATCAATTTTCTAGCTATTTGTGAGTGACTTGCTATTTTTAGTTGCAAAAACTATTGTGATTTTATCTTTTAATATCATTGTAGGCTTTTTATAACCTATTCTATTATAATTTGGGGTCTTTTTAAAAATGGGATTTGGGGTTCAAAGTTCCTTTGGTGTGGGGCTAGTTGTTCCGCGGAACAACGTGCCCCGTAATAAAACACGTAAATAATAATATTACCTAATACTTTGTTTTAGGATGAGAAACTATAAACGGAAAACCGAACGAGCTAATTTGCCATTTGTCATTCAAGCCACAACTGGCACATTTTCCCCTGAATCAGTCAAACCTTTACCTAAAGCACCACTAAGATCATCTATAATTCCATACCAACTAAGAGACGACTAAGAAAATCAGCAATACTGACCGATACGCCGGAAAAAACGCTTTGGCTGAAGAAAAAGCAAGAAGAGGAAAGAGCATTAGTAAAATAAAGTAGAAGAAAATTAAAAAAAGAAACGGAATGAAAAAGGCAACCGGGGAAAACAAGCGAAATTGTAAAGTGACACATAAATCCGCAAAGGGTAAAGAAAATGTGAAACGGAAAGTTCTGCAAGAAGATGACCATGGAAGTGATAGTGAAGAAGACAGCCTGGAATGGTATTGTTTAATATGTTGCGACTCATATTCTAATTCACAACCAGGTGAACAATGGATTCAATGCGGCATCTGTAAGAATTGGGCTCATTTAAAATGCTTGAAATCCAAAGATTTTCAAATGTATGTTTGCCCACCAAATTATAATTCCAACGACGACTCTGAATAATTATTTTAAGTTCTGCGAGACATAAATTAAACCATTACTAATGTAAAACAGTAATTGGATAATAATTGATCTCAGTAAAGTCAATGCTATAAGACTGAATAAAGAAACTATAGCTCGAAATATTAAAATTGGTTGATTTTTCTTTTTGTTCTAATTAAAATAAATAGTTTTGTTTTTTTTATATATAAACGTTTGTCAAAGTTGATTATTAATATAGATGTTTATTAGTCTTAAGCCCTAATTAATAGGTTGTATTACATTATTAGTAATATTGCTTGGTACTATTATTTTTTATAGTTTTGTTTTCATTAAAGCCTGTTTGATGAAAATATGTCAAAAACATTAAGATATTGTACTCTAATCTATTCATATTATAATAAAACTTTCATAAATATTCAGTAAATACGCCGTATTTATTTTATACATACCTTTCATAACTAATATTACCTTATTAATGATTGGTGTTGACAGCGGAACAACTTACCTCAACTGAGGAACAACCAGCCCCTTTGTGGGGCGAATTGTTCCTTGTCGACTTGCTTCAGAAAAATTATGCTCTGTCAAAATATATTATTATTTCAATGAATTTGATTATAAAATTTGAAACTAGGATAAAATCTGCATCTATTTATATAGGAATCATAATCCATAAATCTTTCTTTTACATTCATATTGCGTCCTACGCCACAATCGGAACTTCGAACCCCGGCCTCCCCTACCTTTGCCAACCTTTTCGGGCGAATCCACCGATTGGCAATCGTATTACGATCTATTCTGTTCCTTGATTCATGACAATCTTGCATATACGGATGTGGAGAAATTTCGTTATTTGTTACTTACTTTGAAAGACGAACCATATAATTTAATTAAATCGATTCCTATTACGGAAGATAACTATACAATAGCGGTCGACACTTTGGTGTCTCGTTATGACAATAAACGAGTAATTGCATCCAAACACATAAACAAAATTCTGGATTTGAAACCATGTACAGAAAAAATATCGTGTCTCCGTGAATTACTTAACATTTATCACGAAAACATAAAAGCATTAGAGGCGATGCAATTACCCGTGAGACATTGGAGTTTCGTATTGCTAAATATCTTGTTACGGAAAATTCCGATTTCCGTACGAAAACGTTTTGAATTATCGTTATCAAGTCCGTCAGAAATTCCGGACGTTCTTATTCTCGTTCAATTTCTAGAACGTGAACTTGCCGCTTGTGAAATCACCGGGCAGTCGAAATTCCCCGATAGTACAGGTAGTTTGCAATCTCGTCCTACCGCCGCGGGTCAGCCCGCGCATCAAAACAACCGCGCGCGCGCGGCATTCAGTTCGAACGTCAGCGAGTCTACTAACGAAGCGCAACCTTATAATCAACGCAGTAAGGCTTGTATTTGTTGCGGTGATTTCCATCACTTGTCGAAATGTTCGAAGTTTTTAAATTTTACTCCACAAGATAGGCGCGCGTTTGTGCAAAGTAAAAACACTATATGTACAAATTGCCTGGCTTTGCATGACTTAAAGAACTGCCGTAGTAGCTTCGTTTGTAAGCATTGTTTCCAGAGGCATAGCAGCCTAATTTGTTTATCTCCTCGAAGACAGACCGTTTCTACAGCGGTAGGTATCGCACACGATGACGACCGCGATTATGCACCGACAGAGGTGCCGCTTGCAACAAGCTCTCGATCAGAATATGATAAAAATAGTAATTCGGGCGAGTTAAACGCGTGCTCCACTGCGTCTGCGGATCGCACTCATACCGTCTTATTATCTACGGCGCTCGTCGATTTGTGCGTTGAAGATATATTTCGTGGGACCGTTCGCTGCATGATCGACACGGGAAGTCAAGGAACATTCATATCTGAAGCCTGCGCACAGCGGTTGGGTCTACCGAGACAAAGGATACAAGTGCCAGTATTTGGTATTGGGGACGATCAACCTGTCTATCCCCGAGGGATAGTCTCATTCCATATTAATGCGAGAAATCAAAATAGCCCGACTATACCCATCGATGCAATGATATTGCCCAAACTTATTTCACAAATGCCAAGTGTGCCTTTACCTCATACTGAGTGGGCACATTTAAAAAAATTATCGTTAGCCGACCCTAACTTTCATACCCCTCAACCGGTGGAAATGATTTTAGGTGCTGATGTACTATCCCAAATTTTGTTAAATAATACGATTTCGGGTTCTCCTGGCACGCCGGTAGCTATAAATAGTATATTCGGATATTTGTTGTTGGGTAAACTTTCCTTCGATTCAACCTTCCAACGCGCGGGTTTTAGCTCACCCTCCAATGACATTAATGCGTGTTTTAGCTCATTTTCCAATGACATTAATGCGTGCTTTTGCTCATTTGATGATGACAACTATTTGAAACAATGTTGGGAGCGTGAATCCTTTCCCGAGCAACGATCTATGACAAAGAATGAATATTTATGTGAAGATTTCTTTAAAAATATTATTACTCGTGATGACTCAAAACAATACGTAGTAGCGTTGCCGTTCAAACCCAATGAGCCAACGCTCGGTGAATCGCGCGACAGAGCTCTTGCCAGACTTCGTAAACTAGAATATCGCTTAAAACGCAATTCACAATTAAAATTTTCATATCATGCATTTCTGCAAGAATATTTGCATTCGAATCATTTCAAGTTAGCAAACGATATTCCTGCGTCAGGTGGTACCTATTATATACCGCATCACTGCGTAATCAAAGACTCGTGCACCACGAGCACTAAAGCTGTTTTCGATGCGGTGAATAAGTCCAACAGTGGACTGGCACTTAACGACATTTTAGTGACGGGTTCAAAACTGCACCCGGATTTATTCGACGTATCTTTAAAATTTCACCTTCACAAAATCGTCTTTGCGGCGGATATCAAACTGATGTACCGTTACATCTTAGTACTTGAACTGTATCGCGACTTTCAAAGGACTCTGTGGCAATTCGATGCAGAACAACCTATACGTGATTCCCGTTTACGTACAGTTACATTCGGTGTGATTTCATCGCCATATCCTGCGTTGCGTATCCTGAAACAACTCGCGAGCGACGTAGCGATTCGTTTTCCTATCGGTTTTAAATTGTTAAATCATAACGTGTTCGATGATGACGTTATGTCAGGTGAGAGCACCATCGAACAGGTTCTTGTACTACAAACCGAATTAATCCAGCTTTGTAAATCATCATCATCAAAAATTCATAGCTTTGAATTACGTAAATGGTACAGCACCACACCTGTTATAATCGACGCTGTTCAGCCCTCAGATTCTCATGGCGAGCGGCCTGAAATCGTTTCTATTGCAAACCATTTACTACAACTCCTTTGGCTGTTCGACGTAAGGTGGAACGATATTGTACCTCTCGATAATACTAACTCTTGGTTAAGGTTAATCAAGCAGTTGTCAACCCTGTGCAACGTATCTGTCCCGCGTTACGTTTACACAGACAAAAATAGTATAATACAATTACATGGGTTTTTGAAAAATATAAAAAATGTAAACAGTACCAACGAAGAAGGGCGTAGCGTATCTGTGATTTCAAATACGGTGGGTACCCCCTCTGATGATTTTGATTTATTGTCGCGATTTTCTTCCTTGGGAAAATTGGTACGTGTAGTATCACTCATCTTTCGATTTTATAACAAATGTAAGAAAAATAAAGGTTCGTATCCTTATTACGTAACCGTTCCGGAATTTAATTGTGCTTTAAACCGCTTATTCAAAATTGTACAAACCACCGCCTTCAGTTATTATATCATTATTATTTCAAACGAGCGGATACCCGCGACTTCGTTCGCGTGGATATTGATTTTAATAATCCCGTGTGAATCATTTTGTTTTTTCTAAGCTCCTTTGAGCTTATACCTTGCTAAAAACTGTAAAAAGTTCACTGGCGGATGTTTAGGTACATCAAAATGTAAACATCCGCCAGTGAAAGTCCCATCAAAATCGGTCCAGCCTTTCAGAGATTAGCCAGTAGTCTTTAAAGTATCTACTTTCTAACAAAAAAAGAATGAATGAAATCGGACCACCCGTTAACGAATTACAGCTATGTACACATTTTGCCTTTCATCCCCTCTCCCAAGGGAACCGTGCTGAATTTCGGGATATAAAGTATCCTATATGTTACTCCATAGTATGAACTTAAATCATGCCGAGTTTCATTTAAATCCATTCAGTAGTTTTTACGTGATGCGCGCACAAACATACAGACAAACAGATAAACAGACAAACAGACAAACAGACAAACAGACAAAAATTTCAAAAATACCTTTTTTACGTTCTATTACTTATCCCTAACATCCCCCAGTTATTATTTTGCAAAAATCTTCAATGTACAGATACGGCAATTCTACGATTTTATTATATGTATAGATGATCAGCGTCCTTCTAATAAATCAATTCGTTTGAATCCATTCTGGGAGGATGAAATGTACTTACGGGTAGGTGGCAGATTATATAAATCTTTGCTTACCTACAACTCGAAACATCAATTAATTGTACCAAAGAAACACGCATTTACTTATTTATTAATTAACAATGCGCATGATCTTTTCTTACATCCCGGTTTCCAGACTGTGCAATATTTCTTATATCAAAAGTGTCGCGAATATTTGCACGAAATTCAGCAGCAGCATAATGAGTGGTTCCGTAACTGCGGTCCTCCCATTCGTGAAGGCATTATTGTCGTGGTACTCGTATGTGATTTTAATTTGCCTTCTTTACAATGGTGCTTAGCTCGCGTACACGCTCTTCATCCCGGTTTGGACGGAATAACACGAGTTGTTAACACGTTAAAACGTGGAAACAGCTTTTTTAAGCGTCCTGTCGTAAAGATTTACCCTTTGCCTGACCAATAAGCTCAATCATATTTCATATTCCTTTATTAAAATTAAAGTTAGTTATAGAATTTAGTTCCATTATTATTTTTTCTTTTTTTTTCTCGTCATGTAAGTTAGAGTTTAATTAGTTAAAGTTCAGTTAAAAGCCCTACGTTCTTTTAAGGCGAGCGGCATGTTCCGTACCGGAACAGATTTCGATGTCCTTTTTATTTTATCTTTTTATTTTCAAACCAACTTAATTAAAGTATTGCAATTTGGAGGTGTTCGTTATACGAGTACCTTATCGTACATGTTCTTTAGGTTGGTTTTGCTTGGGCGCTTTGCCGACGCCGTTCATTGGCTCATTCGAAAACGCCGCTGTATTTGGAGCGGCGCTAACATGAACTTTGTGATAACTGCAAGTCTCATGGTCGCTATACGTTCTCGCTCCCGAACGAAATTCGATCCAGTGGTTAATCCCGTGTGTGCTTCCTGTTTTTCGACACCTGGACATTCAGAATCTGAACATTCAGTGAACCAGCTTCCTATGTGACTAGAAACTATGTTTAAATAGCAGAAACCAGCGATGATCTACCGGGCCCGGTCTCCACGAGCTATCCGGCAACTAAGGTAGGTGCCTAGGCATATCTCCTATTGAACAGTATCTATTTTTTACACGCTTTATTATAATAATGTTTCCTTGGATGTATCATCTGAAGCAAAATTTTTAGGTATCATTGTTTGCAATAATTTATCTTGGAAAAAATATGTAGATAAATTGGTCACTAGAGCTAATAAAGCATTCAACATTTTAAAGTCTCTGGCTGCAACCTATTGGGGTGCAGATCCAAAAATTCTGTTAATGCTGTACAAGTCTTTGGTTCGCAGTCATTTTGAATATGGTTTCTTTTGTTTTGCTGCAGATTCCAAATTAGTAGATATTTTAAATAAAATTCAAAATAAATGCATGAGGCTAATATTGGGAGCATTTAGAACCACTCCAATTGGCGCTATGCAGGTTGAGTGCAGCCTGCCGCCAATTGCAGTGCGTTTTACTTACCTTAAAGAGAGATTCATTCTCAAGCTTCATTCTATCTCTGGTAATCAGCTTCTTAGTAGTCTTGTTAGCGTGTCACATCAGTTTCTTCATAGATCTTTTTATCTTCTTAACAATTTTACAAATTTCTGGCAATTTCTTCAGCAACAAAACATTTTCAGTAGTAGCTCTGTTTTGCCATGTTATGCAGGTTCCTATAAAAGTAAATTTCCACCTATAAATATTGAAATTGATCATAGTTTAAAGGTCAAAGAACAGGTTTATGAGAAGCTCAGTAACTGGGTGAATTATAAATTTGTTTATACTGATGGGTCTAAAACTGAAACTTCAACATCTTTTGCTTTGTTTGACAGTGCAAGTAATATAGGAAAAGGTTATAAAATTGATAAAAATGCTTCTGTTTATTCAGCTGAAGCCATGGCTATACTGTATGCACTGAAATATATTAAAGATGTGTACAGTTCTAAGTGGGTAGTAGTTAGTGACAGCATGAGTGTGCTGACTGCTTTAGCAAATAACCGGATTCGTGCTGACACTAATTATATTATATTTGATATTAAGCAGTTGTGGTGTGTTCTCTTTGACTTAGGCATTGAGGTTGATTTTGTGTGGGTTCCTTCTCACATTGGTGTGGTAGGTAATGAGAAGGTTGATTATTTGGCTCGTGTCATTTCTAATTCTGATGTATCTAATTGTGAGCTTAGTCTTGTTCTGCCTTTTACAGATGTTATAAGTATTTTAAAGAAAAGAATGTGTGAGGGGTGGAAGACTTATTGGTATCATCTAGTACAGGTGGAAAATAAAGGTTCTTGGTTTGCTGCCTTAGAGGTTCCAGTGAATAGTATACCATGGTTTTGTCGGCATTCCTCTTACGAAACTAGAAAATTTTATTCGATTATATGTAGGCTCAGATTGGGCCATTGTAGAGTCAATGCTCACCTGCATCGTATGAATATGTCTGATACCCCTTCCTGCGATCATTGCCAGACTCGTGAGAACGAGACCTTGGATCATCTGATCTTTGATTGCTCATCCTTTGGCATTCAGCGCCTTGTGTTGATGGATGAGCTGATTGAACATTATGGCGCTGCTGATGATGTCCCGCGTTCCATTGTTGACTTGCTAAGGAATCCTTTGATTTACTTTTCTTTGTATAAGTTTGTTATTAGTACTGTTCATGAGATTTAAACATTGATATGACTTGAAACCTGAACTAGGAAAATATTTGGACGTTGACCTTTTAAACGGACTTGACATTTCACGGACATTGACTTAACATTACGTTTCGTTTTGTGAAAATCGGATATGGATAACAAAACATGATGAAGACTAGATTTAAATGAAACTAAAGACATAAAAAGAAAACGGAAGACTTTAAACCTAAATTATTTACTTAAGATGAAAAAACTAAAGACTTTAAATTTGAATTATCCACTGAAGAGGAGAAAACGCAAGACTTGAATTGACAATTTTTTACCGAAGATGTGAAGACGCAAGAAGTGTTTGTGAATTTTCTACAAACGCAAGACGTTAAACTTTTAACATTCACCTAAGGAGAGCAAACTATAGAAGAGGCTGTATGGGCTCAGATTCCTTTGCCTTCCCAGAATGAGTAAAATGAAAAAAAAAAAAAATCTCTTTGGTTTTTAGTTACAATTTGATAACCTATCAAATTGTGCCCCGGTAAACAATTACAAAAATACATAATTTGTTTATGAGAAATGGATTCGGAAGGCGAAAGTATTTAAGTATTGAACGTATATTATGTACATAAAAAGATTTCCGTTCACTAAAGTGTGTGTTAGTATGTTGCGATAACGTTAGTTCGAAAGAGAATAGGTACTTTTTCGGTTTTTGGCTTTATGATAAAGTGATGTAACTTGCAATGCGAGTTATTTAACTAACTATTCCATAAGCCGCCGCAGCGATGCAGTGTCCATGCATCATTGCTATCAAACAATATCAATGTGTTCAATGCTGGTGAATCAATTTTGTTCCGAAACATGGTCATATTGACATAATACTCGAAGAAATCTACAAGTACACTAAGTTTCTTGCTTGACTTTCTATGAATTATTACTTTGTAACCACATTTTCTATTTTATAGGTAAAAGGTAAACCCTTAACGAAAGAAGAGACGAAAGTTCTCATAGATTTAATTGAAGCAAGTAAAATTATCACTAATAAGAAAACAAATGCTACAAGCAACAAAATGAAAGTCGATGAGTGGGATAAAATTGCAGAAAAATGTAATGCAACTGCTACAAAATATCCACGTACATCACAGCAGTTAAGATTGAAATGGGAGAACCTAAAAAAGAACCTAAAAAAGAGTGCAAAAATTAGAATGAACCATATTCAGGTAATTACTTACATATTATATACATCTGTATAAATTACAGAATATACTATAAATTAATATTTCTGCTATAGAGCCCAAGCATAGCAATATTAATATTATATTATATGAGTATTCTATAGTGCTAATAAATTCCTGTTTTGTCTTCTTCACTTCAGTCTCAACCCACTCTATGGGCTCTCTATTCCCCACTACTGGGCACAGGTCTCCTCTCAGAATTCGACTCCACAAACACATAACTCCAAAATGTCAGAGGTGCATGCTGAGGATTTGAACCCCCACCCCCTTTTGAGAGGCAGAGTTCTTAACCAAT
Source organism: Melanargia galathea (assembly GCA_920104075.1). Classification (NCBI taxonomy): domain Eukaryota; kingdom Metazoa; phylum Arthropoda; class Insecta; order Lepidoptera; family Nymphalidae; genus Melanargia; species Melanargia galathea. Next base: position 17,106,573 of record OV049860.1, read on the forward strand.
GAGCTATCACTGCTTCTCACACATACTTTGGTTCACTTCACAATTGAATAAAACATCGGCTGTAAGAAGCCTCTGAACAGTGTTTTGTAAATATATTACATACTATATAAAGCATAATCTTCTTAACTTTGCAGACTGGTGGTGGAGCAGGTGACTACATTCCCCAGGACGAAATATTAGACCGCGTATCTAGCTTATTGGGGACCACAGCCAGTGGGTTTAAAGTTCCATATGGGGGTGACACCGTGACAGTGAACCAGACGGGTTTGGTGAGGGTGGTGAAGCAATGGTTAATATAGACTTTTATCTACTCTCATATCTTAAAATCCCGAATATGAAATCAAAATGTGTCATATATTGGACTACTTTATTCACATACATCTATAATATTTAAAAAAAAAATTAAAAAAATTCATTATAACACTACTTTGTTAGGAAATAATTGCAAAGTAATGTTATAAAATAATTTTTTCTACATTATAGTACAGGCGAACTGGGTTCTGGTATTTTTGAGCCATGGCGGGAAATTCGTGCGACCTCCTTACAGTAGATGTGTGTAACTGTACAAACGCGTTAAACATTGTGAATTGTGTTAAATTGCAGAAGAGTAACTACTAAAAATTAAGTTTACTTAAAATTAAGTAACTACTAAAAATAACTACTAAAAATTAATAACTATTAAAAATTAAATTTTTGATAAGCTTGAGCTATTTTCCGATCCACTAATTTCTATAGGACATTAGGACTCCTCTACTACTATTAATTTCTCTATGGTAACCCAGGCTGTATGGTCAACGATCTTGGCCTGTCCCGAAAGGGACAAACCGAAAAAGAAGAAGAATCTCTATGGTAACAACTGAATTTTGGCGCCATACGCTAGTTATAATATTTAAATTTTTTATTTGTTACTCAAAACTTTACAAGACATGGTTTTTATTGTGCGGAAAAATGTCTAGCAGTGATACTGAAGAGAATTTAACTCCACCTGACCACCGACCAACAATCTTTTGCCAGCAAAATCAAAGAAAACTCACGACAAATATTACCAAGATTTTATGGTTTGGATTTTAAGATATGAGTTTAGATAAAGTAGTGTATGAAACTCTACATAATTAGTTATTAAAACACTCGTGTAATACTATTAAAAAACTCGCCTGCGGCTCGTTTTTTAAACTAACACTCGTGTTTTAATAACCTCTATTATGCAACCGTTTCATAAACTACTATTTAGATTTCAAAGATGCTCCAATACCACCCCATGTAGAAAATGAGGTGACAGTGTCCAATAATGTGGTAGTGGTGCCCAGCAGCTGTAGCGAGGTGACAGTGCCCAATGTGGTGGTAACTGTGCAAGATGACTCGAACAAGGCAAGGCCTTTTGTTACTCCAAGATCAGGTATTGTGGTTATTTGATTGCATTATATTCAATTTATTTTTTTACAATTTAGCTGCTTCGTTGGGCTAGTGGTTAGCGTGTTCGACTGCGGCCGACGAGGACCCGGGTTCGAGTCCCGTGTCGGGCCATAACAAGTATTGAGTTTTTCTGAGAAGAAATTCTCAGTAATAGCCTGGAGTTAGGAAATAGGCGATGTTTAACCCCCGTGCCTCGGAGAGCACTAAAGTCGTCGGTCCTACGCCTGATCTCTCTACGGTTGTGTCGGTTTTTCCATCCCATCGGACTATGAGAGTAAAGGAACAGAGAGTGCACCTGTGTTTGCGCAAACACTTGTACACTATAATATCTCCTGCGCAAATGGCTAATCTCTCTGGAGATAGGCCGTCGTGGCTGAAATTCGGTCGGGAGGACATTATTATTATTCAATTTATTATATCATTATATTAAAATAATTTATTATTTTTATTTTATCTTAGTTGAAATAAAATAGAAATATCTAAAAAAGAAACACTGAGCCTGGGGCTTAAATTTAGGATTTTTTTTTAAATAAAATAAATCCCTCACTCTCCCGGGATAAAAAGTATCTAATGTATCAAGGTGCAAGCTATCTGCAAAATTTTGTCAAAATCGGATCTTTGGTTGTACACTATAAAACCAATAAAAGTAGTATGGAAGTATGTATTTATAAGAAACAACAGTAGGTTATTATAAGTTATTAGAAAAACAGTAGTATTTTTACAATACAATAAACTTTACAATATTATTTAACAGGTAAAAAGAGGCAAACAAGAGATGGAACCAAGATTGCAAAAGACCTTGCAATTGCAGAGTATTTTAAATTAAAAAAACAGTGCTTGGGGGAGAAGTTGAAATATTTTGAATTGACAAATGAAAAATTAAAATTAGAAAATGAAAAACTTAGAATGGAGATTGAGAATATGAAGAAGTGAACTATGTACCTACTTAGATATTTAATGTGATCAATAAAATTATTAATAAACAGTTTTAAAGTTAAAATTATGTTTTATTAAAACTTAAGACACCGAATACATAAAATTACTAACACTTAAGTAAAATAGTTTTGTATGAGATCAGTTCTCTGAGTAATATTAATTTCTTCTTGCAAGAGTTCCTCGATACTGTTCTCCTCTGGGATGTCAACTTCTGGGGGAACTTCCTCGAGGCAATGATGCCAACTTAGTGCCTTCGGCACTAGATCTAGTGCATTTCTTGATGTTTTAGCGCTCAAAATTCCATAACAGGGCCTAGTGCCCCAACTAGTGCATTTTTAAAAGTCTGCAATTTATCACGTTGGTAAACTAAAAACCAATCAATGGCGTTCTGAAATACAGTTAATTATTACCTGATAGTAGGTAGCATATCTTTTTCTTTTCGCACCTTGATTTAATGTTGTCATGCAACAATTGACGAAATTCAGAACGCACCTCTAATTAATTATCTATGGAATTTTTCGACCAACCAAAGATGGAAATGCGTGTCGTGTATCCGAATTCTAGAAACACTGAATTGCGAACGACAAGGATAGCATAACGAATATAACTATTTCCGTGGAGAGTGGAACAAGGACGTCCGATCTGAGTTTTGTTCTCCAGGGGAATTCCCGAATTGTTTCTTACTAGCCTTTTATTCTATATTTCTCTTACCATCAGTCAAGTCATTCAATCATTTGATGTTACCATTATTATTCACGCGTCTTTGACTAATAAAATGTGTGTGTGTTGTGTAAATAAAATATTTTGATATTACAACATGGAGCTGCCGTTTTCTAAAAAGAACTATCAGCAAAATTATCGTAAGGAGTGGGAAAGTATTCCTGAATTTAAGCTCTGGTTACGTCCAGTCAGTGGTACAACGACGAAAGCTATGTGTGCTTATTGTAAGGTAGAAATGAGTGCCAGGCTGAATGATATTAAACGACATTTGAACTCAAAAAAACATGCAGAAAAATCTAAACCTTTTCAGCCTACTCAGACAACACTAGTAATTGAAAAAGTTGATAACACCGCTACCGAAGTTTCGCACACTGCTGAAACTTTGTTGTCTTTGTACATAGCTGAACATTCATCTGTGCTTCCGATTGACCATTTGAGTGAGTTATGCAAAAAGGCATTCAGTGATTCAAAAAGAGTAAAGAATATGAAATTGCACCGTACAAAATGCGGAGAAATAATACAAAATATATTGAGTCCACATTTTATATCAGCACTCAAGACAGATATTGGTGATAGCAAATATAGCCTGATAATAGACGAGTCGACTGATATATCGGTTCACAAGTATTTGGGTATGGTAATTAGATATTTTAGTGTGAACAGAAATCAGATAGTTTGTACATTTCTGGCTTTGGTCCAACTAGAATCTGTAGATGCAAGAGGTATAGTGACTGCAATTGTGGATAAAATAAATGACATGGGTTTACGTCTCAAAAATTTGGTTGGTCTTGGTACTGACAATGCCAGCGTAATGGTAGGAGTGAATAATGGAGTTCACAAAATTCTCAAAGAAGAACATGATTTACCACATCTAATTTTAGTGAAATGCGTATGTCACTCCTTGCAGCTGGCGGTTTCACATGCCTCTGAAGAGACAATTCCTCGAAATATTGAGTTCATGCTGCGGGAGACTTATAACTGGTTTTCTTGTTCACCATCACGCCGCCAAGAGTACTCTAAAGTTTACGAAACTATAAATTGCGGGAAAAAGCCCCTTCAGATATTACAGAAGTGTGCCACAAGATGGCTCTCAATAGAGCCCGCCGTAAACATAATACTAAACCAGTGGGACGAATTGAGACTATTTTTCGAAATATCAAAGTCTAAAAACAATTGTTATACTTCGGAAATGCTTTTCTGTATGTTTTCGGATGCAAAAAATAAAGCCTATTTGATATACTTAAGAAGTATACTCAGTGAACTACAATATTCTCTGAAGGCATTTGAAGGGAAAAATACAGACCCTACAAAACTTTTGCAGACTCTCGTCGACCTTATTGAGTCACTAGCCGGAAAAATAATAATTCCTACAAGACGCCACTCGATTGATATTCTCACAGAAAAAAATTTTGAACAATATTTGGATCCATCGCCGCACCTTGGATACAGTTTCGAAAAGGCGCTAGAACTCATTTCTGTTGGAGAGAAACAAATATTGGCAAAACGTTGCATTGAGTTTACGGTTAAACTAATAAAAGAGTTGCAAGGAAGATTACCACCTAATATCAAAATTTTGAAAAATATCAATGTTTTAAGCGCATCGCAAACACTAAACTCCAACAAAGACTTAAGATGTCTTGTGAATTTAGTCGAAGAATTTGGTGTGAATGCAGATGAAATCGATAAGATAGTTAATCAGTGGCGGAATATACACATTCACAAATGGATTCACACCAATGACACTGTCAAGTTTTGGTTTGAAGTATGTCAGTTTAAAGATGCTGCAATGAATAACCCATTCCGAGAACTAGTTGATTTTGCATTGCTCCTTTTAGTATTACCACATTCAAATGCTGACGTGGAAAGAGTGTTCAGCCAGATGAACATAATAAAAACAAAGCAACGCAATCGAATGAGTCTTCACACACTAAATTCAATATTATATATTCGATCTGGGCTACGAGCAGCAAATAAAACTTGCTACAATTATGATATTCCAAATGAAGTTCTCGAAAAAGTCGGTTCGAAAGAGATGTACAAGTTTAAGCTCCAACAATCAACACCTGGTCCCTCAACTTCTCAAACAGCCACTACAACAACCGTTAATTCAGACCATGATTCCAACTCTGATTCGGACGACGATCTAATTTTGTAATGAAAACTTAATTAATATCCAGAATTAAAACTTCTTTTTTAAATATTTTGATTAATTTTATTTCTTTGGTGCTCTTTTATCAAAACTCCAAATGTTCTGAAAATAAGAAAAATTATTATATATGCATATGCCCACCAAGTACTATAATACTTTGTGGAATATATTATGACAATACATTTACAATGTACACCTTTGTAAAGGAAAAACAAATAATTCATTCCCTATCCCAAAAGAACAAGACTGATGCTGTACTAATTAGGTTCTATACACTGATGTTTTCTTGATTAATAATAATATTTTCAAAAATAGAACAGTGTGCTTAGTCTAAGATCGGAGCACTCGAAAACGAACTCGAAAACTATTGATCGAATCACAAGTGAATTCAGAGCAAAATGAACTCAAATACTCGTATTTTAAAGTCGTAATTCCATAGTTCGAATATGTATTTTACAACATTTCTGCTTGGGGCGCTCGTTGTGTTCGAATGCTGAATGTATTGGCGAACTCAAACCTGAATACAAGCCATTTTAGGTCTATTTTACTCTGAAATCGATCAATAGTTTTCGAGTGCTCCGATCTTAGACTAAGCACTCAGGATTATCCAGTTACATTTTATAACTAAAAATATATAGGTATATAGATACCTTTCAATGGAATTTCTAGTTTTAATATGTGCTTCATTCTCATGCTTTTTCATTCATGCTTCAAGAAATCTTCCATTTCCTCATATGGAAGTGCTCAAAAGATATGAGTCTAAGTTGCCAGCTGAAGGAAAGTTATTTTCACCACTGAGCATTTTGAAATCTTCGTTAAATCTTGAAGAGCAGTCTAAAAACGCTGACAGACGACGGAGAGTGCCTAAACGTCCGTATGTTGTCTCACCAATCCACAGTGGCGATGAAAGCGATTTCGACGACTCCGATGCAGATCCGCACTATGAAATCCCCATTCCCAAAAGAAAATAATTTTCTCTCCTTTGCGTAAGTCGCCTACTCCACCAGCAATGTCACAAACTCGCTCCCTTTTATCTACGTCTGGCAGGTTGGGTTCGAGTAGTAGCTCCAGCAGCAGTTCAAGCAGCAGCTCTAGCTCTAATAGCTCAAAAGATGAACAGAACGCTACTGACTTTAATTGCGAAATTCAGAATCTAACAATAAGTGAAAATATTTCAAAACCCAATGAAAATAGCACTACCAACCGCAACCACGAGAATCACAATCTGGCTTCAAATACAGCTCCAAGTGTTGAAACTCTAGCGCAAGAACAAAGCAAGAACAAATAATCCAGGATAAGAAGAAAAATCATCATCATCATCATCATCAAGTTAAATTTTGTTTCCTAATTACTCATTCAGGAAAGAAATAATAATTTTATTTTTGGATTTGCAAATATTATTGTTTTATTTCAACCATTTTAATCATAGTGCACCGACATAAAAATAAAAAACTAATTACCCATTCATAGCATAACTCAAATTCCCCAACAAAAAGTTATCTTTAATTGTGAGGTGAAAAGTAATGTAACTCATTTTTATGTCAGATAAAGTAAGCTAATTCTACTTAATGCACAAAAAAGTTGCTTATTCCCGCTGCAAAACTAGTGTAACTAAAAAATCTCGATTGTTTCGGGTTTTTAACAGACAACATGCAAATAAGTTAGTTAAAGAAGCTTTAGGAAATGTTACTTTTATGAATGTATTATTAGATTTTCCATATCTTTTATAGATATCCTAAAATCAGTTTTTCGTCATTTCTGAAAATTTATTTTTTTGAGTTACCAGAGTTTTCATCTAGGGGTGCGATATATCATCTATAACTGTGAAGAAAATTATTGACGAAAACGGTAATAATATTGATTTTAGAGAAGAAAATATTCAATTGAGACTTCATTTACGCAAAGCACGATGATAATATTTAATAAAACACCTGGGTATGAGATGAAAAAAAAACAATCATTTGCCTAAGAAACAAAAATTTTCTTCGATCACTCGGATTCAAAGTATGAATATTCTAAATATTAATAACACCTCAGAATTTTAGATCTTATGAGATCCATACAATAATAGCTTTAAAGAAAATGATGAAATTCGCATCCCAATACATCAGCAAGATATATACATACCTATTACCGTGTAATAGTTAACCTCACAATTAAGATAACTTTTTGTTGGGGAATTTGAGTTGAATTTATGTTGAAGGCTTTGCCACAGTGACTGGAAAAGATCAATCTGGAACTCCAGTAAAGAAACCAGTAAATTTTACTAATAACCCTGTTATGTTTCTATTTCAAGACATCAGGTATGTGATGAACGGTATTGAAATAGATCGTATTAGAAACCCTGGAATAACCACAACATTAAAATCATACATATCGATGAATGAAGGGGATAGGAAAATTGCTGCATTGTAGGGTTGGCAAATGGATGGTTTTAAAATGAAAGAAGGATATTTTAATGCTGTTTTACCATTAAATAAAATAATGGAATTTGCTGAGGATTATAATAGAATTATTATAAACTGTAAACATTAACTTATTTTGAGTAGAAGTAATAGTAATTTAAATAGTGTAACAATTCATAAGTATGAATATTCAGATTGAAATACAAAGAATTCAATGGCGTGTGTCACATATAAAAGTATCGGATCGTGAAAGACTTTCACTACTTAAGTATTTAGGAAAAGACAAACCTATTCAAATAGCATTTAGAAATTGGGACTTGTATGAATATCCTTTACTTTCTAAAACTACGAAACATTCGTGGTCAATAAAAACTACTTCTCAACTAGAAAAGTCTCGATATGTCATTTTAGGACTGCAGACGAATAGAAAAAACAGCAAGACAAATGATAGTTCTATATTTGACCATTGTAAAGTAACAAATGTAACACTATTTTGAAATTCACAATATTACCTGTACGATTCGCTTAATTTGAAAGGAGAATGTCCACCCCTGACCCAAACATTTACACAAAATGTAATTTATTAAAAATTATCTTACGAATATATGACAATTTGAAAATTAATAATTATTAATGCTACACTTCACGATAAAAAAATGTAATAAAAAAGGAATTAAATCGTCTTTTCAACTTCCCGTTTAAGTCTGACGGCCATTTGCATTACATTCTACGCATAGGTACATGCCCAAATAAAAAGAGGTTTGTTATTTTTAAAAAAATAATTTCATTTAAAATAGAACGGATATTAATTATTTAAATACATTATTTTATTTGTTATTTGTTGTAAATCGTACAATATATGCTTAAAGTAAATAAGTAATAATTAATATTTTTTTTTATAATATTGTTTTAACTTCGTTGCGTTTTGTGCAATGGAATATAATATAACTACAACCTTTTTGATTTTGTGTAACGAAACTTATTTCAAGATGTCAATGTGACATGTCATTGTTTTAGTTGTGTGTGACGCTAGTGACGTCTACTCTGTTTACATTTTGAATGTTTATTGTAGCACAGCGGAGACCAATATTAATTTGGTTTATTGTTTTTGTATTGGATATCGTTGGACAGGTATGTTAAGTATAGTGCGCGCCAAACAAATAGTTCAAATCGGCAGGAAAGATACACGGCTTTCCTTACTACTTTAACAATTATAAACTACACATAACCTAGAATCATTTTCAAACTTAAACTTAGATTTATTTAAAACTACAAGTCCTAGAGGTATTAAAATGGTGTGTTTGGTTATCAGGAATAAACCTGCAATAAATGCTGCATACAACACGCTTGTAAACGACTGGGTTACACGCCCATAGATTTTTGGGCATTCTCCTTTGATGAAAATAAATACAGTATATTAGGTATATGAAATGTATACTCAATTTCGTCAGTCTTATTATAATCTTCCTGCAGATCCGTTATTTGATCTGAACACATTTAAAAACAAAGCACCACTTAGCAGGTAGTAGTCTATTATCTATGGCACCACTGTTTGTTATTAAGTGTTCAAGACAAAACGAGAATTTAAAGACTGGACCTGTAGACGTGCGTTTAGAAATTGAAAGTTCGGAAGATATCCCGGATAACACATCAGCATATTGTCTTATAATAAACGATCGTCTTGTAGAATATAAACCCTTGAGTAATATAGTTCGCAAATTATCATCATTGATGTGCAAGGATTCAAGACGGATTCCAATGAGTTTATAGTAAAAGAAATAGCTATATTATGTGATAATCAGATCCAGACTTATTTGATCAAGCAACCATTTCCATTTTATGATTTAACAAAAACAGAAAGAAAACAAGTTTGTTGGATAGAAAGAAACAGAGGAATACATTGTAATGAAGGATTTATTCCATACTTAAATTACAAAGGATACGTTATGAAATATTTAAATAATAAATGTGTTTATGCTGAAGGTGTAGAAAAAGTGCAGTGGATATCGAAAATATTTGTCTGTTTGGATAGTGTTTGTAATTTAGAAGATAAATCTTATCCTAGATTATTAAGTTTGTATGAACAATACACAAGTATAAATTAAAAATTTAAAAACCCCCGACATTCGCCATTTTGTAGTGGCAGCCATCTTGGATTTGCATAATTCTATTCTACTAGTCAAGCCCTTTCATTTGATACCCATATTAAGGGAGTTGTGAAAAAATATGTTATCCGCCATTTTGTAGCGGCGGCCATCTTGGATCGATTTTAATGAAACATAGCTAACAACACTCTCGACTAGTACACCTTTCAAACAAAAAAATATCCAATGTATTCCAGTATACATTATATTATATCCAATGTATATCCAGGTCAGACATGCTCTGGATTATGTTTTTGATATCAACTTGCGGCACGGCTTCCCAAGTGGCCAGCGCTGCATTACGGAGCTCATTGAGAGTTCATAGTGGATTAGAAGCAGACGATATCTTTCTTTTAAGCATATCCCAGTTATGCTCTAGTGGGTTTAAGTCTGGGATAAGAGCTGGCCACAGCAAAGTCCAAATGCCAGGCTCTTGAAGATACTCCTGCACACTTTTAGCGTCGTCGGGACGTGCGTTATCGTGCATTAAAAAAAATCTTCGTACCCTATAAACCCTAAATTAGGCATAACGTGGTCCTGGAGGATCTCTCCAATATACCGTGTGACATTTAGCCGATTATCAACGACCACTAACTCCGTACGAGCATCGAAACTCACTCCTGCCCAAACCATTTTGGAGCAACCTGAAAACTCAGTGTTTACGTAATGGTAATGGGTAGATACCTCTCTTCTCTTCTTCTTCACACCCTTTCGCGACCACCTGGAGTTTGTAAAGTGATTCAGCACTCATCAATAAAGAGATAATTATGTCCATTGCTCGTGTGTCCAATTCGCATGCTCTCGGACGAATCGAAAACGAGCTTCTCGATGCTCTCTGAGGAGTTCTGGGCTGCGCATTGATCTACGAGATCTTAAATTCGTTTCCTCCATTCGTATTCTGATCGTGCGCTTGCTTACAGTTATGTCTCTAACATTTTGGAGACGTTATTTAATCTCAACAGCAGTAATAAAGCGGTTTTTCAATATCTCCATGATAATGAACCTGTTGTCTCAAGCCAAAGTGCCATCTTACGCCTTCATTACCTGGTCTGCGCGTGAAGCTACCAGTCTCCTGACATCGTTTCCAGGCATACTGCATGGATGAACGTGGTACATTTAAAACCATAGCCACTTCCTGTTGAGTCAGTCCTTGGTCAATCAATACAATAGCTTGCGCGACCTGTTCTGTTGTAAATGGCATTCTTTTTTAATCTAAAGGATGTTTGACTACACAGAAACAACCACAATACTTAAAAAATTGGTTAGCTTTAAAATAAACTTTTGAAAACACACAACGTTCAAACTCTGTATTGGTCCCATAAATGACCCGTTTAGCCTGAAACTGCATTAGTGGTTTGAAGGAGCACTTAATCTTAATGAATTACCCATTAGAACAAAAAATAAACATTTTTTTCACAGCCTGCACTTGAACTTTTGAATAGGATTATAAAAAATTAAATTATTACAAAATTCTTAAGTGGCCAAGATTCCGTGCCGCTAAGTGTATTTGTTTGGCGCGCACTATACTTAACATACCTGTCCAACGATATCCAATACAAAAACAATAAACCAAATTAATATTGGTCTCCGCTGTGCTACAATAAACATTCAAAATGTAAACAGAGTAGACGTCACTAGCGTCACACACAACTAAAATCTTAGACTAAAATAAAAACAATGACATGTCACATTGACATCTTGAAATAAGTTTCGTTACACAAAATCAAAAAGGTTGTAGTTATATTATATTCCATTGCACAAAACGCAACGAAGTTAAAAAATTATTATTTAAAAAAAATATATTAATTATTACTTATTTACTTTAAGCATATATTTGTACGATTTACAACAAATAACAAATAAAATAATGTATTTAAATAATTAATATCCGTTCTATTTTAAATGAAATTATTTTTTTAAAAATAACAAACCACTTTTTATTTGGGCATGTAGGTACCTATGCGTAGAATGTAATACAAATGGCCGTCAGACTTAAACGGGAAGTTGAAAAGACGGTTTAATTCCTTTTTTATTACATTTTTCTATCGTGAAGTGTAGCATTAATAATTATTAATTTTCAAATTGTCATATATTCGTAAGATAATTTTTAATAAATTACATTTTGTGTAAATGTTTGGGTCAGTGGTGGTCATTCTCCTTTTGAGTAAAATAGATAATCTACATCCTCCTCTGGAGATTACTATTAGCATTCATCAATTCAGCAGTAATACTGTAAAAAATAAACCTCGCTCAGATTATAACTTTTATAAAGCTGATTACGCTAAGATAAAACGTTCACTACAATGTATTAACTGGTTAGAATTATTGGCTCCTAACATGTCAGCTGATGAGATGGTATCTATTTTTTACGACAAGATGACGAATATTTTTGATCTTTACCTGCCCAAGTATCACTCGCGCCCTGCCTCATTGCCATTGTGGTTCAATAACAAACTTAGGAAACTATTAGCAGAAAAGAATAGGCTACGTTTTAAGTTCCGTACTTATGGTAATCCTCGCGATAAATTAGAATTTGAAATATTGCGCAGTCGCTGTCACTCATTATTTAAAACTTGCTATAATAAGTATATACAGAGTACCGAAGACAGCATTAAACGTAATCCTAAAGGTTTTTGGGGATATGTGAAGGGTAAACGTAAAGGAGCTCCTATGCCTGCACGGATGTGTTATGGTGATCGCATCGCCACTGAGGGGTCTGATATTGCTAACCTATTTGCTGATCATTTTGAATCAGTGTTCCTAAAAGGCTCTATTGGTAATAAGCTCGTTGTGACACCAACGCTAAATGTTAATGATGTCCTAACGAATATTAAATTAAATGAAAGATCGATATTAAAAAAACTTAATGTACTGAACAGCAACAAAGCTGCTGGCCCTGATGGTGTGCCGGGTGCATTTATCAAGAAATGTGCTCGTGAACTTTCCCTGCCCTTAAAAATAATATTGAATCGGTCTCTTGAAACGGGCATATTTCCTATTGAATGGAAGAAGGTACGTGTAGTTCCAATTTATAAAAAGGACGATTCTAGCAACGTATGCAATTATAGACCTATATCGCTGTTATCGGCTTTTGCTAAAATCTTTGAATCACTAATTTGTCCCATAATTACTGCGCACACAAAGGCTAGAATTAGTCCTAAGCAACACGGGTTCCAATGCAAAAAATCCGTTGTCCATCCATCCAATTTGTTATCTTATGTCGATTTTTTAACGAAACACGTGGACGTTGGTATTGAAATAGATTCTATTTATACTGACTTTACTAGCGCATTTGATAAGGTTCATCACGGGCTGTTATTACAAAAATTGAAGCACGAGTATGGTGTACGCGGCAATCTATTAGCGCCCTCCACACGTAGAGTTCGGAACGCGGAAACAGCACGCCCCGTTCAATTCCCTCGCGCCGATACGTGCATGTAGATGCGCGGGACTGACAGTCCGATCTGGCACGTTGACGCGAGCGCATGTTAAAACAGTTTTGTGCGTGCATCTACGTGTGGATGCAAAAAATGGCGGTTTGGAGCGTCGAAGCTGTAACTGAGTTCATTCGTTTGTTCCGTGAACATCCGTGTTTATGGAAAATCAAAAGTAAAGATTACTCGAATAGAAACATGAGAAACAAGGCTTACGACGAACTTGTGGATTTTTGCAAGACAGTAGGTTTTGTCTCAGCTAATCGCGAGTTTGTGACGAAAAAAATTCAAAACCTAAGAGGTGCTTTTCGTAAAGAATTAAAGAAAATAACGGATACCCAAAATAAAAGTGGGAGCTCACAAGATGACGTCTACAAACCAAGTCTTTGGTATTTCGATCTCCTCTTATTTACCAAAGATCAGGAACTACCGACGCCAAGTATTTCAAATATCATGGCGGAGGATGAAACCGAACAGGACCCAGAAAACTACACATCACCATCACAGCAGCATCCCAAAGAACCACCATCAACACCACCAACACCAACGTCTCAGCAGGCGCCAAACTTCGAACAAAATATTGTAGGTAAGTGGTAAATAAAAATAAAACATATTATGGGCCAATTTTATTTCCTTAGTATCATGCAAATAAAATGTTTAAGTTATGCTCTGCCCGCATTAATCATAATTTCTTGCCAAGGCACACGACCTGTTGAGTTAAAATATGTTTTGTATTCATCTCTGCTCTGCTTAGCCAAAGATGAAACATTTCTAACTGAAGTTCTGTCCAATCTTGTTAGGTCAGAGCTGTCTCTTCGCCAATCTCCTTCACTAATAGTTCCACATTCAAGATTTTCTCTGTCTACCGTCGTTGCTGAAAGATACATATTGCTTCTCTTTCTTAGAAAGTTGTGAATGCTGCATATTGCTAGGACTACGTAACATATGTTTTCGGGTTTCATATTTATAGGTGTACGTAATATCTGGAATCTGGAAGCTATTATGCCAAATGCATTTTCGACAACGTTGCGAGCACGTGAGAGTCTATAATTATAAATCCGTTTGTCATGATCAAGTTCTCTTTGTGCATAAGGCGTTAGTAGGTTTTTGTTAAGAGCAAAGCCTTCATCACCGATGAAAACATAATTTAATCTGTTAACGTTCTCAGTTCTTTCGGGTAATTTTAATTTATCGCTTATTAGTTGTTTATAAAATTGTGTGTATTCGATTACACCTCCATCAGACATTCTGCCGTTTTTACCAATATCGACGAAAATGAACTCTTAGTTTGAATTGACCAAAGCTAATAAAACCATGCTATAAAAATTTTTGTAGTTATAATATTTTGCACCAGAATTTGCAGGTGGAATAATTCTAATATGCTTTCCATCGATAGCTCCACCACAGTTAACAAAATCCCACCGATCTTGAAAGCCTTTAGCAATTTCCAACCATTCTTCTTTGCTCGTAGGAAACTGAAAAAAAAAATAATAAAATTATGTTTCACCTAGTCTTATCGATTTTATTGTTTCAGGAACCTGCAAGAGGCATAAAGAGGAAATTGAAACCAAATGTGATCGAAACTCAAATTAAATTCATGAATGTTTGCACGGAAGCATTAAAAAAGAAAGAAATGACAGAGTATGAAGCTTTGTCCATAACGATTGCCAAAAAATTGGAGAAAATGAATAGTATTCAAGCCCTACATGCTGAAACAATAATACATTCAGTTCTACGCAGGGGCTTATTAAATCAATTAACTGATTCGACAGATATTTGTGATAAGCAGTGCAACAAAACTATCATTTTATCTTCTTCAAATATGCCAAGGCCGTCATCATCAGCATCATCGGTACACACTGAAGCTACCTACCATTCGCCTATTCAACCTACATTGGTAACACAAAACACTGATGTAACAGAAGATGAGTCTCAGTGCTTAATAAGAGATTACTACATTAGTGATCTGGTATAAAACTTTGTGTAGACTGCAGACTACATTGGGTTTATTTTGTATTAAAATGCAGAGGGCGACTTCGAACTAATATTAGATGAAGAATTGTTAAATTTTAAAAGTGTTTTTGTAAGTTTTTGTAATTTCGTAATTTTAACTGATTTTAAAAATAAATAAGTCAACTGATTATAATCTTTTTTTACTTACCCTCATGTAATCACGTCGAAGCGTTTCATAAATTGCTTTACACGTTTCCGGTATTAATTTACTTAAGGCTGATGTAGACATGCCCGTACTAAATTTGAGATCTTCATAAGAACGTCCGGTCGCTAGAAACCTTAACGTGGCAACCAACCGTTCTTCTGCTGTTATACATTTTCTCATAACTGTATCTTGCTTGGTTATTTTGAAACGTACAAGTGCTAATAAACAATCAAAATCGTCACTATCCATTCTTAGGTAATTTTTAAAATCTTCTGGGTGACACTCTCGTAACTCTCTTAACATTGGTAAATGTCCAAATCTTCGTCTGTATTCTTTTACTCACATTCGTCGTTTTTTTCGGTTGTTTAAACTGACTACAAATCCAGCTAACGCGACGACCAAACGAGTATCCATTTTTCTCACTACTAAGAAAGAACTCACGAAAAAACTTTTAAAACTTATAACGGTCCACGCGCCAGTCCGAACTACAGTCGAAACTCTTGAAAATCGTTTTACACGCACAGTTCAGATGGTTTGCCTAAATTCACCGGCGTTCCAAACCGCGGACAATTTTTAAGTCTTAATTAGCACTACAGTTTGATCCGCTGTTCAAACCGCACGGATTCATCCGCGGTTTGGAACGCAGTCCCAGATGCGTGGGTCCGAACTCTACGTGTGGAGGGCGCTATTATCATGGTTTGATTCATACTTAAAGGATAGGGTTCAGTCTGTTGCTGTTAAGGGATATGAGTCACGGCCTTATAAGGCGATGTCGGGGGTGCCTCAAGGATCGCACCTTGGCCCAATTCTGTTTATTAACCGACTTCAAAAAAAGGAGGTTCTGTATTCGACCCGTATGTATGTATGTAAGTATGTATGTATGTATGTATGTAAGTATGTTCGCGATTATCTCCGCAACTAATGAACCGATTTTGATGATTGTTTCACTATCGTAATCTACATACTTTCAGGAAGGTTTTAGTATCTTCAATGGGCTATGTCAGTACCGAGTGAAAAAACACTACAAAGGCTACTACAAAGTGTGCCTCTAAAACCTGGCATTAATAAAAATTTAATTTTGAAATGTTCTAATATGTTATCCGGTTTGACAGACCAATATAAGTTTTGTGCATTACTATTCGACGAAATGGCTCTAAAAAAGAGATTAATATATAATGAAGCCAATGACAAAATAGAAGGATTTGAAGATCATGGTGATGAACGCAATTGTAAAATTCCGGACCATGCACTTGTGTTCATGGTTCAAGAACTAAAAAAGAAATTTAAGCTTCCCGTAGCTTATTTTTTTGTTCAAGGTACAATATCTTCGGCGAAACTTAGTGTATTGATAAAGAATGTAATAATTACACTGGCAGAAGTAGGCTTTAACATTTTAACAACAGTGTGTGATCAAGGTCCTACAAATGTTGGTGCACTAAGCTTGTTAAAAAAATTTGGTGGTCAGTTTCCAGAAGACAATTATTTTATATTTAATGAAGGCAAAAAAGTTTTTATATTGTTTGATATACCTCATTTATTTAAATCAATTAGAAACAATTTTTATAATGCTGGTGAAATTGTATGGGGTGACAAAACTGGAAAGTGGAGTCACCTCATTGAAGCCGAGGAGAAAAACAGGAATTTTTTGAATCTTCCAAAATTGAACAGAAATGTTGTCCATTCTACATATAAAGCAAAAATGCGGGTAAAATACGCTGCACATGCGTTGAGTAACACTATGTCAGCAATTTTACATATGCTAGCATGGAAACATGATACTGCTGAAAATGAAATAAGCGAAACAGCATATACACACATCAACACTGTCTAGGGATATTCTGATTTTCTCAATTTATTCAAAATTGGTTATAACTAACATACAATATGTATATATTTTTGTAAAGCCTATTTATCAGACTATCTTTTAGAATAAAACAGAATTAGTTTTTTTGTGTAAATAATTTTTTATTGAAATAAAGACAAAAAGTGAAATGATGGTAAACTTAAGGATGAATGTCTTTTTAAGAAAAAAATATAATTTTAGCAAAATTATCAGGTTTTTTGCAGTTACGTGAAAAATTATGTAAAATTAGTAGTCAGTAAACCACCCATGGACGTTAACCACGGTCCTACAACGGCTTTTCATGCTTTGAATCAAGTTATCAAAGTCTTGCTGTGGGATATTGTCCCAGGTCCTGCTAAGATGCAAAAAAAGTTGCTTTGCAGTCACAATGTTCGGAGGAAAACTCCTCAAAGCCCTTCTTTGGAGCATGTCCCATGCGTGCTCTATGGGGTTTAGGTCTGGTGATTCAGCGGGCCAGTCTAAGATCGACACATCGTG
The DNA here is from genome assembly GCA_920104075.1 of Melanargia galathea. Classification (NCBI taxonomy): domain Eukaryota; kingdom Metazoa; phylum Arthropoda; class Insecta; order Lepidoptera; family Nymphalidae; genus Melanargia; species Melanargia galathea. The sequence continues at coordinate 17,124,273 of OV049860.1, forward strand.
CTCTTGTAGCCAGCTGGTCACCACTCGCGCAGTGTGCGAACGGGCTTTGTCGTGCATGAGCGTGAAAACTTGGTCCATTTGCAGTCGATGGGGATAGATTGGTGCTAGCACCTGATTACGGTATTTTTCAGAAGTCATGGTGTTTCTGATCCAAACGAGATCTGTTCTTCCATCGATACGAATTCCCGCCCAAACCATAATTGTTTTGCCGTGGTATGGCTGGACTTCCTGACGGTGTCGCAGACGGTTGTCACGACCAGGAGCTCGCCATACACGTACTCTTCGTAAATCAGGATGAAATCCGAATCGGGACTCATCGGTAAACAGCACTACAGACCACTAGTTATCTTCCTAGAGCAAATGTTCGCGAGCCCACTGTAATCTTCGTCCACGATTTCCTCTGCGTAGTGCTGGAGTACGAAGCGGCCTGCGAGCATGAAGGTTAGCCTCGTGCAGTCTTCTCCTCACAGTTTCGTCACTGACAAGCAAATGGTGGTCTGACTGGAGCCTTTAAACCAACTGCATGGCTGTAGCATTTGGTTATCTTCTCGCGGTCATTTGCGAAAATCGGTCCTGCCTTCGGGCGGTTATGCGCTTCTCGCCTGGGTGCCGTTCAGCCACTTCACCAGTGGTGCAATAACGTGACCACAACCTTGATATCACGTTTTTTCTTGTTTCAATCGCCTCGGCAATACTTCGTTGAGGAGCCCCAGTTTGGAGCGTACCTACTGCCCTTAACATTTCGTCTCTTGTTAAATGGCGCCTCTGCATGATGCATACAGTTGCATAAATTAGAAATTAACCAATAATTTTCATTGAAACTTTCATTTGATACAAAAATAAACCAAAAACTGGGTTAGGTCAATTGAAACTTTCGAACTTCGCTACAATTATGCCGCACAAATCATTTGTTTTCAATTTATTTTTTCAAATTCAAATTTAGAATCATTTAATATGGTCTACAAAATAAGCTTTCATTAAAATAATTTAAAACCGATTAATATTTTTCGAGTTTCAGAACTTTATACAAAATATCCCTAGACATTGTTGATGTGCATATAATCAAGGAATTGGACAAATTATTTGATATTTGTAATGGCCCATCTTCTCCAAAAGATGTAAAAAAAGAGAGAATGTTAGCAGCAAAACGAATCATGTTGAAACATGGCAATATTTTTTGGCAAAAATAGATAGTATTAAGTTTGTAAAGTCAAATTCAAAATTACAACTTAGCCATGTGCGGTGCATAAAAGGGTTTAAAACTTCCCTAAAGTCTTTAGGTGATATTTGGAGTGTCTTAAGAAATGAAGGGGCTTCAAATATTTAAATTTGCGGCAACTGAATCAGGATTCCTTGGAGAACCTATTTGGCATGATACGGCAACACAGTGTTACTAACAAAAATCCAACATGTACTCATTTTACTACTGCATTAAAAACATCCATACTATCAGGATTATTAGCTCCACATAGTCGTGGTTCCAATTGTGAAAAAGACGCAAACAGTTTTTTTTTAACTATGATAATTTAAATAGTATACTAAATGTAGAAATTGAAACCACGGCTGGTGATGAAAGCAGTGAGCATGTACCTGTGTTGTCCTTGCCAGATGATGTAGAGGATATTATGGATTTAAATCTATATAACTTCAAAGACCAGCCTGTAGTATATGTCAGTGGTTATTTGGCATCAAAATTATTAAGGGAGTCAGATTGCATTGATTGCAAAAAATCTTTAATAAGTGAAAGACCTGACAATGATGTCTTTAAATATATAAGTTTGCGGGAATGGTTTAAAGACAAAAAGTCACTGACATACCCAAGTATAGGGTTGTGTCAAACAGTTAATAAGGCTAAAACTATATTTGAATCATTTGAAGGCCATAACAAAAACGATTTAATTAAAATATGTATTTTAGAATATACTGTGCATTGTGATTTTACATGGTTTACATGTACAAAGCATTTAGATTTGAGGCACACATTGCTTAAACGATTAAGCTTGTTATTTATAAATAAATATTGTAAAATAACAAACGACAAGTTCTCGGCTGTTGAAAACGAAACTGCCGACAACTATAAAAAAGCGCAAATACAAAGTAAGGCTTAAGAGTGTATTTGCGTAAAGAGGCTAATGCCTACTTATACTGCATATCAAAATCTATCTGACGCCGTACCAATATAATAAATGCGAATGGGTGTCTGTTTATTTGTTGTCTAATTTCAGCTCAACCGCTTCACCGATCTTGATGAAATTTGGTAAAGCCTCGACACTCATATTTCCGTCTATATATAAGCCGGAATTAAGAGCGGGGCCGCACTGCGAAAATTATTCTGCGAATAAAATTCGCGCGGTTTATATTCCGCGTTTTGATATATTTTTCTCGCCAATTTTAAATCGCATGTGCGTGCAGCTTCATACATTCTCATATGTCACAGAATTCGAAAAAATTCGCGCGAATAAATTTCGCAGTGCGGCCTAGGCCTTACACTTTTTATCACGGTAAAGCACACGAGAACCTTTCCCACGGAATAAAAAAGTAAATTGATCTAGACGACATAATTTGACACTTTTTGGCCCGGAAAAAAAACGATTCTCGCATAATTTTCAAAAACCCGAAACAAACGAGACGAAGTCGCGAGCACCAGCTAGTACAATTATATTGTATTTTCGAAATCAAAAATTCAATTTAAGCCTCAATAGGTGCGGACTGCAAACTGAAAGGTCGCAGGTTCGAATCCAACCCGTTTCCGCACTATTGTATTGTTACAATAGTGCAACGGGTGGAACAAGGATTTAGTTTTAAAAATTTATATTATATTGTTGCATGTAAAGAATTTTTATTTTCTAAATATTCCTGAGTTAAAGAGTACCTAGCCTACATCATTCTTTGTACTATTATTAGTCGGTTCAAAATCGGTTCATTCAAAAGATTAGCCTGACAGACATTCTATTCTAGTCAGAGTAGGTACCTATACTAAAAATTTTCAAAATGTTTTAGTTATGCTTCAAATAATTATAGCAGCTTGATAATGTGGAAGTTTGAAGTGTCTGTCTTGTTTATTTATTATTTGTCTAATTATACTAATTACATATATTTTAAGTTTGCTGTACTTAATGTTTTATTTAATATTAAATTAAAATGTTTCAGCTGGAATGGATGGAAGAGATGGACGTAACTTTCAGGAAGGATTTTGAAGGAATCAAAATGTATCGATCAGCAGCGCGTAGGGCACATGATGAATCATGATTCAAGCCCCTATAATATTATTTAATCTAATACACAACACTTTAAAATACTTAGCAACATGAAAATTGTAAAATAAAAATCACTTTTTTAAATCTCTTATTTTTTTTACTAGTCTGTCTTTGAGGTTGGTATAGTATCATATTTGGCTAGAAAAAAGTACTTTTACTAACCAACTTGAGAAAAAGGAGGTTATCAATTCGAACGTATGTATGTAATGTTATTGAAACTGCAAAATATTCACATATGATAATTCATATCTATAATAGTCCAGTAACTTTAGTAATCCGACCTTGCGTTAAATCGGGTAGTTCTGATTTTTTTGCAGACTTGTTTATGATGTTTGCCTAATGAATAATCCAAGTTTGTGACCTCGAGCGACGAACGCAACTTTGTTAAAAATCGAAAAAACCGCGAAAATTTCAGATTGTTTTCAGATTTTGGCAATTATAACCCAAAAAAACTAGTTCTTGACACTACCTTTTCAGGGTGTTTTTAAAGTAGAATAAAATTGCTATAATTTAAGACCAGAACCAGCTCTGTAGGTACATTACTACTGAGATGCTCGCGACTTTACTCGCGTGAATTCTTAATCTCATACAAACTTCCATCTCCCATTGTACCAAATTGGGAGTAGTTTTCCAAAATTCCTTCAACACGTAATTCTTAATTTTTAACCGAAAATCTAAATACCAATTTTCATGGCTATAACTTGATAAATGACGAAAACGTGACGGGGTCTCATTTAAACTTTCATCCCCTACTTAACCCACTTGCGGATAGAATTTTCAAAAATCCTGAAATTCATATTTTTTATTTTTTATCGAAAGCCCAAATACCAATTTTCATGGATGTAACTTGATAAATGACAGACTTTCATACAAACTTTCGTCCCCTATTTAACCCCTTTAGGGGTAGAATTTCCAAATATCCTTTCCTAATGTGCACCTAAATCATAAAAGGAAGCTACTGTGAAAATTTCAAGTTCCTAGCTTTCAGCTGTTTAGGTTGTGCGTTGATGATCAGTCAGTCAGGACAAGCTTCTTGAAGTGCAAGTTTTATCAAAATCGGTCCAGTAATTGTCACGATATGAACTGTTAAGTGGTGAAGTCGATTTAACTTTCAATCTTTTAGATTAACTTACTTTCTTTTATTTATTGCTATAGAATAGAATAGAAAAGTTTTTTTATGCAAATAAAGTTTTACAAGTACTTTTGAATCGTCAATTAAATCTACCACTATTTATTACACAACTTATATCCATTTTTTAGAAGAAGGTACAAACAATATATAATCTGCAGAATTCCTTCAAGAATCCATATTACAATATTAAAAATCCGAAAGTCTGTCTGTCTGTCTATCTGCTAGCTTTTCACGGCCCAACAGTTTAACCGATTTTGATGAATTTGGTACAGAGGTAGCTTACATCCTGGGGATGGACATAGGCAAATTTTATCCCGGAAAAGCAAGTGGTTCCCACAGGATTTCAAAAACTTAAATCCACGCGGGTGAAGTCGCGGGCATCATCCAGTTTACAATAAATTATGAGAAAATTGATAAGGGCAAAGTTATAAGTAGCAAATCTACTGTAAAACCTCTTAAAACTTTCTCGTAATTAGACCTTAATGAGACAAAGAGTGGAAGTGCATAATAACTCGGCCTATACCTAAATATTGTATGATCCTATTCTTAACTTATCACACTTCTAATATTATAAAGGCGAAAGTTTGTGTGTATGTTGGTTACTCTTTCACGCCGCAACTACAGAACCGATTTGGCTGCTTAAAACATACATAGCTTATAAACCTGGAATAACACATAGGCTATTATTATTATCCTGGAAACATCTATAGTTCCCGCGGGATTTTGAAAAAAACCGAAATTTGCTATAGCAATCTACAGCTACAAGCTGTGATAGCCTAGTGGTTAGGACGACCGACTTCTAATCGGAGGTCGTGGGTTCGATCCCGGGCACGCACCTCTTTCGTGAGTTATGTGCGTTTTAAGTATTTAAATATCACTTGCTTTAACGGTGAAGGAAAACATCGTGAGGAAACCTGCATGCCTGAGAGTTCTCCATAACGTTCTCAAAGGTGTGTGAAGTCTGCCAATCCGCTTGGCCAGCGTGGTAGACTATGGCCAAAACCCTTCTCACTCTGAGAGGAGACCCGTGCTGTGTAGTGAGCCGGTAATGGGTTGATCATGATGATGATGATGATGAATCTACAGCTACAGCTATAGGCAGATTACTAAAGTAAACCTTTATACCTAATAAAGGTTGGAAAAGGGAGCGGAAATGGGAAGGAAAAATCCACGATTCCCTCGGGATTTGTGAAAAACCAAAATTCACTCAAATCCACGCGGACGAAGTCGCGGCATCAGCATCACACATATATACATAGTGATAAAGGTGAGAACCCAAGGCCTCATTTATCTATCCCTCAATAACCATATTGTATGACACCACTACCACCACTACAGCCTATTGACGCCCCACTGCTGGGCACAGGCCTCCTCTCTTCTAGGATTTAGGAGAGAGGGATTTAGAGCTTAGACCCGCCACGCTGCTCCAATACGGGTTAGCGGGCTTTAACGAATATTGTCACATAATAGTGATAATAACCGTGACCGACTGCTTAACGTGCTCTCCGAGGCACGGGAGTGAATCACCGCCAACTACCAACTCCGGGCTGGCACTGAGTATTTCTTGACAGAAAAACCCAATACCTAACAATTATTTGCCCAACCTGGAAATCAAACTAGGGACCTCGTGATCTGCAGTCGAATATGCTAACCACTAGACCAACGAGGCAGTTATTGAACTTGTTGAATATTAATTTATGATTGTTCCTAATTTGTGTCATCTGCAAATGTTTTATTTCTAATATCTATGATACTATACTTACATAATTATTAAGACTATGAATAGTCCCCTAATACAGTAGGTAAATCTTATAAGTTTTGAAACTTTTTAAATCTCAGAGAATAATAAGTCAATTCCAATATGTAAGATACCTGTGGTAATGGCAATTTCTATGAATGTAATTAAATACTGTTAGTATTTAATACAAAACATAACAATGTGTAAGAATAATCGCTAACCTAGCTAACTCGTTGCAATGCTAACAAATGGAAATTGTAAAATTAAAATCAGTTTTCTTGAAAAATATTTTTATTTTTTCTCACTCATATAATTACTGTCTTTGGTGTTGGCTAATTAAATAGTTGGCAAGAAATATGTTATGTAGAATTGTGCCAAATATTCTTTTAGCTGCTAATTTATACTATTCCTTGTGTTATCCCTTTTGTAAAAGTAACATTATCAAGTTCATTTGATGAATCTGCAGAATTGCTTCATGAAATAGATATGTACTTACTTAGTTGTAAGTAAGGTGGACCTCTGTGTGAATATATCTGAAAATTGATTTAAGCATTTAAATAATAATATATTAAAAATAGTGCAGAGAATATTAAAACTACCTAAGTAAGGAACCATAAAAAACTAAGGTAGGTATGGTTATGTGACAGTCAGGATCTATATGTGCTTATCAACTTAGGGTAGGTATATTAAACAATCTAACATACCTACCTACCTACAGCACTAACGCAAGACTATTTACTTAGGTAAGTACCTCTTATTAACCCTATTGTACTATGACATTCAAATGATTAAATTACACCCTTGTTGATTAGGTTTAAATCTACCTAATTAGTTTCATCAGTAAGTAAATGTTACATTTCTAATGTGGGTTACTAAAATGATTATGACCCATCAACACTGTTAAGTTTTGAAACTTTTTAAATCTGAGAGAAAAAAACCAAGTTTATTCTAAGATATGGAAAGGTTTCAATTAATCTACGTGATTAAGAAACAGGCATGTTACCACGGAGTTGCTTACCTTTTTTACATTTCAACTCATTTCCATCTCAAAATAACGTTTTGTGGTAAAAGAAAACTCACATTTTTAATTTATTCAAAGATTTCTTTAAGTTTATGAACCAATTTTACTCTTGATCGTATTTACATCGTAGGAAAAAGCTAAAATCAAAACGCTTTTCATTTTGACATTTAAAATCGAAGGCGAAGGCGTACGATGTAGTCGCAGCCGCGGTAAAATTGCTTGCGGAATACCAATTTTCATACGTAAATGTCAAAATCAAGTTTCCCACATCCAGCACATTCGCTCATGAATCGCTAGTGTCGCAAAGGCGAGTCGAAGTTACACAAGAGAATACCAAATTTACTTCGTCTAACCAAACAGCTGATAGACTAGAATAGACAGCAGACTGCGGTAAATTTTATTTTTCCTTAGGGAATCGCATTAGGTAGACACCCCAGTCTTGGACAGTACCCCAATAATGGTCATAAAAAATAATCAACTTTAAAAATAAGAGTAGAAATTTATTTTTGCGTACTGGTAACACTAAACCATAGATTTCTGATCATCCGCTTGACATTAGTTTGACGTTTCAACTGATTCGGCCATTTTACTAAAAATGGTGTAAGCGCAAATCCACCGCGACCCGCTCAGTTAGTAAAAATCTGAATTTATTAACCCGTCACGTGTCCCTCGAACACATAGGTGTTCGTGAAATTCGCACGGTCTGTAGCGTCCACCGATCACATTGGTGTTCATAAAAATAGCGCGCCCATTGGTCACTGGTTTATGACGCAGATACAAAAGTCATAAATAAACAAAAAATATTACTCGATTCTGTATCTTACTACCTAAAGAATAAGATATATCGGAGTTAAATTGAACGTAAAATGAAATGACCAAAAATTAAATGTTAGAACTTGAGAATTAAAATTTCGTTTCCGCCATTTTGTCTCTTTCAACTTCAATTCGAGCACTGCTTATGCAAACAAATTAAATTAGATTTAGGTAATGATTGTAAGTAATATATATGTTTTATGTACCAAATTACTGGGAATAAGACAAAGAATATATTTGGAGTGTTAAATTTATGTAATAAAAGACATAACATAGCAGAAAAAGTATAAAACTTTTTTTATGGCAATATTTGTAAACTATGTTTTATTTTGTTTACGTAATTATTATTCACTAAAAAGCGATAGTATCTTAAGATATAGATAACTTTGTAGTACATATATATAGGAGTATTATTACATAATTATTTTAGTATATAATAGGCAGATAATATATTATAATAACGATAAACCAAAAGCAAAACTAAAATGTCACGAGACCCGAGGCCATTCTAAAAATAGAATATTTCAAGAAATTACGACGTCTTGTAGCGTCACAAAAAAAAAGTTTGTTTTCAAAATTAAGTAATGTAAAATAGTGGTGTGAACTAGTAGTGGGTAAAATAGTATAGTACATAGCTAACTTTTTATATGAGATAACTAGCTGATGCTCGCGACTTCATCCGCGTGGATTTCAGTTTTTTAAAAATCCCTTGGTAAAATCTAGGATTTTCCGGGATAAAAAGTAGCCTTATAATATGTTAATCCAGGGTATAATCTATCTACATTCCAAATTTCAGCCAAATCGGTTCAGTAGTTGCAGCGCTATAGAGTAACAAACATACAGACATACATACATACACACAAACTTTCGTCTTTATAATATTAGTGTGATAGTTGGACGTAAACTAGGTATATAATATTTTATTTTAATTCTATAAACTGACTACAAGTTTAATTATTATCAGCGCCCCCTACACTCTCCCCTCCCAGTACGTCAGGCATATCTAGGTCGCAGATGAAATGAATTAGAAATCTGAAATTTGGATATTTGGTGTGAAGAATGTTGACCCAAAAATAAATATTGAAATAGAAATTTTATTTAAATAACTAGTTTCTGTCCGTGACTTCGCTCGCGTGTATTACGGTTTTTCGCAAATCCTGAGGGAATCGTGGATTTCCGATTCCTGTTCCCGCTCCTTTTTCCAACCTTTCGCAATCGCAACTACTTTCAAGCAAGTTTGCTATAGTAATCATAGCTGTAGCTATACATTTCGGTTTTTCAAAACCCCACATACACACACACACACACATACACACACACACAAACACACATACACATATACACACACAATCTTTTACCTTTTGCCTTTATAATATTATTATTGTGATTATTATTACGTACGAAACAGTATCAACTTTAGTAGTTTGATACTTACGTATGTAAACCATGAATTAGTAATTCTTTGATGATATTTTACAATTGTAATATATTAACCAAATTAATCATTATTATTATTAATATTATTCCACAATGGTATTGTGGATATTTCTATTTAAATTTTTTTTTGTTATCTCTACTTGGTAATCCACGGGCCACGCATAAAATTATGAGTCAGTCGCGCGCGGGCATGTCGCGTAAAAATGGCGCGAACCGCGTTACGAATCTTTTGTTTTTGTGACGAAATAAAGAAAATAGTGAGTGATATGAGTTTGTCTTGTGATAATTTATTAGTGGAAGAGTTAGTCTAACTATTAGTATCAAAACAATTGTGTATTGTAGAGTGTACGCGGTAGAATGACAACAAAGTAATGAATTTAGGAAGTTTCAAACAAAGTTGCACATTCAAACGTCTATATATAATGAGGTTAGTGGATTTATAAATTAATTGTTATTTATAGAGCACAGCAAATATTATCTAGTTTCTAATGGTATATAGTTTATCCCTTAACTTTCAAAAACAATACCGTAATAAAGCTTTTTCTATGCGTAGGTGTGAAAAAAAAAATATGAACAAAATCGTTGGACACTCAACGGTATTTTGGGTTTCTCAAGGCCGGACGTTCTACGGGTTAAAAGAATCTTTAAGGAAGTAAGTACATAATTTTGTCTTTATATGTTTTTTGATTAACTTCATTTAAATTGTGTGTTATTTTATGTGTTGATAAGCAAATTTACTGGTAATTCGTGATAATTTAATGCAGCTAGGTTAGTATTTTTTCTCACAATAGCATGTGTTCATTACTGGATATTTTTTTTGCAAAATGCCAGTTATGGACAAATGTCGATAATAGTTTTTTTATGGTGTAGTTCAGTTTACGGTACCCGGTTGTGTTTTGTTTTTCTGTTTTTAAATATGCTACCCGCATCAAATTTTAACAACTCGTTCCAATAATGGACACAAGTGTCCATGATTGGTATCATAGAATAGAATATCATAGAATCCAGTAATAGACATTGATCATCTAAATTTTTATAATATTTTACAGGTATGGCACCAAAAAAGCAATATACGCCGCTTCAAATGACAAATGCAATTGAAGCAGTTAGAAATGGTGAAAAAGTGGCCACAGCTGCAAAAAGATTTGGTGTTCCGCGGATAACACTACACAATAAGGTATCGGGAAAAAGCCCAGTTGTGTGCCCTATGGGCCCAACTACTTATCTATCATATGATGAGGAAAAAATCTTACAGCAATGGATCATCGATATGAATAATAAACATATACCAGTGACCTAAGATGAGTTACTAGATAGTGTGCAACGCATTATCACCGATAAGGATAGAACTACCCCTTTTACTCAGAATAGACCAGGCAAGAAATGGTATGGTCTATTTATGAAAAGGCACCCCATAATTGCTGAAAGAACTGCACAAAATTTGACAACAGCACGTGATAATGTTAAAGAAGAAGACATTAACAAATGGTTTGAAGAAGTAGAAGCTTATTTCAAGGAGAAAGATCTTATGGAAATAACAAAAGAGCCGGAGAGAATCTTCAACACTGATGAGAGCGCGTTTTTTCTTTCCCCAAAAGCTGGAAAGGTCCTTGCAAAAAGAGGTGACAAACATATCTATCAGTCATCAGGTGATGAGAAAGATAATCTCACCGTCCTGATAACGGGAAATGCTGCAGGACACCTAGCACCTCCAATGGTAGTTTTTAACTATGAACGAATTCCTTCCCCAATTTCAGCTAATTTTCCTGATGATTGGGCAATTGGTCGTTCGCCCAGCGGTTGGATGTGTGGAAGCACGTTTTATGAGTATATCGCAAACATTTTCAATCCTTGGTTGCTTCAGGAAAACATCAAAAAACCTGTTTTGTTTTTTTTGGATGGTCATCGCTCGCATTTGACACTTCATTTATCCGATTTTTGCTGTGCCAATGGCATAGAGTTTGTAGCACTGAACCCAAACAGCACCCATATTTTACAGCCCATGGATCTTGTTATCTTTAGACCACTAAAGGCATACTGGAAAAAAGCTGTAAATAAATGGAAGTTGGAGCATTTGGGTCAGAACTTGAAGAAGGAACATTTTGCTCCAGTTCTTAAAACTGCTTTGCAATCTATTTCAGAAGATTGTATCAAGAATGGTTTTCGAGGTGGAGGACTATATCCTTTTAGCCCAAGTTATGTAGATTTATCTAAAATCAAATCCCAGCCAAAATCAACAGTGGATCAAACGGCACAAAAACATTTTCTACGCTACCTTGAAACTGAAATAGTTTCCAAATTCAGTTCCGAAAAGCTGCAATTGTTCGGTGAACTCTTTTACAAGGGCAGAGAAGAATTGAATTCTCGTTTACCCGAAGAAGACACGTCATTGTATGTACTATGGGCCAGTAACAAACAAACACTTCAGGATTCATGTCAGGACAATGAGGCCTCCAAATCATCTCAAACACTAGATCCTAAAGTAAATGAAGCTCCGTCGACAATCACTAAATCTGGTAATGATTCATCTGCTAGTATTTTGAACCAAAATACCGGCCCAAGCACACAAAACCTTCCAAGTAACAAAAATAATATTTCGCAGCAAGATAAAAGTTCGCAAAATAATGATTTTGAAACCAAACAAATGGGCTATCCGATAGCTACAATCTCTCCAGCCTCATCTGAAACAAAAAAGACTGACCATCCAACAGCTTCAATTGTTCCTGCTCAAGAAGATCTGCAACATGGATCATCATTCAATGATCAAGACCATGTTACAAATTTCACATCTTCAGTTATATTGGTGACTATGAACAACCCTAACCAAATTAAGATTACCGAAAATGAATCCTCAACAATAACAGAAATATCCAAAGACTTATTGACTGACGTCATGCCTAGCAGTTCAAAGAAACTACAATATACAGAAGCCACAGAGTCTATTTCCGGAACTTCGCTTCAATACAATGATGTCATTGAAAGTCTTCTTGTCTCACAAAAAACACCTGCCAAAGAGAATCAGAATCCTATCATATCTAAAACTAAACCTTTACAAAATGTCAATTTATGTATACCATCACCATTTAAAAGAAACTTATTTTGGCCTGGAGATGACGACAATGTGAAAGGAAAGAAAAGAAAGTTGAGAGAAAAAATACCATCAGTTATAACGAGCCAAAAGTGGAGAGAGTACCATCAACAAAAACAAAAAGAAAAGGAACAAAAAGAAAAAGAAAAAGAGAGAAAAGCAAAGGAAAGAGCAGAGAAAAAAATGTTGAAAGAGAACGTAACCAAGCTTAGGGAACAAAATAAAAAGAAGAGAACAAAATTAAATATACCTATACCAGACTCCTCTTCTGATGACACGGAAACGGAAATACTCTATGCAGAAAGCGGTGATAGTGATTATAGTGCATATGCAGAAGAATTACTGAAACAAACAAAAACAACGATTCCTGAACGAATTGAAGGTTTCAGTAACTCTGAATCTGATGATGAGCCGCTGAAAAAATTTTCAAAAAGAGGACAAAAATACACCAAAGGCAATTACGTCATTATCAAATACGAGGGTGAATATTTTCCTGGTAAGATTGAGAATGTTCACGAAAACAGTTTTGAAATAAATACTATTGTTAGCAATTTTTAAATGTAGTCGTTACTGTTTGTCAATATTCTACAATGTCATGAAACAACCAATGTCATCAAACAACAGGATGTCAATTTACCTATTTTGATAGACGATATCGAAGGTATTTCGATATCGCCTATACCTTGCCTTCACATCCGGCCTGTAGTTATAAAAGACGGGACGGTATCGTGACGTATTCACTCACGGATACGGACACTCGGATACCCCGGGACCCGCGAGGGTCCACGCGGAAGACCACACGAACGACGTATTCACTCCGCTCTCGACGTTCGCACCGCGCGGACGTCCCTCCATGCGCTCGCCAAAGCGCTGCTCGTGCGCCCCCCGCTCCCGAGCCCTCGCTCGCCCCGATCCAGTGTACAGTGCCCAGTGCCGCCCGGATTTCAGTGTTGTGCCGTGCTCGGACATTGTCCAGCGTTGTGTTAGTGCTGTAGTGTAGTTCCAGGGTCTAGGTTTCCGTGAGTACACTAGTCTAAGTGCAGATTAGGTACACAACCCCGTCACCCAAGGACGGGGACCCACTAGGGCCTCACCTTAGGTACTCACCTCCCTGCTTCGGCAGGGAGGACCCATCAGCGCACCGGTCCACTATGGACCCGCAAAATCTCATCCTACCGGCTCCGTGGTCCGCTCTGGACCCACGGAAGCCTATGATCAATATGGAGGCTCTGATCTTGGATCTCAGCCAGCGCCACCCGTCTTACCTGCAGTATTTTTACTGCAAAGATCCCACCGCGACTTCGACAGCTTCCTCCGAGGCCCCAGCCACGGAGCTATGCATACCCCAACCCCCTCAGGTTACGGAGCCTCACTCCGCGACCCCTGCCGGGCCTTCAGCCCAGATCGAGAAACCCGTTCACATCGAGGAGCCTCACTCCGAGACGTCCCCAGCCTCATCTGAAACCGATGATTTTATCACTGTGCAGACAAAGAGCCAGAAGCGCAAGCTGAAGGCTTCCAAATCCCACTCCAACCCACCCAAAAAGGTGGGCATTGCCGCATCGTCGACCTCTTCAAGGTCGCAAACGCCCTCTCCCCAGGCGGAAGAATCTCCCATGGAAGAGCCAGAAGACTCTCCCATGGAAGATCCGCCTCGAGAGAGAGTCCCCCCCCTCTACATAAGAGAGAAAGCGCAGTGGAAGCGCATCGTACCCCTGTTAGACAAGGAAGGCGTATCCTTTACGGACGCCCGCTCTGTGTCGGTCGGAATCAGGGTTGATTGCCCTAGTTCCAAGGACCACCGTCGCCTCACGACAATCCTCCGTAATGAAAAAGTAGGCTACCATACCTACGCTCTCCCAGACGAACGTGTTCTCCGCGTAGTCATTCGCGGAATTCCTAAAGAGCTCGACACCGAGCTAGTCAAGGCGGATCTTGCTTCTCAAGGTCTGCCAGTCCGAGAGGTACACAGGATGTACCACTCCAGCACCAAGCACCCATACGACTTAGTTCTTGTTATCCTGGACCTTACCCCCGAGGGCAAAAAGATCCATAACATCAAATCGGTGTGTCGCCTGTCAGGACTCACGGTCGAGCCTCCATACAATCACGGAAAGTTAGGTCAATGCCATCGATGCCAGTTATACGGCCACTCGGCCAGAAATTGCCATGCCCGGCCCAGGTGTGTAAAATGCCTGGGCGACCACGGGACGTCCGATTGCCCACGCAAGCAACCGACCGAGGAACCCCCGAGCTGCGTGCTCTGCGGGGAAAAAGGGCACCCCGCGAACTATCGCGGCTGCCCCGAAGCCCCAAAAGAGCCAAAGCGAAGGGTCAAACCGGTCGGTGGCAAACCTGCTGCCGCAAAGCCCAATTCTGAATCAACCCAGTCCTTTGTCCCAGCGCCGGTACCCGCCGTCAGCGCTTGGACAAAGCCACTACCCAAAAACACTAAAGCCTCCAACTCTAAGGCTGCCAAAACAGCGAAAGCACCTCCCGCCCCTAAGGCAGCGGCACCACCCGCCCCTAAGGCGGCGGCGCCGCAAACTTCGGAGTCCCCCGAAGCTGAAAACCTGGCATACAACTTTAGATATGCCAGTTACATATTAGAAAACATCGATCTCAATCAGTTAGATCTCTTCGTCAAAGAATCTAAATTCGACTTCTTAGGCGCGATGTGCAGACATGCGTCCCTCCTCATCTCGATCCGCAATTGTGATAAAGCTCTTAATGGCTAACACGACCCAAAGTAGAATCAAGCCCCATTCCCTGGCTGTCTCGTTTTACAATGCAAACGGCCTCATCGAGCAGATAGATGAAGTTCGCGACTTCGTTTGTGCACACCAATTAGATATCCTTCTAGTGCAAGAGACCTTCTTGAAACCTTGTAGACGCGATCCCAAGATCGCCAATTTTAACTTAATCCGTAACGACAGAGCCAACCGTCTCGGTGGCACTGCAATATACTACAGAAGGGCTCTTCACTGCACTCCACTCGACCCTCCAAACCTTACCAACATGGAAGCCTCCATCTGTCAGGTGGGTATGACTGGCCATCCGTCGGTCATACTTGCATCCGTTTATCTCTCTCCGTCTAAAGACCTTTTAGAGAGTGACCTCAGAGCGCTCTTCTCTCTTGGAGACTCAGTCATCCTGGCTGGGGACTTCAACGCCAAACACACTAGCTGGAATAGTCACTCCATTAACACAAGAGGACGCCAACTTACAAGACTAACCGACCACCCAGATTTTAACTTCATAGTCATAGCCCCTGACTCACCGACACGTTACCCTATGTCAGAACTGAGGACAAACCGACCCGACGTACTCGACATAGCATTGCTAAAGAACATCGCCCTACAGGTGAGTCCTTTAGAAGTGCTATCCGAGCTAAGTTCCGACCATCGTCCCGTCCTACTCCGGCTAGGACCTCCACCAAACGCAGCCCCCCCGACCAAAACAGTCATCGACTTTAAGAAGCTCGCAGAGCACCTAAAGTCCCTAGATTCAGTGCACCTCTCTCAAATTCCTGACAACATAGAATCACTCGATGAAGCGCATGCAGCCTCACTGCACCTTACGAACCATATCCGCGAAGCAATCAACGTTTGCTCCCGGGAAATGCCGAACGGGTTCACCCGCAGGCAGCTACCGGACGACGTTAGAGAGCTAATTACAATCAAAAACGCCAGACGTAGAGCCCATGACAGATATCCGACAACTGACAACCGGAGAGAACTCTGGAGAGCCCAGAGGAGGGTAAAGGCTCGCCTTGCCGAACTCCGGGACGAACAATGGGACAGGAGACTTGGGGAGCTTTCGCCATCGCATGTAGCCTACTACAAGCTGGCGAAATCTCTCAAAGTCGACACTGTCTCGTCCACACCGCCGCTCATCCGACCCAACCAACCCCCCGCATTTGAAGACATCGATAAGGCCGAGTGCTTGGCTGACAGCCTGGAAACCCAATGTTCCCCGAGCACAACCTCCATTGATAGGCCCCATGTAGAGCAGGTCGAAAACGACCTCGCTGCTTTCTTTTCGCGCCCACCAGAAGGCGACCC
Source organism: Melanargia galathea (assembly GCA_920104075.1). NCBI lineage: Eukaryota > Metazoa > Arthropoda > Insecta > Lepidoptera > Nymphalidae > Melanargia > Melanargia galathea. The sequence goes on from OV049860.1 coordinate 17,140,823, forward strand.
CATCACACCCACAACGTGCGACGAAGTTCATAGGATTATCAAGGACCTACACGCCAAGAAAGCCCCCGGTCCCGACGCGATTAATAATAAAACACTCAAATTGCTCCCAGGTCAAATAATAAACCTACTGGTTATTATCTTTAACACTCTCATGACCCATTGCTACTTCCCCGAAAGGTGGAAGGAAGCAACAGTTATCGGTATCCCTAAGCCGGGTAAACCCCGCAACCTCCCCACGAGCTACCGTCCCATTAGTCTTCTCAACACTTTAGCAAAAGTGTATGAGAAAATAATACTAAACAGACTCAGGGCCGTCGTCGAGAGCAAAAAGCTCTTAAACGACGAGCAATTCGGTTTCAGAGCTCAGCACTCTTGCATCCATCAAGCGCACCGCCTCACGGAGCACATTTACCAGGGTTTTAGTTACTTCAAGAGACCGACTCCAACAGGAGCACTCTTCTTCGACGTAGCGAAAGCTTTCGATAAGGTATGGCACGCCGGCTTGCTTTACAAGCTTCACCATCTGGGCGTGCCAGATAGACTCGTACGTCTGCTACGAGAATTTCTGACCAATCGCACCTTTCGTTACCGTCTGGACGGTACCTTGTCATCTCCGCGACCGATTCGTGCTGGAGTCCCTCAGGGCTCAGTACTATCCCCTCTTCTTTATGCGCTTTTCACCAGCGACATTCCTTGTCCTCCTAACGTAAAGTTAGCCCAGTTCGCGGACGACACCGCTCTCTATACAACCCATACCCGATTCGCGATCATTCGATCTCGACTCCAAGTTGCGGTCAGCCGCCTAGGCGACCGGTTCCGCCGCTGGAGGATAGAGGTCAACCCTGAAAAAAGCGCAGCGGTGCTTTTCACAGGAAAACGTTGCAGTCGTACCGGCCAACGTGCCGAGATCACCCTATACGGGCGACCCATCCCCTGGCAAGACAAAGCCAAATATCTGGGTGTAACCTTTGACAGTAAGATGAACTTCGCCGCCCACATTCGAAAAGCCCGCCAAAAGGCGGCATTTGTGCTCCATAGGTTATATCCGATGCTCTGCGCAAGGAGCAAGATGTCCCTCAGACACAAAGTTACCCTTTACAAAATCTGTATTCGCCCAATAATGTCCTACGCAAGCGTAGTATTTGCACACCTCCCTCACTCCTCGATTTACCGACTACAGACACTGCAAAACAGGTTTATGCGCATGGCAACGGGCACCCCGTGGTTCGTGCGCAATGTTGATCTCCACCGCGACCTCGATCTCCCCACTCTCGCTCAACATTTTAAGCAGCTCTCAAAGAATTACTTTGAGAAAGCTGCCAAACATCCGAACCCTCTCGTGGTGCAGGCGTCATCTTACGTTCCAGATCTCACCGTCCCACCAGATAGGAGACGCCCGAAGCACGTCCTTTTCGATCCTGATGACCAGACAACGACCGACAATGCCCTCTCGCAGCTAGGACTAGGGCACACACACTCAACCTCAACACAGCGTCTTCGCCGGCGAAGACGAGGCCCCCGATTTCTTACGTCACCCGGACGTGGTACCCATCCACGGTCACGGGGACGTACGGACTAATCAGTCCGAAACCCCCAGCGTCCCAACGTCACCCTAAGCCGAGGTCCGAGCCTCACAGGAGGCGCCCTTAGGACGACGTTCTGCCCGACATTCTTCGAGCCCTCGGGCTCAAACCCTCTCTGGCGAAGCTTCTGCGCTCGCCCAACCCCCCGGTGACGCTGTAGCGGCCAATAGGGCCTAAGCAGTATACACAATCCGAAAAAAAAAAAAAAAAAAAAGTGACGTATTCATTCTGTTGTCGGCTGTAGCCGTGTTCGGACTTGTTGTCCAGTGATATTTAAGTAAAGCAATGTTGTAATTAAATAAAGTATTAAAGTATTCAGTAATTAAACTGGTTTGGTGAAAGTCGTTGAAGTATTATTACAAGCAAAATACCCTCTGAGCTTATACTATGACCTTCTCTGTGGGCAATACATTCCGATGGCCTGAAAAACCAGACAAGATCTGGTACCAAGAGCATGATATAGTTCACAAGATAAGAGAACCAGTACTGGCCAATAAAAGAGGTTTTTATTCTGTCCCAGAGATGGCTAAATACCTTCCTTTTACTGTGTGAAAATTTTAGTAAGGTAAAGGTACATTGTAATATTATTAAAGCTTTTTGATCTCTTTTCGTACTTTCTACTACATAAAACGTAGGGAAGTAAGTTAAATGTTTAGTCGCATAGATTTTATACAAAGTTATTCATATCGAATATTATTATTAAGTGAAGAACTATTTAGAAATAAATATTCGACAGCTGTGATTTTGTGATTATGATTAAGTAAACCGACTGATAGTAAGTAAATAAAAAAAAATACTATAATAGTGTCTTTATTTATGTATTAACTACAAGGTATCATCTATACTAATAAATAAAATTGAAGTGTCTGTCTGTAATATCGAAATAACTACCTCATATTAAGCTCATATGGTTATTTAAACGATACTATAACCGAATCACACGTTTTTAAAATTTTTGTCTGTCTGTCTGTCTGTCTGTCTGTCTGTTCGTTTGAACGGGCTAATCTTTGGAACGGCTGAACCGATTTTGACGGGACTTTCACATACAAGTAGAGAATTAACCAGGGAATAACATAGGCTACTTTTTTAACCGACTTTCAAAAAAGGAGGAGTTGTGTTTTTCTACCTATGTACACCGATATCTCCGAGATTTCTGAACCGATTTGCGTAATTTTTTTTTTAATCGATAGTGAACATTGCGACACTGTCCTACAAAAAAATTTGGATTCCAACTCCTCAATCCTGATGCTGTAGGGGATCTGATCCCCAAAACTAATGGGATTTAGGCACTGTCGGTTATTTAAATTGATATTGGGGATAACAATTAAAGACTTTATTGTTGAATGACCTCGAGTAGGTACATATCCAACTCCTCAACCCTGATGCTGTAAGGAATTGCATTCCGAAATCGTAAGGATCCCACGGAATTTTTCCGTTTTGTGGACGGGTTACTACTTATTACAGATAGGCTACTTTTTGTTCTGGAAAATCAAAGTTCCCACGAGATTTTTACAAACCTAAATACACACGGGCGAAGCCATGGGCATCATCTAATATATTATATAAGCCACATGAGTAGAGGGTTGAATAAAAACATGGGCTACTGTCTATAAATGGGTGTCTATAAATGGATCATGTTTGACACTAGAGGTCCATCACTGGATCATGTTCATTATTGGGTGTCAATCACTGGAATTTGGTTGTCCATTAATAGGTCAAAGAAAGGCTTTTTTCTTTTTGCCAATATATATATATTTTAATGCATTAATGGGTTATTTTGTTAAAGAATATAATAAAATAAAGATTGAACTAATACAAAAACAGATGCAACCCCTGGAAAGTTCCCAAACAAAAAACTGTTTTCAAAAATGTACGTTTTTTGTCCTTAAACTGTCCATAACTGGTGTCTTTACCTTAGCAGGTTCCACTCAAAGGCGGTCAAACGTCGACTGATTGATATGTGAATTTTAAATTTTGAAATGAAATCAAACCAATGACCGAGTAAAATCACAATCGCCCTTATTGTGCACTATTTTAAGATTCGGTTTAAACCAAAATATGTGAAAAAAGTGCACGCGATGCTATATTTTATTTTTTATACTATTTGTACTATTTTTGATGTTTCTTCCGTAAATTTTGAACTAACAGATAGTATTTTTTAATTACATAAAACCGGTATGTATACAAGAAATGTACCTAAACTCGCCCCAAAATCGTGAATTTTGTGTGAAGAGGTGACGGAAAATAATTGTTATAGTAGGTACTAAAAATAATAATAAAAGCAATTCCGTAGATTTGCAGAATAAGGATTAATCTATGTGTTCCAATTTTTAAGTGGTTCAACTTCGTCACAATATGTTCACAATACGGGACCTGACGTCTCTCTGTGGTCAGAAGCAGTAGAGCCAACATCTATCTATATCTATCTATATCTATACATTTAATAAAATCGTAGAATTGCCGTATCTGTACATTGAAGATTTTTGCAAAATAATAACTGGGGGATGTTAGGGATAAGTAATAGAACGTAAAAAAGCTATTTTTGAAATTTTTGTCTGTTTGTCTGTTTATCTGTTTGTCTGTTTGTCTGTTTATCTGTTTGTCTGTTTGTCTGTATGTTTGTGCGCGCATCACGTAAAAACTACTGAATGGATTGAAATGAAACTCGGCATGATTTAAGTTAATACTATGGAGTAACATATAGGATACTTTTTATCCCGAAATTCAGCACGGTTCCCTTGGGAGAGGGGATGAAAGGCAAAATGTGTACTTAGCTGTAATTCGTTAACGGGTGGTCCGATTTCATTCATTCTTTTTTTGTTAGGAAGTAGATACTTTAAAGACTACTGGCTAATCTCCGAAAGGCTGGACCGATTTTGATGGGACTTTCACTGGCGGATGTTTACATTTTGATGTACCTAAACATCCGCCAGTGAACTTTTAACAGTTTTTAGCAATGTTTAAGCTCAAAGGAGCATAGGAAAAACAAAATGATTCCCACGGGATTATTAAAATCAATATCCACGCGAACGAAGTCGCGGGTATCCGCTCGTAAATGATAAAAATTCGTTTTCGTGTGTATGGTAGTAAATTGCGTAGCTTTCTGGTATTATTATACTCTTTGAAACTCTGATTAAAAGTTTATAAAAGTTTTGGTGTAGTTTGTTATTATAGTGGATGTTGGTAAGTGCATTTGTTTTGTGTTCGTCCCTTGCAGTTCCCAAGCTGTAGGAACATGCTATAGACACGGAGAACCTTCCCACTGACCCGGGAGAATACATTTAAATTTCGGCATCCTCGCTGCCATCGGACTCTCATCTTGGCCGAAAAGGTCCTATTGAGGAAATAACCCCTTCCCCATCCACCAAGAAATCCATAAATGATCCTTCAACTGCAAATCCCTCTATCCAATCAATCTATACGCACCCATCCTTATCTGATACCCCTACAAAATACCTGGAATCAGACTGGTCCATTCATAGTCTATGTTTCCAGAGAAGAGAAGAGAGATTCGGCCAATTTCTTCACAACAATAAAATTCAATCTGTAGTTAATGATGGAGTTAAAAGCGTTGTCAGAAAAAAAGTTTCTATTAAATTTACCAGCGTTGAAGCTGCAAAGGACATGACCAGTGCCTGCCTACCGATTAGGAAAAATGTGCAGGATTTCTGCTTTTACAGTAAGATTCAAAAATTAAAGCTTAATTTAATATGGATTTATTATTTCGATAAAGGCCATGGTTTAAAATATCTAAAAAAACAGTATGTTTATTGATTCCGCTTTTTCCTTTTATTTACTACTCCATCAGAATTGCCAGAAAGGTATGAAATGTACGAAATTGGTACTTTTTAGGTGACCTTCGGTCTTATTTTCAATTTAACTTTTATTTATACATTCTTTGACGTTTCCATTGCTACCAGATTTTTATAAAAATAAATATTGCTGGGGACAAAAAGAGATTGGTATGAATCACTAGCTCGGTTGCTACAGTAGCTATATGAGTAACTTTAGAAAGGTGTCAAATATTATGAGTCTTTTTTTTAATAAAAATAGCGAGCAAACAACAACAAACCATTATTATTAACAGAATAAAAACTTAGTATTGGATTTTGTACCTGGAAGTCCCTTAATGAATGACGACCTCTGACTCCTGACGTTCTCTTTCGTTCCGAGAATATTGACTTTTTGTTGCGAAAGTCAGTGGCACTACAGCTTCGTACTTTATCTAGCTTTCGAACTTTTTCAGGGTCTCGTTCGTAGGATTCTCGACATACCATCTGGCAACACTACACCATTTATACAAATAATAATCATTCATGAAAGTTTTACGAAATAACTCTGCTATTCGATACTAGATGGCGCTAGGCAATGTCTAATCAAGTCTAAAATGAAAAAAAAAAATGATTTTCTACTATTCAACGTCATCTATATAGGTGGAACTTTGCTATAAAAAGTAAAGCTATTTATTATTTGTTCAGAATAATTTAAATTATTCAGATTTGCTTGAAACGCCTAGCGCCATTTAGTATCGAAAAGCAGAGTTATTTCGTTTTAAAGTTTTATGAAATAACTCTACCCCTCGATACTAGATGGCGCTAGGCGTTTCAAGCAAATCTCAATAATTTAAATTATTCTGAACAAATAATAGAAAGCTTTACTTTTTATAGCAAAGTTCCACCTATATAGATGACGTTGAATAGTAGAAAACCATTTTTTTTTTACATTTATACTTGATATTCCACAATGTTTAGCGCCATCTAGCATCGAAAGGCAGAGTTCTTCGTAAAACTTTTCTTTATTTTTCTCAGTTTTCTGAGCCTTTAGATCCCTGAAAGTTTTTTATCTGAAAACTAGAGAATATAAGAATTCCAAAAATAAAACAATCTTTGCTGCACATTGATTTTTGACACCTAGGCAAGTGCCCATAGTGCCACTGGTCATGTCTAGGGCTTCCAATACCGGGATCCCGGTATTGGCTAATACCGGGATCCCGGACTTTTTTCGCCTTTTTTTAATACCGGTATTGAAATGCCTAATACCGGGATCCCGGTATTGGTGATAATATTAACTAAATAAGGAGTAGTGACCGATTCTCTTTCTGTAGCATATGCTTTTGTAAGTGTAACACTAATTTTATCCAGCTAAGTGTCAGATTATTGTTGAAAATAGATGTAAGTAAATGTTTAGAAATGATTTAAAGTTCATAACTGGAATTAGGTTAGAGTAAAGTAACATTTGATTCATTCAGTGGCGCCGAACCTCCATCTTGAATTATTAGTATAAGTATGGGTACTTTAAAGCTACGAACTCAGTCTCCTACCGAGAATTAACCGACTAGTAGATGCTTCTCATCTAGTCGTGATATTTGATTACGGATTACGATAGCAATTGTATCCTAATCAAAGCTGCTATTTTGGGCTTAGCTGAGTGTAATTACCTAATTAATTTGTTTAAAATATATCTGAAAATGCATCTCAGTTAAAGTTAAGATTCGATATTAATTGAGTTTGTGCGGGTGATAAACGCAGATATTTAAATAATAGTTTGATTCAATTAAAATATTAATTGCGATTAATCTCAAGAAAAATTATAGAAATACCTGAAGAATAATAAAATATAAGTAATAAATGATAAGTCATCAAAAGAGACTGAACTGATTGCTGTCAAGACGTTTTTTTTATGTTTCTTGTATGCACATTACGAGGGTCGTTCAATAAGTAGTGAGAATGAAGTACAAACTCTTTGGAATAAAACAGTACATACTGGCTGGCTGGATTAAGATTTACAGGATACTTTAGGTGCATATCCTCCAACCTGTATTCCACAGTTGCACGTTGGTGCGCCGAATTTAAACATGGAAGAACATCCACCAAAGACGACTCTCGCTCCGGTCGCTCAACAATTGTTGTGACCGAAGAAATGATTAAAAATTTTTAAAGAATTGTTCTAGCAGATCTTCAAGTCACAATACGTTTTATAGCCGAAGAAACACAGATTTAAACTGGTAGTGTGCATAACATTTTACACGAATGCTTAGGGATGAAAAAAGTTACCGCTTCTTACCACGAAAAAGGTACCGCTCAAGTTCTTTGTTTGGAACTGTTACAACAAGATCCTAAAAATTTCTTAGCTCGATTTATAACCATGGATGAAAAATAGATTCACTTTTATGATTCAGCAACAGAATTACATTCTATGACCTGGAAGGGACCATCATCTCCAACCCGTAAGAAAAAGGCAAGTCGTTCGTCTGATCGTCGTCAAAAGATCTCTCTTTCTGAGGAAGTAAAGGAGTGGTCATCTATACATATTGTAATAAAATCGTAGACTTTCCGTATCTGTACATCAAAGATTTTTGCAAAATAACAAGTGGGAGATGTTAGGGATAAATAATAGAACGTAAAAAAGCTATTTTTGAAATTTTCAACAAATTTTCATCACGCAGAAATGAATTGATTGAAATGAAACTTGGCATGATTTAAGTTCATACTACGGAGTAACATATAGGATCCTTTTTATCCCGAAATTCAGCACAGTTCCCTTGGGAGAGGGGATGAAAGTCAAAATGTGTACTTAGCTGTAATTCATTAACTCGTGGTCCGATTTTATTCATTCTTTTTTTGTTAGAAAGGAGATACTTACTTTAAGGATTACTCTGAAATGCTGGGTTGATTTGATGGGACTTTTACTGGAGGATGTTTACATTTTGATGTACCTAAACATCCGCTAGTGAACTTTTAACAGTTTTTAGCATGGTATGAGCTCAAAGAGGCTTAGGAAAAACAAAGAGTTCCCGCGGAATTTTTAAAAACCTAAATCCACGCTGACGAAGTCGCGGGCATACTCTAGTTATTGAATATTTCGCCCACGGAGTTACTGTTACTGACTCTTTGTATGCAAAACAAATAAAAAAACGGCGTAACGAATTTCGCGAGAAATGGCGAGGCAAACTAGCAAAATTGTTTTCTTCCATCAAGATAATGCCCCGGCTCACAGCCCACAAGTCCTCCGTTGCTATGGCTGCAATTCAAGATGCTGGCTTCCAAATACTTGAGCATCCTTCATATTTACCCGGCCTTGTTGCTGTGATTTCCATCTGTTTCCAAGGTTGAAGGATTATTTGAAAGAACAGAGATTTGAAGAAGAAGATGATGATCTCAGTTTTTATTGAACGCCCTATGTAGGTACGAATTACAAGTAGGAAATTTATAACAGACTGAATGAAAAGTCTGGTTTAATTTTGTGTTTCCTTTAAAAAAAGGTACATTTAGTGTTTTTTAAGAAAAAAATATTAGATCTCAAATTTCAATACCGGGATCCCGGGATCCCGGTATTGAAAAATATTTTTCCGGTATTGATACCGGTATTGATAAAGTCCGGTATTTGGAAGCCCTAGTCATGTCCTTTAAATTTACCAGCGTTGAAGCTGCAAATAAATTTTTAAATAACCCTTTAATAAAAGCTGCTCAATATAAATTTACATTCCTACATTCAATGTGACAAGAATGGGACTGGTGAGGGGAGTCCCGGTGGACTGGCACCTTGACAAATTTGTTAATTCACTCGAGTTCTCCTCTGGATGTGGGGAAGGTCTTGTTCTCAAAATAAGACGCGTAAATAGAAAACAAATAATTGATGATGTTGTGACCTGGATCACAACACAGTCAGTGGTGATGACATAATATAGGGGACAGGTGCTTCCTATCAAAATCTATTCTTACCATACTTTCCTTCCACTAGAAACATACCAGCTTCCCACAATTCACTATATGAATTGCTGTCATTTTGGACATATAAAATCACAGTGCCGCTTAAGCCTTAAAGCCTAGGTGCTTTAAGTGCTCTCAGCAGCACACTGGTGAATCTTATAATATCACTCGAGATAGTGCGGCCTGTGCTCTCTGTTCAGGTAAGCATTTAGCTACGGCTAAAAGCTGCCCTGAACATTCTTGTAAACAGGCAATTTCCCAAGTTAGTTCAATTAAAGCTTCCTCCCATTTTCCCCCTAGTCACCCATCCAAGAGACGGCTAAAGAAATGTTTGTAGTTTTGCACCCCCTGCCATAGCACTAATCCCAAATCTTCTCCCCAACATAAATCTGCATCCAGTGTCCTACAGACAAACTTTGATAATTAGCCCATATCCCAGGGCCCCATTAGTGAAGGGATATGACAGGCAAGCACAACAGAATATCATTTGTAACTGTTCCTCCTTCCTTGTTAATAGCTGTGCTCTTAATAGCAATGATCTCCCACATTCCTCAATCACTAATGATATGGATAAATTAATTCTCCTTTTAGCAAAATCTTTAATTAACATATAAGAAAAGAAAAAAGTGACTCTCATAACATTAATCTTAGAAATAAAGATAAACTTGTGTTGTCCACTACTAGGCTGCGAAAAGTTGGAAAATCATTTGTTGGTAATTTTGTACTTTTTTATAATATGTTGCCAGAGAACATTTTGGATTTATGTTAATAAGTTTAAGGTTTTTTATAAAACGCAAATTAATTGAAAAATCTTACTATAGCTTAAAAGATTTTTTTAATGATTGTTTACTGATAACTGTTTTAACCCTTCTGTTACAGAGTTTTCAGAAGAAATGAAGAAGTTCATCAAGACCCGATTGAGGTCCTCTCCAACCGAAATTAATCCTCCCTTACCGTTGGATGGTGGGGGACCAGCAGAACAAAAAACAATATGTAGAGACGAGCGTATTGAAGTTTAGAATTTTATATTAAGTTATCATATGTATGCAACCTTCTTTAATAATAATTTGTTAAATTATTTTTATAAAAAAAAGATGACATGTTTGGAACGTATTTAAATAGTGTGAAAAAATAAATAAAAGGATTGAATACCAGATTGAATTCTTACAATGTTATTATTTATTGCTTAGTTTCCAACAGGATACAACATAGAGAGCCAAGTAGAATAGAATAGAAATATTTGCGCTTTTAAAAATAATAATTTTTATAATCTTCAGTTGTATACTGTAATGTAGGTAGTCAGACAATTCGCCTTTCACTATGTCATTCGTACGCTAATACATCAGTCTGCGATAGTCCGTTGTTTTATTGAATACACCACATTTGTTGGTAATTTTGTACTTTTTTATAATATGTTGCCAGAGAACATTTTGGATTTATGTTAATAAGTTTAAGGTTTTTTATAAAACGCAAATTAATTGAAAAATCTTACTATAGCTTAAAAGATTTTTTTAATGATTGTTTACTGATAACTGTTTTAACCCTTCTGTTACAGAGTTTTCAGAAGAAATGAAGAAGTTCATCAAGACCCGATTGGAGTCCTCTCCAACCGAAATTAATCCTCCCTTACCGTTGGATGGTGGGGGACCAGCAGAACAAAAAACAATATGTAGAGACGAGCGTATTGAAGTTTAGAATTTTATATTAAGTTATCATATGTATGCAACCTTCTTTAATAATAATTTGTTAAATTATTTTTATAAAAAAAAAGATGACATGTTTGGAACGTATTTAAATAGTGTGAAAAAATAAATAAAAGGATTGAATACCAGATTGAATTCTTACAATGTTATTATTTATTGCTTAGTTTCCAACAGGATACAACATAGAGAGCCAAGTAGAATAGAATAGAAATATTTGCGCTTTTAAAAATAATAATTTTTATAATCTTCAGTTGTATACTGTAATGTAGGTAGTCAGACAATTCGCCTTTCACTATGTCATTCGTACGCTAATACATCAGTCTGCGATAGTCCGTTGTTTTATTGAATACACCACATTTGTTGGTAATTTTGTACTTTTTTATAATATGTTGCCAGAGAACATTTTGGATTTATGTTAATAAGTTTAAGGTTTTTTATAAAACGCAAATTAATTGAAAAATCTTACTATAGCTTAAAAGATTTTTTTAATGATTGTTTACTGATAACTGTTTTAACCCTTCTGTTACAGAGTTTTCAGAAGAAATGAAGAAGTTCATCAAGACCCGATTGGAGTCCTCTCCAACCGAAATTAATCCTCCCTTACCGTTGGATGGTGGGGGACCAGCAGAACAAAAAACAATATGTAGAGACGAGCGTATTGAAGTTTAGAATTTTATATTAAGTTATCATATGTATGCAACCTTCTTTAATAATAATTTGTTAAATTATTTTTATAAAAAAAAAGATGACATGTTTGGAACGTATTTAAATAGTGTGAAAAAATAAATAAAAGGATTGAATACCAGATTGAATTCTTACAATGTTATTATTTATTGCTTAGTTTCCAACAGGATACAACATAGAGAGCCAAGTAGAATAGAATAGAAATATTTGCGCTTTTAAAAATAATAATTTTTATAATCTTCAGTTGTATACTGTAATGTAGGTAGTCAGACAATTCGCCTTTCACTATGTCATTCGTACGCTAATACATCAGTCTGCGATAGTCCGTTGTTTTATTGAATACACCACATTTGTTGGTAATTTTGTACTTTTTTATAATATGTTGCCAGAGAACATTTTGGATTTATGTTAATAAGTTTAAGGTTTTTTATAAAACGCAAATTAATTGAAAAATCTTACTATAGCTTAAAAGATTTTTTTAATGATTGTTTACTGATAACTGTTTTAACCCTTCTGTTACAGAGTTTTCAGAAGAAATGAAGAAGTTCATCAAGACCCGATTGGAGTCCTCTCCAACCGAAATTAATCCTCCCTTACCGTTGGATGGTGGGGGACCAGCAGAACAAAAAACAATATGTAGAGACGAGCGTATTGAAGTTTAGAATTTTATATTAAGTTATCATATGTATGCAACCTTCTTTAATAATAATTTGTTAAATTATTTTTATTTTTATTTGTTTTTTATTATTTTTATTTGGCGCAGTTCGGTTTTATAATAGTTAATCATGCCTTTTGGCAAAATTGAACCTTTTGACGTGAATTCCCACAACTGGGATGCATATTGTCGTCGGATAAAGGTAAGGTAAGGTAACAAAATACGGTACTAACGGTATTACACCGTGATAACGCCAAACCACATAGGGCAAAATCAGTCGTACAAAAAATTAAGGAATTTAATTGGGAAATAATGCACCATTCCCCGGATATAGCACCAACTGACTACTACTTATTCCAAGGTCTGCAGAGCTTTATTACAGAAAAAAAATCAGTTCAAGCAATGAGTTCAAGAAATGAATTTACAAGTGACGTGTCGAAGTAGTTCGACTCCAAATCGGAACATTTTTACAACAAAGGAATATACGAATTACCAAACAAATGGCAGTTAGTGGTAGATAAATCAGATTTTCTGAGAGCGTTTTGGTTATCTGTGATTAGAATGAGTCCGTATCAAGAATTCGAAATATGGTACGCCCAAAAATACATCACAGAATGTTTGCAATAACGAATAATGTGATGATGAAAGCACTGTCATGATTGTCTAGTTTTTATATTCTGTGCATGACGTTTCGAATAATTTTACACTGAGGAAGTGGCAGCACCAGTTGTTATCTGATTGGTCAAGATGATTTTACCGCCACTTTCTCGCACGGTCCGCTGGCCAATCAGAACGTTCCCTCCAAGACGACTATATCGAAGAGGGGACGGGTGGACGAAAAAAAAAAAACAGCGGTTTCAGGGGGTCAGTCTTTTTCGGGATCAGTGTAGAAAACTAGTGGAGACCAAAGTACTAAGTGTGAATTATAAAACAGACTAAGTGCTAAGTGTGAGTATAACTCACACTTATAGTAGTACAAGTAGTTTGTGGTAAAATCTAACTATCTCTGGTAATATTAAAAAACGTTATAATTCCACAGAATTAAAAATCAGACTATCAAAAATGTTGTATTCTCTCTTCTCAGACCGTCTCCAGTTCGGTGGAATTCTGACAGTTGTCATTTTATACATAAATAATAGTGTATAAAATGTCAACTGTCAGAATTCCACCGAATTAAAAATCAGACTATAGTTATCATAATATACATGTGTTTTCTTTCAGGAAGAGGATACTCAATTCTCTATTCCGGAAGCTCCAATTCGTAAACCATTAGGTGAGGTACAAAAAATAACTTTTAACGTATTAAATTACAGAAGGGTTGGAAAAAACCAACCAAGAAAAAATTTTCATTGTTGGTCATTTATATGGAATTCATCAATCTATTGGCTTTTACATTAGTGCAGTTCAGGCTAATTTAGGCGTTTGTATCCCGATTAAATATAACATTTACAACATTTAAAAAGCGCCCCGGTAACATGGTTAATAATTTTCCGGGGATATTGTTAGCCATGGCCAATGACCTGGCGGAGGGAGGTTTCTCCGCGTGTCCCTCTGATTAGCAGAGGGCACTGCGGATGAAACTGAGGGTGAGACACCCCGGGGCGGGGGGCAGCGATGCCCATCGCGGGAGGAAGAAAACCTCGTTAAAAAATTACGGGAGGGCGCGAGCCTCTGGAGGGACAGCCCAGAGGCGAGCGGGAGCCCCAGCTGGGGCGGCTGCCGGACACCTGGGATGCATACTTTGGGTTCCCCAGGCGTCCAGCACAGACAGCATGAGGATCATGCCGTGGTGGTTTTAGTGGGTATACCTGGTTGGAATCCCACATAACCTTCGTTCTGCCGCATTCGGCCGCAGAACGGGGGTACCTATAAAAGGTTTCCACCACGTCAAAAAAAAAAAAGGATGGATGGCCGAATGTCATGATTGTCTAGTTTTTATATTCTGTGCATGACGTTTCGAATAATTTTACACTGAGGAAGTGGCAGCACAAGCTGTTATCTGATTGGTCAAGATGATTTTACCGGCACTTTCTCGCACGGTCCGCTGGCCAATCAGAACGTTTCCCTCCAAGACGACTATATCGAAGAGGGGACGGGTGGACGAAAAAAAAACAGCGGTTTCAGGGGGTCAGTCTTTTTCGGGATCAGTGTAGAAAACTAGTGGAGACCAAAGTACTAAGTGTGAATTATAAAACAGACTAAGTGCTAAGTGTGAGTTATAAAATCACATTACAGGTTTGACACTGTTTTCAATAGGAAAATGAACAATGTTGATTCTAGAAAAATGGTAATGGATATGGAAGATAATACGCTTACAACGAAGGTAACTAAAGGTGCTAGTTATCGCTAAAAACGATTTTTACTGGCCTTATGTCCAAACAGTTAAAATAGAGCAACAGGATTTTCAAACAAACCCCTTCCAATCATCCGGCAAAAGACTGTTCCTACATTACGCGGGTATTGTGACAGTAACAGCAATCGCCCTCAAGGTAGTACCCTCACTTACTACCCTAGCATACTCAACCCTAAAAAATACATTTACTATCCAAACTCTCCAGACACATCCTACGCTGCCTAATTAAAGCATACAGAACAGTCTCTCTCTCCGCGGCTCTAGTCCTGGCGGGGCTGGTCCCGTTGGATTTGAGGGTCCAGGAGGCAGCAAATCTGTACCTTGCAAAGCATGGGAAACCGCCAATTATGATAGCGGAAAGAGTAGTCGAATCCAAAACATCATTTTTAAGCGCACCTCATCCAGCACATCAGATTGGAATTGACTACGAGAACATAGAAAACCCATGCGAACCCACTATAAGGGAGGACTACTCGGAGACTCTGGATATATACATATACGGATGGTAGCAAGATCGGTGGAAAAGTGGGCGCAGCCTTGGTATACTTGAGGAACGGTACAGAAAAAGGAAAGAAAAAGTTCCGTCTGGAAACCTATTGCTCAGTATACCAGGCAGAAATGTGCACGCTCTCTGGAGCCACCGATATTGCTATCAAATTCAAGGAGAAAATAATAAATATTATTAGCGCGGGTAGTTCGCCTCGTCGCTATGCAGCCGGATGCGAGCGTGTTTCGACGTGCAAGAAGCATTACGTCATTCGCCGCTAGCAACATACACCTATAAAGGGTGGCGCGCAGCTGTACAGCGGCACATTTCACCTCCAATTTTACAACGGCAACGTTACGCTGCTCAACTCTGTTTTGCTCATTCTTTGACTATTTTCTTATTGTATAACTGTGGTTTAGTGCTGATTTGTTGTGAAGTAAAACATGTGTTCATCTAATGCTTTGTTTGTTAAAATTACCTCATTAAAATTATTTTTATTCTCACTTCGACGTTTGATTTCTAACAATATATATAGTGACTCCAGAGCATCACTCGACACAATAAAAAATGTGGACTCGTTCCATCCACTAGCGGTCAAAATCAAAAATGACTTAAGGACTCTGAACGCTAGTGGAAAAACGGTAAACCTCTACTGGATAAGGCACACGTTGGAGTCGAGGGCAACGAAAGAGCAGATACGTTAGCCAAAGAAGCAGCTTTAACGAAAAAGACGGCCCCCGACTACAGCGCGTGCCCAATATCTTACATAAAAAGGGAAATAAGAAGGGCAACATTACTCACCTGGCAGGTGAGATACCAAAGAAGTGAAACAGCGTCCACTACAAAAATGTTCTTCCCGGAAGTAGGAAAAGCCAGAGCTAATCTTTCCAAAATTAAACTATCACCGGTGCTGGTGCAGGTGTTCACAGGTCACGGTGGTTTAAGCAATACTTGCACCGGTTCAAAATAAAACCAAGACCTGAATGCGAATGTGATCCAGCTGAGGAAGAATCCGTAGCTCATATACTTACAAGTTGTCCAATATTATATACATATACGAGATAAGTATGATATACGAGATAAGTCATAGAGAGCCAAGTAGAATAGAATAGAAATATCTGCGATCCCTCTGGGGGCCAGCCTCTAGGCCAAATCCCCGTTGAGACCCTCCGTGCAAACAACTTCCAAGGCATTGCTACAACGGCAGCAACAGCATCCTGCGCATGATTGCCGGCAAAATGGATAGTCCTCTGATTAATATACTTACTCAGAGGACTAAATCCATGTTAGTTATAAGGTACTAACATAGTTATAAGGTACTAACATAGTTCTAAGGTTTCATTGTTACTAACCTAGTTTAGTACTAACATAGTGGTAAGTTTTTATTGTTACTAACCCAAATGGACTTATTGTTGTCTGAATAAATAAATATATTATTATTATTAGAAGAAGGAAAGGAAACCACGGCTCACGAGTTACGAGCGCTAGTCACGTCTAGAGTATCACGACAAATGCATGCCCGATTTTACTTTTAACGTTGAGGAATGCGGACTGTCCACTGAAGTAGCATTTGAACAAACTCACCGAGAGCAATGGGTAGCGTCCTACAAAAGTTGATCGACATCGGATTTATACTACGTACAAGAAAATTACCAAATAATTTTTCTATATGATTTGTAAACGATTAAAACCGAAAAGCAGAGGACGCAAAGAGACTCTGCTACTCCTGGGGTTAACCTTGGCCTGTCCGGGAGTGACCTTGTGGTCGACGGAGGCTCTGCCTTCGGCACGCCCCTGGAGACACCCCCAGTGCCGGGAAAAACAACCCTCAGTATGGGCGAAATGTACGGCCGACTGAGCGAAGCGGAGCGGAAACGCCTCCTTAAACTAGTAGATCAGGGCAAGGAGTTCGGCGAAGCAATCGCACTAGCTAAACAACCTTCTTAAACAAAATATACATATTAAATTAATTTGTGTTACAGGTCTTTCTTTTCCTGGGATACGACTTACGAGATAAGTCATAGAGAGCCAAGTAGAATAGAATAGAAATATTTGCGATCCCTCTGGGGGCCAGCCTCTAGGCCAAATCGCCGTTGAGACCCTCCGTGCAAACAACTTCCAAGGCATTGCTAAAAAGGAAAAGGAAACCACGACTCACGAGTCACGAGCGCTAGTCACGTCTAGAGTATCACGACAAATGCATGCCCGATTTTACTTTTAACGTTGAGGAATGCGGACTGTCCACTGAAGTAGCATTTGAACAAACTCACCGAGAGCAATGGGTAGCGTCCTACAAAAGTTGATCGACATCGGATTTATACTACGTACAAGAAAATTACCAAATAATTTTTCTATATGATTTGTAAACGATTAAAAACGAAAAGCAGAGGACGCAAAGAGACTCTGCTACTCCTGGGGTTAACCTTGGCCTGTCCGGGAGTGACCTTGTGGTCGACGGAGGCTCTGCCTTCGGCACGCCCCTGGAGACACCCCCAGTGCCGGGAAAAACAACCCTCAGTATGGGCGAAATGTACGGCCGACTGAGCGAAGCGGAGCGGAAACGCCTCCTTAAACTAGTAGATCAGGGCAAGGAGTTCGGCGAAGCAATCGCACTAGCTAAACAACCTTCTTAAACAAAATATACATATTAAATTAATTTGTGTTACAGGTCTTTCTTTTCCTGGGATACGACTTACGAGATAAGTCATAGAGAGCCAAGTAGAATAGAATAGAAATATTTGCGATCCCTCTGGGGGCCAGCCTCTAGGCCAAATCCCCGTTGAGACCCTCCGTGCAAACAACTTCCAAGGCATTGCTAAAAAGGAAAAGGAAACCACGACTCACGAGTCACGAGCGCTAGTCACGTCTAGAGTTTCACGACAAATACATGCCCAATTTTACTTTTAACGTTGAGGAATGCGGATTGGTTTTATTTATAGACTAGATGATGCCCACGGCTTCGCCCGTGTGGATTTAGGTTTTTAAAAATCCCGTGGGAACTTTTGATTTTTCAGAACAAAAAGTAGCCTATCTGTAGTAACCCGTCACCAAAACGGAAAAATTCCGTGAGATCCCCACGATTTCGGGATGCAATTCCTTACAGCATCAGGGTTGAAGAGTTGAATATGTACCTACTCGCGTTCATTCAACGTCTTTAATTGGTACCCCCAATATCAATTTAAATAACCGACAGTTCCTAAATCCCATTAATTTTGGGGATCAGTTCCCCTACAGCATCAGGATTGAGGAGTTGGAATCCAAGTTTTTTGTAGGACAGTGTCGCCATGTTTCTCTATCGATTAAAAAAAAAATTACGCAAATCGGTTCAGAAATCTCGGAGATATCGGTGTACATAGGTAGAAAAACACAACTCCTCCTTTTTTGAAAGTCGGTTAAAAAAGTAGCCTATGTTACTCCCTGGTTAATTCTCTACTTGTATGTGAAAGTCCCGTCAAAATCGGTTCAGCCGTTCCGAAGATTAGCCCGTTCAAACAGACAGACAGACAGACAGACAGACAGACAAAAATTTTAAAAACGTGTGATTCGGTTATGGTACCGTTCAAATAACCGTATGAGCTTAATATGAGGTAGTTATTTCGATATTACAGACAGACACTTCAATTTTATTTATTAGTATAGAAGATATTATATGATAATATGAACGCAGGGGGTAAGTTACTCCAGCGAAGGCACGGGTCGCTCTCCTTCCGGCTGGTGCAGGTGATGACCGGACACGGTTGCTTCGGCCATTACCTGCACAAGGTCGCGAGGAGGGAACCGACCCCGTCGTGCCATGAGTGCGGTGCTGGGGACGACACGGCTCAACACACTTTGGAGGAGTGTGGCCGGTGGGATCCCCAGCGCCGCACTCTGGTGGCGACAATTAGCGGAGACCTCTCGCTGCCCAGCGTCGTACTTGCCATGCTGAGCAGCGAGGGGTCTTGGGATGCTGTGGCCGACTTCTGCGAGGACGTTATCTCGCAGAAGGAGGCCGCGGAGCGGGCGCGTGAAGAGGCTCTCGACGCGCATCCGCTCCGGCGCAGACGGGGGGGAAGGAGGCGGCGGTTATTCGCCGCTCGCCAGCTTCCTTCGGGAGACGACGGGTAGCTATTGGGCTAGCTATCCGCCACTAACAGTCTCCTCACTGTCTGAGGGGGGGATCACGCTGTCCCGATCCCCTCCTCTTTAGCGCGGGAGCCCCGGCAGGCGGCCGGGGCGGCTGACAGACGCCTGGGACGTATACAACGGGTTCCCCAGGCGTCCAGCATAGTCAGCGAGAGGGAACAGCCGTGGTGGTTTTAGTTAGGGTATACCCAATACGGGGAGTCCCACATAACCCCCGTTCTGCCCAAAGAACGGGGGTAGCCATAAAGCTTTCCACCACGTCAAAAAAAAAAAAGGGGGGTAAGTTACTATCGCACACCAGCGGCACCAGACCCAGGGGCTGCATTGTCTTCAATAGAAATATTAACTTTTTATACAATGAATATAAAATTATTTTGCTATAATCCGCTAACAGTGACAAATTTGTAGGCACAACACCACACAATCTTGTAGGCACAACACCACACAATCTTGTAGGCACAACACCACACAAATTCACCACAAAACAAACTCGACGATCGTTTCGCTCCGACACCGGAGCATCTTCAGGAGATGTCGACTTCACAACGGACGATTGCAAAGTGAGTGAGTCACTTTGCAATCGTCCGTTGTGAAGTCGACATCTCCTGAAGATGCTCCGGTGTCGGAGCGAAACGATCGTCGAGTTTGTTTTGTGGTGAATTTGTGTGGTGTTGTGCCTACAAGATTGTGTGGTGTTGTGCCTACAAGATTGTGTGGTGTTGTGCCTACAAATTTGTCACTGTTAGCGGATTATAGCAAAATAATTTTATATTCATTGTATATCATGGAATTCCGCAAAGTAACGCCTGCTTCCATTCAACATATTAACTTTTTACCTATTCCAGAGTTGTGCAATAACGATCTGGTGCCAGCCTATGTTGAACTCAAAGGGTGGGAAGGGCGAAGAATCATCGTCTGCTCGGCCTACTTACACGAAGAGATTACAAATCCCGCAGTCGCCCTGTTTCCAGTGGTCGACTACGCCCGGAAAGACGACGCGGACTTATTGGTGGGCTGCGATGCAAATGCCCACCATGTAGCTTGGGGGAGTAGTGACACCAATAAGAGGGGTGAGTTTTTATATAACTTTTTCATCTCAGACTACCTCCAGCTTCTTAACAGGGGCAATACTCCAACCTTTGTTACGAGCACGAGGCAGAAAGTCCTAGTTAAAACGCTTGAGGGTATTGACAATGCGGTAGCGGCTGTTAACGATGGCCCTTAATAAAAGGTTAAAATTCAATTAAGTACATTTTTGAACGCTTATTTCAATGCTCTAATATTAGAAAAATGGTTTTAGGCTCTTAAGACACAGGAAACCCTACATCTGGGAAGGGACCTCAATAGCCACGTAGAGAGAAGCAATACCAATGCAGAGAGATGGCACGGCGGATTTGGATATGGCACGCGTAACAGCGATGGAGATACTATCATAAATTTCGCATCAAGCTCCAACCTCGCCATAAGAAACACATTCTTTAAAAAAGGGGAAAGCCACCGCCAAACTCGACGACACTCACACCAAACACAACACACTCGGCTAACTCGTCGGCTAGCACTAGCCCAGCGCCAATTAAGACTGTAGAGAAAGAAAAGCGAATCACGGCTCACGAGTCACGAGCGCTAGTCACGTCTAGAGTCTCACGACAAATGCATGCCAGATTTTACTTTTAACGTTGAGGAATGCTGATTGGTTTTATTTGTAGAAGATATAATGACAATATGAAAGATATAATGATAATATGAAAGTCATACCAAGCGCTCACAGCGAAAGTAAAGCTGACTGTCCATGAAAGCAGCATCTGAACAACTTCACCGAGAGCGAGCTTAAAAGATTTTTTAATGACAAAAATCCATAGTTAGATTACCCTAAAAGCCAACAGTTCAAATCATTTTTATGGCTATTCCATATTGTAAGATGGTGATAATAAAAAAAATAAACCCGGCTGAGTTTGTTGTGGGCTCTTCTCAGACCAGGGCGCGTTTGGAACCTTCGTAGATTAAGTTTTAAAGGAGAATGACCACCCCTGACCCAAACATTTACACAAAATGTAATTTATTAAAAATTATCTTACGAATATATGACAATTTGAAAATTAATAATTATTAATGCTACACTTCACGATAAAAAAATGTAATAAAAAAGGAATTAAACCGTCTTTTCAACTTCCCGTTTAAGTCTGACGGCCATTTGCATTACATTCTACGCATAGGTACATGCCCAAATAAAAAGAGGTTTGTTATTTTTAAAAAAATAATTTCATTTAAAATAGAACGGATATTAATTATTTAAATACATTATTTTATTTGTTATTTGTTGTAAATCGTACAATATATGCTTAAAGTAAATGAGTAATAATTATTTTTTTTTTTTATAATATTGTTTTAACTTCGTTGCGTTTTGTGCAATGGAATATAATATAACTACAACCTTTTTGATTTTATGTAACGAAACTTATTTCAAGATGTCAATGTGACATGTCATTGTTTTAGTTGTGTGTGACGTTAGTGACGTCTACTCTGTTTACATTTTGAATGTTTATTGTAGCACAGCGGAGACCAATATTAATTTGGTTTATTGTTTTTGTATTGGATATCGTTGGACAGGTATG
This sequence comes from Melanargia galathea, assembly GCA_920104075.1. NCBI lineage: Eukaryota > Metazoa > Arthropoda > Insecta > Lepidoptera > Nymphalidae > Melanargia > Melanargia galathea. Next base: position 17,162,734 of record OV049860.1, read on the forward strand.
TTAAGTATAGTGCGCGCCAAACAAATAGTTCAAATCGGCAGGAAAGATACACGGCTTTCCTTACTACTTTAACAATTATAAACTACACATAACCTAGAATCATTTTCAAACTTAAACTTAGATTTATTTAAAACTACAAGTCCTAGAGGTATTAAAATAAAACACACCGTTTGGTTATCAGGAATAAACCTGCAATAAATGCTGCATACAACACGCTTGTAAACGACTGGATTACACGCCCATAGATTTTTGGGCATTCTCCTTTGCGTAAGTAATTATAACCATTACCTGTTCTTAAATTAACGTTCAAAAAGTTGTACAGTGTACCAATTTTGAATGAAGTTTATTTGAATTTGAATTCGAAACAAGTTATATTGCACCGCGATAACGCCAAATCGCATACGGCTAAATCAGTCGTACAAAAAATTAAGGAATTTAATTGGGAAATAATGCACCATTCCCCGGATATAGCACCAACTGACTACCACTTATTCCGAGCAGAGGCGGCTCGTGAGAATTTTGCATGGGTGTTCAAAATGGGTGTCACAAAAAAAATTGAAAATGTCTTGCTAACTACTACTGAAATACTCACTGTGCTATGTCGCCATCGCCATCTTGATGTACCTATCTGCCATTTGCTTGTCACTAAAGTTGTATATTAATTTATCCAATGTCCTCTGTGTAGTAGGTAGGTACAGTTTTACGATTAAAGTATTATATTAGTACTGTACCTACTGAAATTGCAAACTAGTACTGAACTAATAGACCGATGTCCGAGCCTCCGACGTACATTATTTACATGGGTAAAGCAACCTAATCTTGAATAATTTTAAGAACTAATTTTATGTTAACGTAATGTTGTAACTTGTTTAATAATAAAGTTAAGTTTAATCTTATCTTATTATTAACTAGCTGATCCCCGCAACTTCGTTCGCGTAGATATAGGTTTTTATATAGGATCGGATCAGATTCTATAATTCTTTTATGTACCTAAACTAAATGTAGCCTAAGTTACTCCTTATAAAATTACCTAACTTCCATTGAAAGTTCCATTAAAATCGATCGAGCCGTTTTGGAGATAAGCTGGAATAAATAGACAGACCGACAAACATAAATTTAAACGCACACCAGTTTAAAATAAGCCGTACATTCAAAGATCCGGGTCCCAAGTTAGTTGAACCCAATACTGAGGCTTGTAATGTCTGTCATTTCTGAACTAAACAACCTATGACCTTGAAATATTTACGGGACAATACATAAAGTACTACCTTTCTAACAAAAAAAGAATGAGTGAAATCGAACAACGCGTTAATGAACTACAGCTAAATATACATTTTAACTTTTATCCCCTCTCCCAAGGGAACTGTGCTGAATTTCGGGATAAAAAGTACCCTATGTCCTACCTCGGAGTATAAACTCAAATCGTACCAAGTTTCATTCGAATCCATCCAGTAGTTTCGGCGTGATGCGCGGCCAAGATACAGACAGACAGACAGACAGACAGACAGACAGACAGACAGACAGACAGACAGACAGACAGAAAGACAGACAGACAGACAAAAATGAAACAAATTGCAGTTTTGGCTTCAGTATCGATTATAGAGTGCCATCCAATAAAAATTTTCAAAATATCTTCAATGTACAGAATTGGATCTGTTACAGTTTTATTATATTATAGATCTTACTCTTTCAACTTTAAGGTTTAGTTTCGGTTGACTTGATATATTTTTCACAGATGTTTACATAAAATTGGCAACATCGCATTATTGACCGTTTGACATGATCCCTGAGGATTTTTTATCAACTCTGCGAACTGGCAACGTAGCACATGGTAGCACAGGAGCGGCGCACCACATTCAACTATTTTCTCGTACTAAATCTTTTGTTTCACGGTTCGGAGCGTGCAGAGCTTTCCCTTTCACACCCTTTGAATTCAGTATTGTTTCTTGTATGGACATTTATTTCATAGGAGCGATATTGCTAGCGCTCCACTTTTAGTATTCGGTACAAGTTAAATAGGTATTAATTATTAATTATATATCTGAAGGTACGTAAAATAATGTGGTTACGGATAACCAAATTAGTAAAAATAAAATATCAATTATATTGATTAAAAAAGATTTTTATATCATTTTTTGTGGGGGTGCACTGCACCAGCGCACCTTAGGACGAGCCGCCTTTGATTCCGAGGTCTGCAGAGCTTTATTACAGACAATTTTTAAGTTCAAGCGAAGAATTGACAAGTGAAGTGTCGAAGTATTTCGACTCCAAACCGGAACATTTTTACAACAAAGAAATATACGAATTACTAAACAGATGACAGTTAGTTGAAGATAATAATGGCAAATACAATATTGATTAAATAAATATATTTAAGTTTTTTTTTGTTTTTCCACATGTACAAAATACGCACGAACTTATGGACTGACCTGATAATTAATAAACCAACAAATTGTCATGAAACATATTTTTTGTCATGCCTCGAACATAAATCAGATTTTCTGAGAGCGTTTTGGTTATCTTTGATTAGAATGAGTCCGTATCACGAATTCGAAATATGGTACGCCCAAAAATACATCACAGAATGTTTGCGATAACGAATACATGTGATGACGAAAGCACATTTGCAGGTTTGACACTGTGTTTTCAATAGGAAAATGAACAATGTTGATTCTAGAAAAATGGTAATGGATATGGATGATAATACGCTTACAACGAACGTAACTAAAGGTGCTAATTACAGAACTGCACGACGGCAAGGTCATCAAACACCGACTGCACGAATTAAGCAAATTTTTAAATATGGTGTTTGAATTTGTTATGCACATATTATGTGCAATAGTTCTAATCACTTTTAACACCATTACTTCACTTCTATGTATTTGTAAAAATTGACGTTCTAAAATTGTACAGTGTATCAATTTAAATTATTTTTTCTATATAAGCCATGATGAACGTGTTGCATGTGAGAGACTGTTCAATCAAGTAAATGACATCAAAACAAAAACCGGCCAAGTGCAAGTCAGGCCTCGCTCTTATAGGTTCCGTACACAACTATGAACAACATAACATTTTGTGTGTACGAAATACTTAATTTCCGAGCTAGACATCAAAACAAACCGTGAAAGAAAACCCAAAAAATGTTCGATTGTTTTGGTCACAGCTTACAGACTACTTTATGAATTGTAGTTTTCAGTATTTGTGTTTAAATAAATTGGTACATATTCCTAACTAGATTCAATTGTATACTAGTCAAAACAAAATAAGGGCCACTTGATTTTTTCGTCCTCGTTAGCGATAATTTATTTTTTATGCATTCTCAAGTAGTTGATTATTTATCGTGGTGTTACCTTATTTGTTTACAAACATTTTTTGAGTATTCCACTTGCATAATTGTTTAAAGTGGGTAGTTATTGATAATTTATTGGAACCACTTGAATCTACCGGATTTTAAGACGGATTTTAACTCAGTCAAAGTGACGATTCCGTCAAGAACACTATAAGTTTTGTTTAACTAGTGGCTGAATTAACATTTAAAAAAAGTTATGCCGAGAGTACGACGTCATATGGACTTACCAAGCGTAACTAGGGCCGTAACATTGCTTCAAGAAGGCCATTCGCAGCGTTCTGTGGCGTTGCAGCTGGGGTTTTCACGGCGAGCGATCCAGAATGCTTGGAATCGTTTTCAAGAGACTGGGAGACTAACCAGGAGATGGGGATGTGGCAGAGTTCGAGCAACTACCGCACAGGAGGACCGCTACGTGCGCTTGACTGCGCGCAGAGAACGCTGCATCACAGCCCGCTCCTTACAAAGCCGTTTGCGGCAGGCGACCGGTACACGCGTTAGTGATCAAACCATTAGAAATCGTTTACACGAGGACCAGTAGTTCTCCAGGAGACGCGTAGTGCGGATACCACTAACAAGTGCTCATCGTGCAAACCGATTATCGTTCGCAAGGCAGCATCTGGCATGGGATATGAACGATTGGAGCACAGTATTGTTTACGGATGAGTGCAAAGTTAAATTTTTTAGTGATGACCGTCGCGTTAGGGTCTGGAGGCGTGAAGGTGAGCGATTTTCGGATGCTTGTATCCATGAAAGTGACAGATTTGGGGGCCCCAATGTTATGGTATGGGGAGGAATCTCTATGTCAGGCAGAACCGAGCTGGTAATTCTAAACGAAGGCACAATAACAGCTCAACGTTACATCGAGGAGGTCATAAGACCCCATGTGGTCTCATATGCACAGAGAATCGGCGCAAGATTCCATCTGATGCACGATAATGCTCGCGCTCATACAGCTAGGGCCACCAGAGAAGCCCTAGAGGAGGCTGGTATACACGTATTGCCCTGGCCTGCAAACAGTCCGGATCTCAATCCCATTGAGCACATGTGGGATTTACTGAAACGCAGTGTTCGAAGCACAAACCAACCCGTTCACAATGAAAGACAGCTAATAAACGTTTTAAAATCGAGCTGGGAACAAATTCCTCAGGAAACAGTGATACACATGGTGGAAAGTGTACCTTCCAGGCTTCAAGAGTGCATTAGAAAACGAGGAGGGCATACCAGATACTGAGGCAGGTCACAAAATATCAACCGACACTTAGTTTTTTTTTCACAATTTTTTTTTTCTCTCACTGATTTATTTTTGCTAAAATGTTAATTTTTAGAAAAGGTGGAGTAAACGTTTTTTTTTATTGTTTCCATTATTATTTCTTGCTTTCTACAATAAAAATCAATTAATTTATCCAATCAAATCATTAATCAACCTTTAAACCTCAAGAATTCAGGAGAATACTGTAAAAACGTGGTGGCCCTTATTTTGTTTTGACTAGTATATAATATGCACATAGATTGCTCTAAAAGCCAATAGTTCTAATCACTTAGTTTAAATCATACTGCGAGATGGTAATAGTAAAAAAAAAACCGGCTGAGTTTGTTGTGGGATTTTCTCAGACAAGAGCACGTTTGGAACCCTCGTAGTTTTAGTTTGAAGTTGTAAATAAATAATTATCACCATTACCTCACTTCTATGTATTTGTAAAAATTGACGTTCAAAAAGTGTACAGTGTACCAATTTTAATTTTTTTTATACTAGCCATGATGGCAAAATGATGACGATAAAAACATGATGATATTTTCAAAGTATCGACGAATCCATTACAAAGTTCAATGGATGATCCAGTCTCAAACAGTATTTTGTTTTACATTGACATGCACCGTAATTTAAAAATGGAAATTTTAATATGCTGACACGGTACTTTGCAATTTTCATCTGGCAACACTAGCTAAAATGTAAAAAATATAGGAAGTTATTCGCCTTAGGAACAAAATTAAGTCACCACGTAATTAGAGCCGCTATTGGGCAAGACGGATGCAAGTTTTTGTCGTCTGAATTGTATTTTGTTGATACACAAAAACCAGATAATGCTTCCAAAACTTATTATGTGTATGTAGAAACAGTCATTTTTAAAGTATCGACGAATCCATGACCAAGTTCAATGAACGATCTAGTCTCAAACAGTATATGCCACTCAAACCATAAAATGCATAAAAATGTGGGTCCAAGAAAATTCTAAAACTGGATATACATGTATGATATGAACATGTCTTGCTGATATATTTCCCGTTCATCATGATTCATTTTCCATTATTTTTCTAGATTTTCATTAGAATAGAATAGAAAAGTTTTTTATTCAAATAAACATGATTGAATTGCCATTTCACACATTTCTGGAACGAGTCAAATCCACGCTTTTAGTCATTTTTCCAGCTAATTTTTTCTTTATTATTTAACAAAGTATTCAACAATATTTCACCTTTTTTTAACCGACTTCAAACAAAGGTTCTGTATTCGACCCGTATGTATGTATGTATGTATGTGCGCGATTATGTCCGCAACTAATGAACCGATTTTTTATAATCTTCAATTGTATAATATGCACATAGATTGCTCTAAAAGCCAATAGTTCTAATCACTTAGTTTTAATCATATTGCGAGATGGTAATAGTAAAAAAAAACCCGGCTGAGTTTGTTGTGGGATTTCCTGAGACAAGAGCACGTTTGGAACCCTCGTAGTTTTAGTTTTAAGTTGTTGTAAATAAATATAATTATCACCATTACCTCACTTCTATGTATTTGTAAAAATTGACGTTCAAAATCATGTAGAGATGGTGACATGAATCATTTTTCCATTATTTTCCCACACCTCGGGTTTCAACCTTTACTATGGATATTAGAAGTGACAGTGAACGGGATTTCAGTTTTAAGTGCTTAGCCAAAATATTTCTGAATAAATAACTCAAGTGGCAAAGAGCTTGGATGTCCAGAGCTTCAACTTGAAAAATCGCATATTATAATTCAGCATGGGTCAGCAGAAAAACCCAGTCACACAGATGTAACTCAACACAAAAACCACAAAAAACAAGTTAAGTGACATATTATCAGATGCAGAATATTCGAGAACATATCCTAGCAATTATTAACAACTTTAAGACGTTCTCTCCATTTAAGAGACATTTTATTTGAATGCAGAATACTAAGAGAACACATCCCTACAACTGGTAAACTTTTAAAATGATACATTTAACGCACGGAGCTACTGGATACAAACGGGACAAAACCGCAACATGTGAAAGTTCCATACTAAAGACCTTTACCCAGCAATGGAAGTTCAACGATTAATCACGATGACTTTTCAATATTCCCTCTTTTTCCTAGTCCCTTTCAAAGTCCCTAATTCTATCTGATGTCTTAGTTGTTATTTAGTTTAATAAAAACATTTAGTTGGATATTTTCGAATTGTCTGATTGGTTGTAATTGGTAGTGTCAAGATAAGATTTTTTTAAAGCTTCGAAAGTCGCCACCAAAAAGCAAATTTCGCTTGGAAACCATATGACCAAATCACCATAATCATCTTTTCAACATTTTTTAGGTTGAAAGTTCCATTGCTGGGTAAAGAGACCTTTACCCAACAATCGAAGTCCAACGATTAATCATGATGACTTTTCAATTATCCCTCTTTTTCCTAGTCACTTTCAAAATCCCTAATTTTGTCTGTCTTAGTTGTTATTTAGCTCAGTAAAATCATTTAGTTGATTATTTTAGAATTGTCTGTTTGGTTGTAATTGGTAGTGTCAAGATAAGACAAGATTTTTTTTGAAGCTTCGAAAGTCGCCACCTAAAAGCAAATTTCGCTGGAAACCATATGACCAAATCACCATAATCATCTTTTCAACATTTTTTAAGTTAAAAGTTCCATTGCTGGGTAAAGAGACCTTTACCTAACCATGGAAGTCCAAAGATTAATCATGATGACTTTTCAATATAGGGAACAATAATGCAATGTTCAGAAGTGGAGAGCAGAATTCCACATAATAGGTACATTCTTTATCATTGAATCGATTCAGAGATCGATTTTTTTAAAGTTTCGAAAATCGCCACCATTTTTGGCACAAGAAACAATTTCAGAAGCAAATTTCGCTGGAAACCAAGTGACCAAATCGCCATAATCATCTTTTCAACATTTTTAAGTTGAAAATTCCATTGCTGGGTAAAGAGACCTTTACCCAACAAAGGAGGTCCAACGATTAATCATGATGACTTTTCAATATTCCCTCTTTTTCCTAGTCCCTTTCAAAGTCCCTAATTCTGTCTGTCTTAGTTGTTATTTAGCTTAATAAAATCATTTAGTTGATTATTTTAGAATTGTCTGTTTGGTTGTAATTGGTAGTGTCAAGATAAAATAGGATTTTTTAAAGCTTCGAAAGTCGCCACCTAAAAGCAAATTTCGGTGGAAACCATATGACCAAATCTCCATAATCATCTTTTCAACATTTTTAAGTTGAAAGTTCCATTGCTGGGTTAAGAGACCTTTACCCAACAATGGAAGTCCAACGATTAATCATGATGACTTTTCAATATAGGGAATATTAATCTATACCACTGAAAGGAACAATAATGCAATGTTCAGAAATGGAGGGCAGAACTCCACATCATAGGTACATTCTTTATCATTGCACCGATTCGGGGATAGATTTCTTTGAAAGCTTCGAAAGTCGCCACCTAAAAGCAAATTTCGCTGGAAACCATATGACCAAATCGCCATAATCATCTTTTCAACATTTTTTGAGTTGAAAGTTCCATTGCTGGGTAAAGAGACCTTTACCCAACAATGGAAGTCCAACGATTAATCATGATGACTTTTCAATTATCCCTCTTTTTCCTAGGCCCTTTCAAAGTCCCTAATTTTGTCTGTCTAAGTTGTTATTTAGCTTAATAAAATCATTTAGTTGATTATTTTAGAATTGTCTGTTTGGTTGTAATTGGTAGTGTCAAGATAAGATAAGATTTTTTAAAGCTTCGAAAGTCGCCACCTAAAAGCAAATTTCGCTGGAAACCATCAAATCACCATCATCATCTTTTCAACATGTTTTAAGTTGAAAGTTCCACTGCTGGGTAAAGAGACCTTTACCCAACAATGGAAGTCCAACGATTAATCATGATGACTTTTCAATATTCCCTCTTTTTCCTAGTCCCTTTCAAAGTCCCTAATTCTGTCTGTCTTAGTTGTTATTTAGCTTAATAAAATCATTTAGTTGATTATTTTAGAATTGTCTGTTTGGTTGTAATTGGTAGTGTCAAGATAAGATAAGATTTTTTTAAAGCTTCGTAAGTCGCCACCTAAAAGCAAATTTCGCTGGAAACCATTTGACCAAATCACCATAATCATCTTTTCAACATTTTTAAGTTGAAAGTTCCATTGCTGGGTAAAGAGACCTTTACCCAACCATGGAAATCCAACTATTAATCATGATGAATTTTCAATATAGGGAATATTAATCTATACCACTGAAAGGAACAATAATGCAATTTTCAGAAATGGAGGGCAGAACTCCACATCATAGGTACATTCTTTATTATTGCATCGATTCGGAGATAGATTTTTTTAAAGCTTCGAAAGTCGCCACCTAAAAGCAAATTTCGCTGGAAACCATATGACCAAATCACCATAATCATATTTTCAAAATTTTTACGATCGTTTCGACAGATAGATCAACGAATTTTATACTCAAAGAACTTCACATGCTTGATGTCAACTCATCAGTCTTTGGGTTGGTTGAATTGGACTTAGTTGTAAAGCGGTCACTTCCTGTACGCGGTCACCCCTGCCAGGTGAGACCCCTAGGGGATGCCCAGCAGAGCGACCTGCGGATGAATGACGCAGTTTGGTGTCCGAGTTTTGGTCTTCGAGAGAGTGGAGCGTTCGTACTGGCATTATCGATGTCTTCTCGAGATTTGAAGGATGTTTTTATTTGAAGTTCTTCATTAATTATACTTCGAAATGCTTCCCAGTCCATTGTTGTTGTAAAAGTATAGCAGTAGGTCGTATTGGTTATTACTTGCGCTCGTGGTTAGTAGTATCACAGGGATTGATTAGAGTAATCACCTAAGACTTAATCTGACTGTGAAAAAGAGTCAAGATTGTCCTTTTTATAAAAAGTTTCATAATATTTTATATAAAGACATCAGGCATTATAGGCATAGGCAGGCTTAGTCTGTAGGCCAATGTGTGGTTTCTGATGTTGCATAAATAGTGAGAAAGTTTTTATCTACACTCTTCTTTAATTCCCTTTCTCGAGTGATTTATCATCCTGGATTTCCAGTGAATGTGTTTGGTGTTCCAGTCTCTTCCAATGACAAAGCGATAACCAAGACTTTCAAAGAACCTTGAAAACAGCTCTTCAACTATTTTGTACTTGGGTCAACAGTAGTCATATCATCCATAATTGATTGAATTTGCTCAGTACTGTATGGTTGTATTGTAGTTATTTTTATGATGACTGCAGTTCCTCCGTGTGCAATTCCATTTGGGTAATTTGTGTGATAGATATTAATTATAGCTTATCTTTATTAGACTACTACTCACTAAGTGGGTTTCCAGTTTGTGCATGTGAAGTAGCATTTATGTTCCAATGTTTCTAAGAGCTATTTTGAAGACTTGGACATTAGCGTTGTTATGAGTTGAAGAAGTGTACTCATTTGTTGTTAGAGCAAATCAATTTTTTCAGATTGCTTGATAAACATGTTTTCTAACGTTTTATAAGAGGTTGATTGTGTATCTATTCCTGGTTGATTAGGCTTCGAGTTGGAAGCTACAGCCTATGTTTTTTTTTATTTGCATTTTGTGGTCGGTGGTAGCCCGGTCATCAATAGAATTCAAATTTATGGGATTACCACGCACATAATTATCATCTTTGTGTTTGGTGATCTTTTCTTTATTTATGTTGAATATTGTTTGTGGATTTCCCTGGTTTTAATCTTATACAGTTCATATCCTTTGTAATTAGCTGGATGTAGGCCCAGGCACACATAGCTTGTGTATTGCAATCTGTCTTTGTGCAGTTCTGTTTTGTGAGCCTATACACATTTAACACAGCGGTAGGTTTCATGCAATAGTTTTGTTCATCGGCGAATAATGAAAATGGGCATCCCATTTTCATTGTATAACATTTTGCAAGTCAGTCAAGAATAATGTGGAATAATGTCTGACCCAGAATAAAGTCTTGCTTCACACCGCTCTGTACAGGCCATATATTTCCAACCCTCACATCGAATTTTCTTGCAGTTAGGAAGTTGTTTATCCAGGCTGACAGGTGTGCCATATGCGAATGTGTTTCAATTAATTTATAAAGTAGCCAAACTTTTTGGCACCCTGTTCTTTTTCATAGTATAGATAGATACTTTTCATAGAATACATAGATAATATCAGTTGGTTAATGTTTGTTCCAAATTAATATACACTCTCTAAGACAGCTGTTATCATATCACAGTAATTATTCCAGAGCAACTTGGTAAAACCAGTTTGAATTGTTGGTATGCAGTCCGTTGGTAGTATGTGGCAGCGTGGAATCCAGTTTTGTATTTTCATGATAATTTCTTCATACTCTGTTGTCTGGTAACCATTAATCCAACAGGGCTCCATTCTGCAACAAAGATAATTTCTGATTAGCGATGATAGTGCTGATTCCTATAGACATAAATTGATGACAAAACTTTAACAAAGATGGATTTGAGAAGCAACACTTTTCTGTCACTTTCAACACTCGCACCGAAAATTTTATATCTTAAAATCCAGACAACCATGATTTAGCACCACTTTTGACCAGGCAACCAAATACGGTTCGATTGGGAATAAAATAATCTTTCATTTGACACATAATTCGTTTAAATAACAGATGAGGGTATAAATTTCTAAGACGGGATCCCAGACCATAATATTTAGTAATTCGTCTCTTGTCTTAAAATGCGTCTTTTACAATAAACATATATTTTACTGTGCTCTTGATCTATTCTTAAATGAATGGTTACATGCTAATATTGCTTTTACCGATGGAGTTAAACTCGGCATTCAGATGCAATGCCTCAGTCATGGTCTGGCTGACGAAGGCACAGCAGTTTCTGTCTAGCATGTTGTAGAAGACTGGAGATTGTGACAGGTAATACCGTAGACTGGTGGTGCTTCCACAGGAGCATTTGAGATCCATTGTTAGTATGCTGCCCATTGGTAGTATGTGGCAGTGTGGAATCCAGTTTTGTATTTTCATGATAATTTCTTCATACTCTGTTGTCTGGTAACCGTTAATCCAACAGGGCTCCATTCTGCAACAAAAATAATTTCTGATTAGCAATGATAGTGCTGATTCCTATAGACAGAAATCTATGACAAAACTTTGACAAAGATGGATTGGAGTAACTTAGCAATTTTGTGTAAATTGCGATGTATAAATATAGATTATGTTTGTTAAAGTGTGTGAATTTGTCTTATATGTTTATTTACCTAATGTGAGGTTGCAACTCAGTCACCTTGGTACCCCAATGTCTCTTCCCCCATCCCCATCAGTTCTTCGAGCAATGTGCCCCGCCCATTGCCACTTAGTTTCACGCTCACTCGCTGAACTATGTTGGTAACTCTGGTTCTCCTGTGGATCTCCTCATTTATGATTTGATCCTGTAAGGATAACTCCATAGCTCTCTCCAGCGCCCGCTAAGTGGCCATGAGCCTTCTTATGAGGCCCATTGTTAGCGACCATGGATCTGAGACATGGTTGCTAACAATATACAAGGTAAAGTCTGTTTATTTTCTTACGGTCGCCTTTTGTGTTTTGCCGCCTCCGCCGCGCGGTGTTTTACCAAAGACACCGCCGTGACTTCAAAGCACGCCGCGCGGCGTGTACAGGCACAAGGGGTTTTGGCGTTTTATACCTACTCACATTTTTTATTAAAATTCTTTCCTTTTTATATTTTTTTATATTCGTGTTTTATTAAAATATAACCATTTAAACATAAAATATAATATTATCATGAACACGGGTCTTCTCTCAAAATGAGAAGGATTTTAACCATAGTCTACCACGCTGGCCAAGTGCGGATTGGCAGACTATTCGGAGATTCTGTTAGTATAGAAAAAAAATTACAAACAGAAAAAAATAAATAAAAATAAAAGCAGAATACTAAGAGCACCTGCGCCTGTACCGACACTATGTTACCGAACGGACTATACCATAGTATAATGTTATGCATTTACTTATTATTATTATTGTCGAAATCCTTTGTCATCTAGTGAGATAATGGTTGTTTTCTAATTTTATTCAAAGATTACTTACCTTTAAATTTGTCCTGCAGTTATTAATATTTTCTTTATTCCGCTTGTGTTGATATCTTGGATGACATAATATTGTTTTCTTTATGGAGTTGAGGCACTTGAGTTTTTGTACTTTTCTAGTAATTATTAGGTTCTTGTTATTTTTTCCATAGTTTTGTAGAAGATACTTGTTAAGCTGATCGGTCTATAGTTTTCTGGGCCTAACTTATTTCCTTTTTTTTTTCAAAATAAGTGTAACCAAAGCTTCTTCCCAGTCTGTTGGGAGCTTTCATGTTGCAAAAGAAGTTTTCATTGGTAGAGTTGCTTGATTATTGATAGTGCTTATGGAGCATAGTATTGTCTGGACAACTTGCAAGTTGACTCTTCAATTTTCTAATAGCCTTAAGAATTTTTAACAGTGTAAAGGCAATAGTTTCTTTGAATGATCACTTGTTTGTACATTATAATCACTACTATATTATTATTTGTGTCCTTTTTTATGCTATTATATTTTAAATATTAAATCTCTCAGCATTTTTCGAGGTCAGCTTCAACATTCAACAAAAATTAACATAGGTTAATTAGCACAAGAAAGTAATATTTAGTAATTCGTCTCTTGTCTTAAAATGCGTCTTTTACAATAAACATATATTTTACTGTGCTCTTGATCTATTCTTAAATGAATGGTTACATGCTAATATTGCTTTTACCGATGGAGTTAAACTCAGCATTCAGATGCAATGCCTCAGTCATGGTCTGGCTGACGAAGGCACAGCAGTTTCTGTCTAGCATGTTGTAGAAGAGTGGAGATTGTAACAGGTAATACCGTAGACTGGTGGTGCTTCCACAGGAGTATTTGAGATCCATTGTTAGTATGCTGCCCGTTGGTAGTACGTGGAATCCAGTTTTGTATTTGTATGACCATTTCTTCATACTCTGTCTAGTTTGGTAGTCATTATTCCAACAGGGATCCATTCTGCAACAAAGATAATTTCTGATTAGCGATGATAAGTGCTGATTCCTATTGACAGAATCGATGACAAAGACGGATTTGAATAATTTTGTCTAAATTGCAATGTATAAATCTAGATTATGTTTGTTAGATTGTGTGAATTTGTCTTATATTATATCAGTTTATTTACAAAAATGTAGCCGGTACATATTTGTATTTTCTTTGTTAAACGAGAATGTAGGATTGCAGTTGTTTATGTGACTGGTTGGATTCTTTATTATTCTTCAATGTTTTTTAAAAATAAATTTTTGTAATAGGAATGCTGACAAAGTTCATCTATTTTTGTTTTTGGGCATTTCTCTGTAATTTGAGCAACTCATTGTCTCAGCCTTATAAATAATGTACTAGGGCAGACATCGTCCTGCCCAGTGACATACCGGCATCAGCGCCACCTACTAGGTCCAATTGTTTTCAAAACAACCAGGAACCCATTGAAATATATATTATACACATAAAATCCAAATTGGTCCAGCTGTTTAGAGGTTAGGTGACACACACACATAATTCAAAATCATTTATTTCATGTAGGCCAACTTGTGGCTCTTATGACATGTCAAGAATCTACCACCGGTTCGGAATGCTGATTCTGCTGAGAAGAGCCGGCAAGAAACTCAGCAGTTGCTCATTTCAAAACAAAATTGTTACAAGTAGCTTAACTATCTTGTGGACAGCTGAAGCAAAGCTGAATAGAATAGTTTTCACAAATACCCAGGGAATCGTGGATTTCCGGTTCGCGTTCCCGCTTCCTTTTCCAACTTTCATACCTACTTTCAAGGAAGTTTGCTATAGCAATCTACCTATAGCTGTAGCTATAGATTTCGGTTTTTTGAAAATCCTGTAGGAACTGTGCATTTTTCCAGGATAAAAAGTATCATAAGCATAATCTATCTCCATTCAAAATTTCATCCAAATCGGTACAGTAGTTACGGCGTTAAAGAGGAACAAACATCCAAACATCCACACTTTCGCATTTATATAACATTAGTAGGAAGTAGGATAAGCGTACACACGCCCAAAATTAACGGTGAAGGAAAACATCGTGAGGAAACCTGCATGCCTGAGAGTTCTCCATAATGTTCTCAAAGGTGTGTGAAGTCTGCCAATCCGCTTGGCCAGCATGGTAGACTATCGCCAAAACTTGGCCAAAACCCTTCTCACTCTGAGAGGAGATCCGTGCTCTGTAGTGAGCCGGTAATGGGTTGATCATGATGATGATGATGATGTTACACACACCTTTATGTAAAAATCAGCCAAGTGCGAGTCGGGCCTCGCTCTTTCAGAGTTCCGTACATAATTGACAGAATTGACAGATTTGCCATTACACAAATTTAAACGGTGTGTAAAAACACATTAAATAAGTAGAGGTTATTATACAGTAAGTGAATTTCTCAATGACAAGATTGCTTGGAAACAATCAAAGAAAATTTAAAGTCATGTCTTAAAATGAGTATTTGATTATTGGTGTTCAATTCAATACTTTGATCATGGGTAGCCTAAGTATGTCACACTCTCTTTAAACATTTCTGTGGTGGTATCGTTGTTACGTTCCCTCGAATATGGTTGAGCGAAGCAATGGCAGGATCATGTGTCATGCTCGTGAACGGGGGCCACCGTCGGAAATGGGGCTACTTTTGTCTGCCCATCTTAACATGTGTAGAATTGTAAGCACCATTCCGAACCAGTGGTAGATTGATTTGTTGATTCAAAAGCATTTGTAAAAGTTTATCTGAATAAAAAATATGTCTATCCCAACTAGCACACTAGTGGAAATAGCAGCCTATTTTGCAACTTTTAGCTGTACTGTAGCGCTTTAGGGGTTCAGAAAGTGGTTTTAAGTTCTACTATTGCTTTCGTAACTGCTCATAGCTGTAAATATCACTAGGGGTAGCAGACACTGAACCAAATGCCACTTTAGGCTTTATAAGAGTTAATTTTACAACCCATTGCCGTCTATAGCTTTAAAAGAGAGTTAAAACATATATGTTAAAACTAAAAACTGCTATAAAGCTTCTATTGCCGCTGCTGTACGCTTCAGAATTGCATAAATACTTTAATTGCAGACTTTGTAACGGAACTGTATAAAAGACATATTTATTACTGTTCTGCCACTGAAAGTTTCATTGCAGAAGTGATTTGTATTTTTGCGCAGACTTAAGTAGCAATTTGATCGACTGTTTTACTAATAGCGATATTAAGGCTTCACAATAGAAGCAGGAGCGTAAAAGCTGCTTCTCATAGACGCCATTGTTTACAAGACAATTATTTATCATTACTTGAGAAATGTATAAGTTTTTATCACAATTTGTAGTAAAATATAACTAAATATAGAACCAGCAACTTACTAAATAAAAATGTAGTCAAGTATGTAATTTCAATATCGTGTAGGTATGTGATATAATATTATTTAAATAATAATATTTTACATATTTTACGATATTCTGAGGTAATTATTGAGGCGCTTTAAAAATACTCCAATAATATCAACTATTTGCACGATAAACTGATCTGCGTTTTTAGCCACTTGCTTAAAATACAAAATATAACTCAAAAACACTTAATACCTTGACTTCATTTATTATTTATTTGTATTCTGTAATAGTCTGACATCAGGAACAACAGATGTATTTAATTAAAAATGAGAGACAAGGTGAATGGATAAGTGATCCTTATTCGTTCAGTTAAACCTGTCATTCATTCAATAAGCGCCACAAGAGCTTTAGTGTGGTGTTAATTATTAGTTGCAGCTCCTGTAGCGCTTTTATGTCACTATTATGAAGCTCTAATGGAACTGGAGGTTGCAAAAAGTTGTGCCCCTTTGGCTGCAAAGCGGCCGCATAAGGTCTGCAGTGCACGCTCTGGCGCTTGAGCTTGGCACTTTTGGGAATAATCGGATTAGCTCCAAAGCTCTTAAGCAACTAGTTTGTGCTAGTTGGGATTCTATTCGGCTTTTCTTCAGCTGTCCACAAGATAGTTAAGCTACTTGTAACAATTTTGTTTTGAAAAGAGCAACTGCTGAGTTTCTTGCCGGCTCTTCTCAGCAGAATCAGCATTCCGAACCGGTGGTAGATTCTTGACATGTCATAAGAGCCACAAGTTGGCCTACATGAAATAAATGATTTTGAATTTGAATTATGAACAATATAATATTTTGGGTCTAAGAAATATTTAATTTTCAAGCTAGACATCGCAACAAACCATGAAATTAAAACCCAAAAAATGTTTGTTTGTTTTGGTCACAGCTTATTTAAACTATTTAATGAACCGTTGTGTTCAGTATTTGTTGTTTAAATAGAGGATATGGCACATAATGTACCAAAATATCATATTCCTAACTAGTTTAGTTTTGAGATAGCCCCCGTCACAAAAATGGTCTAAAACTGACAACTTTGATGGCCCCCCATTTCCTTACTTTTTAAGCAAAAAATTAAAAAAATATAGGTTCGTACTCTACTCAATGCGCTCTAAATAATGATACCTCACAAGCTAGGGTAAGAAAACATTTTTTTTTTTCCGGCTCCTTTTTCATGTATGGGAGCCCCCGTGAAAAATAATTTAATTCAATTTCTAATTCAATATTTGATTTTGGGTCAACATTTTACACCAAATACCAAAATTTCAGGTTTGTAACTCATTTCGTCTGCGAGCAAGAGACCTGTGACCGGCGGACAGACGGAAGGACAGACAGATGGACAGACAGACAGCCGAGTGACATTAACAGGGCTGTTTTCACCCTTTGGGTACAGAACCATAAAAACTGACATTGTCGCATTTTAAAACAACTTATGAATGATCTTAATATTAATTTATCAATGAACACTGTCTCTTTCTAACATTCATTGATGAAATCTCTCTTGTTCGAATACCAAACAAGGGATTTAAAGAAAAGTAGTTAAGTAAGAGGTTGGAGGAGGCCTTTGCACGCAGATTAGTGGGAAAATTAAAAATAAATTGTACAATGCATAGCAATGTTTAATCTGATAGAGGCTTAATAAATAAAAATAAATAAATAAAAGTTAAGTAAGTTGAGTAAGGTATTACGAACCATAAAAGGGAAATAAATAGGTATGAACTTGCTGACCTACGTTTCCGCAGTCAAAAAAAAAAAAACGGAATTGTACATACCTTCTTTTGACTTGTGGGTATGTTTGTATTTTCAAGTACGGTAAATACGGCGGTATGTAAGCTTCAGGGAATTTTTAAATTGATTTAGCATTTATTACTTCTGTAAAAGGTAGGTATACCTTTTACGAATACTAGTGGTGTAAAGTCATTTTATTGGCAGGTAGTAGGTACTTACTGATTTCGTTTCCATGTAGGAGTAAAAAACAATAGTTTGTTAGTTATTACTTAACACAATCGGTACAAGAATTATAAAAATTATAAAATATGTGAGCAAACAAACATCAAAAATAAAAGAGTATGTCAACATGCAAACATTAAAATTAAATAAGTTGTAATATTTAAACATTCTATCCGCCAAATTTCCATTCTTTAAAATTTAAAAAGTCATTAACTGAGTAAAAACAATGAAATAATAACCACTTGTGTAGCTTCCGTTTAAATTCAGGAAGGTTCATTTCTTTGATTGCTGTTGGTAGATTATTGAATATTTGAATCGCCATACAAAATGCATTTTGTCTATATAAAGCTAGTTTGATTCTGGGTACAAGGAGCCTATCTTTATGCCTTGTTACTCTTTGTAGAGCCTGGCCATGAGTTTGAAAGTAATCAGGATTCTTTTTGACAAAAATACAAACTTCCTTAATATAGATACAAGGTAGGGGTAATATCTTAAGTTCTTTGAACATAGGCTTGCAGCTATCCAGAAAATGTGCTTTACATCTATACTAATATAATAAAGCGGAAGAGTTTGTTTGTTTGAACGCGCTAATCTCGGAAACTACTGGACCGATTTCAAAAATTCTGTCACCGTTGGATATGTACGTGATCCTTGAGTGCTATAGGCTATATATTATGTACCACGGGCGAAGCCGGAGCGGACCGCTAGTATAGCATGTATGCATTTATTCTGGACTTTAAAAATTCTATCTGCATGTACCGAGTTTCCCCAGACAACAATTCCATAACTGAGTACAGATGACACATATCCATAATATATGACACATACGCATAGCACAGCTTCTTTACTTGACGAGTTTCCCCAGACAACAATTCCATAACTGAGTACAGATGACACATATCCATAATATATGACACATACGCATAGCACAGCTTCTTTACTTGACACTTGCCTAAGTCTTTTTAATGCATACACAAACTTTTCTACTCTATTGCATAGGTCACACCATAGTAATAATATTTTTCAATGACTTAAGTTTGGCAACGTCGAAAGACAAGAGTGAGGCATATGGGAAACAATTTTGGATCTATTTACAAAACAAAAATAGCCATATTTTGATTACTTTTCGATAAGGAATCTAACCCTAGAGTTATGGGAATTTGTCCAAAACATGTTGTATATTAGTATCTAACTAATTTAATAATAATAATGTAAAACAAATGTATAAGTATGTAAAAAGCAGGTTAAGAGATCAGCCTCCTATTAGGGGGTTTCAATCCCGAGTAAGACCGCTAACTTTTCATAGTTGTGTATTTTAAACAATTAAATATCACTATCTTGACATCTGAGAGATTATTAAATTAATAGTAGTTTATGAAACGGTTGCATAATAGAGGTTATTAAAACATGAGTGTGGGTTAAAAAAATGAGCTGCAGGTGAGTTTTTTAATAGTATCACACGAGTGTTTTAATACCTAATTATGTAGAGTTTCATACACTACTTTATCTAAACTCATATCTTAAAATCCAAACCATAAAATCTTGGTAATATTTGTCGTGAGTTTTCCTTGATTTTGCTGGCAAAAGATTGTGGGTCGGTGGTCAGGTGGAGTTAAATTCTCTACAGTATCACTGCTAGACATTTTTCGGCACAATAAAAACCACGTCTTGTAAAGTTTTGAGTCACAAAAACAACAAATAAAAAATTTAAATAATATTGTTATGGGGAAATAAGGGATTAGGGTACAAGAAGTTATTTAGTCACCTGGTTCGATTGTGAATGACGCATAGCTGCTTAATTGCGTCTTATTACCTCTGCCATTGCACCGTTTGTTCGCCTTTCCTCGAGGGGCAATTAGGCAATTTCGACCCGAAAAAGGCACTTTTATTTTACACAGTACTGGCGATTTACGGGATGATTTGGTTATTTTGCTATTCGACACTTCGAAAGGAGTTATTTGCACTTTTATTCTCGACTAGAGTGGAATTTTAATTGTTTTTTGATGATGCAAAGTGGAAATTCACACGCACAATTCGCTTTTTTTAAGACTCGTGGTAAAGTAAGTAAATGTCATTTTGCAAAAGCTTCTTGCAAAGGCTTCTGTCATCGTCATTGACTATAGGATAATTGACTCTATGGGGGGTGTTACACTATCAGTATTATCACGCGATCCGCGATACGCGATCCAATTATTGATAGTTTGGCCGCTTTTTTGCGTCAATACTGATGGATTTCAGGATGGTCTTGAAATCCGCGATCCGTGGATCGTGATACGGTATTGATAGTGTGACAGGCCCCTATAGGAAGAGGACTTGGCATACCTACTTTTTTAACGTGCATACCTACACTCACACACGCACAAATGCTTCCTTTAAAATGGCGGTTCTCCATAAGGTAAAGTGTGTTCATAGAGTAAAGTGTAATACAATTTATCGACAAATTTATCGATAAATTTTAATTAGTTAATCCTACCTACAAATTATTATTAAACTGATAGGGGTTTCCACTACGATAATTTTTATACTAGCTTCTGCCCGCGGCTTCGCCCGCGTGACTTTCGGTTTTTCACAAATCCCGAGGGAATCATGGATTTTCGGTTCCCGTTCCCGCTCCCTTTTCCAACCTTTATACCTACTTTCAAGGAAGTTTGCTATAGTAATCTACCTATAGTTGTAGATATAGATTTCGGGTTTTTCAAAATCCCGTGGAAACTGTGCATTTTTACAGGATAAAAAGTAGCCTATGTGTTGCGTACATTGGCAACACATAGTTTTTTTACAGCAAACTAATGAAATAATTTGATAAGTGAGCGTGATTTATCTAAGAACAGTCAGCGCCATCTATCGCGTTTTTGGGAGTCTATATCTATTTTAGTCCCACAGGAATACTTTTCCGGAATAAAAAGTAGCCTATGTTAAGTCAGGACATAATATATCTCCATTCAAAATTTCAGCCAAATCGGTTCAGTAGTTGTGGCGCAGAAGAGGAACAAACATACACACAAACTTTTGCCTTTATAATAATATATATTGTGAATATTGTGATTGTGATATTGTGATGATAACAGATATAACACCAATAACCCCAATTACAGTATATACAATTAATATTTTAGATGAATGACATTTTTTTTACCTTTTAGTAAAAAATTGAAAGTATCAAGACGTGTTAATCCAATTACCCTAGTGTTGCTTAATACAAAATTGAAAATTGAATTTTTCATGACATTCTGGTCTACCTAATTTCCGTATTCTGACTAGTAAATGTGCTGATGGCATTGCATTATCCCGTAACCTTAAGACATCCACTGTTCTATTAAATGAATTTCCGTTAAAATGCCCAGAGCAAACATAAACCACATTTTTATTTAGATTTATGTTTTCAGTACCTATTATATCCAGCCATATTTTGCGTTTATCTTCTGCTTTGGTAACCTTTACCTATTAAAATATACTCATATCCTGTCGATATATTTTATGAATAGTAAGTACAACCCTATCTTCTACTAATCTATGAACATTAACTATCAGCTGATCAGCTGTCATAACAAAACAATAAGGTTAAATAAATACCAAGAAAATGATATAAAATATTGTGGAACAACTTTTATTTATGAATTAAAAGGTTATTTATCACTTTTATGATAATTATCCGTGCAATATACACGTTTCAAAAGAATTTTATAGTACTTACCGATGAGTTGACAATTTTGGATGTTTTTTCCTATTTTTCCATTGGCAGCCTCTGATGTCGCAGGAAGTGAAGGAAATCATATTGTTAGTTGACATTTATGTTATTAAGTGCTTAATGAAAAAGTTCTATTGAATAATAAGTGAGAATTGTGATTTGTAGGTTATAACCTTGTTTGTTTTTATTGTGATATCCGCCATATTAAGGGAAGTTGCAATAAAATTTCTGCCACGATCTGTTTTATTGTTATGTTTAAAAATGTAGTGTTGTCTCTTACACACTTATGAAAATTTTGATAAGCTTGAGCTATTTTCCGATCCACTATTTTCTATAGGACATTATGCCAAGTCCTCTTCCTATAGAGTCAATGGTCATCGTAGCCGTCTTGGCGGCAAACGTCAGGTGTCAAATGTCAAGGATAGGAAAATGACAGATGCGTTCAGGATTTGTAGAATGTGGGGAAAGTAAATATGCATTTCGATTTTATTAATGTTTTAGAACTAACAAATATAACTAGCGTATGGCGCCAAAATTCTGTTGTTATAGATCGACCAGAATCTCATGAAAAATAGGGAAATGAAATTCCAAGGTTAGCAATACTACGGCTGCCCTAGCGATAAACAAAGTAACTGACATTTTCTGTGAAATTGACTTTTTGCAATAACAAAAGTTTTATGTCGCGTAGTTTTTTACCACAGTTTAATATTTCAAATAACTTGAACCGTTTACTGAAATTTGAATTGCCCAAACAAAGTAACTGCACACACTAACCCGGAATATAAATGCAAAAACCAAGTAAACAACGAGCACAACACAAAATAATTGGATGTTGATTACTTTGTTTTTGTATTTAAAATGCAGTTGCTTGATTTTTCGTTTCGTGAAACGACTCCAGGTAAGGTGTTCTGAATGTAATTACTTTGTTTATCACTAGGGCAGCCGTGTTAACCTAGTGTTGCTTACTACAAAAGTTAATTTCCCTATTTTTCAAGAGATTCTGACCGATCTATATCAATCAATAATGTACAACAAATAATAATAGTTTACAAATTGCCCATATCGAAGTGTAGAAGTAGAACACAGTTCTTTTATTTGTATAGGCGAGTTTTCAACCGTTTAAAATGGTTTATTTTGGGTTTAAAATGTTTTAAATCGGATGTTTTACATCTATATGTGGGATCAATAGAAAACAGTAAATTGTTCTTAAAACTATATTGCCCACAAATGTGGGCAAGTATAGATCGACCAGAATCTCATGAAAAATAGGGAAATGAAATTCCAAGGTTAGCAACACTACGGCTGCCCTAGCGATAAACAAAGTAACTGACATTTTTTGTGAAATTGACTTTTTTTATTTACTCGACTGGGTATATGTGTTTCACCTGTGTGTATGTATGTCCATTCCTATGTCCGCTTGTAACTAATCAACGGCTCAACGGATTTTGATAAATGATACGTCATTAGATTTGTCTCAATGACGCTAGCTAGCTTGATTTTTTTTTAAATTTAGGTACCCATTGACAAATGGGTACCTAAATTTAAAAAAAAATCAAATTGGCGGACTTTATGCGCTTTATTGTGCGAGCTGAAAAAAAAATTTTTCTTCAAGACCCTCGAGTGGGGTATCAAAATAAAGGGAAAGGCGAATACGAAAATGTATACAATTTATATATTTGGAAACAATTTGGAGTGATAAATCGTATAAAATGACCGTTTCCTCTGTCAGTTCGTAACTACTTAACGGCTCAACCAATTTTGATAAATTATACGTCATTAGATTTGTCTTGATGGCGCAAATGTTACTGGGTACATAAAAATCATAAAAAATCAAAATGGCGGATTTTATGCACTTTAATGTGTGGGCTGAAAAAATTTTTTTCTTCATTGAGTGGGGTATCAAAATAAAGGGCTTTAAAAGGCCAGTACGAAAAGGTATACAATCTATATGTTTTAAATGTTTGGAGTGACAAACATGAAAAACAAAATAAATTACAACTACACTGTAGTGTAGGTGGTAGTTTATTAATTTTTTAGTTCGTTTTATAGCATGGCAGTCGGGTTTTTTTAATTTTGAACGCTCAAACGGGTGGACCGATTTGAACGCGGTTTTTTTTTTGTTTGAAAGGTGAATTAGTCGAGAATATTGTTAGCTATGTTTGATGAAAATTGATCTAAGATGGCCGCCGCTACAAAATGGCGGATTACATATTTTTTCAGAACTCCCTTAATATGGGTATCAAATGAAAGGGCTTGACTCGTAGAATAGCACTATGCAAATCCAAGATGGCTGCCGCCACAAAATGGCGAATGTCGGGGGTTTTTTAATTTTTAATTTATATTTGTAAAATTAGTTTCGGATAGGAATAACAGATGGCACCACTAGCTGCTTGCCCCACGCTTTTGCCCACTAAATTATTAAGCGTAGCCGCAACAAAATGGCGAACGTCGGGGGTTTTTTAAATTTTTAATTTATACTTTTACTGCAAATTATTAAAAGTCAAATTATAGGTACATATTTATAGTGTAAATATTATTAACATAGTGTGAATTTAAAATTATTGGGAAGTATGTAGGTAAATAATTGAATTATTACAAACCTGGAAACTCCCGGATGAATAAAATCTTAAGAACGCGCTCCATGCAAGCGAGAAGTCGTTGGTGGGTGGAGCCTAAAATATTGCTGTCTCGTCCTGCATTTAGAGAGCGAGACGTCCTCAGTAAAGAAGAGTATGCAGCTACCATAGCTACACGTAAAACAAAAGCGAGAAAGAATGACATATGGACATTGGACAGTACAATGCACAATCATGCCTATTTCCTTTTCATTTGCGGTTCGTTTTTCCTTTTGAGGAATGGAACCCTAAAAAATAAAGAAAATAATTGAAAATCCAGAGATACTACAAATGTAATTGATTACTTATCCCCCAAAATTATTTAAAACTAGCTTCTGCCCGCAGCTTCGCCCGCGTGAATTTCGGTTTCTCACAAATCCCGAGGGAATCGTGGATTTCCGATTCCCGTTCCCGCTTCCTTTTCCAACCTTTATACCTACTTTCAAGGAAGTTAGCTATAGTAATCTACCTATAGCTGTTGCTATAGATTTCTGTTTTTTTTTTTCAAAATCCCGTGCGAACTGTGAATTTTTCCGGGATAAAAGTTAAAAAGCCTATGTTTTAAGTCAGGGCATAAGCTATCTCCATTCAAAATTTCAGCCAAATCGGTTTTGTAGTTGCGGCGTGATTGAGTGACAAACATCCAAACATCCACACTTTCACATTTATAATATTATAGTTAGTAGGATATTGTGGCTAATTCTGTTGTACACTATTCTCTAAACTAAACTAAAATGACAGGTCTAAATCTATTGCTATTCTTTTCCGCAGGTATCACTGTGAAAGAGATAGGAATAAATTTAGACCTGTCATTTTAGTTTAGGTTTAGAGATTGTGTACAACAGAATTGGCCACAATGTGATAATAATTATTTTACAAATCGATAAAAATAATTGACAAAAGGGTGGGTCCAGACTAAGTAACATAATATTTTTTCGCTGTCAAAACTTTGTTTATATATTCGAAAACCTACTTAGAATGTGCAGATATAAAACAAAATCATACAAGACAATATTATGAAATGTAAAATAACAGAACTATGTGTATCTAGGTATAATATTTCACACATTTTTAAATGTGAATATATTATATTCTATGTAAAATACGGCTGAATCTACATTATATTATGAATAACGTGAATCCACCTTATTACATTGATGTATTCATCATCTTCGTAGATACTTACCAACTTTTATACTTACATAATATATGAAAAATTCAGTGGTGCCGGCGCCACACCGTGTCTCTTGCATGGTCGCTAAGGATACCAAATATTGGAAATAAAATAAGAAAGTTATTTAAAGTCATTTATTTAAACATCAAAAGTACTAAAATTAAAACTAACTTTTTAGTAGTCGGTCTGAATGATGAGCAAAATGACACAAAAGAGAAAAAAGATATTAGGACACAACTAGACAGTTCGTACACAGTCGTATTATAAAATAAAAGTACTTATAATAATATGTATGCTATGCACGTAAGGGATCAAATATCAAGACATATTAGCGCAGAGTCAAAGCGAAATGACGTAACATGAATTTTGCTCAATGTTCTTTGAAACATGTAATGTGTTTATATACTAATAATAATAATAATAATAATAATAATTTTCTTTATTCAGGTAAAAACCCAAGTAGGTATGAATATAGAAATACAAAAAACATATCAAAAATTAATTAAATAAATTAAAACCAAATACAACAGAATAGGTGATATAGAATACTATATATATATTTATATATATATATATATATATATATATATATATATACAGGGTGACTGGTAACAGGATACATTCCTTGCAGGGGCTTAAAGTAGAGCTCATTTGCAGTAAATTTTTTCATATAATGTCCTATCCGAAACTTAGTCGTTTCCGAGTTATTGAAGATTTAAGGTTTTTAGCAAAAAATTCCAGTTTTAAAGTTAAAATTAGTTGCTGAAGAAAATCATACCCGGTTTTGTTAGTTTTTTTGTTGTTTTCTGATAGAAAAACGTTCAGAAACTCAATCAAAATCAAAATAAGCTAGAAAATACCGTTAACTTTTCAGTTAAGGCCTAAAAACCACGTATTATTTTTAAGAAAAAAATCTAATTTGATGAAAAGCAATAGTATTTCTAAAAAAAAATGTATGGAACGTTACGTACAAATTACTGAAATAACTTCCTTGATTCATTAGCTATCCAAAAAGGTACAGATGTCTACAACTTTTTTCAAAACCTCGATTTTATTAACAAAATTCTGAGAACTGACGAGTCTCAATTTGACCGGGATGGAATCACAAAGTATCATAATTTACATTATTGGGCGGCAAAATGAGAAAACCTAAAAAAGAAAAAGAAAGGGCACATCAACGGAGGTATTCTGTAAAAGTATGGATAGGATTAATCAATTAGACATCTAATTGGCCCGCATTTTTCCCTCAGAATTTAAAAAATACGAATTAGGTGAAAATAATATTATTTCTAAAAATAAAATGTATGGAATGTTACGTAAAAATTACTAAATTAACTTCTTTGATTCATTAGCTATCCAACGAGGTGAAGATATTTACAAAAAACTGCAAGAACGATTTTTAATTCAATTTGAAACTTGTAGTAGTTTAATGACTAATTGATTAATTTTAGGAATAACAATAAACTAACTAATAATTATTAGTAATTACATATTTTAGGTTCGCAAAAGAAAAACTAGTTATGATTTTAATCTAAATTTTAATCTTTATTTTATTCTAAATCTTAGTGTTAATCTTAATCTTAATCTAAATCTAATTTTAAACTTGCTCTAACTGTGAACCTCTTTGTCTGATACAAGCCCAAAACCTTTTTCGTATTTCCGTTTCAGTGACTCTTGTTGGCTAATTCTTACGTATTTCATGAGCTGCACGAAGAGTACTCGCGAAGCTCATCTGTGATAATGGGGTAAGCGTACATCAAATCATTCATGTGGCCCCAAAGATAAAAGTTTCAAGGCGTTAAATCTGGACAAGGAATAGGTTCACCTATCGTTATTGCAGTTTTTTGTAGACATCTTTACCTCTTTAGATAGATAATGAATCAAAGAAGGTAATTCAGTAATTTTTACGTAACGTTCCATACATTTTTTTTTTTTGAATTAATATTCTTTTCACCTAATTCGTTTTTTTTAAATTCTGAGGGAAAAATGCGGGCCAATTAGATGTTTAATTGATTAATCCTATCCATACTTTTACAGAATACCTCCGTTGATGTGCCCTTTCTTTTTCTTTTTTAGGTTTTCTCATTTTGCCGCCCAATAATGTAAATTATGATACTTTGTGATTCCATCCCGGTCAAATTGAGACTCGTCAGTTCTCAGAATTTTGTTAATAAAATCGAGGTTTTGAAAAAAGTTGTAGACATCTGTACCTTTTTGGATAGCTAATGAATCAAGGAAGTTATTTCAGTAATTTGTACGTAACGTTCCATACATTTTTTTTTAGAAATACTATTGCTTTTCATC
Source organism: Melanargia galathea (assembly GCA_920104075.1). NCBI lineage: Eukaryota > Metazoa > Arthropoda > Insecta > Lepidoptera > Nymphalidae > Melanargia > Melanargia galathea. Next base: position 17,190,475 of record OV049860.1, read on the forward strand.
AAATTCGATTTTTTTCTTAAAAATAATACGTGCTTTTTAGGCCTTAACTGAAAAGTTAACGGTATTTTCTAGCTTATTTTGATTTTGATTGAGTTTCTGAACGTTTTTCTATCAGAAAACAACAAAAAAACTAACAAAACCGGGTATGATTTTCTTCAGCAACTAATTTTAACTTTAAAACTGGAATTTTTTGCTAAAAACCTTAAATCTTCAATAACTCGGAAACGACTAAGTTTCGGATAGGACATTATATGAAAAAATTTACTGCAAATGAGCTCTACTTTAAGCCCCTGCAAGGAATGTATCCTGTTACCAGTCACCCTGTATATATATATATATATATATATATATAGATATATATATATATATATATATATATATATATATATATATATGCACACTGAAGGTGTGCAGAGTTATTTCCTATTTGGATCTCGATGCATCTTGATCCAATGAGCAATCATTGGACCGCGCAAGTCCTGGCTCACTACTTGGAGGATGCTGTTACTAGAGTTACGCAATCTTTCCCAGAAGGAAGCTATACGTACTCTGATAACAGCAAAGAAATCAGGCACCCCCGACTCGGCAAACATACTCGATGCGCTGCAGTATCTGGGAAATTTCATAATGATGCGGTATGCGTTATTATACTGCACCCTTATGGTGCTGAAGGACACCCTCTTGTACCAGTACCACAACTGACAGGTATATAAACATTGACAGTAAGCCCTGAGGAGGGTGCCCCTCACTTCATTACTGCTTTTAGCAAATCTGCGCGCGAGCATGTTAGACCGAATCGACAATGCAATTTTTGCAAAACAAAATAATTTTTTCTGTACAAATTTGTCTATTACATTACGGTGGAGATAATGTTTCGTACACTTTGTAAGATAATAATATTATAAAATACATGTTAGTTCGCTTTGACTACCCTGTCCCAATATATTTTGATTATCATAATCATAAGCACACACTAATTATATAACAGTATTTTCATTGGTTTTTGAAATATTATTTACTCGTTATCATCATGGTTCTTCGCTCGTTTAGATATTTTCTGCCCTGAGCGCAATTCATAAGGCTCCAAGAACATCTAAAAAGTAAACAATGTGTTTAGAGATTATAGGTGATAAAAAATCATCAATTAAAAAAGGGTGGTATTTAATCGTATATCTATTGATTCTCTTTCGCACACAAAATATTCCGAAAGTAGCACCTAAAATACTGAATTGCACACTAAATGTGCCCACTATTAATATTCGAAAGTAGCGCCTAAAATACTGAATTGCACACTAATTTTTAACCGACTTCAAAAAAAGGAGGTTCTGTATTCGACCCGTATGTATGTAAGTATGTATGTATGTATGTATATATGTAAGTATGTTCGCGATTATCTCCGCAACTAATGAACCGATTTTGATGATTGTTTCACTATAATAATTTACATACTTTCAGGAAGGTTTTAATATATAACACATCGAGTTATCATTCTTACGTACGCAGTTATAACCATAAATGTATAAATATGTCACTAATATGTTCTCTGATATTGCCAGACCTATTGCTGAAGTCTAATATACCTATTCTGTCCAAAGACTTCACTCTGCTACGCCTACGTAACATTGACCTTTTGCAAAAACTTTTGGGCCGAAGTCAGTACAGCTGCTATAGAGTGATTTCTTGGAGTTTGTGCACGGTTAAGTGTATTTCCATTCTATACAAAGCCAAACCGCAAGGGTGTGAAACTGGTCGCATATAGATTGTAAATTACTTTTTAATCAAGATCGTCCAAATTATACAAGAGTAGTACGCATACAAACTAATCTTGTATAGATTGGAAGTTAGGTTGGATTAGAACATTATAAAACCATTCACCTATACTTAGTATGACACATAAAATGTATGTAATTCTGCGGACCCAAACCTAGCCTACTCTACTACACTACCTAGGTAGCAGGTATAACAACTGGACACTATCTGCTTAATAGATATCTTGCAATAATGAGACTCATAGAAGACCCATCCTGTCCAGAGTGTGAAGAAAAAGAAACCAGCTTTCACTTCATAGCTGAGTGCCCTATGTACTTATTGGTAAGAAGGGAACTGCAAGGTAACGATATTATCAAAAAACTGGCCAAGTGCGAGTCGGGCCTCGCTCTTTTAGGGTTCCGTACATAATTATGAACAACATAATATTTTGGGCGTAAGAAATATTTCATTTCCGAGCTAGACATCGCAACAAACCGTGAAAGAAAAACCCAAAAAGTGTTCGTTTGTTTTGATCACAGCTTACAAATTACTTTATAAATCATTGTTTTTAGTATTTGTTGTCTAAATACAGTATATGGTACATAATATACCTAAGTTTCATATTCCTAACTGGTTTAGTTTTTGAGATAGCCCCCATCACAAAAATGGTCTAAAACTAACAACTTTGATGCCCCCCATTTCCTTATTTTTTAAGCAAAAAATTAAAAATATATATGTTCGTGCTCTACTTTAATAAGTTCTAAATAATGGTTCCCCCACAAGCTAGGTTAAAAAAAAAAATTTTTTTCGGCTCCTTTCTCATGTTTGGGAAAGCCCCCCTGAAAAATATTCCATGCCCCCATGAAAAATAATTTAATTCAATTGCTAATTCAATATTTAGTTTTGGGTTAACGTTCTACACCAAATACCAAAATTTTAGGTTTTTCTACTCAACTCATTTAGTCTATGAGCTACAGACCTGTGACCGGCGGATGGACAGACAGACGGACAGACAGCCGAGTGACATTAATATGGTTCCGTTTTTACCCTTTGGGTATGGAACCCTAAAAAGAAGACACATCTCTATAGGGTATACATTTTTAGGTTTACGAAAGTCGTGGGAAGGTTTGAGGGGGGTAGACTGCCAGGACACCAGTAACCTGTGTCCAAACACGGGGAATTGGGTGAAATGGTCCTTACATAGGACTGATCACCTACCCGCCTGGCGGCGTCCCCTCTATAAATACAATACAATACAATCTCACTTGATGTTAAGTGATGATGCAGTCTAAGATGGAAGCGGGCTAACTTGAAAGAGGTATGCATACCCCTGATCGGTTTCTACACAGCATCGTACCGGAACGTTAAATTGCTTGACGGCACGGCTTTTGCCGGTAAGGTGGTAGCCAACCACTGAAGCCTCCCATCAGACCAGACCAGAGACAATTTAGAAATTATAAAATCCCAAATTGCCCCTGCCGGAAATTGAACTCGGGACCACCTACTTTACGACCATAGCGCTCCGAATTTCGGCCAAAGCGGCCAATATCAACAGAAGCAGGGTCAACTACGCAGGAGATATTCTAGTGCACAAGTGTGTGCGCATACGCAGGGCACTACGCAGGAGATAATATTATAGTGGACAGTTATACAATATAATAGTAAATCGTTAAATAGATATTACAAAATGCAGTTGACGAAGCCTCGCTTCGCAGGGTTCCTTTTTCTGGGCAGTATGAAAACAAAAAAATAACAACGAAGGTGATGGCGGGGTCTTATAAACCCCGCCATCCCCCTGTTCGTTGTCCCTTCTAACCTAACCTATCTGAGTTGGGGTGCCGCAAGTCCCGAGCTCGCTTTGCTCGTTCTTGGACCATAACTAAGAAATAATTTAGTGTGCAAATCAGTATATTAGTTGTACAAATTAGTAGTAATACGGTATCATTTAGTATGCAAGTCAGTATATTTATTGCACGTTTAGTATTTTAGATGTGCAATTAAAAATTACCTATAAAAAAACCAGTTTGTAAAATGGCAATAATTTTTTCCTATTATACTTTATGTTTATTATAATATTTTATCCCTTAGTATTGAAACCTAATTTGCTATAATAGTCTATTGTTATATTGCCTCGTTGATATAGTGGTTAGTGTATTCGACTGTGACGAGGTTACGGGTTCGATTACCGGGTCGGGCAAATAGTTGTTACGTATTGGGTTTTTCTGTCAAGAAATTCTCAGTGCCAGCCCGAAGTTGGTATTCGGTGTTTCACACCGCCAACTGCCCCGGTGTCTCGGAGAGCATGGCAGTTGTTCCCGGTTATTTTCACTATCATGTGACAAAAGCCCGCCAACCCGCATTGGAGCTGCGTGGTGGGTCTAAGCTCTAAATCCCTCTCTCCTATGAAACAGGAGACCTGTGCCCAGCAGTGGGACGTTAAAAAGGCTGTAGTGGCGGTAGTGGTTATATTGCATGTTATATAGTTTGAAAGGTGTTACTTAGTCTGGACTCGACCTTAGTTCGTTCGTTTCGGAACACAGACTGGGCGTAAAACTTATATTTAGTATTACTGTTTATAACATTTTTATTTCTAGCATTTTTATGAAGCAGGGGGAGTCAGCTTGTCGTCATCGTCGTCGTTATCAACCGATTGACGTCCACTGCTGGGCATAGGTCTCTTGAAGGGACTTCCACATGCCACGGTCTTGTGCCGCTTGTATCCAGCGGCTTTCTGCGACTGGTTTGATGTCGTCGTTCCACCTAGTGGGGGGTCTATCAACACTGCGCTTCCCAGTCGCCACTCCAGCACCTTGGGACCCCAACGTCCATCGGTTCTCCGAACTATGTGCCTCGCCCATTGCCACTTCAGTTTCGCAACCCGTTGAGCTATGTCGGTGACTTTGGTTTTCTACGGATCTCCTCGTTTCTGATTTGATCGCGTAGAGAAACTCCGAGCATAGCTCTCTCCATCGCTCTCTGAGCGACTCTGAGCTTTCTTATGAGGCCCATAGTTAACGACCATGTCTCGGATCCGTATGTCATCATTGGCAACACGCACTGTTCGAAGACTTTCGTCTTCAGGCATTGAGGAATTTTGGACGAGAAGACATCGCTAAGCTTCCCGAACGCTGCCCATCCGAGTTGGATTCGGCGGTTGACCTCTTTCTCGAAAATGGACCTACCTAGCTGGACTGTGTGTCCTAGGTATATATACTCGTCTACAATTTCGAGCACCGAGTTCTCAACGATTATCGGGTGAAGCGGGACATGAGTGTTTGACATGATTTTCGTCTTACTCATGTTCATTTTTAGTCAGCTTGTACCAAGTAGATAGTTATGTAGATACTTACGCATCATTAGCTGCTGTTTGTTCCTTTTTCTTCGTGTTCGTCGAGGATTTTTGGGGGCCCGGCTTGGAAAAAGTCTAGATTTGTATCCGTATCGATAATCTCTAGCTGACGAGTCTACAATAGAATAAAAGAGCAGTAAATTACAATTAGCAAAATAAGAAGGCAAAATAAACGACAAAAATGCTAATTATACGTAACGTGTGACATATTTGTTGTTTACGTTTCGTAGTTGACTAATTATGTCATAGATGATAGATCGTGCGAAATCGGCCGCTTCTTCGTGTCTAACTTTCCCTTCCCACCGCACTTACCTCACCTTTCCCCTATAATAAATTTTGCTTGAGATATCATGATTTTTTAGTGAAAAATGGCAAAGTAAAAATATGCAAATCTAGGTTTGGAATTACGCCTATTTTAGCAAATACTTGGCAATTTATTACATAAACTAAATACATTTGTAATTATTATGAAGTAACCTATGACAAGACTTTGGTCGTTTTTAAATTTTCTACTTTCTTATATAGTTTATTTACGCACGAAGTTGCCTCAAAATTTGCCCAAAAATAGTGATTTTTCAATCGTCATAACTTTCAAAATAAATATAATTTTACTAATTTTTTTATCTTATGGCATAGATAATGGAGATATAAATTGATATCTGGCTTAACTTTAGATCTATTGCGAGAAATATTAGAATAATAGGCGTAATACGTTTGTATGGCGAATCGCGTAAGTAGGGCAGCCTTAAGGCAACTAATCTATATATATAATAAATAAAATTGAAGTGTCTGTCTGTAATTTCGAAATAACTACCACATATTAAGCTCATATGGTTATTTGAACGATACCATAACCGAATCACACGTTTTTAAAATTTTTGTCTGTCTGTCTGTCTGTTTGAACGGGCTAATCTTCGGAACGGTTGAACCGATTTTGACGGGCCTTTCACAGACAAGTAGAGGATTAACCAAGGAGTAACATAGGCTACTTTTTTAACCGACTTTCAAAAAATGAGTTGTGTTGAAATCGGTAAGTAGGTACCTATGTTAAAAAACGCCCTGATAGGTATTTTCGCTACGCGCGACGCTCGCGCTGCACGGAACTCCCCGCGCCGCGCCGCGCCGCGCGGCGGGCGGGTGCGGTGAAGGGTGCATGCTCCAATCCAATCTCCATTTCGAACGAGGGAGCTAATGCGTGCGGATGTGTCCTGCGTTTGTTGCGTGCGTTTTCGTAATTTTTATTTTGAATCGGAGATTTTGTTTTTATTAGGGGTATGATGTTTTTTATTTCTTTAGTTTGTTTTAGTCGTATGTATGTCGAAGGCAGGGTCACTGCCAACCGCGCCAACGGGCCAGTCAAAACTACTGAACAGATTTGGCTGAAATTTTGAATGGAGATAAAAAATGCCTTAAGTAAGTATATAGGTTGGAAAAGGGAGCGGGAACGGGAACCAGAAATCTACTTATCCCTCAGGATTTGTGAAAAACCGAAATTCACGCGGGCGAAGCCGCGGGCAAAAGCTAGTAACTGATAAATAGGAGGCAATGAAAGGCCTCTGCTGGTTATTTTTAAAAGGTCTGCATTAATTAAAGGCAAAAGTAGATTTAAAACAATATCTTTAGTAAATCTATAGCATCTTATAAATTCATCGGGACTGTAGTACCTAGTTAAGGCTCCGGCGGAGGACGAATTGTCCATACAAACGTAATACGAAAATAATTTGTAATTTGAGAATATTTCCACCATATTATGCGATTATTTGGATTCAAATTGTATTTATCCAGGTTCCTTGATATATATATGTTTCCAAAATACGTTCCTAAAACGAAATGAAAGTGAACTGCGTTTTGCACATTTTTACGACATAGGGGAGCGGAGTATAATACCGTACAGCGCCCAATTTCGTACATCATGTTTTTTCGAAAAGAAGCCACGTAGATATGCCTGTCACTGTCGCACTTGTTCGTTTAGTGATGCCTCGCATTCTCGCAAGTTTTATCGTCAGTCCGTGCAGCGACAGTGTTGCAATCGGTCGCTATGTGGTTTTGCGCTCGGTTTTACTAATTTCTATCACGAGAAAATAAGCCGTAAGTACATATAATACACATATTATTTAGTGGTGATAGTCAGTTTCATTTTGTAAGCATATTTACCACAATATTCTGGCTGATTTACGGTTTCATTTCCGATGTTTTTGTGACCACAGGCAGTTAAAACTTGAAATTCCCTTTCGGGTTATTCCGTACACTGTACGGTATTACCCGCTATGAATTGTGATCATTAGCACCTGATGGCTGTTTATTTCTGAACGAACACTACTCTCAAAATATGTTATTTTTTCGTGTTTTTGTCGACATTCGAGCTGCCTCATTCGTATAGATATGTAGATTCGTATTGTTTCAGATGGCTCCTCGAAAAAAATGCACCTGGTCGCCACGAAAAATGAAGCTCGCCATAAAAGCTGTACAAGGTGGAGCTAAATTGCGGAAAACTGCTGCTCTATACAATATTCCAGTGATGACGCTTTCAGATTATGTAAAAGAAACGGGCACTTCCCGACTAGTTACTTTTAAAAAAATGGGAAGGAAACCAGTATTTACATCCCAACAGGAAAATGAAATTAAAGAGCACATTTTACTTCTTTGCAGGAAATTTTACGGATTGACACCAGATTCACTAAAGAGTTCAGTATTTGAATATGCAGAACGAAACAAAATTAAAAATCCTTTTAATAAAGCTTCAAAGCAAGCTGGAAAAGACTGGATGTATGGTTTTCTTAAAAGAAACCCCGAGATCTCTATCAGATGCCCTGAAGCCACAAGTGTTAACAGAATACTTGCTTTTAATGCCCAGGAAGTAAAACTGTATTTTGACAACCTAACTTTGACTATGAATAATCACAAGTTTCCTCCACATAGAATCTTTAACGTTGATGAAACTGGAATAAACAGCGTTCATAAACCAAGCAAGATTCTTGCTCCAAAAGGAGAGAAACAAGTCGGAGCTGCAACGAGTTGGGAGAGAGGCAAAAATATAACAATATGTTGTTGTGTCAGTGCTACAGGTCAGTACATCCCTCCCATGATAATATATCCGCGTCAGCGTATGCAACCTCATCTACAAAGAGGAGGTCCAAACGGTACCATATACAGATGCTCGAAGAGTGGGTGGATGAATGAAGAGTTGTTTATGGATTGGGTGGTCCATTTTAAGGGACAGGTAGGTGCAACTCCGGAAAATCCTGTTTTACTAATACTCGACAATCACAGCAGCCATATTTCGTTAAACATATACAATTATTGTCGTGAGAATGGCATACATATGGTGTCTTTGCCTCCACATACGTCCCATCGAACCCAACCCTTGGACTTAACTGTCTTTGGGCCACTGAAAGCTGCACTACACAAGGAGTGCCAAACGTATATGAACTTGAATAAATATGAGAAGCTCACACCACTGGAACTAATTCCCCTTTTTACCAAAGCCTACCTAAAAATTTCAAATGTTGAAAAGGCTGCCAGTGGATTTCAAGCAGCTGGAATTTGGCCGTTCGATCCACATGTGTTCGAAAAATTGGTTGAGGAAGGGAACGATGAGCCAGTAACACAATATACAGCAGAAGAAGCAATAATCGATTTAGATTCAACATATTTAGAGCCACAACAACTACTTATAAATGATCTAGATAACCCACAGCCTAGTACATCAGCTCAAAATAACCTAATCCAACTTGAAGATTTAAATGATTTATGTAATTCACAGACTACCAATTATAATGAACAAGAAATAGTTTCATATATTGAGCCCACAGATGAAGAGATTGATTGTGTCAGAAGCCAAGTTTCCCAATGTTTTAAGTCTTCTGAAAGTCCCAGTACAATTGAGGATTTTTTTGCCACAGAAAATACAGAATTAAACCCAATAGAAGAAGAAATTCAATCTCCCGAGCCTAGTAAAGATATAGATCGTGTAAGGAGAAAAATCCTGATATCTCCTAGACCTACCACCGAAGTATCTTTCTGCGACATTTCTCCAATGCCAGATGAAAAGAAAGCACCAGAAAAAGGCAAAGGGCGAGGCAAGAAAAGTAAACAGCACTCTCTTATACTAACTTCTACTCCAATGAAGTCTCTATTAGAAAGCAAGGCTGAGAAAAAGACTATAAAGAAACAAAAAGAAGACAAAGCAAAGGATATTATAAAACAAAATAAAAAGTTAATAAATAAAGAAAATGACAAAGCAAAAGATTTAAAGAAACAAAATATACGCAAAAAAGAAATACGAGTAGGATCTCAAAAACATATTGAAGGGAGAAATAAAAAACGATCTAAGAAAACCGAAAGTTATTCAACTTCTTCTTCGGAAGTTGATGAAAACGTCTTATGTGACGATGACGATGATTGCGATGGTCAATTTTATGAAGAGGGTCAGGCAGGAATTAATGAATTGTGCGTTCTATGTAATGAATTTGGCAAAAATGGTGAGCTATGGTACAGATGTGTGTCATGTGGAATGTGGGCACATGCTTTGTGTAGCGGTAAAAACTCTGCAGAAAATTATTTGTGTATATTTTGCGAATAATGTTTAATTTAGGGATTTAAAAACTTAAGTAAAGATTTTATTAATGAAAACTCGTTATTTTATTCTAAAGAGTAGGTACCTATAATCATGGTTTTTGTACTTACAAGTATGTACGAAATTAGACGAACGGTGTACGAAATTACCCTCTAGTGTCGGTTAATTTCGTACTTTCTACTTTTTTTTTAAAATATTTTTGAAGGTTCTATGGTAACTGTATTTAAATGTGCTTTGGTTATATAAACCTTTATTAAACTTAGAGTAACTGTGTAAACTAAACTTGATCTTGTGCCTAACAGATTTTGAGAAAAATACGTTCAAAGTTAGGTGTACGGTACTACCCTCCGCTCCCCTAAACGGCATGTTTTCTCTTTATTTGTTTCATATTAAAATCAACGATATCTTACCTAATAATTGATCAGGAACATAGCTTATATTGTCAAGTTACAAAATAACAACACGAGGTGAAAAACACATCATTCATCATTTTTGATATTTACGGAACAAGATCAAATGTTTAACAAATTGTGTCCGCTAATATTGCTATCGCGGGAAGCACGGCGCCGATGTGTAGAGACAGAGAGAGATAGCAATATACCTTATAATCAATACCTAATAATTGGATTTGCGCGCGGTGTTCGCCGGCGTCTTTCGCCGGCGTCTTAAGTATTGTTTATGAATAAGTTTTTTTGTACCCTGTGCCTTCGAGTGCACTATGAGACTTCATAGTATTGTTTGTGAATGCTGTCACTTCCACTTTGGATAAACATCTTATTAATTTTCACTTTTACTAAACAAAGCCATATTGGTTTCACTTTCACTTCTACTTGTGGTGCCGTGATTTGTATTTGCCACGCGACGCGAGGTTCATCTTCTTGGCGATGCTTTCCAAAGCAGCATTCCTTTGGAGACCGGGAATCCGTCCACCTCTCGTGTCTCGGTCGCCGGCTGGCCTGAGTTGGCAGGAGTACGACCGTACCAGTGATTATCTGCGCCGCCGACGCCTCTTCATGCTCATTACTCAGAGTTTCCGAGTCATGGGGCATGTCGCCACTGGTTAGTGCCGCCTGAACGTATGGCGCGATCGATCGGTATAACTTCAGACACAATTGAATTGCTTCCGGTATCACTTCTTCTAGATCAATATCCTCAAAGAGAGGTATGGACATTGATAGGCGCGGCGGGCGCAGTAGCGGTCGCGGGGGCGGATGAACGCGAGGTGTGCTCGGCGGCATGTGTGAACGGCGGCGGACGCAAAGTACGCGGGCGCGGCGTATGGCGCGCGGGGCGCAGGCGTCGCGGCGGACGCGGCTGAACCTGCGCGGGGAGCGTGCGCCGTGGCGGACATGCGCGAGGCGGTCGCGGCCGACGCAGCTGAGCTAGCGCGGGGAGCGGACGTCGTGGCGGGCATGCGCGAGGCGGTCGCGGCCGACGCAGCTGAGCTAGCGCGGGGAGCGGGCGCCGTGGCGGACATGCGCGAGGCGGTCGCGGCCGACGCAGCTGAGCTAGCGCGGGGAGCGTGCGCCGTGGCGGACATGCGCGAGGCGGTCGCGGCCGACGCAGCTGAGCTAGCGCGGGGAGCGGACGTCGTGGCGGGCATGCGCGAGACAGTCGCGGCCGACGCAGCTGAGCTAGCGCGGAGAGCGTGCGCCGTGGCGGACATGCGCGAGGCGGTCGCGGCCGACGCAGCTGAGCTAGCGCGGGGAGCGGACGTCGTGGCGGGCATGCGCGAGGCGGTCGCGGCCGACGCAGCTGAGCTAGCGCGGGGAGCGTGCGCCGTGGCGGACATGCGCGAGGCGGTCGCGGCCGACGCAGCTGAGCTAGCGCGGGGAGCGGACGTCGTGGCGGGCATGCGCGAGGCGGTCGCGGCCGACGCAGCTGAGCTAGCGCGGGGAGCGTGCGCCGTGGCGGACATGCGCGAGGCGGTCGCGGCCGACGCAGCTGAGCTAGCGCGGGGAGCGTGCGCCGTGGCGGACATGCGCGAGGCGGTCGCGGCCGACGCAGCTGAGCTAGCGCGGGGAGCGTGCGCCGTGGCGGGCATGCGCGAGGCGGTCGCGGCCGACGCAGCTGAGCTAGCGCGGGGAGCGTGCGCCGTGGCGGACATGCGCGAGGCGGTCGCGGCCGACGCAGCTGAGCTAGCGCGGGGAGCGTGCGCCGTGGCGGACATGCGCGAGGCGGTCGCGGCCGACGCAGCTGAGCTAGCGCGGGGAGCGTGCGCCGTGGCGGACATGCGCGAGGCGGTCGCGGCCGACGCAGCTGAGCTAGCGCGGGGAGCGGGCACGAGGGACGCGCGCGGCGGAGGGCGCGCTGGGCGCGGACGCGGCGTACGGCGCGCGGGGAGCGGGCGCCGTGGCGGACATGCGCGAGGCGGTCGCGGCCGACGCAGCTGAACTAGCGCGGGGAGCGTGCGCCGTGGCGGACATGCGCGAGGCGGTCGCGGCCGACGCAGCTGAACTAGCGCGGGGAGCGTGCGCCGTGGCGGACATGCGCGAGGCGGTCGCGGCCGACGCAGCTGAGCTAGCGCGGGGAGCGTGCGCCATGGCGGACATGCGCGAGGCGGTCGCGGCCGACGCAGCTGAACTAGCGCGGGGAGCGTGCGCCGTGGCGGACATGCGCGAGGCGGTCGCGGCCGACGCAGCTGAGCTAGCGCGGGGAGCGTGCGCCGTGGCGGACATGCGCGAGGCGGTCGCGGCCGACGCAGCTGAGCTAGCGCGGGGAGCGTGAAAAAATATGTAACACAAGCTATACGAGTCTATGCTTTGCTTTCCTTTAATATTCCTTGAGAACCGATGACTACAGAAATATCTACCTACATTTTTTACCTAGATGTGTATTATGAGTCCCCCGAACGAAGCCGGGTTTTCTTCTAGATATGAATGAATAAAATTTGTATGTGGCTGTTAATATTTCTTCCACTACATAATCTCTTTGTTTGTATAATAATCAGATTTAGATGTTATGACATTTGGTTACATTGTTTCATACAAGTACAAATTAAAAATTTAAAAAACCCCCGACATTCGCCATTTTGAGGCAGCGGCCGTCTTGGATTTGCAATAGTACTATTCTACTAGTCAAGCCCTTTCATTTGATACCCATATTAAGGGAATTGTGAAAAAATATGTAATCTGCATGTAATTTGTAGCGGCGGCCATCTTGGACCGATTTTCTTCAAACATAGCTAACAACATTCTCGACTAATTCACATTTCAAACAAAAAAAACACATTCAAATCGGTCCACCCGTTTGAGCGACACAGGGGTATATATTTATATAAAAATGAATCCCTATTTCTCTTGGTCACGCCGTCATGCGTGAACGGCTGGACCGATTTCACTATTTTTTTTTGTTGTTTGTTATTGTCAGGAGAACGTTCTTATGAAAGAAAAAATAAATAAAAAATTGCGCGGAAAATTAGAAAACTTAAGAATACTTATTTAAGAATACTTAACCACCATATAATATTATTTCTAATCTAACCTTAGCGCTTTGGACAATACAAACTGTTTTAATGTAACATTATGACGTTTAACATAGAATTCACAGAATGCTTGCTGCAAATATCATCAGAGGATGTAAAAAAACTGAATATCGTTTAAAACAAATGCTTCGATCAGAGTTATTTTATTGATCAAAAATACATGTAAAATAATTTTTTATTATTTCTCACAAAAAGGATGTAAGAAAACTGAATTTCTTAGTTGTACATTACGGTTAGTTCCATTACGCCTAATATTCAAAGTTTAATTTAATATGGAATTTTTATAAGTTTGAATAGACTAAAAGGAACGTTACTAACATAACAAGTGAATATACTCGGGTTATAAAGAAGATTACAATAGTTTTCTTTAATTTACAGTTGAATTTTCATTTTTGAAGATGATCAAAGAAGATCAAATAAAAGATGTCAATTAGACGTACAAACTTAAGTCGCAGAATTCGCAATGCTGCGAGTCAAAGATATACAAGAGAAAGTCAAACTGACGAGCAACGCGAAGCGCGGAATGAAGTTAAACGGAATCGATGGAATCGAAATTAACAACATTGGAATGTTGCGTTTAACCCCTATCGAGCTGCATTCAATATTATAACGTAGAAATCGAGTACAGTTCACAGCAAATCTATTGGACCAATGAACGTTGTATGCCAATATTGCAAGGCATTTAAGTTTAAAAATGAAGTTCCTGGATTGTGTTGCGCGAGCGGTCAAGTCAAATTGACGCCACCAACCATTCATTGGTTTGCGGAAATGGGCCAGATTCTATTGACTCATATTCTACAATACAATAATTATTTTCAAATGACGTCATCTGGTGCAACAAAAGTTATTCAAGAAAATTTTATGCCAACTTTCAAGATTCAGGGTCAAATATATCAACAGGTTCCTTATTGCCAACGCCGAATAGTGACTACAAATTTTTGCAAATTTATTGCAAATTTATTTTATGGGCGATTCAGCAAGACAAGTCGATCAGCGTTGTGCACACAATAATTCTGTAAAAAGACCAATTGTGGAACAACTCTAAACGTTTTTTCATCAACACAACGAATTGGTTGCATTATTCACGACCGCTTTGGACCGCATGCCGTTTGATAATCACAAAATTGTCATCAAAGCTGATAAGACGCCTGCAGGATAACACGCGAGACGTTTTAATGCGCCAACAATTGACGAAGTCGCTATTGTCGTCGTGGGTGGAAATTTAGAATACCAAGATATTGTTTTACATCGGCGCAGCAATCAACTGCAGCGTGTGTCCGAAACACATCGAGCATATGATGCACTACAATATCCTATTTTATTTTGGCAAGGTGAAGATGGATATCATTTTTCAATGAAGATGATAAATCCATTCAGTTACAGTTTCCAAAACTAACAAAAAAGTCAGTTCATTGAATTATTATTCATACAGACTGATGTTTCGGGAAAATGAGGACAAACATATCTTAAAATGTCGGCGTCTCTTCCACCAATGTGCTGTGGATATGTACGTAAAAGTTGAAACTGAGCGATTATATGTACGTAAAAGTTGAACAAGGCAAAACTGCGTTCTGAAGAATACATTCATCTACGAGATGCCATCAATGCTGAAGGAAATGCACAGAATGAAAGTAGAACAACTATTCTCCCAGCAACATATTATGTATGAATACTCTCAGGATGCTATGTCGTATGTACGTCATTATGGCACACCAGATTTGTTTATAGCGTTCACATGCAAGCCACAGTGGATAGAAATTCGACAAGAATTATTTCTTGGCTAATCATCCATTGATCGCCACGACATTACCGAAAGGGTGTTCAAAAGAAAGTTAAAATCACTCATGGACTTCATTGTTAAGCATCGCGTATTCGGCGAGACGCGCTGTTGGATGTATTCAGTCGAGTGGCAAAAACGCGGATTGCCACATGCACACATTCTCATTTGGCGGAAATGATATCTGCGGAAATTCCCGATAATTATCAAAATCCATTGTTACATAAAATTGTTACAAAAAATATGATTCATGGTCCCTGTGGAATATTAAATCCAAATTTTTCGTGTATGGTTGATAGAAAATGTTCAAAAAAACAATTAATAGTAGAAACTATAAGTGGAAATGATGGTTGTCCACTTTATCGCCGGCGATCCACTGATGACAACAGAAGGTCAACAATAGTCTAAGTGAATCAGCTGGAAATTAAAGTTTATAATCGTTGAGTTGGAGTAGCTCGTTTTCACCGTTACTCTCCAAAACATTCAAAGCACACATAAATGTTGAATATTGCCATTCCGTAAAATTGATAAAATACATCTGACAGTACGTGAACAAAGGTAATGATATGGCTGTGTTCGGAGTTGCTGCTGAAAATGCAAACGATGAGATCACTTATTTTCAAAAAGGACCCTATGTCAGTAGTAACGAGGCGATGTGGCGTATTTTTTCGTTTCCAATACACGAAAGACACAACTACTACACAAGTACACAAAAACTACAGTGGGTAGTTCACTTCGCCGTACATCTGGAAAATGGTCAAAGGTTGTACGAAGTAAAGCTGACATTGTTTAGAGCATACTGTTTATGTTCCTATACATGTCAGCTTTGGGTTAAGTTCACCAAACGTGCTGTCAACAACATCAGGGTGCAATACAATAATGCGTATCGTATCCTGATGAAGTTGCCTCGGTACTGCAGCGCGTCGGACATGTTCGCTAAGGCCAGAGTACCAGACTTCTATGCGATCATAAGATCGCGATCTTATGATCGCATAGAATTCGCTTCATTCTGGAGTCGCTTGAGGATGTCTTGGCAACGAGATCCTCAGCACGCTAGCAGAAAATTTGGACTGCTCTATATTTAAACATTGGCTTTCAGTACACCAAGAGGCGAATATAAAATAGAAAAGACTCGATACAAGATGTATTTAAGTTGACAGCTGATGTTCAAATTGTCTTTATTAGTTTATTTAGTTTGTCTTTTATCTTTCATTTTATTGTATTTTAAACTCTATTGGGTTTTATAACTTTTAATAAAGATTATTATTAATATTATTATTTACAACAGTTAAAACGTGTATTTAGCTGGAATTCATTAACGCGTTGTTCGATTTCACTCATTCTTTTTTTGTTAGAAAGGTAATACTTTATATATTGTTCTATAAATATTTCAAGGTCATAGGTTTTTTAGTTCCGAAATGACAGACATTACAACCCTCAGTATTGGGTTCAAATAACTTGAGACCCGGATCTTTGAACGTCCGGCTTATTTTAAACTGGTGTGCGTTTAAATTTGTGTTTGTCGGTCTGTCTATTTGTTCCAACTCCAAATCGTCCAAATCTCAAACGTCCAAATCTCCGAAACGGCTGAATCGATTTTAACGGAACTTTCAATGGCAGATAGGTGATGTTATAAGGAGTAACTTAGGCTACATTTAGTTTAGGTACATAAAATAATTATGAGATCCGATCCGATCCTATATAAAACCTATAAACACGCGAACGAAGTCGCGGGGGTCAGCTTAATATAATAAAGCGGAAGAGTTTGTTTGTTTAAACGCGCTAATCTCAGGAACTACTGGACCGATTTCAAAAATTCTTTCACCGCTGGATATGTATGTGATCCCTGAGTGCTATAGGCTATATGTATATTATGTACCACGGGCGAAGCCGGGGCGGACCGCTAGTTCCGTATGAACCAGCCAGAAAACGGTTTTGACGGCAAAATTACTTTCTTAAACTTAAATATCCATATAATGTAAACCAGGATTTCTAGAAAAAAAAAAAAAGAAACAGTTTGTTATTATTTCCTCGCATTTTAACTGAAAGTAAGGAACCGTGTCAAGCAAATGAGAGCACCTATAATGCTTCGAGGCTTAAAATAAATCCAATTAGATTAATTGCATTAGCATTGGTTACCTGGTGTTTTATCACAAACAGCTAGTCGCTCTCTATACAGGAACTCGTTTTGTTTTCACAATTTGAAATTATTAATATTAAATAAAAATGCCTAAAGACGATCCTGAAACTGCAGCTCTTAAAAAAGAGTTGAACGAGCTCATCGCCAAATGCAAGGTACTGTAAGCACTACATTTAAGTTCATTTCTGCATCATAATTCATTTTTAGAATAGAATAGAATAGAAAAGTTTTTTATTCAAATAAACTTTTACAAGTACTTTTGAATCGTCAATTGAATCTACCACAGGTTCGGAATGCCGTTCCAACCAAGAACCTGTAAGAAACTCGGCGGTTGCTCTTTTTAAAAATAACAATATAACACTTATTTATGTACAAGATTGAAATACCGTCTCGCGCATTGCTGGAACGAAATTTTATTTTTTATTTGTATAGAAATTGTTGTTTTTTTATTATCATACTAGCTGATGCCCGCGACTTCGTCCGCGTGGATACATATAAATCTCATACAAACTTTATACCCCTATTTAACCCCCT
The DNA here is from genome assembly GCA_920104075.1 of Melanargia galathea. Lineage (NCBI taxonomy): Eukaryota > Metazoa > Arthropoda > Insecta > Lepidoptera > Nymphalidae > Melanargia > Melanargia galathea. The sequence goes on from OV049860.1 coordinate 17,208,084, forward strand.
TAAGGGTTGAATTTTGAAAAATTCTTTCGTAGCAGATGCCTACGTCATAATAGCTATCTGCATGCCAAATTTCAGCCCAATTCGTTCAGTGGTTTGAGCTGTGCGTTGATAGTCAATCAGTCAGTCACTTTTTCCTTTTATATATTTAGAAGACTAAATTTGCTGTGCATGTGTAAATTTATACAGGCATAAATTAACCTAAATAAATATATGCACTACTCGTATATTGACATAAATCATTGGTACATATAAATATTATTTTACGCTGCAAAATGTGAAAATTATGGCGCTTGTTTTTAGGTGCTGTTTAATTAGGTAAAATAGGTTACCATATTTTTTCACCGGTTCACCCATCCAAGTAGCCCAAGGTTTTGAACATTTTTAGTTTTTACCTCTCCGACAGATAGTTTATTTATTTTTCCATTTATCAAGCTTTTTTATATGTTTTTGACATCCAAGCACATGAAAAGTTTGTCGAAAAAGTCCCATAGCCAAGGGTTCTGTAAGATTTCGTGCAAATGACTTTTATGTGATCGCGAAATGTAAGGTCATCTGATATAATTGTACCCAGATCCCTAATTGTTGTCACTCTCGATTTGCTCGATCCACACATAATTTGTAATGAGTGGAGATTCTTAATGGCTCAATGTTATGACTGCACACTTTTTCGTTAAAAAGCAGTTTATTTAGTCTCTACCATACCATACCATGCAAAACATTATCAATATATAGCTGTTTATTATCTACTATACATCTCGTTGCTTCAGATTCCTTTCAGTCCTTGGACCTAATTACACAGTCTTAGCCATGGACATAGTCATAAAAACAAAATAGGTAAAGCAACTAGACAGCAGCAGAGTAAAATTACTCAACACTTATTTATTTAAAAACTAAAATTAACTAAAGACACAACTTCGACCGATTAACTTGCACACAACCCGTACACGACCGTGGAGTTTTTTTTTATACAGAAAGGGGAAATCCTCATGGACAGCCAGAAGGGTAATGCCGGACTCTTGCCGGCTAAAACTTCTTCTTTCTCCCTGTTCCTTCTTTTCTTATCACTGGGGCCCTTTGTGTTGAGGAGTAACTTACACAGAGCTCTTGCGGTCCTAGAAACTTTATCACATGCTGTTTAAATATGGAGGCCGCAATTAAGTTGCGAGTCTAGCTTGACACCTAGATGAGTTAAACTAGATGATAGGTCTACCATAGTTCCACCGCAGTCAAAGTATAGTAGTTATTTTTCTTTCTATTAAATATGGCTGCCTCAGTTTTCACTGGTGCAATTTCAAGTTGGTTCTACCGCATCCATAAAACTACAGCATGCAGCGTCTCATTTGCCTTGACCACCATCTCGTGTGCGTCTGTTGCAGTTACTGAGATCGCTAAATCGTCCGCGTAGCAAACCAGCTTGACTCCTTCCGGTGTTTCAATGTCCATCACGTCGTCGTATAGGACGTTCCACAAATTGGGCCCTAAATACAGATCCTTGTGGAACCCCACCAAACCTTTGCCCTAACTTTGCGTTCTAGTTGAATGTAACGGTTCGTCAAATAATCTATGATTATATTGAGTATGTACTCATTGATCTTCCGAGATTTCAGCTTCTTTAAAATAATAGACCAAGCAGCTGTATTAAAACTTTAAAAGCATCCCGAACGTCGACTAGGATAGAGTTCCATTGGTTTTTTACTTCTAGGTCATTTGCTTTGGCGTTTTTTGCTCCTAGGACTACCTCATCGATAGCATCAATAGTTGTTCTCCCAGGTATAAAGCCATTGTTAATTTTTGTTTAGCCCTCCACTTTTTTCTAACTCCTGTGTCAGTCGGGTATTTAACAGCCTTTCGTACATTTTTGCAATGACATTTATTAGACAAACTAGCTTTTGCCCTCGGCTTCGCCCGCGTGATTTTCGATTTTTCACAAATCATGAGGGAATCGTGAATATCTGGTTTCCTTTCCCGCTCCCTTTTCCAACCTTTATACCTACTTTCAAAGAAGTTTGCTATAGTAACCTACCTATAGCTGTAGCTGTAGATTTCTGTTTTTTCAAAATCCCGCGGTAATTGTGGATTTTTCAGGAGTAGAGTAGTAGATAGTAGAAAAGCCTATGTGCTAATTCAGGGCATAATCTATCACCATTTAAAATTTCAGCCAAATCGGTATTGTATCAGTAGTTGCGACGTTATAAAGAAACAAACATCCAAACATCCACACTTTCTCATTTATAATATTAGTAGGATAAGCCTGTACTTTATCTGCTCATCGTGGGATTTTTTAGACTTACCGTAAAACGGGGCTACTTTGACTTCCAGGGTTACTTTGACAGATTTTGGGGCTACTTTGACAGAGCGCCAAAATCGGTTTTTACTTGTGCTCAGCAAGTGCGCGTGACCTCGAGTAATATTGCGTGAGGCGCGGGGTGTGGGGAACGCGTCATAGCGCGCCCGCCGACTAGTCCGAACAGGTTCGTCGCTTGAGTTTGTTGTGTTGTGTGGTGGTGCAAAAATACGAAAAAATCTTTACTTTTCGGTAAGTTTATTGTATTGTTTACTTAAATAAAACTACAATTGTGAGTATTCGTGATTAAATTGGTGTAAAATAAGGATTTTTATTTGTTTTAGGTTACCTTTGTATTTGTTTGTATTTACAAATGAACTACAATGGTCAGAGAGTATAAAAGAAAACTGGGTGCCCGGAGTTACAAAAATTACAGCGATGAAACCCTTGCAAAAGCCGTTGCTGAAGTGAGGGCAGGTCTTCTTACCCAGAGTGCGGCTGCCAAGAAGTATAAAATAAATAGAACAACTATTCTAAACAAAATTCACCACCAACATGAACTAAAGCCGGGTCATCCAACTGTTTTGACTCCTGAAACTGAAAAACTAATAGCCGATACCTTGAAAATATTAACAGATTGGGGTGTTCCTTTTACTAAACGCGATATCCAAATTATTGTTCAGATGTTGGTCACCAGGGAAGGTAGGGTTATAAAACAATGGAAAGACAACTCACCGGGGCCGGACTTTGTGACCGACTTTGCAGCGCGAAACAACCTTACTCAGAGACTGGCCACAAATATCAAACCTGCTAGGGCATCAGTGGGTCCTAATGAGATAAAAGAATTTTTTGAAAATGTGAGACCAGCTCTGGAGGAGACACGTCCAGGTCTTATTTACAATTATGATGAGACGAACGTGACTGATGACCCGGGGGCAATAAAAGTTTTAGTCCCTCGAGGTCACAGACGTGTCGAACGAGTCCAGGAGCATTCCAAATCATCGGTCAGCATCATGTTTTGTGGCACAGCAGACGGAAAAATGATTCCTCCTATGGTTGTCTACAAATCAAAGCACCTGTACGAGAACTGGACAATGGGAGGCCCACTAGGAACAATTTACAGAAATAGTCATAGCGGTTGGTTTGACATGAACCTCTTCGAGGTATGGTTCTTCAAGTTGTTGTTGCCGAGCATCCAGGAAGAAAGAATTGGAAATGAAAAAGCAGTTGTCATAGGTGATAATTTAGCTTCGCACTTCTCACCTGAAGTCGTTCAGGCAGCAATACAAAATAACATTCATTTTACGACTTTAACACCAAACTCGACGCACATAATGCAACCCCTCGATGTGGGTATATATGGTCCTTTAAAAAGACAATGGAGAAAGATTTTGGATACTTGGAGAAAGGAATCGAGAATACGGGGCATCATTCCAAAGCCACAATTTCCCATGTTACTGAAGAGACTGATGGATGCAATGGCTCCCAATTTGATGAAAAATTTGCAGAGCTCCTTCAGAACTACGGGATTTTACCCTTTCGACCCTCAAGTTGTTTTACAAAAGCTCCCAGGTGAACGCGAACAAGAAACAGGACGTATCCTAGATAGCTGTCTGCTGGAGTTTTTAAAAGAGACGAGGGGTTACAATACTGAAAGAATTCGTCACAGAAGAGGGAGGAAAGTCGTTAATAAGCCAGGAGCACAAATATTGGTTACGAGCCAAAGAGATAATGCAGAAGAAGATGCCCCAGAAATAGATGTCCCACCCACCATCGACGATATTCCAGAAATCGATTCCCCACCTATGCCAGAAGTCAGTTCGCCAAGCACCTTCAATAACTCTCCAAAATCGATTTCTATTTTAGATTTTCCAACTATGGATGACTCTCCTGAAATAGAAGAAAATGTCTCAGCTTTCGAGAATAATCAACCTTCTACCTCTGGACTGCTTACAAAGAACCAGACTGATTCCGACGAAGATGTGCCTCTGAGTTGTTTGGTTCGCAAGAAGGAAATCAAAAACAGGAAAAAGGACAAGAAGAAGAATAAGAAGGAGTCCAATTTATGTTATATCTGTAGGTGCGACTATAGGTTCTACCGTCATTCTGTTGACTGGATATGCTGCATTACCTGTAAAAACTGGGTGTGTGGGATGTGCAATAAGGGCTCAAACAATCCGTCATACGAATGTGTCGTGTGTGAGGATGACTCTGACTAATTGTTTCTTGCCTTATAATATTGCCAAAATTGATTGTTACCTTGTCTTGTTTTTAAATTGATCTCAATTATATTAATTATTACTTAAGAGACTGATTAAGTGCCATTATTGAATTAATAAAGAATAATTTAATTATTACTTAAGAGACTGATTAAGTGTCATTATTGCGTTAATAAAGAATAATTTTATTGTAAAAATATTTGTTTTCATTTAAATCCATGTAGTTTTCAATAAAATAATAGTTTTTTTGGTCAAAATGATGTCAAAGTAACCCGTGCTTTGACTATCTTTGACTTCAGTTGCATTTCAATGCCCTGTCAAAGAAACCCCACTTCTGGGGTTACTTTGACATTTAATAAATTAAAAAAGTAGGGAGTTAAGGGGGGGGGGGGGGGAGGTTAAATTTGCCATAGATCTGATAACCAAAGGACACATTGTTCTGTTGGCGTAAAAAAAAGTGAAATTCGAGCCGTAAAAAAAAAGTTACAATCCAAAAACCTCCAAAACCTGTTCAAAGTAGCCCCGTTTTACGGTATCTTTTTTGAAAAGATTGTTGTACTGATAGTACAAGCTTTGCAATTACCAGGGAAAATTCCATGTTTCATTAGTTCATTAAACACGCATGTAAAGTATTCCACATTATTGCATATTGCAGTCTTCACAACTTCTGGTGGTATCATATTTGGGTCGTCTTTTGTTTCTTCCAAAGTAAAAGCAATATTTTCGAAATTCTTGTCCTCTGTCATTTCTTTACATAAAACATCTGTATACGCTGAAGTTATGAACAAGCTTTTAAAGATGTTTCGTTTTTGTTATAGTGATACACAGATCTTTGGATTTGGGATTGCATTTGGCTTTTAACGATTTTGTATGCATCGCCATAATATAATACCTATCACTTTCAAAGCCTATGCACAGATTGTCCTATGATTTGGCTTTTGATGCTACTATGATTTTCTTAATATGATTCTTATGTTTGTATTTGTTTTTTAAAATAGTTACAAAGTTTTTATTAAGATTGTTTATTATTAAGTCAGGTTATTTATTTAAGTCAATGTGCTCATTGTTATTTATATATGTTATACAACGCGATTTGGAGTATTCCATCTACCTATTTAACCGAAAACAATAATATGATTACATGATTTTTTATAGTATCCTTAGAAATAGTTCAATAACCAAAAAATATGTTTTTAGCGTTATCTGTTTTATATATAACATCATAATAATATAGCCTTTATTTACTGACTGATCATTGTAGTTCTCGCAGGAACCATGGAAAACAATCATTAAACCAAAGTTTTGAAAGTTATCTTAGCTAAATAAGCTCGTGAAAGATTAAAGAAAAGAGCAGTTTTATTTGGGAGCGCATTGTCTTACATAAAATTTCAACTCCTATCATCGGATGTCCGAAAATGTTTCTCATACAATTTAAAGTCATAATGATCATTCTTCTTAAAACGTTGACAACCTACCAATTGAAAGACATAATCATTGAAATTCATAATATCATTATTCATATACTTACTTTGTACTAATATTTGTTTTCATATATTTATTTATACTAATGGTCGAAACTCATAATCGTGTTTTATCCTAATATTCGTTTTCATACATTTCTTAATCATAAGTTTTTTTAACCCTCGACGCAAAAACGACGGGGTGTCATAAGTTTGACGTGTCTGTATGTGTGTGTGTGTGTCCCTCAATATGGGTATCAAATGAAAGGGCTTGACTACTAGAATAGCACTATGTAAATCCAAGATGACGACCGCCACAAAATTGCGAATGTCAGGGGTTTTTACGGTGTCTTATTTTTGGTCGAAGGTTAAAAAAAACACCAGGATTCCAACTTCTGTAGGTTAGGTTAGGTTAGAACAGTTACCACAACGCACGAGCCGAGCGAGCGAAGCGAGCGTGCCGCGGCAGCGGCCGGCGAAGTGCCAGATCCAAATTCCATACAATATAAAATTATACAAAAATTCGATTTTTTTTTAAATATCTATTAGGTACTTTCCAAACCTTCTTACTAATAAATTAATAAATTTTATTTATTTTATTTTATTTATTTTTTATTAATTTTATTTTTTTTATTTTTTTTAAGTATTTATTTTATTTTATATATATCTATACTAATAAATAAAATTGAAGTGTCTGTCTGTAATTTCGAAATAACTACCACATATTAAGCTCATATGGTTATTTGGACGATACCATAACCGAATCACACGTTTTTAAAATTTTTGTCTGTCTGTCTGTCTGTTTGAACGGGCTAATCTTCGAAACGCCTGAACCGATTTTGACGGGACTTTCACAGACAAGTAGAGGATTAACCAAGGAGTAACATAGGCTACTTTTTTAACCGACTTTCAAAAAAGGAGTTGTGTTGAAATCGGTAAAAAACGCCCTGATAGGTATTTTCGCTGCGCGCGACGGCCGACGCTCGCGCTGCATGGAATCCCGGCGCCGCGCCGCGCCGCGCGCCCCTGCGCCCTGCGCCCGCCGTACGCGGTACCGCGGTACGCCGCCGCGCGGCGGGGGGCGGGTGGACCAGAAATCTACTTATCCCTCAGGATTTGTGAAAAACCGAAATTCACGCGGGCGAAGCCGCGGGCAAAAGCTAGTATAAAATATAAATTTTATTTATTTTATTTATTTTTTATTAATTTTATTTTATTTATTTATTATTATTATTATTTTTATTTTTTTATTTTATATAGATTTATTTTATTTATATTTATTTATTTTATTTTATTAATTTTAATTTTATTAATATTGCTTTACAAAAATTATGATAATTGTCTGTTACACAATAAGCTATTCTGAAAAAATAATGACGTTATGAGTTGAAGTATGTTTTTAGTAATAACATTATTTAATTAAAGCAATAATTATGATCATTGAATGTTATGAAAAAAAAAATTATGATTTCAAACTGGTTCTTGGTACTAATAGTATTAATAAAAAAAATATGATCACTAACGGTTATGAGATCCGTTGGTAGGAATAAAAACTGTATGAATAAAAAAGTATGAAAAACAAAATTATGAAGAACGATTATTATGAGCACAGAACGGTAGTAAGACAACGAATATGAGTTAAAATTTTATGTGAGCCAATATGGACCCGTTTTATTTATAGGCCGTCCTTTCTTCATCATTTCACTTACGGCTTCCTCAATTATAGACGCTGCAGGTCTATTACGCTTCTTTTTAGCTCTTTCAGATTGTTAGGTACCTAAAGTAAAAAAACGTCTATTTTAATTAAATAAAAAATTCTATTGAAAACCTCTACTTCAGACGTTACTACATAAAATAAAAATAATTTTTGTTTGCAAGCACGTTGTTTACTATCTCGAACGAGTGAAGAACATCATTTGACACTTTTATATATTAAAGAAAAGGCGGTTTCGGTCACTCCAAATAATATTAGTAGAGATAATTAGGAAGCCAGGGTTATAATATAACCCTGGCTATAATATTATATTATAATACTTGATAACTAAAAAAAAAATAAAGTTATGAATTATTTATTTCAAAATTGTTGCTAACCACATTCAATGACAAGTGTTAAAAAAAATTAAAAAAATTTACGTCTACATTTTTGTCTTGCGAAATTGTCAATAACATCGTCATAGTTTAATGAAAGTATAAGAGATGTTATAAGAGATGTTATGAGAGAGTTATAAGTTTGATTCAATGTTAAGTATTGCTAACGAATTTAATCTCTTATCTGTCATGGTTGAGCGAAGATAATTTTTCACTCTCTTTAGACAGGAAAAACTCCGCTCACCATTGCAATTGCTGACTGCTGTCGATACACACATTCTTAAAGCTATGTCAATGTTCGGGTAAATTGTTTCAAGTTCTTTATTTCTAAGAACCTGTAAAATCGCGTTGGTTGTTCGTGCCAGTTTTCCGTCTCGAGCTATCGTTGTTAAATAAGAACGTAGATGGATACATTCATCACCAAAGCACTTTTCCAAATCATCAGAATACATCGTTACTAACATACTTGCCCTATTTTGATATTTTTCACAAGTCTATCTATAATTACTAGATATACTGTCACTCTGAATGTTTGTCGACCAGATAATGAAGGAGTAACATTTTCGGCAGATTCATCTGCTGTAAGCTTTCTCTTCCGTATCCTCTTTGTGTCCTTTTCATATTCTTTGACTAATGAGAGTTCCAATGCTTGCTGTTCATGTTCATTAAAATTTTCCCTTTCTGCAGAAATTATGTGAATTAGACTGTCATACAATTGAATAACTGTACAAATGTCAATATCAACAGACTGTAATTTTTTGTTGGTTTTGTTCATGTGAACTAAAACAAAACCCCAAAACGCGACCATAAAATCAATTTCTAGTCGTTCTAATTTCAATCTAATGCCTTTAGCTTCACATACAGAACAGAACGTTTTTGCTCAGGATTGCTCTCGATAGCAATCAAAGCATCGTGAATTTCTGTAAACGACTCTTTCAAACTCTTACAAGCATCTGCTCGAGCTGACCAGCGTGTGTTAGATGGATTTTTGACAGTAGTTTTGTTTTTTATTGCTTATGCTATCAGAACTTTATACGTATTATTATTATGTAATTATTTTTTCTTGTTTCAAAATAATGTTTTTGGTTTATTTTCTCATCAACAATGATATTATATCAGGTCTACGTGTTATTTTTAATGACAAAAATCAACTGACTGATAGTATATATTATAGATATTAAACACCACATAACTCAGTTGGTACAGCAATTGGAGACAAGCGACCTGGTAATCATTGCTCTGTATAAAAAGACCTTTCCAATGGTATATAAATGATGTCTATTGGGGCGGGAACCAACTTCCATACATTTCTGCCCATCCTCCTTTGTCAGGCATTTATAACGGATTACAGGCCAAAATAAAAGATGCTATTATAAAAAAATTAGACATGCTTGAAATTAATATATTAGACTGTAGAGGACAGTCAGTGGAGAGACATGATAATGCCGCAAATATGTCAGGCATTTACAACGGATTACAGGCCAAAATAAAAGATGCTATTATAAAAACATTAGACATGCTTGAAATTAATATAGGTATTAGACTGTGGAGGACAGTCAGTGGAGAGACATGATAATGCCGCAAATTTGTCAGGCATTTACAATGGATTACAGGCCAAAATAAAAGATGCTATTATAAAAACATTAGACATGCTTGAAATTAATATATTAGACTGTAGAGGACAGTCAGTGGACAGACATGATAATGCCGCAAATATGTCAGGCATTTACAACGGATTACAGGCCAAAATAAAAGATGCTATTATAAAAACATTAGACATGCTAAAGAAAGCTGTGATAGCCTAGTGGTTAGGACGACCGACTTCTAATCGGAGGTCGTGGGTTCGATCCCGGGCACGCACCTCTAACTTTTCGGAGTTATGTGCGTTTTACGTATTTAAATATCACTTGCTTTAACGGTGAAGGAAAACATCGTGAGGAAACCTGCATGCCTGAGAGTTTTCCATAACGTTCTCAAAGGTGTGTGAAGTCTGCCAATCCGCTTGGCCAGCGTGGTAGACTATGGCCAAAACCCTTCTCACTCTGAGAGGAGACCCGTGCTCTGTAGTGAGCCGGTAATGGGTTGATCATGATCATGATGAATACGTATAAATAAATAATACATAATATATATTTTTATATGGGCATGGGCACAATAGTATTGTTGACTGTTTAGAGCTCGTGTGTATTGTGGAAGCTGAAGTTTCTGGGCATTCTGTTCTACTTCCGGAACCTGAAGTTCCTTGACATTCTGTTCTACTTCCGGAACCTGAAGATCCTGTGCATTCTGTTCTACTTCTGGAACCTGAAGTTCCTGGGCAATCTGTTCTATTACGAGGGATCCGCGAGAGCTAATCAGTGCTTACGAACGATCCTCACGCCCTCCTCGCGACCCCCGAGATACCTCATTTTCGACTTCTGCGCATTGAAGGTCAACGCTAGACTTATTTACCGTGACTTTTACGATTGAATGACTGTGCGAACTACGGAGCCCACGCGCTCCCCGCTCTCCCCTCGCCCCACCCCGCTGCTGGAAATGAGTCGGAGGGATCTGCCCGTAATAATCTAAGGTTAAAAACATAAATAATAATGGTAATAATGTAGTTTTATATTATTTTCAACATGATTTCACCCAAAATATAGATTTGGATAGGGAGAAGTTTCCTGCGGTCTCACGGAAAAAGTACAACGATTTGAGACAAGTCACCTTAATAAATATTTTTCCTTGTGTTAAGACCTATTCATCGACACTACATTGATTGCTATTGGAGTCGGGCCCAACATGCCCATTGTCCTTTGCGGCATTATCATGTCTCTCCACTGACTGTCCTCCACAGTCATATATATTAATTTCAAGCATGTCTAATGTTTTTATAATAGCATCTTTTATTTTGGCGTGTAATCCGTTGTAAATGCCTGACATATTTGCGGCATTATCATGTCTGTCCACTGACTGTCCTCTACAGTCTAATATATTAATTTCAAGCATGTCTAATGTTTTTATAATAGCATCTTTTATTTTGGCCTGTAATCCGTTGTAAATGCCTGACATATTTGCGGCATTATCATGTCTGTCCACTGACTGTCCTCTACAGTCTAATATATTAATTTCAAGCATGTCTAATGTTTTTATAATAGCATCTTTTATTTTGGCCTGTAATCCGTTGTAAATGCCTGACAAATTTGCGGCATTATCATGTCTCTCCACTGACTGTCCTCCACAGTCTAATATATAAATTTCAAGCATGTCTAATGTTTTTATAATAGCATCTTTTATTTTGGCCTGTAATCCGTTGTAAATGCCTGACATATTTGCGGCATTATCATGTCTGTCCACTGACTGTCCTCTACAGTCTAATATATTAATTTCAAGCATGTCTAATGTTTTTATAATAGCATCTTTTATTTTGGCCTGTAATCCGTTGTAAATGCCTGACAAATTTGCGGCATTATCATGTCTCTCCACTGACTGTCCTCCACAGTCTAATATATAAATTTCAAGCATGTCTAATGTTTTTATAATAGCATCTTTTATTTTGGCCTGTAATCCGTTGTAAATGCCTGACATATTTGCGGCATTATCATGTCTCTGTGCGCGCGTAGTGGACTGTAAAGTTTAGGGCGGGGTTCAAATAGGACTAAGGGCTATCAGGTGAGATTTGGGTTATGGAACTGCAACCACTCACTTGGTCTCCTGTCCTCTCGTTGCTTGCGTAGGTAGATTGCACCACTTCACGTTTCACAATTGTCCACCCTTTGCCATGGCATATTCGGGTTATTAATTAAATCTAATTCGAGCGTTTGATGCACTGAGATTGTATTTCACTTCACTCGCGATGCGTTGCGAATTGCGTAGGGATAATTTTGCACATTTGCTGCGCAGACGCCGCCGTTACGCGTAAGCGGTGAGTTGATACTTGAGCGACAGCACTTCTGACTTGCGTCAGCCGTCAGCGCGGAGCGGAGATCACGTTGAGACTGGAATGGCGTCGTAGGACGGACCCGGGTGTGCGGTAGTGAGGAAAAGAGCGTAAGGAGCGGGTGTGAAAGGGTAAGGAAACCAAAAGTTACCGTTGCGTGAAAGAGAAAAAGAGAATGCGCACAGCCTTGGTCTAAAAATAACTTTTCTTATCTCTAGAGGCACAGAGGTTTTGCGTAATTTCAATGCGTTTATGAAATGAATAAATGACCGCCATATTGGCGCGTCCAGTCTCTCCACTGACTGTCCTCTACAGTCTAATATATTAATTTCAAGCATGTCTAATGTTTTTATAATAGCATCTGCTATATCTCGTGATTTGTGACCGACATTTTCGATAAACTTCAGAAAACGTTCAACGGGCGTACCATCAGCTTGAATATATCGGATGACGAAAGTTAATTGGTCAATGTGAGAAATATCTGGTGTTGAATCCAATATTATTGAATAATATTTTGATAGCTTGATTTCATTTTTTATTTGTGTCAAAATTTTGTTTGCCATCAATTCAATAAATTCGTCACATATTGTAGAACTTAGGTAATTGGTACATCCCTTTCCTTTGCCACCATATTGAGCAATATTTACTTAAAAACGGATCAAACTCCGCTATGAGTTCCAGCGTCATTAAATAATTGCCGTTATGAAGAGAGCCAAATTTTTCATCATGTCCCCTAAAAGGCAAGCCACGCGATGCTAAAGACTTTACAGTCGCTACCACTCGTTTCAAAACTTCACGCCAATAAGTTAACTCTTCTAGAAACTGAGCGGCAAGCTCAAGATCGACACGGCCGATAATGTTAGATCTACGTTGCAAGGTCAAAACACATGTTTTATGTTCTCCTGAGTTTCCGTGGCTTTCTTATCTAACCGATGCGTTTTTCCAATCATTAAAGCCAACATCTTGTCTTCCAAAATTAGTTCCACCACCGGTCCATAAACAAGGTCCACAATAAACATTTCCTGTGCTTGGAGAGTAAATAAGCCATTTCCTTGGGCGTTTTTCTCTATTTAATAACTTTCGTTCAAACATTGTTTTTGTCAAAAAACGTGATATTTTATCTTCATATACTCTTTTACTCAATGAAAAATCTGCGTTTATATTTTGATTAAAGCCATTCAGTGCAATATATTCTTGTGTTTCGTTAGTGATATCCCACTTGACTGGGTCACAATCCACGATAACCAATCTATTTTGCGACTGCTTCACAACTTCTACCAACGCTGATGGATGAGGCGGCGTAGGCACGGACAAATCTTGTGGCTGTTTAGAACCAGAAGGAATTTCGCATTGAATAGGGTCGGTAGTAGACGCACTTTGAATTGTGTGAGAAGATTCCGGAATGTCACTTTTTAATTTTGAAAAAAATGTCTCGATATTTTTTGTATGCTTTATTACATTTTCATGTTTTTCTTCTTTTTCCTTAGCCTTCCTTTTATATGCTGCACCACTAGGCTTTTTCTTCATTCTTTGACTCACTCACTCATTCTTTGAGTAATAAACTAAGAGTTAATAACTAAACTAACTAAATACCTACCTAGGTACACACAAATACGGAATAACACTGCGAGAACTTAAACAATACAAGCGTGCCTGTCGTAACTCGAAGCGTCACTGTCCACTGACGACAACGGCACAACGCGAGCGGGACTCCCGCCCCCGGGCCCCGCGCTCGCCGGGGGAACATATGGGTGCGGAGCCCGCCGCCCTTGTAAATGTATTTCGATTAAAATTTAAAAAATGCGTTTTGTTTTCTCATAATACAACATAAATATAGTATTCAATGGTTTTGCTTAGAAACGAAGATTTCCGAAACGCAAACTCTCACCGATCCATCATCCAACTCTACATGAACGCGCGCGCGCGCGCGATCGTGAAGTACCTAAGGGCCGCGCGCCCCTTTGTAACCTCGCGCCCCTAGGCACGTGCCCAGTTTGCCTTTAGGATAATCCGCCTCTGAAATGTACTCAAAAACTTACTTTAAGACGACGAAATCTTCAGTACGTAACACCGACGCCATTTATTTTCGATGAAGTGTCAAATGTTTGTTGGTGACATCTAGTCAGTGTAGCTATCTAAAATTATATATAATTCAGGAAACATTCGTTCGAAAACTACCGCGTAATTCATCAAAACTTGGCTCTTTCATATCACTTTCCCCTACGCGGTACCGAAAGCTTACTGAGCGCTTCCTGATTGGTGCGATATGCGCGGTGGCGAGGCAGACGTGTAATTTCGGTAACAACCCGGCGTTTCGGCTTGCGAGTTCCTGCGGATTGCAATATAGCCGAAAGAGACATTCATTCGAAAATATACCAATAAGTACATACCCTAGACTATACCGAGTATACCATAGATAAAGGTACTGCGGTGTAATTTAGGTTTCAAGCGCCCTTATCTGTAGTTTTGAGCGATCCGATTCCGCGCCGCTGCAGCACCGATAGATGAGTAAACGGACTGAGGGTCAAAAATAGTGGGCGGATTTTATTCTACAATTATTAAGCAAAATTTTATTTTTACAAAAATTACTTTTTTTTTACAAAAAATGCATACAGTATGTATGCAATAATAATAGATATTTTATAGCTGTAAATAGAAAATGTATTATTAATCTTGAAATCTCAATATAAATTCTCCACCCTAGAATATGGGTGACAGAATTTATGGCTCAGTGTAATCATGCCGTTACTGTCTGTTGCCACACGATCTTCTCCAATTTTTAGAAGTTCCGCTGCATTCTGCCCTGATTGTGCATATTGTGCAGTTGCACTCGAATATTTGTAGTCAGACAATTTTTTTTTTACGTGTACCCATAATATAGACGGTTTCTATATTATGAATGTGTGTAGGGATTTTTTATCCCGGCTTCTCTTTTGAAAATATCCACCCTTCGCCACTGCTAGCCTGTCCAATTGAAATATTGTACCTACAGGAGATTTTGATCTATTGAAGGAAAAAATGGTTTCGTAGTCTGTTGGACACTGTTCAAAAAAGCATCAATTTGTTTGCGATGTTTTTTTAATCTATTTGGGTGATGGTCAGCTGCGATGTCTTGGTTGCTTTTATGAAGTCCGTTACAATACCCTTTTTTTTTTTTGCTATGCTGGGATGACGTCTGTTGATATGTCTATGATTCTAAATCGGAAAAAAATATTTTCGAAATAAAATTCCAACGTTACAGTAGCGTTTCATTTATGAAAAAGAAATTTTGCTTTTCAAATGTTGTCACACGAGCGTTCATTATTTGTATCCCAAATTAAAATCAAGCGTCAATGGTATCATCTCTCAATCATCATCATCTATATCTGTAGGTATATTTGTGATGGCCTGACTTTCAAAGTGGTTCAAATTGGTTTTTATCATCTTAAGCACTGACTTCTATTAAAACAAGTACTTAGTAAGTAGTCGAGGGCTGTATAACGTAGTCCAAAGGTTCCGGTAACGTTTTTCGAACACTTATATACGCAGCCGCAAACCACAAAATACGAAACGTCCAATCCTTTACGAGCGTTCAGTTGTGGTCCTCCAGTGACACTTCCATCAGACGCTGTCGCTACGCGGGCGTTCGAACTTCCGACCCGAAGGTCGAGGAGTGTCCATCGACCCTGAAGGCATCAGATCCTCGGGTCGGGGGTGTGGTGTGTTTAGATTGTGTGGGTGCGCAGGTCACCGCCAGACGCGGCGCGGGGAGGGCGGCGCCGCGGGCGACTGTCACCTCGCTGTGCTGGTGGGGCTGAGTCGCCAGCACCGCACGCGGCCCGTGCTGTAGGCCGTGTAGATAGTATAGGTGGCGGTACATGCAGCGAGTGCGTGCGGGACGTCGGACAGCGGCGCGGGGAGGGCGGCGCCGCGGGCGACTGTCACCTCGCTGTGCTGGTGGGGCTGAGTCGCCATCACCGCACGCGGCCCGTGCTGTAGGCCGTGTAGATGGTATGGGTGGCGGTACATGCAGCGAGTGCGTGCGGGACGTCGGGCAGCGGCGCGGGGAGGGCGGCGCCGCGGGCGACTGTCACCTCGCTGTGCTGGTGGGGCTGAGTCGCCAGCACCGCACGCGGCCCGTGCTGTAGGCCGTGTAGATGGTATGGGTGGCGGTACATGCAGCGAGTGCGTGCGGGACGTCGGGCAGCGGCGCGGGGAGGGCGGCGCCGCGGGCGACTGTCACCTCGCTGTGCTGGTGGGGCTGAGTCGCCAGCACCGCACGCGGCCCGTGCTGTAGGTCGTGTAGATGGTATGGGTGGCGGTACATGCAGCGAGTGCGTGCGGGACGTCGGGCAGCAGCGCGGGGAGGGCGGCGCCGCGGGCGACTGTCACCTCGCTGTGCTGGTGGGGCTGAGTCGCCAGCACCGCACGCGGCCCGTGCTGTAGGCCGTGTAGATAGTATGGGTGGCGGTACATGCAGCGAGTGCGTGCGGGACGTCGGGCAGCGGCGCGGGGAGGGCGGCGCCGCGGGCGACTGTCACCTCGCTGTGCTGGTGGGGCTGAGTCGCCAGCACCGCACGCGGCCCGTGCTGTAGGCCGTGTAGATAGTATGGGTGGCGGTACATGCAGCGAGTGCGTGCGGGACGTCGGGCAGCGGCGCGGGGAGGGCGGCGCCGCGGGCGACTGTCACCTCGCTGTGCTGGTGGGGCTGAGTCGCCAGCACCGCACGCGGCCCGTGCTGTAGGCCGTGTAGATAGTATGGGTGGCGGTACATGCAGCGAGTGCGTGCGGGACGTCGGGCAGCAGCGCGGGGAGGGCGGCGCCGCGGGCGACTGTCACCTCGCTGTGCTGGTGGGGCTGAGTCGCCAGCACCGCACGCGGCCCGTGCTGTAGGCCGTGTAGATAGTATGGGTGGCGGTACATGCAGCGAGTGCGTGCGGGACGTCGGGCAGCGGCGCGGGGAGGGCGGCGCCGCGGGCGACTGTCACCTCGCTGTGCTGGTGGGGCTGAGTCGCCAGCACCGCACGCGGCCCGTGCTGTAGGCCGTGTAGATGGTATGGGTGGCGGTACAGGCGGCGAGAGCGTGCGGGACGTCGGGCAGCGGCGCGGGCGGCGCGGCGGTGCGCAGGCTGCCGCTCCACAGCCGCAGCGCCTGGTCGCTATACTAGTGCGCTTTTAATATGCTGCGCTTCCATTGATTTGTTGATATATTTGATTTTTTGGTACAACACGTCTGCTTTTTCTCAATAATTTTCTTGAAAATATGGTAGATTTTTATCTTCCAGTGATAAAAGTTGCTCATGATTACCCTGATATTCCAACCAATAACTTTCCAAAATTTCCAGCTTGCTACTAAAATAATTAATGATTGCTTTTCGTTCCTTTCCGTCTTTTTTCATCTTAGAATACAGCGTTTCCATCGCTGCATACAGCTCAACTTGTGATTCATACAGATATTGTTCCATTGTTTATCCTTTTTATTGATATGTCGCCAGTGATGACCAGAGATGGACCAGCGGACGACATCAGAAGGCTATTCTAGTAGTATCATTATTCATTATCAGGGTAGATCGAATTACATTGCTGTGGGCGTCACATGGGTACGGGCCTAATTGAAAAGCCTTCTCATTAACTGACACACTAACTGACTAACCCTACGCCTACCTAGTCGGTACACCACCTCCCCTTTACCGAACCTCTTCCGACCAATCTAATCTACACGACACACATCGCACGATACCACCTACTTTGTACAACACAACCTATATAACACAGTACACCGCACGAACGAAGCAGCGCTCTCGTCGAGAGCCCAGATCGGAATGTGTCACACGCGCTACCGCTCTCTCTCTTGGTAAGAATGTCGGTAGGGAGAATGACGTAATGTTCAATTATTTGCAATACAATATCAACGAGCCGACACGGCCATACTGACATTCGCACGTCCCCGTGCGACTGCCAGCGTCCAAGGATGTCTACAAAGAACAACACACAGGTGAAGTACAGTGTACACCTCTAAATACGCTCGCCCATCCCTGACGCTTCACTGCTTCTAGGTCACCTCCGTCTGTCATGCATCAATTGTCAATCATCACATCAGTTGTCAATCGCGTCAACCAACCACCACCTCATGTGATGACGTATAGCAGACCCAACCAGTCAGTACTTCAATCTGTCAATTGCCAGTCATCACTTCAGCTGTCAATCGCAATACACATCTGGAAGGAGTATGTCCTTTCAACCAACTCCCTTGAGTCTGGCCCGGACGACACTTCCTTACCAGGATAACCAGTCAGTACTTCAATCTGTCAATTGTCAGTCATCACTTCAGCTGTCAATCGCAATACACATCTGGAAGGAGTGTGTCCCTTCAACCAACTCCTACGAGTCTGGCCCGGACGACACTTTCTTACCAGGATAGACAACATGAAACACACACAACTAGTCAGCGCCCTACTCACTTGGAACACATGGTCAAAGTCAACGTCATAGTCAAAATAATAATCACAGTCAACCCATAATCTGCTCAAGAACGTCGACCCATATAGGCCAGTCCATTTAATTAACTACATACATCGCACACGCACACGTCATTTTCCCTGCCAAGTCCCGAAAATGGCAACACTTATCTGATTAGGGTGCAATTGCTATCGCAAACCCTCAATCAAATATCACGGTTAAAGTTACTTTTACAATTACAGTTTCAAACTAAAACGAATCTACCACTGGTTCGGAATGCCGCAACCTAGCGAGAAGAACCAATAAGAAACTCGGCGGCGTCTAACTTTCTAACATAACTGATCAAAAACTACTTCCCGTAAACGCAATCCTATTTCTTTAGTTCCAATCGTGTAAACCATTTATCATTTATCATATCATCATCTTGATGAACCATTTTAAGAACTTCAACCTCTTTACGGCTTTATCACAACCACGTTTCGAACTCGCTCACTTTTGAACATCTATGAAGGTACACGGACAATAGAATTTGGTTAGCAACCAAAACCATTTGTCAAACGAATCATTTATCTCAATAGTGGGTATTTAATTATTCTGCGAGTATTTGTAGAACTTTACTTTCACTACTTTAATTAATCACGATTTTTTTTTTTTTTGTTTTTTGTTTGTTGGTTTTTGTTACTATCTTAGCGCTGTCAGTTGTTATCGACATAAAGCTGTCCGCCGACCGGCACGGCCAACCCTGACATTCGATCGTCCCCGAGCGACTAATAATTATCCTCAGTAATCGGTAGATCAGAGATCACCAGCCCCACTTTAAAAAGCCCTCAAAAACTTAGGCGGCAAGCCAGGCCCCTGAAGCTAACCCGGTTTCTAATCTAAACACTAGTTATAGTTAGCACCACATAAACGCGCAATTTGATCTGATATAATCGGTAACAATGTGGCTGATCAATTCTCGGAAATCCACACACAATCGCTCAGTACCGTCACGTTTTTTATTAACTAAAAATTCCTAGAAAAAGGTGAACAATTGAGTTCACATTTCCATTTGGGTCGGTTACCCACATATAACATCTCGCTAATTTTATCACGAACCACCTGCCGTAAATCAAAGGCGGTGCATATGACGCTAAACCGTTTTACGAGGATTCAACTAAACTAATCTTAAGTTTTCCGGTTGTGACCCTTAAACGCGGTAATCCGTTAATCGAGAAATCCGAGTTTTCGTTAAGCAATGACAATAGTCGCGGTTTATCCTCATCTGGTATATCCGTATCAATATCCGAAAACTATTTTACACTTTGAAATAGAAAAAGTATCCGCAGTCATTGCACAACCTGCCTTTAAAATATCACGACTTAACGCAAAAACTCATCTAATATAACGTGAAACAAAAATTTGTAAAGTGGGTGTGTCCATCAATTAAAAATGTCACATAAAATTTGCAAGGTACTATTAACACTTGAACTCTCAATACCGGTAACTCAATTTTATTATAACGCACACCCGATAGCCTATTCGCAATACTTTCTTTAACGAGAAGAATCGCGGCACCGAAATCTTAACAAAATGAAAACGACCCGCGTCGCGCACACAACACCGGTTCTACAAGGCTTTTGTGCCACGAAGGAGACCGACAAACGCAAATGCAGTTAAAGGCTCCGGCTCATCAATTTGCCCTTCAGATCCCACTTCTGATGTCGCCAGTGATGACCAGAGATGGACCAGCGGACGACATCAGAAGGCTATTCTAGTAGTATCATTATTCATTATCAGGGTAGATCGAATTACATTGCTGTGGGCGTTACATGGGTACGGGCCTAATTGAAAAGCCTTCTCATTAACTGACACACTAACTGACTAACCCTACGCCTACCTAGTCGGTACACCACCTCCCCTTTACCGAACCTCTTCCGACCAATCTAATCTACACGACACACATCGCACGATACCACCTACTTTGTACAACACAACCTATATAACACAGTACACCGCACGAACGAAGCAGCGCTCTCGTCGAGAGCCCAGATCGGAATGTGTCACACGCGCTACCGCTCTCTCTCTTGGTAAGAATGTCGGTAGGGAGAATGACGTAATGTTCAATTATTTGCAATACAATATCAACGAGCCGACAGATATATTATGATAAAAAATATAAACCACCTTACTTGATATAATTGCTTACTGATTCCGACTGCTCTCTGCTGCTGATATATGAGTCCCAAAATTACTGTTCAAAAATGTCTATGATACACACGGGTCCCGTACGCCACATCGAATTACACAACATCGGACCTCACGAAATCGAACACGTTAGATCGATAGCTTATGTTATCGACATTTTATGATATCGAAAGTTTATGAGCTCGATCGTTCATCACATCGAATGCTTATGACATCGAAATTCCAATAGATCGAATTTATAAGATCGAAGCCTTAGCAAATCGACAGGTCGTGATATCGACAGCTTTATTAGGGACTAGCCGACCCCCGCGACTTCGTCCGCCTGGATATAGGTTTTATATAGGATCGGATTGGATCCCATAATCCTTTTTTGTACCTAAACTAAATGTAGCCTAAGTTATTCCTTATAACATCACCAGAAAGTTCCATCAAAATCGATCCAGCCATTTCGGAAATTAGCTGGAACAAATGGACAGATCGACAAACATAAATTTAAACGCACACCAGTTTAAAATAAGCCGTACGTTCAAAGATCCGGGTCCCAAGTTATTTGAACCCAATAAATGCCTGTCATTTCTGAACTAAAAAACCTATGATCTTGAAATATTTATGGAACAATATATAAAGTACTATCTTTCTAACAAAAAAAGAATGAGTAAAATCGAACAACGCGTTAATGAATTACAGCTAAATACACGTTTCAACTTTCATCCCCTCTCCCAAGGGAGCCGTGCTGAATTTCGGGATAAAAAGTATCCTATAACCTACCTCGGAGTATAAACTCAAATCGTACCAAGTTTCATTCGAATCCATTCAGTAGTTTCGGCGTGATGCGCGGCCAAGATACAGACAGACAGACAGACAGACAGACAGACAGACAGACAGACAGACAAAAATAAAAAAAATTGCAGTTTTGGCTTCAGTATCGATTATAGAGTGCCCTCCAATAAAAATTTTCAAAATATCTTCAATGTACAGAATTGTATCTGTTACAGTTTTATTATATTATAGATAGACATGACAATGAAAAAATGAAATAGAATGAAATGAAATGAAAAGACTGTTTTTAATTGATAACAACTGAATAACAAAAAAATTTCTTATCGAATCAACTTAAAAAATAATTAAACATTATGAAAATATTATAGTTTGGTATGAATAGCTAAACCTCTTAAAAAATCTAGCAATTCCATGTTGTCTTTATTTCGACAAAGCCGTGAAATAGCGTTTTCGTTCCTTTTCCCTCTTTTTTTGGGAGGAGTCCTTTCTACAGCTGCGTTGGCCTTTTCTATCAAGTGATTTGTTGTTACTTGCTCCTCACACAGGTGGCGAATAGTTTCGTATAACCCAAACTTTTGATTGTCTAACAGAGAGTTCCATCGCCGATGCCACGCCTCAACGTTGTTTTGCGTTCTAGGGATATTTATATTAGTGTAATTGACCAAAATGTTGGTGGAAACATTGGCTGAGTGCGAGAAATAATAATTTTGTTATTTTCTTCTTGATGCTGTGATTTTCGTTTTCCAAAGACATAAAAACTTTCAAACCACTCGCAAATTGGTGCCGTTTCAGGTGGCAAAACATGTTCTTTTAATGCTTCAAAAGATGGTGGAATTTTTTCGGGCGGCAAATAAGCCAAACTCACAATTTGCCTCAATCTTATCGCAAAATCGTTGTCTTCGCCGTATTTTGCTGCAAGACCTTCTTGTTGAATTTTTCGCCATACGTTTTGGCCCAAATGAAAAAGACATCCTTTGTGGTTCACTCCTGGAAATTGGACTTTTACGGCATTTATAACTGCCATCTCAAAATCAGTTATAATATATTCGGGTTCTAGCTCTATGCCAATAACTTCAAGTGCATAAGTTTTAAGTTGCCGAAAAAAATTAAGGTATGATTCTTCCTTTTTTCTTGTTAGTAAACAGTACACCAAAGGTACAAACCTACGATTTTCTCCCTCTCCAATGGACCCATGGATTGAGTATATTTGTAGAAACAATCGAGGACAAGTGCGGAACGTACCGTCCATAATCCATACACGACTGTTTTGAAGAACAGTGATATTTCTTTCTGTTGTGAATAATAATAATCTATCATCTCCGAACTCTAAATCTTTGATAAAAAACCTTTTCCCCTCTACATATTTCAACGATTCTGGTATATCTATATCTTCTAAAGTTGTCGGTTCTTTAGGTCTGCCAGTTTTCCTTGCCCGCCTGATGATCTGCCGTAAGGCGTTTCGATTACCTATAGCACAAGCATTTGTACTTGATACCTCTCCCAAAGCTTTTCTTATTATTTTAGCTGGGGAGTTAGAGCTATTTATTGCTTTGTTTTTCAAATAATTATTCACCTTTACTTGAATTAACATTCCCGGGTCAGGTGCGTGATTATGTGATGACATTTCACTTTTAAGTTGGTGTTCACACGCTGTTTCATGGAACACACTAATAACGGTACTTTTGCATTGCTTCTTATATTTCTCAACGCAGTACCAATAAAACGTATTATCTTTTCGTTTGTTAACGGCCATAGCATAACCATCTATAAATATAAGTTCTTTGCCTTTCACAGTTTTCTGCATTATATAATTTGGTAATGACATTATACGCACAAAACAAGCTCAGTACCTTTAAACCTTTATTTTAAAAATAAACGCAGTTTGTTTCATGTATAATAAGTAAGACTAAGGAAACAAATTTACTAAACAGCACTAATTAAAATTGACAGAAATAATGACATGAGTGGTAGAATAATTATTAATATTATCTTTGGTTTCTCTTACATGATGCAAAAAGATCATACAATTTAATTAAATTATTTTTCCGGGGGGCCCATACATTCCCATACATGAAAAAGGAGCCGGAAAAAAATTCTTACCCTAGTTTGTGGGATATCATTGTTTAGAGCTCATTAAGTAGAGTACGAATATATATTTCTTTAATTTTTTTTTTCTCAAAAAATAAGGAAATGGGGCGCCATCAAAGTTGTCAGTTTTAGACCATTTTTGTGACGGGGGCTATCTCAAAAACTAAACTCCTAATTACGAATATGATATTTCGGTATATTATGTACCATATACTGTATTTAAACAACAAATACTGAAAACAACGATTCATAAAGTAGTTTGTAAGCTGAGACCAAAAACAAACGAACATTTTTTGGGTTTTTCTTTCATGGTTTGTTGCGATGTCTAGCTCGGAAATCAAATATTTCTTAGGCCCGAAATGTTATATTGTTCATTATTATGTACGGAACCCTAAAAGAGCGAGGCCCAACTCCCACTTGGCTGATTTATTTCATTTCATTCTATTTCATTTTTTCATTGCCATGTCTATCCCTAATAAAGCTGTCGATATCACGACCTGTCGATTTGCTAAGGCTTCGATCTTATAAATTCGATCTATTGGAATTTCGATGTCATAAGCATTCGATGTGATGAACGATCGAGCTCATAAACTTTCGATATCATAAAATGTCGATAACATAAGCTATCGATCTGAGCGATCGATCGACGTGTTCGATTTCGTGAGGTTCGATGTTGTGTAATTCGATGTGGCGTACGGGACCCGATACACACTGATATATATAATAGTTGATATGTTGATATGATATTGATGAACCACAAATAAACTAGCACTTCACAATGTTCCGGCACTGATTCCAACCCCGAAACGAAATTCGAGGTCCCGCCTAGGTTCGAAGGATCAAAAGATGTGGGGTGCAGGTCTTTGTGGTGTATTGATAAATGATAAATTTGATTATTGATGGTGGTGCTTGTATTGATATTAATGATATGATATTGATATGATATGATATGATATTGATAATGATAGCAGTACTGTCCGCGCGGACGGTCCGAATTGTACTGTTTTTACCGACCGCCTCGCGAGCAAGAGGCAATGGCGTAAACTGCCGAGTATGCGGTGTTCGGTTACACGCTGTGACCCGAACACGTATCATGACTTCGAAATATGTTACGCCGAATAATACCACACCAAATGTTTGCAATAACGTATAATGTGATGACGAAAGCACATAACAACGTATAACGTAACAAAAAAACATGTGATAACGTATCACGTAATAACGAATGCACGTTATAACGAAAAACATCACACCGAATTACGCGCCTCGAAATAATCTAGGGGTGGCCCTTTTTTAATTAATATGTCTTCAGTGCTTCCTCGGGTATAAGTTGTTGATAAGTTCCATGGACATAATACATACACATGCTACAGGTATACGCTGCGACCAATTTTAATCTTTTATCAGGTCAGTTTGTGTATTTTTTCCAGCTAAATTTTGAAAGGGTTGACTGAAACTTGAGTGTATTCTGCGCGGAAGTGGGTAACTGTATGTATAAAATAAAAAAGAGTACACACTTGAGCATTAAATTTATTTTTATATAATATTTTCTGCTATTTAAAATCCGATAAAGTTCTACCTTTAAAAATAATATTTACAAAAAAAACAACTAATACTCCGGTACCCTAAGTATCATCACATCAAAGACAGCCTTTGTGTGGAATCACAAATAAATTAGGTACTTAGGCAAATGTTGCAAAAACAAGTTCGTTCATTTAAGTAATATATTATTTTATATAACGACTGTGTCCGGATGGTCGTGATTCTTTGTGGTGTTCATCTTAAATTCTTCCTCGTGGGCGACTGTCAGTGGGTTATGTTGGCTTACAATCAAAGCAGGAATTCTCTCAATCAAATTATAATGTCCAGTATTCCAAGCACTTATATCTCAATCACTTTACAATTATCAACGCAGGGTAAATAAGATGGAACGCGCGATTGATTCCACGCATTTGTGTATAGAGAAGAGTAATTCTAATTCGAAACCATTTTCTGTTCTTTCTGTTATTATCTGACCGCTGTCATCGTTGTCATTCTCATCTTTTTCTTCTTCGGTCGTTAACTCAGATCCAAGAAGGGTTTACTCTATACTCTATAGACACTCAGACACTGCGTAGACTCGATCGAACGCCGCTTGGTGGCGTTGGCGCTCCAATTATTGCCGACTCAATTACGACATATAAATGACACAAACAAAATTAATTTTAATTAAATCTCGCCAAACTATACAAGATTGTTAGCGAGTTAGCACTCCGAAAGAAGTAACGTGCACTATGTATATAAACAAAAATATACTAATACTAAAGTAACCTACTTACAAAAAATATATAATTATTTAGTATTGGGAAAATCAGAATAGAATAGAATTTAAAAAAAACCTTTATTCCAATCTTAATTACTTGAATTGCTCTTATGTATCTTACTATCTTAAGATTACATGAATTGCTCTATTCTATATATGAAAACATGTAATTAGCTATAATTTTCTTCTGTTCTTAAGTTCTCCTTCTTGCTTTATAAAATGCCCCTTAAAATGGAGTGCCTGTTAGCATAGGCCTCCTCCAACGCTCTCCACTGGCGTCTGTCTAGTGCCACCCTGGTCCAGAGTTAGTCTGAGGTCATCCTCCCAGCGTCTAAATTGGCGACCTTTTTTTCTTTTGCCATCTCTGGGGTACCAATTTGTCACCAGCTTGTTCCACATTTCTATCTTCCTTCTTAGCATGTGACCAGTCCATCTCCATTTCTGCTGATCAATTCGTTTTAATATGTCTGTGACCCTAGTTCTTGCTCTTACATCGCAGTTCAGAATTATGTCCTTTAATTCACACCCAGCATACTTCTTTTCATTACGCGTTGATATTTCGCTAACTTATCTCCGTGATGTGAAGTTAGTGACGAGGTCTCACATCCATATGTTATGCATGGGAGAATGCATGTATCAAATGTTCTATCTTTTTCTTTATTTGCGTTCCTAACTCTTTGCTTTTCATTATTTCTCTCAAAGACTAATATTTATTCCATCCGTATGCTATTCTCTTGTCTACTTTTTTGGCCATTTAGTTTCGTTTTCGATGAATATGTGTACTTAGGTCAAATACAATTTGACCTAAGTACACATATTCATCGACAAACTCAAAACTGATGCCATCTATTTTTATGTCAGATGTAGCCTCGGGAGAATTCAAGATAGAACAGAAAAATTCAGAATAATACTAAAATATTCGTACCTAATTTGGGTACCTTCAAATCAAGAGTGAATATGCATCTTAAGGCTGCATCATTATTTACCAGCAGGTTTGATTGCAGCCAAGCGCTAGGCTATAAATAATAAAAAATTTAAAAACGTAGTAAGATCCATGCTGTCTTTTGTTTCTAGATATTTTTGGATTTTCTCCTCCCTCTTATCTTTCTTTACAGCCCGTTGGGTTTTTAATCACTGTGAAGAAAGTTTTTTTATTATAAACTCAGTATTTTTCTGTTCTTTCATAAATTCTTTGATAGTTTTATAGAGGTACCATTTTTTCCTACCTAACAGACTGTTCCAGCGGTGGTGCCAAGATTCAATTTCATTTTTAGTAATGGGAACACTGGTCCTAATACATTTGTTCACGGACCATATCACAGGAAGAAACCGAGGTGGCACTTTTTAAATTTTGCCTTAAGTGCCTCCTCGGTTTCACACTGTTTATATTATGTTCCGTGAACATAATATTTTGAAAACCAGTTGGTTACACTTTTTGTTTCTTGGGGTAATAAAAAGCTTCGGGAATGTCTTCTGGCTTTAAGAAAGCTAGAGTGGCTATCTGTCGAATTTTGTGAGCAAACTCTGTTAATTCGCCATATTTGTTGCTTAAACCAGCTGATTATATGCGTTTCCATATGCTTTGTGAGAGATGAAAATAACAACATTTGTGTTTACTTTGAGGAAACACTCGTTTCACTGCATTTATTGATGCTTTCTCAAAGTCCGTTATTATTATTTTAGGTTGTAAATCAATACCAAGATTTGCTGCTCGAGACTTTATAAGTTCGAGATAGAAACAATAAATTTTCTCGCTTTTGTTAGATAGAAGGCCAAAAACCAAAGGCAAAACTATTGCGCACTTTTTTGCATGTCTCCGATCATTCCATGTATCGTATAAATCTGATAAAATGCACTTGGATCAGTGACAAATGTACCATCTTGTAACAAACATGGTGAAAGCTAGAGCCTAATGTTTTCTGGAGTTCCAAATATTAAAATATTATCTTCTTTATAGCTATATTGGGCTAACAAAAAATCATTAAATTCGTCCGGGATGACTAGATCATTAAGATTTTTTGGAATTTTAGGGAGTCCCTGTAACCTTGTCCGATATACCATCATTCTCATAGAATTTGTGCTAGGTAAGTAAAGCGCACTACCACTAGGTATGTCCTGAATCGCTGCCTGTATGACGGTGAACCCATACTATTGAGGGCTCGTTTTTTTAATCTTTCCTTAGCCTCAAATCATCTTTTACTTCTGGTTCAGGACTGTGATTGTGCTTATTTGTAGCCTTTACTATTTCTTCAATTCAGTGAGTGTTTTCCTGTAAGAAATTAGTTAAAAAATGTATAACGTACACTAATATTATATTGGCTAGTATAACGGTGTGCGCTGACCAAATGATTGGATGAATGATTGGTACGTGAATATAAAATACAGTTTACAATAAAAATATTAGTTAGAATTAACCAGCTTAATTAATTAGCTTCGGAGAGACCAATAAAATACTTTTGAGAGCACAACTGTCATTTAATATTTAATTATAATTTACAACAAAATTACAAGACGCCATTACTTAGGTACGCTTCACAGAACAGAGAGCGCCAAGAGTCATAGACACAGATCAAATCAAACATAGATAAAATAACAGACTTACAGATTGCTAAAATTGCCATATCAACACACCCTTCCAATTTTACAAGAGGTTCAACTCGTTACAAAAGTATCTAAACTTATTTTCAACTTGTCGACAAGTTGAAAATGGTACAAAATAGAGATACTGCTCTTAAAATTATGTGCGATAGCTCATTGGATTCGGAATGACGCCTAGAAAAATGTGCCAAAAGCGTGTATTAGCACATAAAAAATTGCAAAAGTAAATTGCAAAAGTAATTGTAAAAAATTGCATAAACAATTAAAGATGAAAAAAAAATGACATTTCGTTTTATATTAATAACTCGAAAAATATGTATATTTAAGCAATTTTGAAAAAAGCTCGTTAAAGAGGAGGAAATTTCCAATGAAAAAGTCTCAACTTCCGAAACTCTATCTCCATTATTTATAACTTTAATTTGACGTTGAAAATAGTATAACATAAAATGCGATTTTAAAATTTTGAAAAAATTCTAGTATCTTTTTAACACTTGAAAGCATCGAGCCCTAAAGAAAAAAAAAGTTTAATCACCATTTTTCAATAAGTTATTCAATTGTAAACTAACAAATTTGTTCCCAATTTCCGTTGTTTTCCCTTTCCTTAAAAATCCTTATAGTTTCGCCATGTCCGTCCGTCTGTCCGTCTGTCTATCTGTCCGTCCGTCCGTC
This sequence comes from Melanargia galathea, assembly GCA_920104075.1. Taxonomy (NCBI): domain Eukaryota; kingdom Metazoa; phylum Arthropoda; class Insecta; order Lepidoptera; family Nymphalidae; genus Melanargia; species Melanargia galathea. The sequence continues at coordinate 17,237,116 of OV049860.1, forward strand.
CGTCCTCGATTAATCTCAGAGACTATTAGTGCTAGAAATCTGTAATTTGGCATAGTTATAAATATTAATCACGCCGACAAAGTGGTGAAATAAAATTTTGATAAATATTTTTTTTTTTGGTAACTCCCCTACATGTAAAGTGGGGATGAATATTTTTTTTTCTCGTCTACCCCATAGTGTGGGGTATAGTTGAATAGGTCTTTTAAAAATACTGTAGGTGTGGGAACATCATTTTTCGATTTCTAGATCCGTTTTTAGGGTTCCGTAGTAAACAAGGAACCCTTATAGTTTCGCCATGTCCGTCCGTCTGTCTGTCCGTCCGTCCTCGGTTAATCTCAGAGACTATTTAGTGCTAGAAATCTGTAATTTGGCATGGGTATAAATATTAATCACGCCGATAAAGTGGTGAAATAAAATTTTGATAAAAAATTTTTTTAGGGTAGCTCCCCTACATGTAAAGTGGGGATGAATATTTTTTTCTCGTCTACCCCATAGTGTAGGATATCGTTGAATAGGTCTTTTAAAAATACTGTGGGTGTGGGAACATCATTTTTCGATTTATAGATCCGTTTGTAAAATATGATGTTTTAAAGTGCAAATTTTTATTAGAGTCAAGTGTCCCCCCCCTCTATCAGCCAAATGGCAGTATATAGGAACTTGAAAAAATTCACAGCAGTAGGGTATATAATCAATTTTAAAGGAAAACTATCACGGCTAAGTAGGGTTCACAGGTTAAGGAGTTATATCTGTTTTTCGAGGATTGTGACTACGGAACCCTACAATGCGCGTGGCCCGCCACGCACTTGGCCGGTTTTTTAAAATATGATGTTTTAAAGTGCTAATTTTTATTAGATTCAAGTGTCCTCCCCTCTATCAGCCAAATGGCTGATAGAGGGGAGGAACTTGAAAAAATTCACAGCAGTAGTATATATAATCAATTTTAAAGGAAAACTATCATGGCTAAGTAGGGTTCACAGGTTAAGGAGTTATATCTGTTTTTCGAGGATTGTAACTACGGAACCCTACACTGCGCGTGGCCCGCCACGCACTTGGCCGGTTTTTGAACTTCTTTACGAAACACGCCACTTCGTAGTATATATACATGGTAACGTTAATAATTTCAGTGTTTTAAAAAGTGGCTTGCATGATTGCATTGGATCTTTATTACAAATTGCCCGGATGCACTTTTTCTGAATTAAGAAAACTCTATTCATTTAGCTCATCGCCACTTACTAATTGAGTTGTTTTAGAAGTTGCATCTCCTAACATAATATATTTTCCGCTGTTGAAACTAATTTGAACCCGAATAATATTCTGAGGGACTTTTGCCTGTCGCTTTACTCACAGTCGTATTCATACCTCACTGAATATCTCCTATGTGTAATCCATCCCATGTATTTTCCTCCTCTGAACCTCTCAACCTGCCCGTTGGCTCTAGAAGTGACTACCGCGTTTAATATGTTTTATGTTCAATTTCTCTGTAAAATCTTTAAACTTTCCACTAGTAAAACATTTACCTCGGTCTGTAATTAGTCTGGACGGAGTACCGAAATAACTAAAGTACTCATGAAATACTTTGATTGCAGTTAACGTTTTCGTATCCTTCACGGCACGTATATTAACAAATTTTGAGAACGCATCAACAACAACTAAAATATACATAGTCATTAGTTAATAGTGTGAAAAATTTTAAACAAATATATTATTTTTTCATAATATGAATTTGTTGTGCACGCTAGGGCCAAAACTTGGCGTTCCCCTTTGCTGGAATCTTTTCAACGACATTGTCAGCAACTTTATTGCAACGTAGCTTTTTAGACCTATAATCCGTGTAAGCAGGCAAGTTTACCACACCCATCATAGTCAGGGCAGCCGAGAAAGTCTAGTCTAGTCGTTTGAACGAGATGACCAAGTTTTTTATCTATCAAAATTCTCGATGGAGGTAGCTACTCGATTCTGGCAGGTTTTCAACATATTGATTCGCTTGGGTGAGAAATTGTTCCATTAAATTTGTAGTACTATGTAGCCATTTCATTATATAACTATTTTCTAAGCTGCATACAAAAAACCAGCTAGTTATTAATAATTTTTAATCATTTTTATAACCTCATTATTTGGAAATATTTCTACAGATGAAGTTTTTGCATCCAGTTGCCTTTAATGTTCTGTTTGCTCGATTTGACTGTCTAAAGCAGTTAGTACTGGATCTGACGTTAGTATGGATGCTGAAGCTGAGCCAGAAAGAGTTGGGGTAGATTTTATCCTAGGGCTTGAATTAATATTTAAGTCCAGTGGTGTGCTTACAGTTGTTATATAAATAACATCTTTATCACTATCTGAAAGTAAATGAAGGTTTTCAAATGAAAATTCTAGTGATGGTGGGTCTGAACTTACATCAGAATCTTCAACAATATCATTTCACACGATTTTGCGTGCAAAAGTAAGTTCAACTCCCGAAGAATCACTGCAGTTCTCAATGTCGGAACCAGCGACATACTTAGGTACTAATGCCAAAATTCTGGCGGCTCTTGCAGAAGGCTAAAATAAATTAAAAACTATTAAAAACCATCCAAAAAAACAGTAAATTTCATTGAAATTCATAAAAAATATTATAAAAAATAATCACCACCAAACTGGCAATGTATCTGTATATGCACGCGCCCAAGTGCAGGTAAATTCGTTGATAAGTTGGCAATGTTAATTTTAAGATACATGCAAATTGGCACGATAATTAGAGTAAGAAAACGAATTGGAATTGGCAAAATATAATATTCATTTTTTGCAAAAAAGTGTGTATTTGAATGCACATTGTCAAGTATAGGGTTAAAGTTTTTCTTACACACCTCTCAAATTATATTTATTTATTACTAGCTTCTGCCCGCGGCTTCGCCCGCGTGAATTTCGATTTTTCACAAATTTCACTGTTAGCTTTAAAAATGACGATACTTCCATACAACATTTCAACCCCCATTTTAACCCTTTACAGCCCTTTTTTCGCATCAAAAAGTAGCCTATGTCCTTTCTCAGGCTCTAGAGTTTCTGTGTACCAAATTTCATTCAAATCGGTTCAGTAGTTTTGGCGTGAAAGCGTGACAGACAGACAGACAGAGTTACTTTCGCATTTATGATATTAATATTTGTAAGGAAGTAAGGATTAACAGCCTAAATAATATTAGTAAGGATTAACAGCCTAAAAAATAAATTTCAAGCTTTTAGCTTTAAAATGACCATACTTCCATACAACATATTATTTGTACCCGCGTCCAGTCCATACTTTTGTTCCAGTGCTCGGATGAATTGCAAATATTAGATTAGATACGTATTGGTTGGGCTGAAAAGTTCGTATCGTTTCTTTGAGATGGCGCCACTAGAATAAAATCCATATCATTTTTAGGTAGTATCAACCTTCAAAAGAAACGTGTATAAATTTGACAGCTGTCAGATTATTAGTTTGTGAGATACAGCATTTTGAGTGAAGCAACTTTTGTTATTTTGAAAAAAATGGATAAAAAGGAATTTCGTGTTTTAATGAAACACTATTTTTTGATGAAAAAAAGTGCTGCTGATACCAAGAAGTGGCTTGATGAGTTTTATCCGGACTCTGCGCCGGGCGAAGCAACCATTCGTAAGTGGTTTGCTAAATTCCGTACAGGTCATATGATCACCGAAGACGATGAACGCAGTGGACGTCCAAAAGACGCTGTTACGGACGAAAACATCAAAAAAATCCACAAAATGATTTTGGAAGATCGTAAATTGAGGTTGATTATATAGCTGACACTGTAAAGATATCAAAGGAACGTGTTGGACATATCGTGCATGAATATTTGGGTATGCGAAAGTTATGTGCAAAGTGGGTGCTGCGCGAGCTCACAATCGACCAAAAACAAGAACGTGTCGATGCTTTAGAGGAATATATCGATATGTGACAATCGATGACACCTGGCTCCACCACTACACTCCGGAGTCCAGTCGGCAGTCACCTGAGTGGACTGCACGCGATGAACCGAATCCAAAGCGTGGAAAAACTCAACAGTCGGCCGGTAAGGTTATGGCGTCCGTATTTTGGGATGCACATGGAATAATTTTCATCGACTATCTCGGAAAGGGAAAAACAATCAACAGCGACTATTATATAGCGTTATTGGAGCGTTTGAAGGACGAAATCGCGAAAAAACGGCCCCATTTGAAGAAGAAAGTGTTGTTTCATCAAGACAATTCACAAATCGATGAAAACGATGGCAAAATTGCATGAATTGGGCTTCGAATTGCTTCCGCATCCACCCTATTCTCCAGATTTGGCCCCCAGCGACTTTTTCCTGTTCTCAGATCTCAAGAGAATGCTTGCTGGAAAGAAATTTAAAGCCGATGAGGAAGTAATCGCCGAAACAGAGGCCTATTTTGAGGCTAAACACAAATCGTACTACAAAAATGGTATTGAAAAGTTGGAAGATCGCTATAATCGGTGTATCGCCCTCGATGGCAATTATGTTGAATAATAAAATCGAATTTTGCCAAAAAACTGTGTTCTTCTATAAAACGATACGAACTTTTCAGCCCAACTGTTATAACCCAAATTGAATTCGTTCCCGCATTGACCTCACTGATTTTGCATGTTAAAGATTGTAACTTTGTGGATTATTAAACGTTATAAATTATAAGTAGCTAATTGCAGTAGATAGTCACGATTTAGAGATTGCATCCTATTATACGTAAGCTACTTATAATACGTATTACTTATAGTAGGATCGCATAATTATTTAGTTTTAGTGTTATTTATTTTTAGTATAGTTATATAGTTTAATTATTTAGTGTTAATAGTAAAAATAAATAAAAAGTATAAAGTTAGTTAGCTACCCACATACCTACTGACCTTGAAAAAAAATGTATATTGTTTAGGGTAAGCGTAATTATTTAGATGTTATAATTATATGTATAGAATAGCTCTCTGTATGTCTGTTTGTTAGCGTGTTGTAAATAGTACAGTATTTCCTGATTTTCGCTTCTGGCATGACGTTTTAGTGTGTGTGTGTGTTCGTATTTAAATCTTGAGTAGGATACATGGTGGTGAATTTCACGAAAATTATTGTAAAACGCATAGGTTTAACATTAACAATATAATCATCACAATTAAAGTTCTTTCGCGTGTAGGTTTTGTTAAGCAGTTTCCACCATGGCTCCTCATTGTTCCTTAGTTTTTTATTAAAAGATGAGGTAGAATTTGAACTCGCATGTCGCGGATATACCCAGCCAGGCTTAGTCTCTGCTTTAAAGAAAATACTTAGAAATATGTTGGAAGCCGAAAGTTTAATGGAGGTGTCTTAAGAGGATTAACCACCTCAGGCATCTATTATTAGCCCTAGTGCAGAATTAGACGCGTGTTCCGATAAAATAAGTAATATTATGCGTTATGTGTCTGAATTTCAAGAAAAACCGGACAAGCAGCTTTATAAACGGTTAGTTTCACGTTTAATTCATGTGGTAAATAGAATGAAATTCGCGTCACCCTCGGATGACATGGACATTGACAGACGTAGGGCGTTGTTAGATAGTGCAGCCATTTTACTAAAGGATCTAGAGAGCAAGGATGACATGCAGGATGGTGACAAAATAACATCGGAAATGAGAGCCGCTTTGCAAAATTCTATAGGGGAGGATAGTGAGAAAATTTTAAATCTCATAAGTGAGCAGACTTCAATGGAGAAGGCACGCCCTTCTACATCTAAATTAAAGCAGGATGATTCCCCAAAAGAGGTTCTTGCTTTAAAACAGAATGCAGGCCATAAAAGAGTAAGTTTTGCTCAAGATGATTTTGATTTAGCGACATTTCAGAGTCATAGACCAAATTCTAACTTACTTAATTCTACTTTATGTGAGGACGGTCAAGCGGTTCGCAAGCATAAATTAGTGCCTATTAGTCAATGGGGTGTGCACTTCTTTGGCGACAGCAAATTTAGTGTAAACGCTTTTATTGAACGGGTCCAAGAGTTGATACAGTTGAGTTGATACACGCTATAGATTTTTTTAAAGGTGACGCTTTAATTTGGTTCCGTGCGAATAAAGAATTTGTGAGCAATTGATGTTGATATGTTGATGAATTAAATAATAGAAAGTCTATTATTAAACCAATCGTTAATATGCGTTGCTGGAATTATTGTGAAATAGGGCATTTATTTCGGTCATGCTTAAAAACAAAACAGAGGTTTTTTTGCTATAGATGTGAAACCTGCCAACTGAAAAATTCCCCTGAAAATAAAAATAAGGACTGGCAGGAATGGTTGAAATTTATAGGTAACTTTATGTCTCAAGCTGTATCATCTGTAACTTTTAAAAAAGCTAATGATAATAGGCCGTATATACGGATAAATATTTTAGATCTTGATTGCAATGGCTTATTAGTTTCGGGAGCCACTATACAAGTGGCTCCCGAAACTAATAAGCCATTGCAATTTGGTAAACGTCATGCGTATTGTTGAAACGACTAAGGTTAATTGTGACAAGTTCCAGGAACCGAAATTGGTCGTTAACTCATTAGAGCCAGATTTGGCCTATAGGTCTAATAGCCCCTCAACGGACTCAAAAGATGTTGATGAACTAAATAATAGAAAGTCTACTATTAAACCAATCGTTAATATGCGTTGCTGGAACTAATAAGCCATTGCAATTTGGTAAACGTCATGCGTATTGTTGAAACAACTAAGGTTAATTGTGACAAGTTCCAGGAACCGAAATTGGTCGTTAACTCATTAGAGCCAGATTTGGCCTATAGGTCTAATAGCCCCTCAACGGACTCAAAAGATGTTGATGAACTAAATAATAGAAAGTCTACTATTACACCAATCGTTAATATGCGTTGCTGAAACTAATAAGCCATTGCAATTTGGTAAACGTCATGCGTATTGTTGAAACGACTAAGGTTAATTGTGACAAGTTCCAGGAACCGAAATTGGTCGTTAACTCATTAGAGCCAGATTTGGCCTATAGGTCTAATAGCCCCTCAACGGACTCAAAAGATGTTGATGAACTAAATAATAGAAAGTCTACTATTACACCAATCGTTAATATGCGTTGCTGGAACTAATAAGCCATTGCAATTTGGTAAACGTCATGCGTATTGTTGAAACGACTAAGGTTAATTGTGACAAGTTCCAGGAACCGAAATTGGTCGTTAACTCATTAGAGCCAGATTTGGCCTATAGGTCTAATAGCCCCTCAACGGACTCAAAAGATGTTGATGAACTAAATAATAGAAAGTCTACTATTACACCAATCGTTAATATGCGTTGCTGAAACTAATAAGCCATTGCAATTTGGTAAACGTCATGCGTATTGTTGAAACGACTAAGGTTAATTGTGACAAGTTCCAGGAACCGAAATTGGTCGTTAACTCATTAGAGCCAGATTTGGCCTATAGGTCTAATAGCCCCTCAACGGACTCAAAAGATGTTGATGAACTAAATAATAGAAAGTCTACTATTAAACCAATCGTTAATATGCGTTGCTGGAACTAATAAGCCATTGCAATTTGGTAAACGTCATGCGTATTGTTGAAACAACTAAGGTTAATTGTGACAAGTTCCAGGAACCGAAATTGGTCGTTAACTCATTAGAGCCAGATTTGGCCTATAGGTCTAATAGCCCCTCAACGGACTCAAAAGATGTTGATGAACTAAATAATAGAAAGTCTACTATTACACCAATCGTTAATATGCGTTGCTGAAACTAATAAGCCATTGCAATTTGGTAAACGTCATGCGTATTGTTGAAACGACTAAGGTTAATTGTGACAAGTTCCAGGAACCGAAATTGGTCGTTAACTCATTAGAGCCAGATTTGGCCTATAGGTCTAATAGCCCCTCAACGGACTCAAAAGATGTTGATGAACTAAATAATAGAAAGTCTACTATTACACCAATCGTTAATATGCGTTGCTGGAACTAATAAGCCATTGCAATTTGGTAAACGTCATGCGTATTGTTGAAACGACTAAGGTTAATTGTGACAAGTTCCAGGAACCGAAATTGGTCGTTAACTCATTAGAGCCAGATTTGGCCTATAGGTCTAATAGCCCCTCAACGGACTCAAAAGATGTTGATGAACTAAATAATAGAAAGTCTACTATTACACCAATCGTTAATATGCGTTGCTGGAATTATCGTGAAACAGGGCATTTATTTCGGTCATGCTCAAAAACAAAACAGAGGTTTTTTTGCTATAGATGTGAAACCTGTCAACTGAAAAATTCCCCTGAAAATAAAAATAAGGACTGGCAGGAGTGGTTGATAGGTAACTTTATGTCTCAAGCTGTTGTATCACCTGTAACTTTTAAAAAAGCTAATGATAATAGGCCGTATATATACGGATAAATATTTTAGATCTTGATTGCAATGGCTTATTAGTTTTGGGAGCCACTTGTACAGTGGTGAACACAGAATTTGCCGAAATTTTGAAACGTCTAGGGTTGAAAACTCGGAAAATAAAATCTATGCACATTGCCACTACAGATGGTGCTAGCCTTGTATAACGGAGGGCTTTGACGTTCCAGTTAGGTTTAACGACCAATTTCATTTTATGTCCATGTTTCTTATGCCTAATCTGTCCCAACAATTAATCCTAGGTAAAGACTTTTTCGACATATTTGAGATTTCTTTCAGTTTCAAGGGTACATTAGAAGGAATGCCAGTAGTTAGTTCCATAGAGGATAGGACAACATCCTTAACGAGTAAAGATGATTTAAATGAGGATGAGCAACAGAAGCTTTCCGATATTATTGACGAGATAAGGAGATGTGTAGGTATCGGTTTGGGTAGAACCAAAATCATTAAGCACACCATAGACACAGGGGACAGCAAACCAATATTTCAGAAACAGTATAATTTCTCTCCGGCTATTAAGAAAGAAATAGAACGTGAATTAGATGGGATGTTAGAAAAAGATGTAGTTGAACCTTCTCACAGTCCTTGGTGCTCTCCTATCGTGATTGTAAAATGGTAGTAACAAGCTTTGTTTGGATAGTAGACAGCTTAAAATCACGAAAAGAGATACTTATCCGCTTCCAAGAGTCTCTTGCATTGTGGATAATTTACGCAATGCAAGATTCCTTAGTACAAATGATTTAAAATCAGCATTTTGGCAAATTGAACTTGAAGAATCTAGTAAAGAAAAAACAGCATTTGCTGTACCAGGTAGGGGTCTTTTCCACTTTAAAATTATGCCTTTTGGCTTAGTAAATGCATCACAATCGCAACAGAGGTTAATGGACATTTTGTTCCACGTCTTAGAAGGGAAAGTTTGGACTTATCTTGACGATATTGTAGTTAGTTCCGAGACTTTTGATGAACATTTAGAAATTTTAAGGCGTGTGATGAATATTCTTAAAGATGCGGGGCTGACAATAAATGTGGATAAGTGTAAATTTGCAAGATCTAGTCTACGTTTTCTAGGCTACATTATAGATAAAGATGGGTTGCGCACTGATCCGGAAAAAGTTTCGGCCATAATGAACTTTCCAAGACCCAAAACCATTACTGTATAGATACACAATAGCCAGTGGATTTTCTGATGCAGACTATGCCTCAGACCGGGACTCTAGAAAATCTATTAGGCTGATATTGAAAAAATTTTCGTTTTACAAAAAAGGGCAATTCGCGCAATTTATAATTTAAAACCGCGGGATTCCCTTCGAGAGAAATTTAAACAAATAGGTATTCTTACGGTAGCTTCTCAATATATCTATAACAATATAATTTTTGTTAGGCAAAACATTCACAGTTACAATAAAAAGTGCGAATGACACGACAGGCAATTAAGAAACAGAAATAGGCTCGTGATTCCTCAGTTACGCCTCAAAAGGGTCCGAAAGTCATTTGTGGGAATGGGCGTAATGTTCTATAATAAAATTCCACAAGCAATCTTAGACTTGCCTTTACACAAGTTTAAGAACTCTATTAAAAATATGCTCATAAAAAAAGCATATTATACAATTGAAGATTATATAAATGATAAAAAAGCATGGAGCAATTTCTCAATGACAGGTTGCTTGGGAACAATCTAAGAAAATTTAACTCATGTCTTAAAATGAGTATTTGATTATTGGTATTCAATTCGATGCTTTGATCATGGGTAGCCTAAGTATGTCACGCAGCACGCTCTCTTTAAACATTTCTGTGGTGGTGTCGTGTGGTGCGGGTTGTTACGTTCCCTCGAATATGGTTGAGCGAAGCAATGGCTGGATCATGCGTCATGCTCGTGAACGGGTGCCACCGTCGGAAATGGGGCTACTTTTGTCTGCCCTTCTTCACAAGTGTAGAATTGTAAGCACCATTCCGAACCTGTGGTAGATTCATTTGTCGATTCGTAAGCGCTTGTGAGAGTTTATCTGAATAAAATTGAATGATTACTTATATAAATGATAAAAAGGCGTGGATTTGACTCGTTACAGCAATGCGCGAGACGGCAATTCAATCATGTACTTAACATAAAATTGTTATATTGATATTGTAAATTTGGAAAAGAGCAACCGCCGAGTTTCTTGCTGGTTCTTCTCGGTTGGAATGGCATTCCGAACCAGTGGTAGATTCCTTTGACTATTCAAAAGCACTTGTAAAAGTTTATTTGAATAAAAAACTTTTCTATTCTATTCTATTCAAATTCCGGGTATATTTTTATGATGAACGGTGGTCCTGTAACATGGCCTAGTAGAAAACAGAATACAGTGGCTTTGTCCACTACAGAGTCCGCGTTTATTGCAGCAGCAGAAGCTGCAAAAGAGTTGTTGTGGCTAAGGCAACTTTTTATTGACTGTATATCTCTATAATATATTGATAACCAGAGTGCAATAAAGTTAATTCATAACTCTGTTTATCATAGAAAGTCTAAGCATATTGATGCAAAGTATAACTTTATAAGAGAGAAAGTTGAAGCTAAAATAATATGTATTAACGAGCGGATACCCGCGACTTCGTTCGCGTGGATATTGATTTTAATAATCCCGTGGGCATCATTTTGTTTTTCCTATGCTCCTTTGAGCTTAAACCTTGCTAAAAACTGTTAAAAGTTCACTGGCGGATGTTTAGGTAAATCAAAATGTAAATATCCGCCAGTGAAAGTTCCATCAAAATCGGTCCAGCCTTTCGGAGATAAGCCAGTAGTCTTTAAAGTATCTACTTTCTAACAAAAAAAGAATGAATGAAATCGGACCACCCGTTAACGAATTACAGCTAATTACACATTTTGCCTTTCATCCGCTCTCCCAAGGGAACCGTGCTGAATTTCGGGATAAAAAGTATCCTATATGTTACTCCATAGTATGAACTTAAATCATGCCGAGTTTCATTTCAATCCATTCAGTAGTTTTTACGTGATGCGCGCACAAACATACAGACAAACAGACAAACAGATAAACAGACAAACAGACAAACAGATAAACAGACAAACAGACAAACAGACAAAAATTTCAAAAATAGCTTTTTTACGTTCTATTACTTATCCCTAACATCCCCCAGTTATTATTTTGCAAAAATCTTGAATGTACAGATACGGCAATTCTACGATTTTATTATATGTATAGATAGATTATGTTAGTACTGTGAATCAAATAGCAGATTTTCTTACTAAAGCTTAGCCATTAAATAAATTTGTGTCAAATAGAGACCAAGTATTAAGTTTTTATGATTGTTAATAAATTATCATTTTTTCAGCTGTCAACTTTGTATATTTAAACAGATTAGAGATATAAATAGTTAGTTTTATAAAATTTAAGTGGGAGTGTTGGAATATAAATTTTATAAAACATGGTTGGCAACACTGCATCGTCCATAATGCTTTAGTCTGTACCTACTTCCTCTCTCTTGTTGAAATGGCCGCCGTGCAAATTATACTGTGTGTTGAAATAATTAAAGTGCCTAATTATTATCAGAAAGTTTTTCGTTTAATTGCGACCCAAACATAAACAGAAATCAATGAGTAGATATAGTAAAATTGGGAGCTCTAGATCACGTCTCGAGAACGCCCAGAGCGTTCATCTAGAGACGTGAACTAGAACTCTCAATTTTACCCTACTATTCTCATTATTGCAGGCGGAACAAGAAAAGGTTGCAGACACGAAGCTCGCAGAGAAATGCAGCGATATGGGCGACGTTCAAAAAATACGTTTCGTGACGAAGAAAACTTTAAAAGGACATATCAACAAAGTTAACTCCGTACATTATAGCGGTGATTCTAGGTAATAATAAAAAAATATATACCAAAATTGGAAAAAAATACTTTACAAACGACTGCGAATTTAATTCTACAATACTTAGAATTATTAATAAATAATATGTATACTCGTAGATAAACGGGTCGGGATATCTATACTACACTAGCGGCACGCTATGATGGCCGGTTTGACACATTACAATAGTGATGTGGAATGTCAATTTATTCTCGAACAAAAAACAATTAAGTTTTGTTTTTGTACCTGATTAAATAGGTTTAATAAAACAAAAATGTATATGTTTATTTAATTTATTTGAACGAACTGAATATTTGAACGAAAATGAATATACATACTTTATATGCACACAAGAAACATATGAATACAAAAGATACCAAAAAAGGTGCCACAAAAGGCCATAATTAATCAGATTCGTCCATACTACTATTTTCACTGTCGTCACTGCTATCATCACATACATTAATAATTATATGTTCGTTTTCTATAATATTATCTATTTTCACATCTCTTTCATAATCTTCCCTTATTAATTTAACAGTTCTATTCACAACCTTTTCCCAGTCTCCTTTAGTCACATGTTCACAAGCTTCTTCTAATAATTTTAGCATTTTTTTTGTGGTAAATGGGGGTTCTGTATTGTGTCTTGCAGCATATCCCTTAATTTGAGCCCACACCAACTCAATCGCATTATACTCACAATGGTAAGGCGGTAACCGTATAACTCTGTGCCCATGTTCTAATGCTATTTCGTCAATGACGTATCGGATCTTGGTTGGTTTGTTTTCTTTTAAAAGACGTACTAATTCCGCTTTTAACATATTCATGTTTGCATCTACGCCATTTTTACGAAGCCATGCGACGATATCAGCTTTCTTTTGGGATTGGGCAGGTGGCTTGTCAATTTGCATCGAGTGGTATGGGGCGTTGTCCATAATTATAATAGATGGTTCAGGGAGGCTACACAACATTGAGGTAAACCATTCAGTAAACTTTTCTCCATTCATGTCTTCATGATAGTCTCCAGTGGTTTTTGACGCAAAAGCCATGAGAGAACCTTCGACAAACCCGTTGATGGTTCCGGCGTGACAAATTATAAGTCGCGATCCTTTTCCTACAGGAACTTTGGAAGTAGATGCTGCTGTGTCATCGTTCCAAGAACGGCCTACAGTATGGTTAGCATTAAGCCATGTTTCATCCAAGAACACAACATTTTGCCAATTTTTGATTTCTTTCACTTGCCGTAAAAAAGTATACCTTGCCATCGCTATATCAAATCTTTCCATCAATATTTTGCGTTTGTTACATTTTTTGTATCGAAATCCAATGGTCTTCAAAATCTTCGTTAAAGAACTTTCCCCACCGAAGAATAATCCAGCTTCCTTCAGTGAATGCACCAACTTTTTTCTTGTTGGATACTCCTTCTGTAAATAGTAGCCGTAAACATGTCTTCGGATAGCATCGGCATCAAAGCTATCGATGCCTACGACTGGTTTTGCTCGTTTTCTCTTTTTTGGTGTGTGAAGTTTATTTTCTTCTGTGCCAGTCTCGCCATATTTTTTTTTAGTTATCCGTCTAACAGTTCGTTGTCCAATATTAAGCGCATCAGCTACGCGTTCAACCACTGACGTTATAGGTAAAATTGGCCCTCCATTTTGAGCTTCACGATCGAAATAGTTACGAAGGCGTATTACGAACTCACGTGTCTGACTATTTAGAACAGTTCTCTGCGTACGTTCGGTCATATCGACGAAATCCACAACAAAGGGCTTGAACAGAGTCCAAATTAACGAGCAAGGGTCAACAGTAATGCAGTATCAATATTTGAAATCCAAAGCCAGGTCAAAACTATATCACAATCGCATTGCACTGACAGTTTATACTTTTCGAAGCAACGTCAATTCGAAACTGCTTTGTTTTGCATTGAGCATTGACGCGAGTTTGCCGGAGGTAGTAGTTGTGCTAGCCAGCGATCCTATGTGACGATCGTATTAGATTCCATTTTTAAAAATTTATTGATATTTTTTTGCGATTTCAGAGGTTTGTCCACATAGTGAAAATTGTTCATATTCACAAGTACATTCACCCCTTAAATGGTGCAAACTGATTTTTCTACACTTGTATACATTTAAGAAATCAATTTAATAAATAAATTTTGAGTCCTAAACCTAAAACTACATTCGATAAAATTTATGAATCTCTGCACATCACTATCGTCAATAAAGTAATACAATTATTTCCTTCAAAGTCGTTATCAATTAATACGGAACTTCATGAGCGGACAAACGTCAAACCGGCCATCATAGCGTGCCGCTAGAGTAATAATAGGGGTTAAAGTATGAAATTGCCGTTTTATTGTAATAGGTACTTCTAATTGACATAGAACCTTCATGGTTTAAGATTTTTGAGTGAAACTTTTTTCATACGGTACCTATGTAGTTCTTCTATTAAAAAATGTGCAACATTCGATTATCAACTTTCAGTTGTTTTTTTTTTATTCAGCTTAGACAATAAAGATAAGATGGATACTTCGAAAATTCGTGTGATTTTTGAATACGAGTTCCGACGCGGAACTAACGCGGCAGAAACAGCTCGCAATATTAATGTTGCGTTTGGAGAGGGGACTGCTAATGAACGCACTATGCGATTTTGGTTTAAACGCTTTCGTGATGGAAACTTCGATTTGAAGAACGAACCACGTGGAAGACCGCCCACACAGGTGAATAACAATGATTTGAAAGAGATGGTGGAAGCCGATCCGAGCCAAACTACCCAGGAATTAGCGGCATGGTTTAACGTTACCTTACCAACAATATTGACTCATTTGCGTCAAATCAATAAAATAAAAAAATATTATGAAAAATGGGTGCCTCATGATTTGACTGATCTGCAGAAAGAAACGCGTGTTGAAACTTGTGTTGCCTTGTTGAATCGATACAGAAATGAAGGAATATTGGATCGAATTGTGACATGTGATGAAAAATGGATTCTTTACGATAATCGTAAGCGGAAAATGCAATGGCTGACCCCAGGTCAAACGCCGCAACAGTGTCCTAAAGCAAAGCTTACCAATAAAAAGGTAATGGTAACTGTTTGGTGGTCTCAGCGTGGTGTTATTCACTATAGCTTTCTCCGATCTGGTCAAGCAATAACGGCAGATGTCTACTGCGCCGAACTCCGAACAATGATAGTGAAACTAGCAGTGAAACAGCCCCGACTTATGAATCGATCTTCACCATTTTTGCTCCATGATAACGCGAGACCTCATACAGCACGAGAAACCGTTTTAACTCTACAGGAACTGCAATTAGAAACCATTCGTCACCCTCCGTATTCGCCAGACCTTGCTCCAACGGACTACCATTTTTTTCGTGATTTGGACAATTTTCTGCGTGATAAAAAGTTTTCTTCTCAGGAGGCAGTGCAAAATGCTTTCACACAGTTTGTCGAATCTAGATCACCAGAGTTCTATCGCAAAGGCATAAATGAGCTTCCTATTAGATGGCAGCAATGTATAGATAATAATGGTAATTATTTTGATTAAATAAATATGTTAAATAAAAAAAAACGAATTTTTATTTTTCAGTACAAATCGGCAATTTCATACTTTAACCCCTAATATAATAAAGCGGAAGAATTTGTTTGTTTGAACGCGCTAATCTCAGGAACTACTGGACCGATTTCAAAAATTCTTTCATCGTTGGATATGTACGTGATCCTTGAGTGCTATAGGCTATATATTATGTACGGACGTACATAATAGGCATAATATAGTACATGTAGGCTATATGTATGTACGGACCACTAGTAATATGTATAATAAATAGAATATAATATCTTCTGGAACTATGACAATCTTGCAGGCACTGTGTGACGGGCTCCTTAGACGGTAAACTTATAATCTGGGACACATGGAGCGGTAACAAGGTGCAAGTAATACCATTACGCTCCGCTTGGGTAATGAGCGTTGCATTCGCACCTTCTGGAAATTTTGTTGGTAAGGTTCAAACTTTTGTTGTTTAACTGCAATGGTTTCGTCATAGAATTAAATACTGGTCTCCGTTGCGCTACGACCTAGAAGGAGCAGCTACAAGTGAACTGCGGCTACAAAACGTACGCCATATTGGCGTACACGAGTATCAACTAATATGCACATAGTTATAAGTTATGCATGTATATTTATCTAAGCAACATTCTACACTGTATAACATATTTTTTCCATTAATCGGGTAAAAGTTATAAGTCTGGCATCATTATTCTAATATGTAATCAATACACACTTCGGTATTGCGTTGCTGCATTCAGCGAGTACTCTTCTTCGATAGTGCTTCGTCTTGGTAGTCTAAGAGTTTCGCAAAGCGTGAACACGAACGGTTATCAACACTTGCAATAATAAAAACTTTAAAAGATAAATATCACACTAAGTCTCACTCATCCCCCGTGATCGTATCCGCCTATTGCAGCTTTACAACTTGCCGTCGTAACTACTCTGATACGTGGCTTTTCTACGGGTTTCCGCACTTCTGATCGGATCGCAGAGTTTCAAGCTATTAATTATTATCGAAGATAGCCAATAACAAAAAGGAGTTTGATTTTTATATGGTGGAAAACTTCGTAATGTACAACTACATTACATAGACACTGAAAGTTGGAATTATTCCCCGAGGGTAATTGCATTATCAGACCATTTCCGCCTACTGCCGCACATAGGACTTAGTCTTCTAGTGAGTTCCTCAAAGGTCAGTCCAGCGTTCCACTTGAAATCACATCTGCCCCTGCTATGCGGCCATTGTTGACAGACATGACTTTTAGTAAAAACTTTACTGCCACTTCAGCTTGTCTTTATCCTTCAGAGAACGGAACTTTATGGAACACACACGAAACATCACAAAAGTTTTCACCGCACCCAAACTCACACAAGCAGTCCAATACGTTGGAGTGCTATGACGTCAGTGTTGCAACAACTACGAACTTCGAACTTTTTTTGGGCCGAAACTTGCTGGGCGCCAATGTAGCTGTGGGGCATCCAGCTCGGGTTCCAGAAACAATATGAGCCAATTAACATATACCACTTTAATCGTCGCAAAATAGCTCGCACGTTAGGAACACACCGTGTTTCAAAATCGACTAACTGTGGAGGAGTTGGAACAACTTACAAGCCTAGCCACAAACTCCCACCCTAAACGCAGTCAGTCTAGCCGGGCAAGGCGAGGCAGACGCTAGACGTGTTTGCCAATTAGCATATACCACTTTAATCGTCGCAAAATAGCTCGCACGTTAGGAACACACCGTGTTTCAAAATCGACTAACTGTGGAGGAGTTGGAACAACTTACAAGTATAGCCACAAACTCCCACCCTAAACGCAGTCAGTCTAGCCGGGCAAGGCGAGGCAGACGCTAGACGTGTTTGCCAATTAGCATATACCACTTTAATCGTCGCAAAATAGCTCGCACGTTAGGAACACACCGTGTTTCAAAATCGACTAACTGTGGAGGAGTTGGAACAACTTACAAGCCTAGCCACAAACTCCCACCTTAAACGCAGTCAGTCTAGCCGGGCAAGGCGAGGCAGACGCTAGATGTGTTTACCCGCTCGCGGCCCCCACTAGTCCTCACATACTTGCTTCAAGCATAGGTAGATACTCGTATCTACTGCTACATACGCTAGTAGTCTGGATAATTTCATGTTGTGTCCCCAGCGTGCGGCGGTATGGACAACATGTGCACGGTGTACGATGTGAACAATCGCGACGCGACCGGCTCGGCGAAGATGGTCCGCGAGCTGGCCGGCTACGAGGGCTTCCTCAGCAGCTGCCGCTTCCTCGACGACACGCATATCCTCACCGGCTCCGGTGACATGAAGATGTACGAGCTACCTTTTATCTTTAAAAAAATGAAGAGCTGGCGAACAAAACTGCATAATTACATATAATTTTACAGGAGAAGCTATGGCACGTACGCAACGTGACCATATATTTTATTAATTTAATTTTTACAATATTATAATATTTGTTTTGATAACATCACGTTCGAGGAAATAGCAATGCAGCATTACATACTTTACCGCACTCAAATGTGGAATAACTTTCTTGTAAATTTTAGTATATAAGATGTAGAATAATCTGTAAATATATGCTACTTTAAACACGAGTCGGAGTGTATATCATTCATCTCCATGCAACTCTTCAAGTTGCGCCAAAGAGCAATAGAAGCAAAAAACGTATTCAAAGCTGTTAAGACTTGTTCGAAGCCAACAAACTTTGGATGCAATTTTGATGCCGTTTTAGACCATTTTCGATAGAAATAAGCTGAGAGTCTTGTTCGGCAGGCCAAAAACCAACGGATTAAAAAAAAAGAATTTTGACCAGAGGTGTGTAATTATGCCGTTTTGTTTGCCAGCTCCTCAAATGTATATCTTACTGTCTTCGCTTTGCTTAATGTCTTCTTCTTTCGATGACTAACGACTTTCCTCGTGAATTTAGGATTTTAGGGTGTTTAAAAGTCAAAATAGAACCTTATTGATGTCATTTTGCTGTCTGTCTGTCTGTTTATGCATTCATAAGTCGTGGATCCCTTAGCTATAGTAGATGGAGTCTGAAACTTTGATATTCTTAAACTTTGATATAGCGGTCCGAGTAACATCGTTTTTACGTGCTCCGTGAAATAAAAATTCAAATCATAGAATACCAAACTATAAAGTGTTTATCTCCAAAGTGACATTCCTTAACTGTGTTTTTGACTGTATGTGGCGAACATAGTAATATTTTAAGTGCATATTTCAACAAAAATCAATCGGATCGTAGTTCAAAACTCGTTTGTTTTGTGATTACCCTACTTACGTTAATTCAACGAGTGTTACACCTACTGGCTAAAACATCGCTGTAGAATAAAATCCGTCTAACGCTTTACGTTTCGCGACAGCGACATCAGCGCTTGAAAACTGGACCCAACCTGTACAATGTCATCCACGGACAATACTAATTCATCGAATATAAACCGACAGGAAAAAATAACTATCCGAGGCAAACCGAAGTCTGCCACTCCTACAGTCGAGAAACCTGAAAAACCACTGTTTACAGGGAGTGGATCACAACCAGATTTATCTAAATTAAAAGATGTGGCTGACATAAATGTTGTGATGCGTAAGCGTAAACAACCAGGGTCGGACTGCGACTGCCGCGATGAATTATTTCAACTTCATCAAGAAATGAAAGATATGCTCGAAGCCTTTACTTTATCGCAAAAAGAGTATCTTCTTTCATTACATCAAGACGTATCACACATCAAATCGAAAGTCGACACTGTTGTGTCAATGAAACGCGTATCGGATGACAACTAACTTTATTCTATGTAACTACCCACAACATCTCCCCCAATAATAAAAAGTACACAATAAATCATAATATCATTTCCCCCAACAAAAAAAAAAGTACAAAATAACAGTAAAAGTTTACATTAATAAACAAAATAGAAAAAAAAGGAAAGAGAAAAAAAAAATACAAACAAGCACTTACTAAAACTAATTACATAATGGGAAAAGTAGAAAAAAAAGTTTACCTGGTGTCGAATGGTTCTTTAGGAATACTCTATAGAACGTGAAACGTAAGACAATTGGGTAACTGAAAAGTAAAATAACGAAACGATGGAGTTGGAGGCGTTTATACTAGCCATTCTGTGGCTAGTATATGTGCACTCCAAGTATAAGATAGGTAAAATGATAGGAAGAAACTCGAGAGGCTACGCAGCCTTAGAAGAGTTGCGGGAGATCTGGGAGAGATCACCCCTAGTGAGATGGGGAATCCACCTCAAGGAGGTTATGAAGGCTCTGAAGACCAAGACTTCATTCACCAAATTCAAGCTGGCTGGTGTAGCCAAGAGGAAGAAAGACTTCGCCGATGCTAGTAGAGGAAAGATGAAGTTAGAAAACATCATACTAACAACAGGGCTAAGACCAGAAGGAAGAGTGATGTCACTAGCTTGTGGTAGAGGAGGATGGGAACAAGTGTACGCCAAGTACCCCGAAGTAAGGAGAGTCGTTGCTATCACCTTAGGGAAGAATAGCGCTAATCCAGGACACGAAGATTTCACGGACAAGCCTTTCGAAGGGAGAGAGAAAGTGTGCGTCGTATACAAGGATATAAGAGAAACAGGCTTTTTTTGATGCCAGCGTATTTGACTGGGTGCTATTTGACGGCGGTGAAAGTAAGAAGGACCCACAGGAGGAGGCAGATAAGTTCGTAGACCTATTCAGTAGAGGAGTGGTCAATAAGATAAGCGAGTCAACCAAGGGGTTCATATTGAAGATATTACGGCCTGATGATCCGAGAGTCCATGTGATGCTGAGAGACATCCAGGCTAAGACAGGGATGGGCCACTACGTGATTAGCCCCTACTCAAGAAATGCCAACATGGAGCTGTATTTCGTGTCTGGTAAGCCGCCAATGGACCCAGCGCGGCAAGGTAGGGAGCTTTTAATGCACCGCATAAACAGGGCTATAAACGGCGAACCGGGGAAGATAGAAAAGCACCGGATAGACGCTGACATAGTTAGGAGTAGAGTAAATGACATACTACCTGAGCCGGACTACGCAGAGAGTGAGAAACAATTAGGACCGAAACTACCAGTACCACACAGGGTGTTCTCGCAATGGAAGAGCATGGGCGTGTATCCTTTTGGTAGCGGTGGCAGCAGTTCCTCACGGAGGAGTGGAGTTGTCTGGAGCGTACTAAGGGGAATAGCCAATTACATAGAAGGCTTTGAGGCTTGGAAGACCACAGACACCACCCCGAAGGCATTCCAGGAGATGTTCCTGAGAAAAATAGACAAGGAGCCACTGGAGCACAGTCCGAACCAGGCAAAAACTCGAGAGATCTACGCGCACATGTCAAAATATTTTAAAAAGAAAAAGTTCACCATGAGAGCGCTAACGAAGGATGAAATGGAACAGCAAGCCAACAAGCAGGGGGCAGCCACGCCCGTAGATGAAGCGAGAAGTGTCGGAGAATACTTGAAGTACGACAATTGGTATGATAGAGTGCTGGAGCTAGGAATGAATCTACGTAGAGGGAGGTTCAAGTTCTCAATATTCTCAACCATGGCGAAGAGGGAGAAGAAGAAAGGGGATGGTAGTTCCCGAATGATAGCATACTTACCCATACCAATGAGGCTACTGGAGCTAAGACTGTTTGGCAAGCTACTAGACCTGACCAAACCCTATTTGAACGCAATGGGCGTAGGGGGAGTAGGGTTGCATGACCTAGGAGAGCTACTACACCGCAGGTTTAAGGGCGCCGGCATAAGCGACGATATAGCAAGCTTTGACACCCGCATATCAGCAACAACATTGAAAATGGAGTTGGAGTTCATAAACTCACTATGCCCCTACCCCGGATGCAGCGAGTGTAAGGAGAGAGAAAAAGTGTACCAAATATACACCCACCCCAGAATACTCATACCGAAGGAAGATGGCAAATACGTCAGGAGTGAGTGCTTGCAAGGACGTGGACAACGCATGTCAGGAACAGGCGTCACTTACTCTATGAACACCATAACTCGTATCAACACCATTATAGGAGCAGCGCACGAAGTACTTGGAGGAGATCTATCAAGCTTCGTGGAGGACTGCCTAAGCGGAAATGGAAGGATATCAGGATGCGTGTCTGGGGATGACGCTGTCATAACCATGAGCCCAGAGGACGCAAGGGTAATGAAGAAAGCATACACGTACGTTGAGGAATGTGGTTACCCGAGGAAGAATTTGCTGAGGGATGTACCTAGCAAGGTACACTATGACATACGGGACATAGAGTTCTGCAGCCACAACTACGAGGCAATAAGTTACTATGGTTCTCTCTAATTTCTACCCACAACAGACACTATTCAAACTACGACTGATCATCTAGCTGCAGAGCACAATAAAATTTTTAACGAGGTTTCAGAGTTAAAGAATAGGAGCCGTACTGCAGAAGAAAATATCACTCGCCTAGAAAATGACATTAAGAAATTAAAATCCACGCTAACAGACGCTACTACAAACAGTATTTGAGACCATATTTTAACAAAAAAAGATAAAAGTTACCACGTGGCTTTGATAGACTCCTCAATATCGGATCATAAACAAATTGTTGTCGGAATGAAAATAATAATTATTGTCATTTATAATTGCATTGAAACAGATAGTATGATTTTATACAGTATTCAGTTAAAAAAGAGGTAAAAAAAACGTAAATTTCATGGAAAATCCGACGAAAAATTTCACCACTGGGGAACCTAGAATCATGTACTGAATCTATGGGACGCGTTTTGAACAACTTGTCTCTTACACCCTTTATATTTTTCTACTAGCTGACCCCCGCAACTTCGTTCGCGTAGATATAGGTTTTTATATAGGATCGGATCCCATAATTCTTTTATGCACTACTAACTAAATGTAGCTTAAGTTACTCCTTATAACATTAAAAGTTCCATTAAAATCGATCCAGCCGTTTCGGAGATTAGCTGGAACAAATAGACAGACCGACAAACATAAAATATAAACGCACACCAGTTTAAAATAAGCCGTAATAAGTACGTTCAAAGATCCGGGTCCCAAGTTATTTGAACCCAATAAATGTGTGTCATTTCTGAACTAAAAAACCTATGACCTTGAAATATTTACGGGACAATATACAAAGTACTACCTTTCTAACAAAAAAAGAATGAGTGAAATCGAACAACGCGTTAATGAATTACAGCTAAATACCCGTTTTAACTTTCATCCCCTCTCCCAAGGGAACCGTGCTCAATTTCGGGATAAAAAGTATCCTATGTCCTACCTCGGAGTATAAACTCAAATCGTACCAAGTTTCATTCGAATCCATTCAGTAGTTTCGGCGTGATGCGCGGCCAAGATACAGACAGACAGACAGACAGACAGACAGACAGACAGACAGACAGACAGACAGACAGACAGACAGACAGACAGACGAAAATGAAAAAAATTGCAGTTTTGGTTTCAGAAGCGATTATAGAGTGCCCTCCAATAAAAATTTTCAAAATATCTTCAATGTACAGAATTGGATCTGTTACAGTTTTATTATATTATAGATTTGAGCTTATGAAGGAACAGTCATTGGTATGGACGTAGTCTAGACGGAAGCAGGCTAAGTGCTTACGCGGATGAGTCATGGCAATTTTACTAAATACCTACCCATACTCGTTTTTTAGGGTTCCGTAGTAAACAAGGAACCCTTATAGTTTCGCCATGTCCGTCCGTCTGTCCGTCCGTCCTCGGTTAATCTCAGAGACTATTAGTGCTAGAAATCTGTAATTTGCCATGGGTATAAATATTAATCACACCGACAAAGTGGTGAAATAAAATTTTGATAAATATTTTTTTTAGGGTAGCTCCCCTACATGTAAAGTGGGGATGAATATTTTTTTTCTCGTCTACCCCATAGTGTGGGGTATTGTTGAATAGGTCTTTTAAAAATACTGTGGGTATGGGAACACCATTTTTCGATTTCTAGACCGGTTTGTAAAA
The DNA here is from genome assembly GCA_920104075.1 of Melanargia galathea. Lineage (NCBI taxonomy): Eukaryota > Metazoa > Arthropoda > Insecta > Lepidoptera > Nymphalidae > Melanargia > Melanargia galathea. The sequence goes on from OV049860.1 coordinate 17,260,852, forward strand.
TATGATGTTTTAAAGTGCTAATTTTTATTAGAGTCAAGTGCCCCCCCCCCCCTCTATCAGCCAAATGGCAGTATATAGGAACTTGAAAAAGTTCACAGCAGTAGTATATAATATAATCAATTTTAAAGGAAAAATTATCATGGCTAAGTAGGGTTCACAGGTTAAGGAGTTATATCTGTTTTTCGAGGATTGTGACTACGGAACCCTAGCCAATAACCGGCCAAGCGCGTGGCCCGCCACGCACTTGGCCGGTTATCTATTCTAATATCTCACCCAGCAATAACTTTGCTTAAATAATAGTTTTACATTTTGATTCATGTGAAGTTGTTTAAGATACAGTGATTGTGCAAAAATATTTCACACTTGCTTGGTTTTTTTAGTTGCGTTTGGGACTTAGAGGCGGGCAAGAGAGAAGTGGAATTTGACGCTCACGCTGGCGATGTCGTCACCATTTCTTTAGCTCCCGGTAAGTTTAATTTGTTCACAAGTAAGCGCTTGACAGCAATATATCGACCTATGCATCGAATAGAGTTACATATGATAATGGCACCAAATCACTTTTATTGAATTTTTTATGCTAAACGAACCTCTAGTTTTCACTAGTGAAATCAAAATTTTGAAAAGTTATGTAGATCCAAAGATACCAGTCGAATAAAGGTACATCTAGTTTATTTCCCCAAAGAACAAGAACTCGACAGCACAAGTGTCATTATTCTCTGTTGTATCAGCGCGAACGCACCCCGCGCGGAGGGTCACATCGGCACTCGTATTCATGTTCTCCGGAAAGACTAACGTGTGCACGCTCGCATTTTTGTCTATTATTTACTTGTTAATTTTATAAAAATTTGTTCAAAATTTCACGGTTCCACATTCTTATAGAACATTATTCTTCGGAACGTTAGATTTTACTGAAAAACAAAAAAAAAATTAAAATATCAATTCGTTAAGTCTTTAAAACTTTAATTTATATATTTTAATAAGTAATCAATAATATTAATTATGTTACCATATTACTTTGTTATTCGGAAATTATGTTAATTATATCGAGGTTATGTGCACAAGTTACTTTGTTCGAGGGAAATCATTTTGAAATTATGAGGTATATGTGTAAATGATATTTTATTCTTCGTTTGACAATATGATATATACCCTTTTTCAACTAAAAATTACCATAAAATGCTAAAATTAACAACTTCTTTTTATTTCGAATATTTATATACAATTACTACTTATAACTATTAAGATCTTATTTCTTCGGTAGATTTGATTTTGTTTCCAAAAAGTGACGTGGATAGTAGTGGAGCTTTTACGACATCACCACTACTACAGGGAGCTGAAAACATTCAGCAAGAGTTATCTGATGTATGAGAAGACGTTTTTCGTACATCAGGTGGTACTAATAGAGACATCCCATTATCTTCACGTCAGCCGGCACATAATAATAAAACATCAGTTTTTGCTACTGACAAAATTCGTCCTATACAGCTACATTATGTTGCTAAAAATTCTACAAAAGCCAATCAACTACGTCTACTTAGGCCTGCAATTAATGATGACCTAACGCCTTTAACACTTGATGTACCATCCAGCTTTGAAAATTCCCCCGCTTTTAGCTTTGGAGATTTGCCTTCAATTTCATCACCAATGTGTACCGACTCCCATGCCTTCTCTATTAAATACACACATTAATTTTCATGATACCTTCTGTTCTAACCATGATGATGACCATTGGACTCAATCACCATCAACTACTTACACTTACAGTGCAGCTAACGATTCTAGTGGTGGGGAATGCTCTGCACCTCGTACAAAAAGGGTCAAGAAACATTTACGTCGCATATCTGAGTGGTCTGACGTGAAGAGAAAAAGCTTAAAAAATATTGGTAAAAGGCATGTCACTATAAAAAGATAAGAGTAGTCTATGACAAAATTTTAGGACCTCCGTGTCACTGTAGATATAGATACTTTGAAAAATTTTCGCATATTCGAATGGTATGAAGCATTATCATTGCATATAGAATAATTATTTGGTAATTTTCTTGTAATCTCCGGAAGAGATTCCGCTGCCGACCCCGACGACTGGACCATAACATATAACGCACGCACTTTGAGAACCGAGGAAAAATCATCGAACTGGAAGAAGCAGTGAGCAAGTTGAATTGGGGTGTCATAGGATTATCTGAAATCCGAAGAGAGGGGGAGGCCGGAGAACTCGATAATCCTTAAATCCGGCAACTTGCTTTACTACCGGGAGGGTGATCAACAACCCCAGGGTGGTGTAGGGTTCATCGTCCACAGATTCCTCGTTAACAACATTGTGTATGTCGAAAGTGTGTCGAGCAGGGTAGCTACCTTATACTCAGAATAACCAAACGGTATTCGCTTAAGGTCATACAGGTCTACGCACCGACATCGACACATCTCGACGAGAAGATACAGGTCTACACCTACTACAATGTTGTGATGGGGTATTTCAACGCAAGGCTGGGTACGCGAAGCACTGTAGACTTGAAAGTGGGACAATTTGGCTATGGGCGACGGAACTGTAGGGGCCAAATTGTCGACTTCATGGAGAAAGAAGGCCTCAATATGATGAACTCTTTCTTCGAGAAGCGGCCACACAGGAAGTGGACCTGGAGCCCCGACGGTTCTACGAGAAATGATATTGACTTCATCATGTCTACCAAGCGGCACGTATTCAATGATGTATTTGTGATCAACAGAATAAAAACCGGCAGCGATCACCGTATGGTAAGAGGCACATTGAATCTCAACATAAAGCTTGAAAGGGCCAGACAGAAGAGTATAACCGGCCATTATGCTTAGCCTTTGTGGACTATGAGAAAGCCTTTGATTCGGTGGAAACTTGGGCTATATTGAGATAACTGCAGAGATGCCGAATCGACTATCGGTACATTAAAGCGCTGAAGTGTATATACGAAAACGCCACTATGTCAGTCCGTATACAGGAGCAGATTACGAGGCCAATAATTGCAGCGAGGAGTGCGTCAGGGAGATGTCATCTCCTCGAAGCTATTTACCGCTGCGTAGTGCTGCTGTAGTGCTGCTTGAAAGACGTCTTTAAGCTTCTGGACTGGAACGGACTTGGCATCAACATAAACGGCGAGTACATCACTCACCTACGGTTTGCCGATGATATAGTCGTGATGGCAGAGACTCTGGGAGACCTCAATACAATGCTCAATGATCTCAGCAGAGTTTCTCAACAGGTGGGCCTAAAAATGAACATGAGTAAGACGAAGATCTTGTCTAATGCTCATGTTCCGTTCCATCCGGTAATCGTTGAGAACACTTCACTCGAAATTGTAGACGAGTATATATACCTGGGACACACGGTCCAGCTAGGTAAGTCCAATTTCGAGAAAGAGATCAACCGCCGAATCCAACTCGGCTGGGCAGCATTCGGGAGATGTTTTTTCGTCCAATATCCCTCAGTGTCTGAAGACGAAAGTCTTCGAACAGTGCATGTTTCCGGTGATGACTTACGGATCCGAGACATAGTCGTTAACAATGGGCCTCATAAGAAGGCTCAGGGTCACTATGCGGGCGATGGAGAGAGCTATGCTCGGAGTATCCCTGCGGGATCAAATCAGAAATGAGGAGATCCGCAGGAGAATCAGAGTTACTGACATAGCTCATCGAGTCGCAAAGCTGAAGACGTGGCAATGGGCGGGGCACATTGTTCGAAGAACCGATGGACGTTGGGGTCCCAAGGTGCTTGAATGGCGACCTCGCACCAGTAAACGAAGCGTAGGTAGACCCCCCATTCGATGGACAGACGATCTCAAGCGAGTCGCTGGCAACCGTTGGAATCAGGCGGCACAAGATCGTGTTCTGTGGCGATCCTTGCAAGAGACCTATGTCCAGCAGTACACGTCTATTGGTTGAGACTAACGAACGACGACGAATTTTCGGCCTATTCCACTAGTCCCTACCACGTATCCCCCCTGGGGGGTAAGAGTGGATTTTTTTTTCCACCTATCCCTACGGTAGGGATGAGTGGAAAAAATATTTACACTTATCCCTACCGAATTGAACGTGGGCCATTTTTGTTAACAAGTAGGTACATGTCTGTACATAAGTATCTAAACTTTGTTTCCATAATTATCAATACGTACATACATTTTGCACTTAATATTTCACTGGGTCAAAGATTGCACTTTTTGGTTTTTAGGTTTTGTTTTTGTAAAACGTAAACTAATTGAAAAATCTTATTACAATTTAAAGGATTGTTTAAAAAGCAGGGGAATGAATTATTCCAGCGGCTAATTAAACAAATTGTTAATTATAGTTCTATTAAATATACGAAGTTTGTAATGTTTAAAGTTTGTATGGTGATAATAAAAAACATGGCTGAGTTTGATGTGGGCTCTTCTTAGACCAGGGCGCGTTTGGAACCCTCATAGCTTTAGTTTTAAGAGACCGTAATTGGTTACCACCATCATGTTTTATAAGCCTGAAATACAGTATACCTAAATTGAATAAATAAATATTGATTGACTTACTATCCTATCGGGTTTATATACGGAAATTAAGTTAAAAACAAAAATGTATGTGAATATTTAATTCTTAATAACAATAATTATTGTTATTAGACTTTTCCTAAGATACCATTTGTCACTAACTAGGTACCTACTGCAGTCTGCAAGTAATAAAAAATGCTAAATAAAAAGAGCATTTTAATAAAAAAAAAATCTTTTAATTTTTTGAGCAGTAGTAGTTAATTACTTAATTTAAACTAAGTAACTTTTTATGTATTAATAAATATTTTTCTTCTTGACAGTACCTACCTACTTATCATTAACTAAAACCACTCGGTAGGGATAAGTGTAAATATTTTTTCCACTCATCCCTACCGTAGGGATAGGTGGAAAAAAAATTCCACTCTTACCCCCCAGGGGGGATACGTGGTAGGGACTAGTGGAATAGGCCGAATTTTCTTGTATAAAACCGTTGTCGGTCAACTTTTCTAGGATGCTACCCATTGCTCTCGGTGAGTTTGTTCAAATAAATAAATTACTATATATTCAAATAAATAACTCATAGTCCACAAATAAATAAATAAATAAATGAATATTCACACGTGTATGTGTGAATATTCATTCATTTATTTATTTACGGTCGTCTATTCCTAAAGTAGGCAATACCTTTTTTTTTTTTGTTGACGGGGGGAAATCTTCTTAAGATACTCGACCCCCTGGGTAGAGGTCAAGTTATGTGGGATTTGTACCCACTAAAACCCCCCCGGTGACCAGCCTCCGCGTGTACTGAGAGGCTCCGGGAACTCTAGCGAACATACGCCGGTGCCTCCCTAACGCAAACCCCTTTGAGCACATCCTGAGGTAAATCCCCTTGCTCCAGTCAGATGTGGCAGCCACGAAAAGGTTGCCATCTTCCCAGGGTCGCCTAACAGTCGGAGCCCCTACTCCAGCCGCCCGCGACCCCGATGCCCCATCGTCGGGGATTGTCACAGGGACGGATCAGGGCGGATCAGGGCGGAAAGTAGGCAATACCTATATTACAACCGACTGATATTGACCGTGTTCTGTGGCGGTCTATTGGTTGAGACTAACGAACGACGACGAATTTTCTTGTATAAAACCGTTGTCGGTCAACTTTTGTAGGACGCAACCCATTGCTCTCATAGGTAACAACCGACTGATATACATATTTACATAATATATACAATATAGATATACAATATATCTAAATCTATGTATCTAAATGATACTTCAGTGGACAGTCAGCTGTACATTCGCTGTGAGCGCTTGGTAAAGTAAAATCTTCATTTCAATGAAAAAATCAAGACCGTGTATTTTTGTAGGATGTATTCGTTAAAGTAGTAACTGTCCTGTGTTTTATTTCGTTCGTTGTTTTTTGATCGAGTACTTTTATCACTACTAAGAAATTAGATCAAGTAAATAAAGAGAGAATTCATCTCCACCGAAACTCGCTCTTTAAATACCTACAAAGTGTACCTAGTACAATTATTCTCGTTCCCATGAGTATTATTGGAAAAGAGGATTGCAGGCAAGAGATATCCTTAGACTTTGACCGACGATATAAGAAGGTAGAGCGGGTTCGGCAATTAAAAATAAAGTTTTTTTGCATTTCCGCAAAACTGATAAAATAAACTTTGGACGTTTGTGCCGTACTTAATTTATATTGATACTAGTTCCTGTCCGCGGCTTCGTCCGCGTGTATTTCGGTTTTTCACAAATTCCGAGGGAATCGTGGATTTCCGGTTCCCGTTCCCGCTCCCTTTTCCAACCCTTATACCTACTTTCAAGGAAGTTTGCTATAGTAATCTGCTTATAGCTGTAGCTATAGATTTCGGTTTTTTTAATCCCGTGGCTTTTTTCCAGAGCAAAAAAGTCTATGTGTTAATTCCGGGCCTAATCTATCTTCATTCAAAATTTGAGGTTTTGAACCTAATCGGTTCAGTAGTTGCCGCTATAATGAGTAACAAACATACACACACACAAACACACATAAACTTTCGCCTTTATAATATTAGTGTGATTAAAAGGCCAGAAAATGTGAAGGAACTACAAATATTTTTACGCTTAGTTACTTACTTATCCAAATTGATAAAAATTTGGCTTGCGTAATGTCCACTAAGAATACTTTTGCAGAAGAATCTAGAATGGTACTGGGATGTGAATCAAAAAAACGTGTTCAAAAGGTTAAAAGAAGCGCTGCAGAAACCACCTGTATTGGGATATTATGCTCCCAAATCTTCCAATTTTATTGTCCGTAGATGCTAGCAGCTATGCTTGTAGAGGAATAATGATAAAGGATAATGAACCAATAGCCTACTGTGCTTTCTTTAGGTTTCTTTCACTGAACTCGACTTTTTCGGTCGACGTTTCTGATACGAACCGCTAGGGTGTGGAACGCCCTTCCTGCTTCCATGTTTCCCGCCTCGTTCGACTTAAGTACCTTCAAGGCAAGAGTGAATAGGCATTTTCTAGGCAAGCGCGTTCCAACTTAGACCTCATAATTACTCTTTAGGCAATAGGCAATTGATTGTCGTCAAGCGTAAGCCTATCTCGCAATAAAAAAAAACTCATGAGACACCCAAATATCGAGCTTTCACCGTATGGTAAGAGGCACATTGAATCTCAACATAAAGCTTGAAAGGGCCAGACAGAAGAGTATAACCGGCCATTATGCTTAGCCTTTGTGGACTATGAGAAAGCCTTTGATTCGGTGGAAACTTGGGCTATATTGAGATAACTGCAGAGATGCCGAATCGACTATCGGTACATTAAAGCGCTGAAGTGTATATACGAAAACGCCACTATGTCAGTCCGTATACAGGAGCAGATTACGAGGCCAATAATTGCAGCGAGGAGTGCGTCAGGGAGATGTCATCTCCTCGAAGCTATTTACCGCTGCGTAGTGCTGCTGTAGTGCTGCTTGAAAGACGTCTTTAAGCTTCTGGACTGGAACGGACTTGGCATCAACATAAACGGCGAGTACATCACTCACCTACGGTTTGCCGATGATATAGTCGTGATGGCAGAGACTCTGGGAGACCTCAATACAATGCTCAATGATCTCAGCAGAGTTTCTCAACAGGTGGGCCTAAAAATGAACATGAGTAAGACGAAGATCTTGTCTAATGCTCATGTTCCGTTCCATCCGGTAATCGTTGAGAACACTTCACTCGAAATTGTAGACGAGTATATATACCTGGGACACACGGTCCAGCTAGGTAAGTCCAATTTCGAGAAAGAGATCAACCGCCGAATCCAACTCGGCTGGGCAGCATTCGGGAGATGTTTTTTCGTCCAATATCCCTCAGTGTCTGAAGACGAAAGTCTTCGAACAGTGCATGTTTCCGGTGATGACTTACGGATCCGAGACATAGTCGTTAACAATGGGCCTCATAAGAAGGCTCAGGGTCACTATGCGGGCGATGGAGAGAGCTATGCTCGGAGTATCCCTGCGGGATCAAATCAGAAATGAGGAGATCCGCAGGAGAATCAGAGTTACTGACATAGCTCATCGAGTCGCAAAGCTGAAGACGTGGCAATGGGCGGGGCACATTGTTCGAAGAACCGATGGACGTTGGGGTCCCAAGGTGCTTGAATGGCGACCTCGCACCAGTAAACGAAGCGTAGGTAGACCCCCCATTCGATGGACAGACGATCTCAAGCGAGTCGCTGGCAACCGTTGGAATCAGGCGGCACAAGATCGTGTTCTGTGGCGATCCTTGCAAGAGACCTATGTCCAGCAGTACACGTCTATTGGTTGAGACTAACGAACGACGACGAATTTTCGGCCTATTCCACTAGTCCCTACCACGTATCCCCCCTGGGGGGTAAGAGTGGATTTTTTTTTCCACCTATCCCTACGGTAGGGATGAGTGGAAAAAATATTTACACTTATCCCTACCGAATTGAACGTGGGCCATTTTTGTTAACAAGTAGGTACATGTCTGTACATAAGTATCTAAACTTTGTTTCCATAATTATCAATACGTACATACATTTTGCACTTAATATTTCACTGGGTCAAAGATTGCACTTTTTGGTTTTTAGGTTTTGTTTTTGTAAAACGTAAACTAATTGAAAAATCTTATTACAATTTAAAGGATTGTTTAAAAAGCAGGGGAATGAATTATTCCAGCGGCTAATTAAACAAATTGTTAATTATAGTTCTATTAAATATACGAAGTTTGTAATGTTTAAAGTTTGTATGGTGATAATAAAAAACATGGCTGAGTTTGATGTGGGCTCTTCTTAGACCAGGGCGCGTTTGGAACCCTCATAGCTTTAGTTTTAAGAGACCGTAATTGGTTACCACCATCATGTTTTATAAGCCTGAAATACAGTATACCTAAATTGAATAAATAAATATTGATTGACTTACTATCCTATCGGGTTTATATACGGAAATTAAGTTAAAAACAAAAATGTATGTGAATATTTAATTCTTAATAACAATAATTATTGTTATTAGACTTTTCCTAAGATACCATTTGTCACTAACTAGGTACCTACTGCAGTCTGCAAGTAATAAAAAATGCTAAATAAAAAGAGCATTTTAATAAAAAAAAAATCTTTTAATTTTTTGAGCAGTAGTAGTTAATTACTTAATTTAAACTAAGTAACTTTTTATGTATTAATAAATATTTTTCTTCTTGACAGTACCTACCTACTTATCATTAACTAAAACCACTCGGTAGGGATAAGTGTAAATATTTTTTCCACTCATCCCTACCGTAGGGATAGGTGGAAAAAAAATTCCACTCTTACCCCCCAGGGGGGATACGTGGTAGGGACTAGTGGAATAGGCCGAATTTTCTTGTATAAAACCGTTGTCGGTCAACTTTTCTAGGATGCTACCCATTGCTCTCGGTGAGTTTGTTCAAATAAATAAATTACTATATATTCAAATAAATAACTCATAGTCCACAAATAAATAAATAAATAAATGAATATTCACACGTGTATGTGTGAATATTCATTCATTTATTTATTTACGGTCGTCTGTTCCTAAAGTAGGCAATACCTTTTTTTTTTTTGTTGACGGGGGGAAATCTTCTTAAGATACTCGACCCCCTGGGTAGAGGTCAAGTTATGTGGGATTTGTACCCACTAAAACCCCCCCGGTGACCAGCCTCCGCGTGTACTGAGAGGCTCCGGGAACTCTAGCGAACATACGCCGGTGCCTCCCTAACGCAAACCCCTTTGAGCACATCCTGAGGTAAATCCCCTTGCTCCAGTCAGATGTGGCAGCCACGAAAAGGTTGCCATCTTCCCAGGGTCGCCTAACAGTCGGAGCCCCTACTCCAGCCGCCCGCGACCCCGATGCCCCATCGTCGGGGATTGTCACAGGGACGGATCAGGGCGGATCAGGGCGGAAAGTAGGCAATACCTATATTACAACCGACTGATATTGACCGTGTTCTGTGGCGGTCTATTGGTTGAGACTAACGAACGACGACGAATTTTCTTGTATAAAACCGTTGTCGGTCAACTTTTGTAGGACGCAACCCATTGCTCTCATAGGTAACAACCGACTGATATACATATTTACATAATATATACAATATAGATATACAATATATCTAAATCTATGTATCTAAATGATACTTCAGTGGACAGTCAGCTGTACATTCGCTGTGAGCGCTTGGTAAAGTAAAATCTTCATTTCAATGAAAAAATCAAGACCGTGTATTTTTGTAGGATGTATTCGTTAAAGTAGTAACTGTCCTGTGTTTTATTTCGTTCGTTGTTTTTTGATCGAGTACTTTTATCACTACTAAGAAATTAGATCAAGTAAATAAAGAGAGAATTCATCTCCACCGAAACTCGCTCTTTAAATACCTACAAAGTGTACCTAGTACAATTATTCTCGTTCCCATGAGTATTATTGGAAAAGAGGATTGCAGGCAAGAGATATCCTTAGACTTTGACCGACGATATAAGAAGGTAGAGCGGGTTCGGCAATTAAAAATAAAGTTTTTTTGCATTTCCGCAAAACTGATAAAATAAACTTTGGACGTTTGTGCCGTACTTAATTTATATTGATACTAGTTCCTGTCCGCGGCTTCGTCCGCGTGTATTTCGGTTTTTCACAAATTCCGAGGGAATCGTGGATTTCCGGTTCCCGTTCCCGCTCCCTTTTCCAACCCTTATACCTACTTTCAAGGAAGTTTGCTATAGTAATCTGCTTATAGCTGTAGCTATAGATTTCGGTTTTTTTAATCCCGTGGCTTTTTTCCAGAGCAAAAAAGTCTATGTGTTAATTCCGGGCCTAATCTATCTTCATTCAAAATTTGAGGTTTTGAACCTAATCGGTTCAGTAGTTGCCGCTATAATGAGTAACAAACATACACACACACAAACACACATAAACTTTCGCCTTTATAATATTAGTGTGATTAAAAGGCCAGAAAATGTGAAGGAACTACAAATATTTTTACGCTTAGTTACTTACTTATCCAAATTGATAAAAATTTGGCTTGCGTAATGTCCACTAAGAATACTTTTGCAGAAGAATCTAGAATGGTACTGGGATGTGAATCAAAAAAACGTGTTCAAAAGGTTAAAAGAAGCGCTGCAGAAACCACCTGTATTGGGATATTATGCTCCCAAATCTTCCAATTTTATTGTCCGTAGATGCTAGCAGCTATGCTTGTAGAGGAATAATGATAAAGGATAATGAACCAATAGCCTACTGTGCTTTCTTTAGGTTTCTTTCACTGAACTCGACTTTTTCGGTCGACGTTTCTGATACGAACCGCTAGGGTGTGGAACGCCCTTCCTGCTTCCATGTTTCCCGCCTCGTTCGACTTAAGTACCTTCAAGGCAAGAGTGAATAGGCATTTTCTAGGCAAGCGCGTTCCAACTTAGACCTCATAATTACTCTTTAGGCAATAGGCAATTGATTGTCGTCAAGCGTAAGCCTATCTCGCAATAAAAAAAAACTCATGAGACACCCAAATATCGAGCTTTCACCGTATGGTAAGAGGCACATTGAATCTCAACATAAAGCTTGAAAGGGCCAGACAGAAGAGTATAACCGGCCATTATGCTTAGCCTTTGTGGACTATGAGAAAGCCTTTGATTCGGTGGAAACTTGGGCTATATTGAGATAACTGCAGAGATGCCGAATCGACTATCGGTACATTAAAGCGCTGAAGTGTATATACGAAAACGCCACTATGTCAGTCCGTATACAGGAGCAGATTACGAGGCCAATAATTGCAGCGAGGAGTGCGTCAGGGAGATGTCATCTCCTCGAAGCTATTTACCGCTGCGTAGTGCTGCTGTAGTGCTGCTTGAAAGACGTCTTTAAGCTTCTGGACTGGAACGGACTTGGCATCAACATAAACGGCGAGTACATCACTCACCTACGGTTTGCCGATGATATAGTCGTGATGGCAGAGACTCTGGGAGACCTCAATACAATGCTCAATGATCTCAGCAGAGTTTCTCAACAGGTGGGCCTAAAAATGAACATGAGTAAGACGAAGATCTTGTCTAATGCTCATGTTCCGTTCCATCCGGTAATCGTTGAGAACACTTCACTCGAAATTGTAGACGAGTATATATACCTGGGACACACGGTCCAGCTAGGTAAGTCCAATTTCGAGAAAGAGATCAACCGCCGAATCCAACTCGGCTGGGCAGCATTCGGGAGATGTTTTTTCGTCCAATATCCCTCAGTGTCTGAAGACGAAAGTCTTCGAACAGTGCATGTTTCCGGTGATGACTTACGGATCCGAGACATAGTCGTTAACAATGGGCCTCATAAGAAGGCTCAGGGTCACTATGCGGGCGATGGAGAGAGCTATGCTCGGAGTATCCCTGCGGGATCAAATCAGAAATGAGGAGATCCGCAGGAGAATCAGAGTTACTGACATAGCTCATCGAGTCGCAAAGCTGAAGACGTGGCAATGGGCGGGGCACATTGTTCGAAGAACCGATGGACGTTGGGGTCCCAAGGTGCTTGAATGGCGACCTCGCACCAGTAAACGAAGCGTAGGTAGACCCCCCATTCGATGGACAGACGATCTCAAGCGAGTCGCTGGCAACCGTTGGAATCAGGCGGCACAAGATCGTGTTCTGTGGCGATCCTTGCAAGAGACCTATGTCCAGCAGTACACGTCTATTGGTTGAGACTAACGAACGACGACGAATTTTCGGCCTATTCCACTAGTCCCTACCACATATCCCCCCTGGGGGGTAAGAGTGGATTTTTTTTTCCACCTATCCCTACGGTAGGGATGAGTGGAAAAAATATTTACACTTATCCCTACCGAATTGAACGTGGGCCATTTTTGTTAACAAGTAGGTACATGTCTGTACATAAGTATCTAAACTTTGTTTCCATAATTATCAATACGTACATACATTTTGCACTTAATATTTCACTGGGTCAAAGATTGCACTTTTTGGTTTTTAGGTTTTGTTTTTGTAAAACGTAAACTAATTGAAAAATCTTATTACAATTTAAAGGATTGTTTAAAAAGCAGGGGAATGAATTATTCCAGCGGCTAATTAAACAAATTGTTAATTATAGTTCTATTAAATATACGAAGTTTGTAATGTTTAAAGTTTGTATGGTGATAATAAAAAACATGGCTGAGTTTGATGTGGGCTCTTCTTAGACCAGGGCGCGTTTGGAACCCTCATAGCTTTAGTTTTAAGAGACCGTAATTGGTTACCACCATCATGTTTTATAAGCCTGAAATACAGTATACCTAAATTGAATAAATAAATATTGATTGACTTACTATCCTATCGGGTTTATATACGGAAATTAAGTTAAAAACAAAAATGTATGTGAATATTTAATTCTTAATAACAATAATTATTGTTATTAGACTTTTCCTAAGATACCATTTGTCACTAACTAGGTACCTACTGCAGTCTGCAAGTAATAAAAAATGCTAAATAAAAAGAGCATTTTAATAAAAAAAAAATCTTTTAATTTTTTGAGCAGTAGTAGTTAATTACTTAATTTAAACTAAGTAACTTTTTATGTATTAATAAATATTTTTCTTCTTGACAGTACCTACCTACTTATCATTAACTAAAACCACTCGGTAGGGATAAGTGTAAATATTTTTTCCACTCATCCCTACCGTAGGGATAGGTGGAAAAAAAATTCCACTCTTACCCCCCAGGGGGGATACGTGGTAGGGACTAGTGGAATAGGCCGAATTTTCTTGTATAAAACCGTTGTCGGTCAACTTTTCTAGGATGCTACCCATTGCTCTCGGTGAGTTTGTTCAAATAAATAAATTACTATATATTCAAATAAATAACTCATAGTCCACAAATAAATAAATAAATAAATGAATATTCACACGTGTATGTGTGAATATTCATTCATTTATTTATTTACGGTCGTCTGTTCCTAAAGTAGGCAATACCTTTTTTTTTTTTGTTGACGGGGGGAAATCTTCTTAAGATACTCGACCCCCTGGGTAGAGGTCAAGTTATGTGGGATTTGTACCCACTAAAACCCCCCCGGTGACCAGCCTCCGCGTGTACTGAGAGGCTCCGGGAACTCTAGCGAACATACGCCGGTGCCTCCCTAACGCAAACCCCTTTGAGCACATCCTGAGGTAAATCCCCTTGCTCCAGTCAGATGTGGCAGCCACGAAAAGGTTGCCATCTTCCCAGGGTCGCCTAACAGTCGGAGCCCCTACTCCAGCCGCCCGCGACCCCGATGCCCCATCGTCGGGGATTGTCACAGGGACGGATCAGGGCGGATCAGGGCGGAAAGTAGGCAATACCTATATTACAACCGACTGATATTGACCGTGTTCTGTGGCGGTCTATTGGTTGAGACTAACGAACGACGACGAATTTTCTTGTATAAAACCGTTGTCGGTCAACTTTTGTAGGACGCAACCCATTGCTCTCATAGGTAACAACCGACTGATATACATATTTACATAATATATACAATATAGATATACAATATATCTAAATCTATGTATCTAAATGATACTTCAGTGGACAGTCAGCTGTACATTCGCTGTGAGCGCTTGGTAAAGTAAAATCTTCATTTCAATGAAAAAATCAAGACCGTGTATTTTTGTAGGATGTATTCGTTAAAGTAGTAACTGTCCTGTGTTTTATTTCGTTCGTTGTTTTTTGATCGAGTACTTTTATCACTACTAAGAAATTAGATCAAGTAAATAAAGAGAGAATTCATCTCCACCGAAACTCGCTCTTTAAATACCTACAAAGTGTACCTAGTACAATTATTCTCGTTCCCATGAGTATTATTGGAAAAGAGGATTGCAGGCAAGAGATATCCTTAGACTTTGACCGACGATATAAGAAGGTAGAGCGGGTTCGGCAATTAAAAATAAAGTTTTTTTGCATTTCCGCAAAACTGATAAAATAAACTTTGGACGTTTGTGCCGTACTTAATTTATATTGATACTAGTTCCTGTCCGCGGCTTCGTCCGCGTGTATTTCGGTTTTTCACAAATTCCGAGGGAATCGTGGATTTCCGGTTCCCGTTCCCGCTCCCTTTTCCAACCCTTATACCTACTTTCAAGGAAGTTTGCTATAGTAATCTGCTTATAGCTGTAGCTATAGATTTCGGTTTTTTTAATCCCGTGGCTTTTTTCCAGAGCAAAAAAGTCTATGTGTTAATTCCGGGCCTAATCTATCTTCATTCAAAATTTGAGGTTTTGAACCTAATCGGTTCAGTAGTTGCCGCTATAATGAGTAACAAACATACACACACACAAACACACATAAACTTTCGCCTTTATAATATTAGTGTGATTAAAAGGCCAGAAAATGTGAAGGAACTACAAATATTTTTACGCTTAGTTACTTACTTATCCAAATTGATAAAAATTTGGCTTGCGTAATGTCCACTAAGAATACTTTTGCAGAAGAATCTAGAATGGTACTGGGATGTGAATCAAAAAAACGTGTTCAAAAGGTTAAAAGAAGCGCTGCAGAAACCACCTGTATTGGGATATTATGCTCCCAAATCTTCCAATTTTATTGTCCGTAGATGCTAGCAGCTATGCTTGTAGAGGAATAATGATAAAGGATAATGAACCAATAGCCTACTGTGCTTTCTTTAGGTTTCTTTCACTGAACTCGACTTTTTCGGTCGACGTTTCTGATACGAACCGCTAGGGTGTGGAACGCCCTTCCTGCTTCCATGTTTCCCGCCTCGTTCGACTTAAGTACCTTCAAGGCAAGAGTGAATAGGCATTTTCTAGGCAAGCGCGTTCCAACTTAGACCTCATAATTACTCTTTAGGCAATAGGCAATTGATTGTCGTCAAGCGTAAGCCTATCTCGCAATAAAAAAAAACTCATGAGACACCCAAATATCGAGCTTTTTGTTGGTCCCCGACCTATTTATTATTATCTAAATGTAATATGTATAGATATGAAGACCTACGTCACCGGGTCAGTGGACCGGACCTGCAAGCTTTGGGACGTGCGCGCCGAGAAGGCAAAGCAAACTTTCTTTGGTCACGAAGCTGACGTCAATAGCGTTTGTGTGAGTAATCAAAAATCTTTGCCAAAACGTTACATTCACCAAAATATGAATCATTTCTCGTTTAATTTTAAACATGTATGTTTACTTAAACCAGCCTAATAATATCAATCTGGAACTCAATAATATCAATCCAGAATCCCGGAATTCAAATCACGGTAAGTTTCATACATTCCATTCAGTTTCCATGTCATCCGCGACCAAGATACAGATACTGTCCGACAAAAATGAAAAAAAAATTACAGTTTTGGTTTCAGTATCGATTATAAAGAGCCCTTCAAAAAAATTTCAAAATATCTTCAGTGTACAAAATTGGACCTATTACAGTTTTATTATAAGTACCGATAGATATATATAGTTTGTTCTTGATAATATATTTCTATGACTTTGTCACTCCTTTGTTATACTGAAATAAAACAAAACAGTAAGTAAATGAATTGAAAGTCCATCGATTCATTGCTCAAATCGATCTTTATGACCACAAGGATGAGCGCCAAACTGTACTTTGGTACGCGATGATGTAAAAATGATATATTTTACGTGTATCCAGTACCATCCCAGCGGTCAGGCGTTCGCGACCGCGTCTGAAGACAAGACGGCACGTCTGTTCGACATACGCAGTGACCAACAGGTCGGCCATTACACGCCGCCGGGGAACAGCGGTTTTACTAGTTGCGGTAAGTGTATCTCTAATAATAATATATATGTCTAGAATTCCTGTTGTAGTTCGTAAAACTTCGCCATAACGTATGTACATATACTTTGTCATTGTTTGTCTCAAAACACTAGTTAGATCCGATGCAATGTTTATGACTTCGTTTTTTTCCCCCTTTTTATTCCCTTTAGTAAATCCTGCTGATTCTTCGAACTTCACTTTAATTGTTTTGTGTTGTTTTGACGATTCTACTTCACTTGGCTGTACGATAGTAGTTAGATACCTTGTTTAAATTTTTTGGTCGTGTATCTCCTTCTAAGCTGATGCATGTGTCTTTAGTTGGTGTACGATCTTCATCACATATATCAGTCCCGGTGGTTTCAATATTGATTCCTGTACTTTCGTGCGCCCTGGTGGCCTTCGAATAGATTCTCTTCTCGCATATGGATCTATTGGCTCATCTAGTTGTTTTCTCCTTCTCTCTTCACTCCACATGGTACATCAGCCAATGAAAAAGATTCTGGAAGTTCAAGTGTCCATGGTTAATAAATTGTGTCTTTTTCAGGTTTGTCACTCAGCGGACGCTATTTGCTCGCCGGTTCGGATGACAACTCTGTGCATTCTTGGGACACTATGAAAGTAGTTCATACAGGTATTATATTATTTAAGCTATAATAATATTTTATTGTGTGGGCATTTATTTTATGGAATTAGTGGCGATGCAGCCAGGCGCCCAGGGAGCCCAGGGAGTAGCATAACACGTGATCTAGCTCGTAGCTTGCCGCTCGTCGCAACAATCAAACCAAATGTACCACGCATTTCTGTCTGTTCGTGTGGTGTGACGTGTCACTCGATGTGCTGCTAGTGGCCCACTCTACAGGCCTACTAAACTGGCACGTAACATGTAACTTGAACTAATACTAATTTCCTCTCAAAATAGTAATTAATGTTTAACGTTTCGTCAAATTGGATTTTTTTTTTTTTTTTCAATTTGATGACACGTTAAGTATGTATCCAAAAATCTTTTTTTTTCGGCTAATCGGCATTTTGCATTTTTATAAAATTAATTTGCAGTAAAGCAAAAGCATCTTCATCTTCATCGTACGACATTTTGGGTCAAACTGAATTTTGTGTCATGCCATGTTACGTAGTTTGTGTCACATCAGAGTACCTTTAGAGTTTGCCACAAGCCATGTCGAAATCACATATGTATTATAAGATAGACGCCTTAGATCGAAGCGGAGCTTGGAAGGGGTGTATAGCTGATAACTACGTAGAGGCAACATACTTGTGAAAATTCAAACTTGTGTCATACATTTTTTTATACCTATCACAAAGTCTTCACAGATAATATATCTAAGGAAATACATGTATCTTTTTTGGAATACTTAAGTACACACGTCGGCAGAATTAGCGGAACACAACAAGCTATAATTTAAAAATTAAAAAAAACCCGACTGCCATGCTATAAAACGAACTAAAAAATTAATAAACTACCACCGTACCACTTACAGTGTAGTTGTTATTTATTTTGTTTTTCATGATTTGTTATTCCAAACTGATTTAAAACATATAGATTGTATACATTTTCGTACTGGCCTTTTAAAGCCCTATATTTTGATACCCCACTCGAGGGTCTTGAAGAAAAAAATTGTTTTCAGCCTGCACATTAAAGTGCATAAAATCCGCCATTTTGATTTTTTATGATTTTTATGTACCCAGTAACATTTGCGCCATCAAGATAAATCTAATGACGTACAATTTATCAAAATTGGTTGAGCCGTTAAGTAGTTACGAACTGACATAGGAAACGGTCATTTTATACGATTTATCACTCCAAATTGTTTCCAAATATATAAATTGCATACATTTTTGTATTCGCCTTTTGAATCCCTTTATTTTGATACCCCACTCCGAGGGTCTTGAAGAAAAAATTTTTTTTTCAGCGCAAATAAAGCGCATAAAGTCCGCCATTTTGATTTTTTTTTTAATTTAGGTACCCATTGACGTATCATTTATCAAAATCCGTTGAGCCGTTGATTAGTTACAAGCGGACATAGGAATGGACATAGATACATACACACAGGTGAAACACATATACCCAGTCGGGTAAATAAAAAAAGGAAGAATTAATGTATTTTTTCGTAATAAGGTCTAATTTGAAAACGGAACTTGAAAACGGAACGAAATTAGTCCACAGTCATTTTTTCATCCGTTTGTTTTAATTTTTCATTCATACATCTCTTTCAACTGTTTCGAAGTTGATTTTCTGTTTTCGTAAAGTTCGTAAATTTCATTTGAAAAACATTGTATTGTAGTTTTATGAGTCTTTTGTGTTTTCTCGCATATTGATTAGTTACGAGCATCTAAGTATGACTAATTTAACGCTGTCAAAATCATTAGGGCGATGAAATGAGAAGTAATGGTCAATCCTACAGATCGATTACTACAAGACTTCGTCGACCGTTATCGACTCATCGTAGCATCCAACGGTACAGATTGACGAATTATCTAGTAGGCAAGAAAGGACGAGGCAGCAAAAAGTGTACCTACTTCAAGGAGAGATGACGAGAACGATGATGAGAAGGTGATGGAGAGGTGATGATGACGTTTTATATAAAATCAAGTTCATCGGAATACGAGACTAACTGCGATGCAGGCCCGAAATATATTGGAGGAGGTTTTAGGAGTAAAATCGATCGGTCTGCGGTCGTTTTAACCGGACATGACACCACGGATTTTCCAACCCAGTGCCCCACCTATAGTTACAGGCGGCGTTGAAATATCTGGAAAGGGTCATCGCCCTGAACAGTGAACAGACACCCGGAGACTCGTGAGGGTCTACGAGGAAGACCACGGAACGATCGTAGCAGATTCAAAGAAGATGCAAAACTTGAGAGACACCACCGCACAAATCAACTATACTAATTTAACGCTGTCAAAATCATTAGGCCGATGAAATGAGAAGTAATGGTCAATCCTACAGATCGATTACTACAAGACTTCGTCGACCGTTATCGACTCATCGTAGCATCCAACGGTACAGATTGACGAATTATCTAGTAGGCAAGAAAGGACGAGGCAGCAAAAAGTGTACCTACTTCAAGGAGAGATGACGAGAACGATGATGAGAAGGTGATGGAGAGGTGATGATGACGTTTTATATAAAATCAAGTTCATCGGAATACGAGACTAACTGCGATGCAGGCCCGAAATATATTGGAGGAGGTTTTAGGAGTAAAATCGATCGGTCTGCGGTCGTTTTAACCGGACATGACACCACGGATTTTCCAACCCAGTGCCCCGCCTATAGTTACAGGCGGCGTTGAAATATCTGAAAAGGGTCATCGCCCTGAACAGTGAACAGACACCCGGAGACTCGTGAGGGTCTACGAGGAAGACCACGGAACGATCGTAGCAGATTCAAAGAAGATGCAAAACTTGAGAGACACCACCGCACAAATCAACTATACTAATTTAACGCTGTCAAAATCATTAGGCCGATGAAATGAGAAGTAATGGTCAATCCTACAGATCGATTACTACAAGACTTCGTCGACCGTTATCGACTCATCGTAGCATCCAACGGTACAGATTGACGAATTATCTAGTAGGCAAGAAAGGACGAGGCAGCAAAAAGTGTACCTACTTCAAGGAGAGATGACGAGAACGATGATGAGAAGGTGATGGAGAGGTGATGATGACGTTTTATATAAAATCAAGTTCATCGGAATACGAGACTAACTGCGATGCAGGCCCGAAATATATTGGAGGAGGTTTTAGGAGTAAAATCGATCGGTCTGCGGTCGTTTTAACCGGACATGACACCACGGATTTTCCAACCCAGTGCCCCGCCTATAGTTACAGGCGGCGTTGAAATATCTGGAAAGGGTCATCACCCTGAACAGTGAACAGACACCCGGAGACTCGTGAGGGTCTACGAGGAAGACCACGGAACGATCGTAGCAGATTCAAAGAAGATGCAAAACTTGAGAGACACCACCGCACAAATCAACTATACTAATTTAACGCTGTCAAAATCATTAGGCCGATGAAATGAGAAGTAATGGTCAATCCTACAGATCGATTACTACAAGACTTCGTCGACCGTTATCGACTCATCGTAGCATCCAATGGTACAGATTGACGAATTATCTAGTAGGCAAGAAAGGACGAGGCAGCAAAAAGTGTACCTACTTCAAGGAGAGATGACGAGAACGATGATGAGAAGGAGATGGAGAGGTGATGATGACGTTTTATATAAAATCAAGTTCATCGGAATACGAGACTAACTGCGATGCAGGCCCGAAATATATTGGAGGAGGTTTTAGGAGTAAAATCGATCGGTCTGCGGTCGTTTTAACCGGACATGACACCACGGATTTTCCAACCCAGTGCCCCGCCTATAGTTACAGGCGGCGTTGAAATATCTGGAAAGGGTCATCGCCCTGAACAGTGAACAGACACCCGGAGACTCGTGAGGGTCTACGAGGAAGACCACGGAACGATCGTAGCAGATTCAAAGAAGATGCAAAACTTGAGAGACACCACCGCACAAATCAACTATACTAATTTAACGCTGTCAAAATCATTAGGCCGATGAAATGAGAAGTAATGGTCAATCCTACAGATCGATTACTACAAGACTTCGTCGACCGTTATCGACTCATCGTAGCATCCAACGGTACAGATTGACGAATTATCTAGTAGGCAAGAAAGGACGAGGCAGCAAAAAGTGTACCTACTTCAAGGAGAGATGACGAGAACGATGATGAGAAGGTGATGGAGAGGTGATGATGACGTTTTATATAAAATCAAGTTCATCGGAATACGAGACTAACTGCGATGCAGGCCCGAAATATATTGGAGGAGGTTTTAGGAGTAAAATCGATCGGTCTGCGGTCGTTTTAACCGGACATGACACCACGGATTTTCCAACCCAGTGCCCCGCCTATAGTTACAGGCGGCGTTGAAATATCTGAAAAGGGTCATCGCCCTGAACAGTGAACAGACACCCGGAGACTCGTGAGGGTCTACGAGGAAGACCACGGAACGATCGTAGCAGATTCAAAGAAGATGCAAAACTTGAGAGACACCACCGCACAAATCAACTATACTAATTTAACGCTGTCAAAATCATTAGGCCGATGAAATGAGAAGTAATGGTCAATCCTACAGATCGATTACTACAAGACTTCGTCGACCGTTATCGACTCATCGTAGCATCCAACGGTACAGATTGACGAATTATCTAGTAGGCAAGAAAGGACGAGGCAGCAAAAAGTGTACCTACTTCAAGGAGACATGACGAGAACGATGATGAGAAGGAGATGGAGAGGTGATGATGAAGTTTTATATAAAATCAAGTTCATCGGAATACGAGACTAACTGCGATGCAAGCCCGAAATATATTGGAGGAGGTTTTAGGAGTAAAATCGATCGGTCTGCGGTCGTTTTAACCGGACATGACACCACGGATTTTCCAACCCAGTGCCCCGCCTATAGTTACAGGCGGCGTTGAAATATCTGAAAAGGGTCATCGCCCTGAACAGTGAACAGACACCCGGAGACTCGTGAGGGTCTACGAGGAAGACCACGGAACGATCGTAGCAGATTCAAAGAAGATGCAAAACTTGAGAGACACCACCGCACAAATCAACTATACTAATTTAACGCTGTCAAAATCATTAGGCCGATGAAATGAGAAGTAATGGTCAATCCTACAGATCGATTACTACAAGACTTCGTCGACCGTTATCGACTCATCGTAGCATCCAACGGTACAGATTGACGAATTATCTAGTAGGCAAGAAAGGACGAGGCAGCAAAAAGTGTACCTACTTCAAGGAGACATGACGAGAACGATGATGAGAAGGAGATGGAGAGGTGATGATGAAGTTTTATATAAAATCAAGTTCATCGGAATACGAGACTAACTGCGATGCAAGCCCGAAATATATTGGAGGAGGTTTTAGGAGTAAAATCGATCGGTCTGCGGTCGTTTTAACCGGACATGACACCACGGATTTTCCAACCCAGTGCCCCGCCTATAGTTACAGGCGGCGTTGAAATATCTGAAAAGGGTCATCGCCCTGAACAGTGAACAGACACCCGGAGACTCGTGAGGGTCTACGAGGAAGACCACGGAACGATCGTAGCAGATTCAAAGAAGATGCAAAACTTGAGAGACACCACCGCACAAATCAACTATACTAATTTAACGCTGTCAAAATCATTAGGCCGATGAAATGAGAAGTAATGGTCAATCCTACAGATCGATTACTACAAGACTTCGTCGACCGTTATCGACTCATCGTAGCATCCAACGGTACAGATTGACGAATTA
The DNA here is from genome assembly GCA_920104075.1 of Melanargia galathea. Taxonomy (NCBI): domain Eukaryota; kingdom Metazoa; phylum Arthropoda; class Insecta; order Lepidoptera; family Nymphalidae; genus Melanargia; species Melanargia galathea. Next base: position 17,283,881 of record OV049860.1, read on the forward strand.
TCTAGTAGGCAAGAAAGGACGAGGCAGCAAAAAGTGTACCTACTTCAAGGAGACATGACGAGAACGATGATGAGAAGGAGATGGAGAGGTGATGATGAAGTTTTATATAAAATCAAGTTCATCGGAATACGAGACTAACTGCGATGCAGGCCCGAAATATATTGGAGGAGGTTTTAGGAGTAAAATCGATCGGTCTGCGGTCGTTTTAACCGGACATGACACCACGGATTTTCCAACCCAGTGCCCCGCCTATAGTTACAGGCGGCGTTGAAATATCTGAAAAGGGTCATCGCCCTGAACAGTGAACAGACACCCGGAGACTCGTGAGGGTCTACGAGGAAGACCACGGAACGATCGTAGCAGATTCAAAGAAGATGCAAAACTTGAGAGACACCACCGCACAAATCAACTATACTAATTTAACGCTGTCAAAATCATTAGGCCGATGAAATGAGAAGTAATGGTCAATCCTACAGATCGATTACTACAAGACTTCGTCGACCGTTATCGACTCATCGTAGCATCCAACGGTACAGATTGACGAATTATCTAGTAGGCAAGAAAGGACGAGGCAGCAAAAAGTGTACCTACTTCAAGGAGACATGACGAGAACGATGATGAGAAGGAGATGGAGAGGTGATGATGAAGTTTTATATAAAATCAAGTTCATCGGAATACGAGACTAACTGCGATGCAAGCCCGAAATATATTGGAGGAGGTTTTAGGAGTAAAATCGATCGGTCTGCGGTCGTTTTAACCGGACATGACACCACGGATTTTCCAACCCAGTGCCCCGCCTATAGTTACAGGCGGCGTTGAAATATCTGAAAAGGGTCATCGCCCTGAACAGTGAACAGACACCCGGAGACTCGTGAGGGTCTACGAGGAAGACCACGGAACGATCGTAGCAGATTCAAAGAAGATGCAAAACTTGAGAGACACCACCGCACAAATCAACTATACTAATTTAACGCTGTCAAAATCATTAGGCCGATGAAATGAGAAGTAATGGTCAATCCTACAGATCGATTACTACAAGACTTCGTCGACCGTTATCGACTCATCGTAGCATCCAACGGTACAGATTGACGAATTATCTAGTAGGCAAGAAAGGACGAGGCAGCAAAAAGTGTACCTACTTCAAGGAGAGATGACGAGAACGATGATGAGAAGGAGATGGAGAGGTGATGATGACGTTTTATATAAAATCAAGTTCATCGGAATACGAGACTAACTGCGATGCAGGCCCGAAATATATTGGAGGAGGTTTTAGGAGTAAAATCGATCGGTCTGCGGTCGTTTTAACCGGACATGACACCACGGATTTTCCAACCCAGTGCCCCGCCTATAGTTACAGGCGGCGTTGAAATATCTGGAAAGGGTCATCGCCCTGAACAGTGAACAGACACCCGGAGACTCGTGAGGGTCTACGAGGAAGACCACGGAACGATCGTAGCAGATTCAAAGAAGATGCAAAACTTGAGAGACACCACCGCACAAATCAACTATACTAATTTAACGCTGTCAAAATCATTAGGCCGATGAAATGAGAAGTAATGGTCAATCCTACAGATCGATTACTTCGTCAACCGTTATCGACTCATCGTAGCATCCAACGGTACAGATCGACGAATTATCTAGTAGGCAAGAAAGGACGAGGCAGCAAAAAGTGTACCTACTTCAAGGAGAGATGACGAGAACGATGATGAGAAGGTGATGGAGAGGTGATGATGACGTTTTATATAAAATCAAGTTCATCGGAATACGAGACTAACTGCGATGCAGGCCCGAAATATATTGGAGGAGGTTTTAGGAGTAAAATCGATCGGTCTGCGGTCGTTTTAACCGGACATGACACCACGGATTTTCCAACCCAGTGCCCCGCCTATAGTTACAGGCGGCATTGAAATATCTGAAAAGGGTCATCGCCCTGAACAGTGAACAGACACCCGGAGACTCGTGAGGGTCTACGAGGAAGACCACGGAACGATCGTAGCAGATTCAAAGAAGATGCAAAACTTGAGAGACACCACCGCACAAATCAACTATACTAATTTAACGCTGTCAAAATCATTAGGCCGATGAAATGAGAAGTAATGGTCAATCCTACAGATCGATTACTACAAGACTTCGTCGACCGTTATCGACTCATCGTAGCATCCAACGGTACAGATTGACGAATTATCTAGTAGGCAAGAAAGGACGAGGCAGCAAAAAGTGTACCTACTTCAAGGAGAGATGACGAGAACGATGATGAGAAGGTGATGGAGAGGTGATGATGACGTTTTATATAAAATCAAGTTCATCGGAATACGAGACTAACTGCGATGCAGGCCCGAAATATATTGGAGGAGGTTTTAGGAGTAAAATCGATCGGTCTGCGGTCGTTTTAACCGGACATGACACCACGGATTTTCCAACCCAGTGCCCCGCCTATAGTTACAGGCGGCGTTGAAATATCTGAAAAGGGTCATCGCCCTGAACAGTGAACAGACACCCGGAGACTCGTGAGGGTCTACGAGGAAGACCACGGAACGATCGTAGCAGATTCAAAGAAGATGCAAAACTTGAGAGACACCACCGCACAAATCAACTATACTAATTTAACGCTGTCAAAATCATTAGGCCGATGAAATGAGAAGTAATGGTCAATCCTACAGATCGATTACTACAAGACTTCGTCGACCGTTATCGACTCATCGTAGCATCCAACGGTACAGATTGACGAATTATCTAGTAGGCAAGAAAGGACGAGGCAGCAAAAAGTGTACCTACTTCAAGGAGAGATGACGAGAACGATGATGAGAAGGTGATGGAGAGGTGATGATGACGTTTTATATAAAATCAAGTTCATCGGAATACGAGACTAACTGCGATGCAGGCCCGAAATATATTGGAGGAGGTTTTAGGAGTAAAATCGATCGGTCTGCGCTCGTTTTAACCGGACATGACACCACGGATTTTCCAACCCAGTGCCCCGCCTATAGTTACAGGCGGCGTTGAAATATCTGGAAAGGGTCATCGCCCTGAACAGTGAACAGACACCCGGAGACTCGTGAGGGTCTACGAGGAAGACCACGGAACGATCGTAGCAGATTCAAAGAAGATGCAAAACTTGAGAGACACCACCGCACAAATCAACTATACTAATTTAACGCTGTCAAAATCATTAGGCCGATGAAATGAGAAGTAATGGTCAATCCTACAGATCGATTACTACAAGACTTCGTCGACCGTTATCGACTCATCGTAGCATCCAACGGTACAGATTGACGAATTATCTAGTAGGCAAGAAAGGACGAGGCAGCAAAAAGTGTACCTACTTCAAGGAGAGATGACGAGAACGATGATGAGAAGGTGATGGAGAGGTCATGATGACGTTTTATATAAAATCAAGTTCATCGGAATACGAGACTAACTGCGATGCAGGCCCGAAATATATTGGAGGAGGTTTTAGGAGTAAAATCGATCGGTCTGCGCTCGTTTTAACCGGACATGACACCACGGATTTTCCAACCCAGTGCCCCGCCTATAGTTACAGGCGGCGTTGAAATATCTGGAAAGGGTCATCGCCCTGAACAGTGAACAGACACCCGGAGACTCGTGAGGGTCTACGAGGAAGACCACGGAACGATCGTAGCAGATTCAAAGAAGATGCAAAACTTGAGAGACACCACCGCACAAATCAACTATACTAATTTAACGCTGTCAAAATCATTAGGCCGATGAAATGAGAAGTAATGGTCAATCCTACAGATCGATTACTACAAGACTTCGTCGACCGTTATCGACTCATCGTAGCATCCAACGGTACAGATTGACGAATTATCTAGTAGGCAAGAAAGGACGAGGCAGCAAAAAGTGTACCTACTTCAAGGAGAGATGACGAGAACGATGATGAGAAGGTGATGGAGAGGTGATGATGACGTTTTATATAAAATCAAGTTCATCGGAATACGAGACTAACTGCGATGCAGGCCCGAAATATATTGGAGGAGGTTTTAGGAGTAAAATCGATCGGTCTGCGGTCGTTTTAACCGGACATGACACCACGGATTTTCCAACCCAGTGCCCCGCCTATAGTTACAGGCGGCGTTGAAATATCTGAAAAGGGTCATCGCCCTGAACAGTGAACAGACACCCGGAGACTCGTGAGGGTCTACGAGGAAGACCACGGAACGATCGTAGCAGATTCAAAGAAGATGCAAAACTTGAGAGACACCACCGCACAAATCAACTATACTAATTTAACGCTGTCAAAATCATTAGGCCGATGAAATGAGAAGTAATGGTCAATCCTACAGATCGATTACTACAAGACTTCGTCGACCGTTATCGACTCATCGTAGCATCCAACGGTACAGATTGACGAATTATCTATAGGCAAGAAAGGACGAGGCAGCAAAAAGTGTACCTACTTCAAGGAGACATGACGAGAACGATGATGAGAAGGAGATGGAGAGGTGATGATGAAGTTTTATATAAAATCAAGTTCATCGGAATACGAGACTAACTGCGATGCAAGCCCGAAATATATTGGAGGAGGTTTTAGGAGTAAAATCGATCGGTCTGCGGTCGTTTTAACCGGACATGACACCACGGATTTTCCAACCCAGTGCCCCGCCTATAGTTACAGGCGGCGTTGAAATATCTGAAAAGGGTCATCGCCCTGAACAGTGAACAGACACCCGGAGACTCGTGAGGGTCTACGAGGAAGACCACGGAACGATCGTAGCAGATTCAAAGAAGATGCAAAACTTGAGAGACACCACCGCACAAATCAACTATACTAATTTAACGCTGTCAAAATCATTAGGCCGATGAAATGAGAAGTAATGGTCAATCCTACAGATCGATTACTACAAGACTTCGTCGACCGTTATCGACTCATCGTAGCATCCAACGGTACAGATTGACGAATTATCTAGTAGGCAAGAAAGGACGAGGCAGCAAAAAGTGTACCTACTTCAAGGAGAGATGACGAGAACGATGATGAGAAGGAGATGGAGAGGTGATGATGACGTTTTATATAAAATCAAGTTCATCGGAATACGAGACTAACTGCGATGCAGGCCCGAAATATATTGGAGGAGGTTTTAGGAGTAAAATCGATCGGTCTGCGGTCGTTTTAACCGGACATGACACCACGGATTTTCCAACCCAGTGCCCCGCCTATAGTTACAGGCGGCGTTGAAATATCTGGAAAGGGTCATCGCCCTGAACAGTGAACAGACACCCGGAGACTCGTGAGGGTCTACGAGGAAGACCACGGAACGATCGTAGCAGATTCAAAGAAGATGCTAAACTTGAGAGACACCACCGCACAAATCAACTATACTAATTTAACGCTGTCAAAATCATTAGGCCGATGAAATGAGAAGTAATGGTCAATCCTACAGATCGATTACTTCGTCAACCGTTATCGACTCATCGTAGCATCCAACGGTACAGATCGACGAATTATCTAGTAGGCAAGAAAGGACGAGGCAGCAAAAAGTGTACCTACTTCAAGGAGAGATGACGAGAACGATGATGAGAAGGTGATGGAGAGGTGATGATGACGTTTAATATAAAATCAAGTTCATCGGAATACGAGACTAACTGCGATGCAGGCCCGAAATATATTGGAGGAGGTTTTAGGAGTAAAATCGATCGGTCTGCGGTCGTTTTAACCGGACATGACACCACGGATTTTCCAACCCAGTGCCCCGCCTATAGTTACAGGCGGCATTGAAATATCTGAAAAGGGTCATCGCCCTGAACAGTGAACAGACACCCGGAGACTCGTGAGGGTCTACGAGGAAGACCACGGAACGATCGTAGCAGATTCAAAGAAGATGCAAAACTTGAGAGACACCACCGCACAAATCAACTATACTAATTTAACGCTGTCAAAATCATTAGGCCGATGAAATGAGAAGTAATGGTCAATCCTACAGATCGATTACTACAAGACTTCGTCGACCGTTATCGACTCATCGTAGCATCCAACGGTACAGATTGACGAATTATCTAGTAGGCAAGAAAGGACGAGGCAGCAAAAAGTGTACCTACTTCAAGGAGAGATGACGAGAACGATGATGAGAAGGTGATGGAGAGGTGATGATGACGTTTTATATAAAATCAAGTTCATCGGAATACGAGACTAACTGCGATGCAGGCCCGAAATATATTGGAGGAGGTTTTAGGAGTAAAATCGATCGGTCTGCGGTCGTTTTAACCGGACATGACACCACGGATTTTCCAACCCAGTGCCCCGCCTATAGTTACAGGCGGCGTTGAAATATCTGAAAAGGGTCATCGCCCTGAACAGTGAACAGACACCCGGAGACTCGTGAGGGTCTACGAGGAAGACCACGGAACGATCGTAGCAGATTCAAAGAAGATGCAAAACTTGAGAGACACCACCGCACAAATCAACTATACTAATTTAACGCTGTCAAAATCATTAGGCCGATGAAATGAGAAGTAATGGTCAATCCTACAGATCGATTACTACAAGACTTCATCGACCGTTATCGACTCATCGTAGCATCCAACGGTACAGATTGACGAATTATCTAGTAGGCAAGAAAGGACGAGGCAGCAAAAAGTGTACCTACTTCAAGGAGAGATGACGAGAACGATGATGAGAAGGTGATGGAGAGGTGATGATGACGTTTTATATAAAATCAAGTTCATCGGAATACGAGACTAACTGCGATGCAGGCCCGAAATATATTGGAGGAGGTTTTAGGAGTAAAATCGATCGGTCTGCGGTCGTTTTAACCGGACATGACACCACGGATTTTCCAACCCAGTGCCCCGCCTATAGTTACAGGCGGCGTTGAAATATCTGAAAAGGGTCATCGCCCTGAACAGTGAACAGACACCCGGAGACTCGTGAGGGTCTACGAGGAAGACCACGGAACGATCGTAGCAGATTCAAAGAAGATGCAAAACTTGAGAGACACCACCGCATAAATCAACTATACTTTGCTCGTGAACATCGTCATTGGGACTTCGACGAGTGGAGTCAGGTTCTCTTCACTGATGAATGCAGAATTCTGTTAAATCAGATCGATGGAAGGCAGCGAGTATGGAAACGCAAAGAAGAGCGTTACATTCAGCCTAATTTTGTAAATACAGAGGCATATGGCGGCGGAGGTCTGGGGAGGAATATGTTTAGGAGCTCGCACGGAGTTCGTAGTCGACAGCGGGAATCTGACTGCTGATCAGGGAGATTTTAGAAGAACATGTTGTGCTATTTGCCTCCTTTATTGGCAATGACTTCATTCTAATCTTGGATAATGTATGGGCTCAGTGCTCGCTCAGTACAGGCATACCTAAACCATGTTGGTGTAACGGTGATGGAGTGGCCAGCACTGTATCTGGATATGAATCCAAAGTAACACGTTTGGGACTTGCTAAAGAAGAGTGTCAAATCAACAATTATGGCGAGTTGCGAAACGCATAACTTCAAGAATGGCAGAGGTTGCCCTAAGAAATCACTGACAACATCATCCGCAGCATGCCCAGATGGATGGAAATCATAATCAGAGCACAGGGGGAAAACACTCGATATCAAACATTTATTTAATTAATTGTAAACCGTCAAAAACCTTAAATTTTCAACTGTTTTTTTGTCATTACAGAATGTAAGAAAAATGCATTTTGTTTACTTTAGTTTTTTTTATTAAACTTAAAGTATGGTGTTGCAAATTAATGTCAAAACATGTTAATTTAATTGTTGTTTCTGGTTAAATTATTATTTGTTTAAACAAAATTAACTTTTTTATACTCCCCCTTTTTTGTGTTCCGCTAATTCTGCCGGTGTGTTTATATAAGAAATTCAGAATTCAGAATAGTTCCAATAGGGTTTGATGTTAAGTTTATAATTGTAATGTCTTCCTAGGTACTCTAACCGCACACGAGAACAGAGTGACATCTATCTCTATGGCTCCGAACGGGATTGCCCTTGCCAGCTGCTCCTGGGACCAGAGCGTCAGGGTTTGGGGCTAGGAAGTTCAATTTTATTGTTAAATTTATAATGGTAGAACCATAAATATACCGAATGCATTTGACACATTTTGGCTTTTGTATGACAAGAAACATTATAGTACGGTCAATTTAGACATCCAAGGTTACAAAAATTCACACTTAGCTGAAAATTTATAGGATTGTTCAAAACACTATTATAGATGAAATGTGAAAAGTCCTCATCGATTCGACACCTGGAAAAAAAATTACTCGAGGTCAAAGGTCACAAAAACGGGTTTTTCGCGTTTTTAGCAAAACGGTAAGTTTTATTACAAAATTAGCCCAGACAAAAATTGTAGATCAGATAATTATTATCTATGAAAAATGTCTATATACTACTGTCCTCAGAGCCACCGTTTTTTGAAATATAACGATTCAAAAAGTTGAAAGAGTTGTATTCGTCATAATTAATATGCACACGTTTCCACGCCACCTTTGAGGTAGTGTACTTAGCGCGATTTTTTTTAATGTGGTTTCCCCGGTAGGCCTATTCCACTGATCTGTTATGATTCTGTTTAATTTGAAACTATTAAATAAATAAAGATATTAGCAAGGGTTGAAAATGATACAAAGGGTGTAAATTAAAAAAAAAATTAGAGAAACTTATCCATCGGAATCATCATTATCTGAAACTTCTGCTTCTTCTTCTCCTTGTTCTACTTCTCCTTGTTTATCTTCATCCTGGATGCAAGTAAATTGCCCCAATAAATGCCCTAACTCGCATGTTTCTTCGTTAGCACCAAATGAATCTTCAGTTGTTGGTGATTCAACATCGTCAATCGTCATCGTCAAGATTCAATATGTCGGATCGATGAGGACTTTTCACATTTCATTTATAATAGTGTTTTGAACAATCCAAGCCACAATTTTCAGTCAAGTGTGAATTTTTGTAACTTCATCTCTATTTTTTGATCTAATTTGACTGGATTATTAACAAAACTTTAATTATGTAAGTTGACCTTACGACGCGTGGCGTCGGGGATTATGTTTTATGAAAAAATAATCACGCTAAATCGGTTCAGAAATCTCGGAGTAATGCATAGAAAAAAATGCGCACCGAAATGAGAATCTCCTTTTTGGAAGTCGGTTAAAAATACTCGACGCCACGTTTCGGTCATTTACAAATTAAGGCAACGACAGATTGGTCCCGCGTAATCAATACAATCTATACGATGCTTTATCTTTCTCTTCTTTCCATCATTTGCGGTTTGTCATCATTTGTCATCATTTGTGGTCGTTTCTCCTCGTCCCTCTGCGCCAAGACAATCTATATTGGGTTGTCTCATCAGTTCGTTATGCATTTTTAATAACGTTAGTCACTTTTATTCACCACATAACTGCTGGACATCCTCTCTGTCTCTTGTTTTCAGGAAATCTCATAACTCTTCACACGGTATGCTTTTTTCCGCGTCGTTTACTGCTAGTCGCATAACGTGTCCAATCGTAAACAACGTTGTACCATTGTGTTTATAAGCGGGGTAAGGTAACTTTCTCTGATGAATGCGATGTTATTGCAAAGGATTCAAGCCAATGCTCATGCGGACTTCGCTTTATACGTCACGTTTATTTATTTTATTTAAAGAAAATTGAACATAAATAACGCCACACTTTTCAACATTAGGCTGAGGCTGGTGTTTGTAGTTTGCAGCCCAAACATACCGTAGTCTGTGCAAAGCCTGACGAAAATCGTTAAATTTAGGTCAGTTACAGTGCTCCACCGACCGTCAGTGCGTACGTCAGTCGCGCTTGTCATATGTATGAAAATTCATAAACCGTACAGTGCTAGACCGACCGTACGCATGCGTATTTTGCTACGCACTGCGTACGAGGACCGTCGGTCGAGCGCGTGCGCATGCATACCGTCGGTCGCCTGACGCGCTATGTAAACAAATGAACGCGTTCAGTGCTGTACCGACCGGTGCACCGACCGGACGCATGCGTGTATTATTGTTGTCAAAACACCAGTGACTTCGTAAAAACAAATATGAACCTTGATACTGAACGCTTGATCACCGAAGTTCGTCTTCGTGAACCACTCTGGGATTTAGGCCACAAGTTATATAAAGACCGCGATGTCAGGCTAAAGGCTTGGAAGGAAATATGTGAAGTATTATGTCCGAATTTCGACGAAATGTCTCCGACTGAGCAAAAAAATGTTGGTGAGTAAATAACGAAATACCTTTATATTCATGTTTATTTATTTATTTTGATACGAGTACATACAATTATGAGTTCAATATATACAATTATTTTGCCAAGGCACGGCACCTTCTGGAGATGTAAAGTAATTAGCAAACTTTTCTCTCAACATGTCCCCTGATCTAATATTATGATTGTGACTGTCATTGTTGTGGATTATTAGTTCGAATCCTGAAATTGTTAATGTATCCTCTATTTTGTAACTATCTCGTTCTCTTATGTAATTGTGTAAGACACAACAAGCTTTGATGATAGTAATTGTGTTTTCTAAGGAAGTGTTCATTGGTTTATGAAATATTCTGAATTTGTTACTCATTATACCGAATGTAGACTCGATATATATCTCCTTGCACGACTTAGTCTATAATTTAATATTTTCTTTTTGTAAGTCATGTTACTGCGTGCATAAGGTCGTAATACTTGTTTTGAAATACCGAATGCCGCATCACCAACAATAACGTATGGAAGTGGTTCGGTCGTATTAGGCAATGGTTTAGGGAGAGGAAAACACATCTCTTCGTTTTGTAATTTTAAAAACAAATTGCTTTGTCTGAATATTGAAGAATCGGAGTCTGTTCCACATGAACCGACGTTAATGTATGTAAAGCGATAGTCACAATCACATACAGCAAGTAAAACAACAGAAAAGAATTTCTTGTAATTGCAATAAATACTTCCACTATGTTCTGGGTTGATTATTCTCACATGTTTACCATCTATACATCCAACACAGTTTGGAAAGTTGGCTTTTCCGTTAAACTCATTTATGATATGAAGCCATCCCTCTGGCGATGTTGGCAATGAAAGGCATTCTTCATGTAGAATTACCCAAATTGTTTTGCACACCTCCTTAACAATAGAACTGATTGTTGATACCCCAAGACGATAACTGTAATGCAAGTCGGTGAACGTATGACCTGTTGCTAAGTACCTGAAAGGAAGAAGTAATTCTGATTAATTTTTGTTACAGATAAAAATGTACAACAGAGATGGAGAACCGCTCGGGATGCGTACACAAGATCGAAATCCGCAATTATTAATACGAAGTCCGGATCTGGTGGTGGAGATATAAAAAAAATATATATCTACTACGATCACATGCGATTCCTCGACAAGAAACACCCCGTCGAAGTTGAGGACTCTCTTACTGCAAATGGCCCCCAGGCAAAGATTTCGGTGCCTGATTGCGAGCCACAGCCTTCAACTAGCCAAGAATACACTCCTGCGTCCCAGCTGTCAACCAGCCAAGAAAACACTCCTGGATCCCAGCCGTCAACTAGCCAAGAAAATGCTTCTGCATCCCAGCCAAGTCAAAACAATATTAAAAGAAAAATAAGATCTAAAAGGACTATAAATAAAGATGATTCTGATTTCGACAAGCAGATGCTGAAAATGTTTCAAGACAATAGTAAAATCCTTCAAAATGACGATATGGCATTCTTCACTTCCCTTTTGCCAATAACAAAAACATTTACAATCTCTCAAAAATTGGCTTGATCCATAATGACATCGCAACCTTTAGTCGTCCCCAGTCTTCCAGTACCACATTAATAGTAACATCGCCAGAATCTTATTCACAACATGCAACACAAGATTCGGAACAGTTGCTCTCAAATTATTACGTTGATATGCCACTGCTTTCCAACGTAGAGCAATCAGATCAAGCAACTCATTTTTCTGACCTCCTTTTATATAAACGTAACTGACAAGTTTAATACAATAAATAATTATCATGATTGTTGTTGTTTTTTTTTTATACCAAGCTAACACAGTAATTAGAGTACAAATGTTGATCAAACACATGATATTTGTGGAAGTCATGATACAACGAGAGAAGATTCTCCATCTCTTCTTTCCCAATCTCATTGTCTGCAGCCAAATGAAGAAGGCGTAAAGGAGACACCTAGCAAGTTTTTGCAAGAATGTTCCCCTGTACCGAAAATTACGATACCTTTATACAAAAGAGGAAAACAATCAGCTGCAGTATTAAATTCCAAAGAAAACATAGCTAATAAGAGAATCAAAGGTAAAGCTACTCCTAACATACCATGCAAAGTAGTAAAGTAAAAGGACCAAGGAAGATGACAGAAAAAAGGCCAAGAAGAGACATTCATCTGCCACAAATGATTCTGATGAATTTTTCAAAGAAAATGAATCTCGTGTTGACGTAAAACAGAAAAATATGAAGAGAGCTAAGAAATTAAAAATAAAAGAAAGAAATGAAACTTCAAGTGTTAATGTGATTCAACGTCCCATTCGTGCTGTTGATTGAAAATTCGTCAAATGTACGTCTGGAATGTTTTGAAAATTATGAGGAAACAAAATCAACGGCAGACTGGATCCAGTGCGTTATGTGTAAAAATTGGCTGCATGAAACTTGTACTATGTACGGTGATTACTGTAATCCTTGTCAGCGATTAAAATTACGCCATGAAAAAAGTATAAAATAGTTTAAAATTTAAATTAGATCAATCGTCTAAAACGTATCAGAAGTTGCCATTTTTAATATTCATACTAATATTGTATTATTAGATACTAAAATGGATCTCAGTTTTCAATTAAACCAAAGATGGTTGTGTTTATAAATGAAAATGTAACAGTAATTGTTGATTAAAATAAATAAATCCAAAATAATCTTTTATTATATGCATAGGGCATCTATCCCACAAGCCAAATCATCATTATGGCATCTAACCCACACTTTATGCATCTATCCTCGATTATAAAACTTTCTTTTTTTTTGTACCAAAAAAAATACAACTACTAATGTTAAATTACTTTAATTATTTATTTCATTAATAAGTACACAACACATCACAATCATGTAATTGTTAAGAAAACTCATATTCTATAATTTATTTGCCTATTTCAAAAAATGCGGCAACTATCCCACATTTACCCTAGCTTCATCATCGTCCTACTCTTGTATCTTAAATTATTTAAATTATTGCATCTTTGATAATGGCTCATGCTGCATCAGATGAGTGTAAGTGCTTTAAGTAGGTATAGTCTGATCTGATTATAATGCATCGTTTATGTTGCGTACGGGGACTCAGTTTGTCACTGCCTTTGGCCGGTGAACCGGACGAATGTCGCAAATGTGTTTCTTTTATTCTTCAAATTATACTTTTACTAATTTAATTACTTCATTCTTCAAATTATACTTCAGCGTTGCATTTTTGAGATTTAAATAAGATGTAGTTCGTCTTGATGTACTACATTGCCACACTGTTTAAAAAATAAAAAGTAAAATATTTTTCCTTTCATTCACCGTTCGTCACTCTTCGTTCGATTTGGTATCTGTAACGTCATTTCGTGTTTCGTGTGCGGCATTACTACATTTTACGACATTTTAGCATATTAATACAAGTTAATATGGGTAAAAGAAAAAATAAACGTGATGAATCATAATATATCGAATATATGATCCTAGGTTCGACGTCTAGAAAGAAGACTTCGACACTGTAAGTACTGTTAATTTTTTCACAATACCTACCCATGAACAATTTTTATTAAATGCAATGCTATCTTACCGTTATAATACGTGATATTATCCTGATAGTGCTATATTGTTTCTTAACGAAATAGCAAATGTTACTCTCAAACAAAACCTTTACTTTCATATTGTGGTGAAAACGTACCAATATGTCATTGCATGTTGTTTCTTTACCGAAATTTTTAGCAATTGGGTCGTGTGATCCTTCTTCTTCAAGTGCCGTCTCCTCTACGGAGTTTGGCTATCATTAAAGCTATTTTAATCTTCGATGCCGCCGCTCAGAACAATGATCACGTGCTCATACCGTACAATTCGCCGAGGATTTCGGTGTCCCTGAATTTTGCCCTGTATTATTTGTTGCAATAATCGGTACTTCTCGTGTCGCATGATGTGCCCAAGATAGGTATTGCAGCTTCCTACATTTGACTGCAGTGAGAACTTCCAATTCCTTGTTCATTCTCTGCAAGACCGTCTCGTTACCCACCTTGTCTGAGAAGAAAGAGATATACTTAATCTTAGGTCTGTCCATGATATTTTAAGCATGCGCCTGTACACCCACATTTCGAAAGCGTCTAAACGCTTGCACATGAAATATATATTATAGGTACCTATATTTTTGTTTACCTGAAGTTTTACGAGTGCCGCATTTTGTTTTTGAGACTTTTTCTTGAAATTGATCAACTTTTTCTACGAGGCTTTTTCCATAAGCTTTTCTATCTATCGCTCCGATATCCATTTTTACACTCGTGCTATGTGATTAAATAAAATTATTTAATAAGCTTTATAGATCTTCAAGTGTGGTGTGTGATCCGAAAGTGCAAATTCCCGCACTTCACTTTTTACCTTACTTAATTTATGAAATGCATTATCTATGCAAGTACTACACTAGATAATCTTTTTGGTTCATTGAATTCAATTTTTAAATTGTAGCTATTCAAAATTTATGTTAAGTTATTCGTTAAATTATTTGACGTTAAAATATCTATTATATATTGAAATCACCAACTGATGTTGAATGAATGTTGAATTTTTTGATTCTCTCTAAAAGTTGTTCTAAAATCGTATATTGCTGCTGCATGTATTATTCCCGGCGGGTTCCGGGCTGTGAGCTCTCTTTCTTATATCCCTCGGGAAGGACTCCCTGGTTGATAAAACGGATCCAACGCATGCCGATGAAGAAGCCACAGACATTGCGGGCCCCTCAGCTTGATTTTGTAACGTCAGGGAAGCTTCCCGATGCGGAACAAGGTACTTCTTTAAGCTAGAAAGGTTTTCCATGAAACAATTGTACGGGTCAGTTGGAATGAATTATTTTCATAGTGGCGAAAGAGGAATAAATAAGGGCGCTCCCCAATGGTGAAATAATTAGGGCCCTTTTCACCAATTTATATTTCCGCTCGCTGAAAGTGCGAGGGCAACCGTAATCGCGTGCTGAGTGGACGGTCGGTATTGCGAACCGTAATCGGTTCTCATCATCTTTTCTCCGAACAGATCAGGATCTTCAGTTATCCGGGTAGAACTCATCTAGAATACAAATTATTCTTATAAAAACTACTCTTGTTCTGGAAGCGGCTCCCAATTAGCCAATTGGCCGAGGGTTGTGCGATCCATGATCTTTACAGATCATTTACAGATCTTTACAGATAAGTTCGTAGAAAAGATGATGAGAACCGATTACGGTTCGCAATACCGACCGTCCACTCAGCACGCGATCACGGTTGCCCTCGCACTTTCAGCGAGCGGAAATATAAATTGGTGAAAAGGGACCTAATTAATTCACCATTGGGGAGAGCCCTTATTTATTCCTCTTTCGCCACTATGAAAATAATTCATTCCAACTGACCCGTACAATTGTTTCATGGAAAACCTTTCTAGCTTAAAGAAGTACCTTGTTCCGCATCGGGAAGCTTCCCTGACGTTACAAAATCAAGCTGAGGGGCCCGCAATGTCTGTGGCTTCTTCATCGGCATGCGTTTGATCCGTTTTAATCAACCAGGGAGTCCTTACCGAGGGATATAAGAAGGAGAGCTCACAGCCTGGAACCCGCCGGAAAAAGACATGCAGCAGCAATATACGATTATAGAACAACTTTTAGAGAGAATCAAAAAATTCAACATTCATTCAACATCAGTTGGTGATTTCAATATATAATAGATATTTTAACGTCAAATAATTTAACGAATAACTTAACATAAATTTTGAATAGCTACAATTTAAAAATTGAATTCAATGAACCAAAAAGATTATCTAGTGTAGTACTTGCATAGATAATGCATTTCATAAATTAAGTAAGGTAAAAAGTGAAGTGCGGGAATTTGCACTTTCGGATCACACACCACACTTGAAGATCTATAAAGCTTATTAAATAATTTTATTTAATCACATAGCACAAGTGAAAAGTATTATGATTCTACTAGCCATAACTTTATTTTATTTGGATATCGATTAATATAAAAATGGATATCGGAGCGATAGATAGAAAAGCTTATGGAAAAAGCCTCGTAGAAAAAGTTGATCAATTTCAAGAAAAAGTCTCAAAAACAAAATGCGGCACTCGTAAAACTTCAGGTAAACAAAAATATAGGTACCTATAATATATATTTCATGTGCAAGCGTTTAGACGCTTTCGAAATGTGGGTGTACAGGCGCATGCTTAAAATATCATGGACAGACCTAAGATTAAGTATATCTCTTTCTTCTCAGACAAGGTGCGTAACGAGACGGTCTTGCAGAGAATGAACAAGGAATTGGAAGTTCTCACTGCAGTCAAATGTAGGAAGCTGCAATACCTATCTTGGGCACATCATGCGACACGAGAAGTACCGATTATTGCAACAAATAATACAGGGCAAGATCCAGGGACACCGAAAACCTCGGCGAATGGTACGGGATGAGCAAGTGATCATTGTTCTGAGCGGCGGCATCGAAGATTAAAATAGCTTTAATGATAGCCAAACTCCGTAGAGGAGACGGCACTTGAAGAAGAAGGATCACACGACCCAATTGCTGAAAATTCCGGTAAAGAAACAACATGCAATGACATATTGGTACGTTTTCAAACGTGATTTTTGTACTGAAAACTTAGAAAAGTTCGAAGAAAGTCATTAACATTTAATGAATTATTCTTATTAGACAATCCTAATGATGTCTGTGATTACTTTTTTTTGACATGTATAAATTATTTTGCGATCAATGCTTTCCAAAATATTCACAGAGTTATTCTGCTATTAGGGATGAAGACAAATACAACTAATCAAAAAGTATGAAAATCAGTTAAGCCGTTCTCGAGTTATAAGTGTTCGAACAAACCCGACTTTGTTTTATATATTACGATGTCGACAGCTTGTTTCACGTATCTCGTCATGTAGCGGCCTTTTTACTTTTGTCCTCTGGACGTAGAGTACACGATTCAATTTTATTCGATGGAAGTTTCGACTCTTTTGAAGCTCATGACGATCATATAACATTTTGGCCGAAGTTCAGTTCTAAAACGCACTCAATAAACTACAGACAATCAGGGTGAAAATTAGCGCCAAAGCAAGATACACAAATTAGATGTCACTTTTTGGATTAAGAAGTTAATCGATATAAGTAAAACACGTCGGAGTAGCAGAAAATCTCGATTGTTTATAACAACTAGGAGTCAAGTCAAAGCAGCTTCTCGTACTCATTATACGTCGCATACGTCATTTCGAGTTGGCTCCGAAGTCTATTTAAGTTTGCGAATATTACGGCTTCGCCTTTCTACTCTGATGCCTTTCTACTTTAATGCTATTGACTGCCGTCAGACTAAGGAAGCTTTTCCTACTCTGAACCAACATTTAACTAACAAACTACTTCGCCTAGACAGAGGTAAACTCAGGAAGGTGGTGGGACTCCTAACAGGGCACAGCCCATTAAACAAACACCTTTTCATTATAGGTGTCACAAACAGTCCTCTATGCAGGGCCTGCATGGAGACGGACGAAACACCAGCGCACGTGCTCCTGGAGTGTACGGGCGTCGCCGAACAACGCGAGATCCATCTAGGATCCCCAGCCTCACTCCAAGAAGTTTTTGGCAACCTGGGCGGCCTGCTGAGCTTCTGGAGTGACATTGGATGGCTGGAGTGAAGACACCAATGGGAGAGGCTTATCACGAACAACAGACCTTAATTGGTTTAAGTGCGGACACCTTCCCAGAAGGAAGAAGAATACGGCTCGCTTGGAAGCTTTAGAGCGCCAGTAAATACAGACATTTGGTCCCATAGAAACTTCAATTTAGATGAGGTCCTTTGTCGAGGAAATTGGAGGAGCAAGGATACTTTTTTGAGATATTATTTAAATTCCTCAGAAGAAATCCCAACCTAACAGTGTGTATCTCAGTGAATCACTTACACCTTCATGAATCAATCTTTGGAGAATATTTTGATTGTCTTTTAGTATTCTTTTAATTCTTGCTTATTTTTGTAATAATTAAGTAATAGTATTTAATATTTTGTTAAATTTAGAGAAAGTAAAGATTTTAAATGGATAAAGTTACGTTTTTCTTTAATTTTCCATAGCACTTATTCTATTTAATTTTTCGTCACAGTACACCTTGCCATCGCCGGCAGAATAAAAACCCCTCTCACACGTGGGTCAAGCGAAGGCTCGGCCACCTAAATATATAAATATATATATACCCGCCGGAAAAATACATGCAGCAGCAATATACGATTATAGAACAACTTTTAGAGAGAATCAAAAAATTTCGTAAGAAATTCTCGACATTCTCAGCGATGCAAAGAAACTATGTAGATATGCCTCTAGGAGACAAAATACCTGAAGAAATCTCCGAACGCTGGGGTAAAATAGTCAACGACCTGGCTACAGAACAAAAAACAGACCTGAAGGAAAAAATACTTATACCAGAAAACTTAACGTTGCAACGTTACGTAGCTACGAGGAGTCTATCAATCGGCGCAAATTAATAACGCTCTTATTATACAAATATTTGGAATATTATTAAAGGAGTTAAACGTGACGATTTTTGTTCGGTGAAAAGCTGGGTGAAAACATAAAAACTTCTAAAGAGAGAGAAATCTAGCCAACAAATCAAAAACCGATAGTGCGTCTTCACCAACACTCCCAATCAATTTTTCACTATACCCTACTAAGGTCACATTACTCAACAAGATCTAAACATCGACATCATTATTTAAATCTCGAGGATGCAACGCTGAAGTATAATTTATGGTTGGAATTTCAACCGTAATTATACGAAGCGTTGCATTCGAAAAGATTTAACACCCGCCCAACCCTGTATCATATTATATTATTATTACAGCCCAATTTGCAGAATGTGACATGCGATCTTCGAATAAATGGAATTCTTATTCGCAAATCGTAAGCATCATGTAGGTATCCCTCACCTGGTATCTACTTACATACCTATTACCTACCATTACACAACAAACTATTATAAATGACGTTACAGATACAAAATCACACGACGAACGAAGAGCGACGAATAGTGAATGAAAGGATAAAATATTTTACTTTTTATTCCTTAAACAATGTGGCGATCCGGTACATCAAAGACTACATCGTTATTTAAATCTCTTTGAATGCAACGCTTCGTATAATTATGACTGAAGTTCACTTAGGTAAGTTTCATTAACCAGAAATTATTTAAAATTAAACTAGATTAAGTAATTGTCACAACGCTGGGATGAGGAAACATAGTCTCTAATATGAAACTTAAAATTATTATATGCTGACGTTTATATGCTTGGTTTAATAATAGCAACATGTATTTTAGTTCCTGAGGCAGTGGCGCGGAAAAGCAATATGACGCGAATGTTAATTGTAACTGAATGGTAGACTTTAGGACAGGAGACTGGCCGCTTAAGTGAAATGGTAATTTTAGATAATATGGTAAGTATGTATGAGGTATAACAGCGAGTCCCAGAAATCAACGTCAAGCCGGAAACGCGTGATAAGCCTCAATGCCAAATGACAGTCCTCAGAAAAATATAAAAACAATCTTGGCCTCATGCTTTTCGAATTATAAGAATCAAAAAATAAATTGGAAAACTGACACCCTGTGAAGATCTTTCGACTCCTGTGATCACAAATATTAACTTTTCTTCGACTCTTTTTCTGTAATGTTATCATGAATAACCCTTCTGTAAAATATAATTTAAAATTAAAACATAACTGCTCCAGTTTAAAATAAGATGTTTACCCAACATTGAATTAAAAATAATTACATCATCCACCTTTAACCAACTGTACTGTAAAAAATGTACCCGGCTTCTTTGGCAAGTGAAGTGAAAAGTTGGCCCGTTTCCTGATTCCAAAATGGTATGACACTTGTTTCTTCTTCTTTCTTAATATAAAATTAAAATGTGCACCGTGCCATGGATAGCATGTCGATTTTGCGACACCTTTGAGAGCATTTCGCTGTTGCGTGCCTCATTCTACTTACAACCATCACTTCTGCCATACCCTACCGTAAAGCTACCTCAGGAACCGTCTAGGTTAAATGGTAGGTCTATAGCATATTAGTCCCTCATAATACATACGAGTATGTATACCTAAATAATATTTTTACCATTAACCATGCGTATATTATTTGTATCCTTATAAATTATGCTTATTTATTATTGAAAGTTTAAAATAATACATATTAAAGTTTAATACTAAAAATATTGTTTTATTAACCACATTTTTCATCAATTTAAATAGTAGCTGATCGCAATGACAGACATCTACTGCAGATCATGGATCGCACAACCCTCGGCCAATTGGCTAATTGGGAGCCGCCTCCAGAACAAGAGGAGTTTTATAAGAATAATTTGTATTCTAGACGAGTACTACCCGGAGAACTGAAGATCCTAGTTCCTTGCTTGTCATTCATCCTCATCCAGTTTCTTGCTGGTTCTTTTCGGCTGGAATGGCATTCCGAACCAGTGGTAGATTCAATTGACTATTCAAAAGTACTTGTATATAAGTAATTGTATGTAATAAGTACCTTGTTCCGCATCGGGAAGCTTCCCTGACGTTACGAAATCAAGCTGAGGGGCCCGCAATGTCTGTGGCTTCTTCATCGGCATGCGTTTGATCCGTTTTATCAACCAGGGAGTCCTTACCGAGGGATATAAGAAAGAGAGCTCACAACCTGGAACCCGCCGGAAAAAGACATGCAGCAGCAATATACGATTATAGAACAACTTTTAGAGAGAATCAAAAAATTCAACATTCATTCAACATCAGTTGGTGATTTCAATATATGTATAATAGATATTTTAACGTCAAATAATTTAACGAATAACTTAACATAAATTTTGAATAGCTACAATTTAAAAATTGAATTCAATGAACCAAAAAGATTATCTAGTGTAGTACTACACTAGATAATGCATTTCATAAATTAAGTAAGGTAAAAAGTGAAGTACGGGAATTTGCACTTTCGGATCACACACCACACTTGAAGATCTAGAAAAGTATTATGATTCTACTAGCCATAACTTTATTTTATTTGGATATCGATTAATATAAAAATGGATATCGGAGCGATAGATAGAAATGCTTATGGAAAAAGCCTCGTAGAAAAAGTTGATCAATTTCAAAAAAAAAACTCAAAACAAAATGCGGCACTAATAAAACTTCAGGTGAACAAAAATATCCACACTTGAAGATCTACAAAGCTTATTAAATAATTTTATTTAATCACACAGCACAAGTGAAAAGTATTATGATTCTACTAGCCATAACTTTATTTTATTTGGATATCGATTAATATAAAAATGGATATCGGAGCGATAGATAGAAATGCTTATGGAAAAAGCCTCGTAGAAAAAGTTGATCAATTTGAAGAAAAAATCTCAAAACAAAATGCGGCACTAATAAAACTTCAGGTGAACAAAAATATCCACACTTGAAGATCTACAAAGCTTATTAAATAATTTTATTTAATCACATAGCACAAGTGAAAAGTATTATGATTCTACTAGCCATAACTTTATTTTATTTGGATATCGATTAATATAAAAATGGATATCGGAGCGATAGATAGAAATGCTTATGGAAAAAGCCTCGTAGAAAAAGTTGATCAATTTCAAGAAAAAATCTCAAAACAAAATGCGGCACTAATAAAACTTCAGGTGAACAAAAATATCCACACTTGAAGATCTACAAGCTTATTAAATAATTTTATTTAATCACACAGCACAAGTGAAAAGTATTATGATTCTACTAGCCATAACTTTATTTTATTTGGATATCGATTAATATAAAAATGGATATCGGAGCGATAGATAGACATGCTTATGGAAAAAGCCTCGTAGAAAAAGTTGATCAATTTGAAGAAAAAATCTCAAAACAAAATGCGGCACTAATAAAACTTCAGGTGAACAAAAATATCCACACTTGAAGATCTACAAAGCTTATTAAATAATTTTATTTAATCACATAGCACAAGTGAAAAGTATTATGATTCTACTAGCCATAACTTTATTTTATTTGGATATCGATTAATATAAAAATGGATATCGGAGCGATAGATAGAAATGCTTATGGAAAAAGCCTCGTAGAAAAAGTTGATCAATTTGAAGAAAAAATCTCAAAACAAAATGCGGCACTAATAAAACTTCAGGTGAACAAAAATATCCACACT
This sequence comes from Melanargia galathea, assembly GCA_920104075.1. Taxonomy (NCBI): domain Eukaryota; kingdom Metazoa; phylum Arthropoda; class Insecta; order Lepidoptera; family Nymphalidae; genus Melanargia; species Melanargia galathea. The sequence goes on from OV049860.1 coordinate 17,306,235, forward strand.
TGAAGATCTACAAAGCTTATTAAATAATTTTATTTAATCACACAGCACAAGTGAAAAGTATTATGATTCTACTAGCCATAACTTTATTTTATTTGGATATCGATTAATATAAAAATGGATATAGGAGCGATAGATAGAAATGCTTATGGAAAAAGCCTCGTAGAAAAAGTTGATCAATTTGAAGAAAAAATCTCAAAACAAAATGCGGCACTAATAAAACTTCAGGTGAACAAAAATATCCACACTTGAAGATCTACAAAGCTTATTAAATAATTTTATTTAATCACATAGCACAAGTGAAAAGTATTATGATTCTACTAGCCATAACTTTATTTTATTTGGATATCGATTAATATAAAAATGGATATCGGAGCGATAGATAGAAATGCTTATGGAAAAAGCCTCGTAGAAAAAGTTGATCAATTTGAAGAAAAAATCTCAAAACAAAATGCGGCACTAATAAAACTTCAGGTGAACAAAAATATCCACACTTGAAGATCTACAAAGCTTATTAAATAATTTTATTTAATCACACAGCACAAGTGAAAAGTATTATGATTCTACTAGCCATAACTTTATTTTATTTGGATATCGATTAATATAAAAATGGATATAGGAGCGATAGATAGAAATGCTTATGGAAAAAGCCTCGTAGAAAAAGTTGATCAATTTGAAGAAAAAATCTCAAAACAAAATGCGGCACTAATAAAACTTCAGGTGAACAAAAATATCCACACTTGAAGATCTACAAAGCTTATTAAATAATTTTATTTAATCACATAGCACAAGTGAAAAGTATTATGATTCTACTAGCCATAACTTTATTTTATTTGGATATCGATTAATATAAAAATGGATATAGGAGCGATAGATAGAAATGCTTATGGAAAAAGCCTCGTAGAAAAAGTTGATCAATTTGAAGAAAAAATCTCAAAACAAAATGCGGCACTAATAAAACTTCAGGTGAACAAAAATATCCACACTTGAAGATCTACAAAGCTTATTAAATAATTTTATTTAATCACACAGCACAAGTGAAAAGTATTATGATTCTACTAGCCATAACTTTATTTTATTTGGATATCGATTAATATAAAAATGGATATCGGAGCGATAGATAGAAATGCTTATGGAAAAAGCCTCGTAGAAAAAGTTGATCAATTTGAAGAAAAAATCTCAAAACAAAATGCGGCACTAATAAAACTTCAGGTGAACAAAAATATCCACACTTGAAGATCTACAAAGCTTATTAAATAATTTTATTTAATCACACAGCACAAGTGAAAAGTATTATGATTCTACTAGCCATAACTTTATTTTATTTGGATATCGATTAATATAAAAATGGATATAGGAGCGATAGATAGAAATGCTTATGGAAAAAGCCTCGTAGAAAAAGTTGATCAATTTTAAGAAAAAATCTCAAAACAAAATGCGGCACTAATAAAACTTCAGGTGAACAAAAATATCCACACTTGAAGATCTACAAAGCTTATTAAATAATTTTATTTAATCACACAGCACAAGTGAAAAGAAAACAGAATTTTGCAATCATGCATTAGTGTTTATGGTGCGTGGTGTTATAAAAAAATATAAGCAGCCAGTAGCTTATGCTTTCACAAGCAGTTCATATAAATCATGGGATTTAGTTAAAATGATGAAACTTGTAATAAATCAAGTCCAAGAAGCAGGACTTCAAGTAGTGGCAACAGTTTGTGACCAGGGCACGACAAATATGTCTGCCATTAATATATTATTAAAGCAAACCAAAGAAGATTATATAAAAAAAGGAAAAGAGTGGAAAGGTGGATTTTTTGAAATTGATTCAAAAAAAATTGTCCCTATTTTTGATCCTCCTCACTTAATGAAAGGTGTGAGGAACAACTTAATTACCAAAAAATTAAAATATACTTTAAAAGATAAAGAATGTACCTACAGCTCAGTGGCAGCACATAATAGACCTCTATAAGAGAAATCCTGGGTACAGTGGTTACAGATTAATACCAAAACTCACTGCTCATCATGTCATCCCAAATTTAATACCTAAAATGAGAATTAAACATTGTACTCAAGTTTTTAGTCGCAGTGTTGGAGTAGCAATGGGATTTATGGCAGGTTTGTAAATGCTTATTTGTGTGTTTTATAAAGGAGATGTTTCATCACTGTATGAGGCCTTGGCTAGGACTTGGTACAGTATACTTGGATATAGTCCAGAAAACATTGAACAGTTTTGAACTATATATTTTCTATAAAATGGTTTTGTTTGGTTGTACAAAACAAGTATTTCTGCTTAGGATTGCAACACGTAATAAAAATTCATCATGGCAGTAAAATGTCTTGCATTTCGTTTTGACATTTGACTTTGACAGAAATGTCATTAGATCGTATCAACACCGTCCAAATCGCTAAGCAAAATCGAAGTCCGTGTAGCACAACGCCGGGTCAACAGATGTTATGAGTAACAGCCCAAAAACGAAAGCCAGGTAAACAGATGAGCAAAACGGTCCAAAATCCAGAAAACGAAAGCGAAATTGTTGAAAAGAACTCAAAATCAAACAAAAATCGATTGCAATTGACCACCAGTCCACCATTGACTGACAGAATATCAATCACAATGACAATTGTTATTTGAAGTGACAAGCTGTCAGTTTACGTCAAACCATACGACGCCAGCGACGCCATATTGAAAATCGATCAATAATTAATGAATAAAAAATATGTTTGTACAACTAAAGTATTAGTTTTAACTCAATAATTTTATTTTTCCCGAGAACAACGGATTTTACTTAATTTGTAAGGTACTGTACAAGACTTAGCCAGATTTGAAACATCTCCTTTCAGTATTCTTTTTAACAGCCTCGTTGGTCTAGCGGTTAGCACGTTCGACGGTGGATCGTGAGGTCCTGGGTTCGATTCCCGGGTTGGGTTAAAAAAAAATATATTATGAGGTACCTGGTACATATTAGGTGTTTCTGTCAAGAAATTCTCAGTGTCAGCCCGGAGTTGGTAGTTGGTGGTGTTTCACCCCCGTGCCGTGCCGGTTATTATGACATCATATGACAATAGTCGTTAAAGCCCGCCAACTCGCATTGTAGCAGCGTGGCGGGTCTAAGCTCTAAATCCCTCCTATGAGAGAGGAGTCCTGTGCCCAGCAGTGGGACGTTAAAAAAGGCTATAGTGTAGTGTGTAGTCTATTCTTGAGTTATTTACGGCATAAATATAATCCAGTATTTTTATCTCCCAATGTAAACCCCCATTTATTGAGGAAATAAAGAATTGAGTGAATAAGTCGGCATAATATCTAAAAGTGTAATTTCGTAGATTCTTTTATCAACAGTTTTTGGTCATTTAAAATATATGTAATATACTTTATACAGATGGCGGTAAACTGCCGGAGGAAACTAAGGAAACAGCAGATTTGCTAATATTTTTTGACAATCTATTTGATTCTGTAAATGGCAGCTCCAGTAAAATTGAAGGGGGGAAAATATATAGAAGTGCAGTGACACCTAGTTCGCCTCACTATAATTTATGGAAGCAATCTATTCCGATTTTAAAAACAATGAAATAGGAAATAATGGAAAACATACTGTAGTACCATCATTATCCAGTTGGATAAAAACCATAGAGGGTTTTCAAATAATAATTAATGACCTGAATAAACAAGGCCTCAATTCAATTTTACTGCGCAATTTTAATCAAGATCCAATTGAAATTTTTTTCGGCGCGATAAGGGCTCAAGGCTGTCTGAATATTATGCCCAATTCTTCACATTTTCAGGCCGCTTATAAGACCCTAATGATAAACAATATGACATCATCCCACTCTGTGGGTGCAAATTGCGAAAAGGACAGAAATTCATGTTTACTAAATAACTTGGAAGACTTTTTTAAAAGTCCGAAAATTCCTTAAAAGATTGTAATCAGATAACAGTTTGTGAAAAACATCTATACTAATAAATAAAATTGAAGTGTATGTCTGTAATATCGAAATAACTACCTCATATTAAGCTCATATGGTTATTTGAACGATACTATAACCGAATCACACGTTTTTAAAATTTTTGTCTGTCTGTCTGTCTGTCTGTCTGTCTGTCTGTCTGTCTGTCTGTCTGTCTGTCTGTCTGTCTGTCTGTCTGTTTGAACGGGCTAATCTTTGGAACGGCTGAACCGATTTTGACGGGACTTTCACATACAAGTAGAGAATTAACCAGGGAGTAACATAGGCTACTTTTTTAACCGACTTTCAAAAAAGGAGGAGTTGTGTTTTTCTACCTATGTATACCGATATCTCCGAGATTTCTGAACCGATTTGAGTAATTTTTTTTTAATCGATAGAGAAACATTGCGACACTGTCCTACAAAAAATTTGGATTCCAACTCCTCAATCCTGATGCTGTAGGGGATCTGATCCCCAAAACTAATGGGATTTAGACACTGTCGGTTATTTAAATTGATATTGGGGATACCAATTAAAGACTTTATGGTTGAATGACCTCGAGTAGGTACATGTCCAACTCCTCAACCCTGATGCTGTAAGGAATTGCATTCCGAAATCGTAAGGATCCCACGGAATTTTTCCGTTTTGTGGACGGGTTACTATTTACTACAGATAGGCTTTTTGTTCTGGAAAATCAAAGTTCCCACGAGATTTTTACAAACACGGGCGAAGCCGTGGGCATCATCTAGTTTATTAATAAATCCAATAAACACACAAAATTTAATTACAAGTCAACTCCCTTCTGACATTGAAAGATGCGCAGCCCTAGGCTACTGCAGTGGCTGGCTTATAAAGAAAACTAAAAATATATTATACAAAAAATGTGCTGACTGTCAAAAAAGCTTAGAAAGTGAAAAAATTGAAAATTTTCACAAATTTATAAAAATTAGTGAATATTCGGACAAAGGATGGTTAATATAGGGTATATTACCAGGGATGCATTTGACTTTTTTGTGCAATGTGAAAACATTACCAAACATATATTATTAACAAATTGCACAAAAAACAATTTATGTGAATACATAAAATTAGTCTGCGCAATAAATATGGATTTGTCCTTTATAAAATGTAATTTGCACAGGGATGATGTTTTAAAATTTTTATTAAATAAAAGTGTTACTTTTAATTTATTTACCTGGTGCAAAAATATTAATAAAATATTATCAGGAAAAGAAATAAATTGGGATCATAATGATCCCATCCAAACAGCAGCCTTAAAGCATTATGAAAAAATAAAACAAAAAAAAAATAGTTTGAGAAAGAATGAACTGCTACTTACCCATGGTACTACCAGACACGTCGATAGTACCACGGGCAATTCCTTTTATCCGTGGTACTACTTGTCAATTTTATAAATTAAAAAAAACACCATGTTAATAACCAACTTCCAAAAAGGAGGAGGTTCCCAATTCAGCGCATATTTTTTTCTATGCATACCGATTTGCGTGATTTTTTTAATTAACAGAAGAAGTTTGCGAAATGGTCCTATAAAAATATTTTGCTTTAATTCCTCATTCCTAATGCTGCAACGGAGGATATCAATATCATAAATTAAAATCATTATGTTGTGATTAAACCAGGGTTTGAAATATCAAAATATCGGATATATCAAGTTTGATATATATCCATTTTGTATGAAAGCCATATTATTATTTTATTGTATTATTTATGAATACTATCTGCTATGATTCTTAAACATACTAAAATTATCTAGCGATTACTTTCTTTGTAAAAAATAATAGAATAATCAAGAAATACGTATTGAAATATAAAATTTAAAAAAAACATTTGATATATATCGGATATTATGTTCATTATTCACGTTTTGAATAACGTGAAACATATTTATTATTCACGTTTTGAATTAGAGATAAGTTTAATGAATAAATTTACATTTTCATATATCCATTATTGATATACAGCCTTGGCCAAAAGTATTAGGCACCCCCTTAAAATATTTGTATCATTAAATGTTTAAGAAACAATAACATATGTTTTATCCTAAGGCCTAGGCGGCGTTGTCAAACGTCCATTAGACAATGGATAATGCCTTTCGAAGCGCCATAAAACATCTGGCAAACAAAAGAGAAAAAATTTAATCATTTGAAAAAATACTACAAACATTTTGCCAGTCTTTATTTGACGTTGTAACGTAAAGCAAGTTTTGTGTGTGATCCAGTGAAATATTTAACTTTATTTACTACTAAAAATGCCTAAAAAAAGTGAACTGTCTATTGAAAAACGCATCAAAATTCAAGTTTTGCATGAACAAGGCAAGTCTCAAGTAGAGATAAGCCAATTGGTAAAATGTTCTCGGTGTGCAGTGCAATCTGCTCTTAAACGGTTCGCAGAGACTGGTTCACACGTAAACAAGACGAGAACAGGCAGAAAACGTGTGACTACGAAGCGCCAAGACAGAAAATTAATACGAGAATCTGTAAGAAATCGTAAAAAAACTTCATCAGAGCTCGCTGCAGCTCTGTCAGAAGAAATTGGACATTCTGTTAGTGCTCGAACGGCAAGAAGAAGACTGACAGAAGCTGGTTTAAAAGGGTGCAAAGCCAGGAAGAAGCCCTGGCTTTCTGAAAATAATAAGAAGAGTCGACTGGAATGGGCTCTTCGACATCAACATTATACAGAAGAAGATTGGGCAAATGTTCTGTGGTCCGATGAATCAAACTTTGAGGTAAGCAATTTAACCCTTATTACAATCAAAAATATTCACTCACTCGACACGTAGTAGGTACTTACTTGTAACGAAAATGAGAATATTTTAAGATGTGTATTTTTTTTAATTCCAGGTATTTGGAACGCCCGGTGTTACCTTCGTGAGGAGACGTATTGGCGAAGAATACCATCCGGATTGTGTGGTGCCTACTATTAAACACGGAGGCGGCAGCATTATGATCTGGGGCTGCATGGCTGCTGATGGCGTTGGCGAAATGTTTCTTTGTGAAGGCCGAATGAATAGCGAAAAGTACATAAATGTACTCGAAACTGTACTTAGGCCTTCGTTAACACGTATTTATGGTGACACCAACTTAAGTAGCGTCAAGTTTCAACAAGACAATGCTCCTTGTCATAAATCAGCCACTACGATGCGCTGGTTTAGTGAAAATAACATTGTCTTGTTGGACTGGCCAGCGCAGTCCCCAGATCTTAATCCAATAGAGCATCTTTGGGGCATACTGAAACGTAAGATAAGAGAGCACAGCATATCGTCCAAAACTGCACTAAAAAATGCTCTTATTCAAGAGTGGGATGCCATAAGTGCAGAAGAATGCGCAAGGCTTGTACGCAGTATGCCCCAAAGAATTGCGGCTGTTATTAAAGCTAAGGGTGGACCAACTAAATATTAATATTTTTTGTAATTTTATACGATTAAACTAATTTACAAACCAATTAGACTTACGGCCTGTTTCACCACCTTCTAATAAGTGTTGGATAGCCTAAACGTAAGTTTTGTCACTTTCTTACTTTATGTCAAGTGACAAAGACAAAAGTTGTAGATAGCTATCTAATACATATCAGAAGGTGGTGAAACAGGCACTTAAACTTTTTAACCCTAATAACCAAAATGCTTGAAAAATAAAGGTGCCTAATACTTTTGGCCAAGGCTGTATATCATCGAATCCTGTTGGATATATATCGGATATATATCCATTGATATATATCTTCAAACCCTGGATTAAACCCAAAAATACCACTTTAGATTTTACATCATTTTTGTATTTTAAAAATTGTTTTAAGGTGCCTATCTTGTCCTGTAATGTCAGTTTCTTAGGTTTCATTATAAACTCTATTATTTTGCAAGCCAAAGTGACGCCTAATTTTAGTCACTTTTTAGTCTGTAGTACCCCATCACAAATTATTTTTAATTTTAAACTAAGGTTTTTTATTTTAACATTTTTCAATAACTCGGTTCATGTACTTTGGCTTTAAATACAATTTTAAAATAAGAAGCCTGTAATGAAGAAGATTTTCGAAGTTTAAAAACACTCTCGAAGGCTAATTCCTTTTGCATGTATGTAGTATTTACATTTTATTGAATAAATCATATTTTACAACTTACTATATGTGCACATATTGTGCTAGAAAGGGATAATTGGAAGATCAACTATAAAATCATGTTAAATTTAAAATTGTAAACATAGTAGTAATCTAAGTAATTTAATATATGTAAGTCAAAATAGAACGCAAATATTGTCGAATGTAGAGTGAGTCACTTATGGAATTGCCCATATTTTTTTTTTGCTTTGTTAACTATTTTTATAGAGGGCCGCAAAACAAGTAGTGCATTCTGAATACGAGGTGTATGACTGCATTGTACAAAAATATCTCAGCCAGGCTTGGGTCTAGACTGATTTTTAATTCCGTGGAATTCTGTGTCTTCTGTGCGTCTTGTTCCCACAAAAAGATTATAAATAAAAACCAATTACTGTATGTAAATGCCTGATGGACACTTCCTGTTTATCATGCCAGTCGAATTCCATTTTTTAATGTTCAATTTTATTATTTTCATTTCTATTGCTGTTTGTTAGTTTGCACTCTTAGCGATTTCTATTTTAGGGCAAAACGACTAATATTACTATGCGACTAATATTATTATTTAAACTTCATTAGGAGCGTTGAGCACTTTTATGGTGAACAAAAATCATGGAACTCGCGTCATCGTCACCGAACGCTTTCCATGAGCTATAATATGTATATTGTGTAAATGTGTACTTTTTGAGTGAACAAAAAGCGTGAAACTCGCGTCATCGTCACCACACGCTTCCCATGAGCTATATGTATACTGTTTAAACTTTAATCCAGTTTTCACTTCTATCGGCCCCCAAAGACTACCTCGCATTTTTTTATGTTGCAAGATAAATAGTAATAATGAGATCTATGTGGAAGCGCTCTTGCCTAAAAGATGCCTATTCACTCTTGCGTTGAAGGTACTTAGGTTTTATGTTGCAGGAAACTCATTCACTGGAACCCATCTCTGGCCTGTGCAAACTGTCATATTTGCAACTTCAGATTGGAGTACTTGTTTAGCGATCACTATACCAAGCTGCTAATTTTTGTAAATATTTTTAGTCTTATTTGCGGAGTCTCGTGCCAAAGGAGCGCTGCTTTTAGCATGGCTGTCTTAATAATACAATCAGAATTCTTGCCAACATAGAATGATTCCTGCACTACTTAAGCTTTCTAGGATTCGTCGGGATGATGGCATGAGACTCGATGGATTGACGCTAATTCCCTGGGAACTGCAAAGGATCCTTAATATGGAACGCAACATTGGCGTGTCGTATCAGGGAGATAGCGTCAAGTCTGAAAGACGCAGCAAAAATGGCTGAAACCGGTAAGCGGCACAAACATGTCCCCTTTCGAGAATTACATATTATTAATTGTCCCATTTGCCGTGGAGCTTTGGAGTATTAGTGCTAAAAATTAGGCTACCTATTAAGTGTTATTGTTAAATAAATCATAAAAATTATCTATTGTTTTTGTTAATTTTCCTTGATCCTCCATTTTAGTATTATAAAAATAATAATGATGAAGGCGGTCTAATGAAAGCAGTGAGAAGTGGTGAGAAATTTAAAAAATTAGGTTGTGTATTTTCGGATTAACTAGGGAATTAGGGATATAAGCGTATTAAATACATTTTTCTAGTTAATCTGATGTACACAACCTAATTTTTTAATTTCTCATCATTTTTCACTGTTTTCATTAGATTGGTAGCAAAACATTAAAATATATACAATTGGTACATTAATATAGTAGGTATGTAGGTATAGTAGGTAGTTAGGTATCGAGTTTTAACCATGTCCACTAGATGGAGCTACTTTCTAAGAACTAAAATTTGACGTGAGATACACATCTAATTCAGGTATACACATATTAATCTATGGTTACTTTCCTCATCAAATTCGCCAATTATTTGCTATATTATTGACGACATGTTTTCCGTCACAAGCTTCTAATCTTTGGGACAAATATAAAGATTCCATGAGCGAAGACATCTTGGCTCACATGAATCAATCAATCAATCAATCAAGATCCTAACATTGATTTTTCGCCGGAATTATATAATGAGGCATTAGCAAAGATTAAGGATATTCAAATTTCGATTATGCCACTTTATCACTTTGGTATGCCATCACCAGACGTCATTAAGAGCGAGTACACATTAGGCGTTTTGAAGCGCGCGGTAACACGCGTTTTTAGAATAAAGAGTTTGGTCGAAGGTGGAAGGACATGCAAGCGTGCGCTTCTAATCAAGCGCGCGTCAAACGCGCGCCGTCAGAATTTCGTTCGAACACGTGTTGCGAAAGCGTCAGCTGCGCGCTTATGATATATGCGCCGCCATTTTGTTGTACATTTGATCGCGCGCTTTCGTGTAGGGTGGACGCACTATTCACCAAAATAGAGAACGAGCACGATACAGACTTATTTATCGAAGAAATCCAAAAGCGTCCACCTATATGGGACATGGAACGTCCGGATTATGAAAATAAAATATTAAAAACACGTAATTGGGAGGAGCTTGTTGAAATTTCCAGTGATTGTGGAGACAATTTGGAAAATAAAAACCTATTCGGTGAGTTTATAATTATTTATTAATGTTTCCTATAAGAATTAGAAGAAAATGAACAATTGAAAAATTTTGATTTAGAGACTACAGTAAAAAATGAGACATCCAAAAATGATGAAGAATATGATATAAACTATGAAACCGTAGATTCGTTAGAGATAATAATGTGGAATCACAAAAGTAAAAAAATGTAAATGTAATAACGTGACGCTGCTTTTCCGTGACGTTGAGAGACACTTTCGCATGTACCTACCTATTGTATAATAATAAGACGTATGGATATGGGTGTTTATATAATGTTAATAATAATTTATTAATATACCAATTACCTACCAAATTAAATCGAGTCAATAGAGTAAATCTTCTAATTAACAGTGGTTTTGAATCAATAAAACATGTTCAAGTGCAAAAAAGGATTTAGTCATCACAGTTTAAAGACCTAGGGCAAGTAAAATTATAGTAATGAATGTAAGTACCTATTGATAAACAAAAGGGTATCATTTGTTTAAGTCAAGAGAGTTACATAGATCAGCTTTTAAATAAAAACATGACTGAGTGTAAAGTTAGCCCAACACCTATGGAATAAAAGATGTCTGGATAGGTCTAGAAATAAATGTGAAAATGTTCCTTATCAGCATCTTATTGAGAGTTTGATGTACCTATTAGTCTTGACAAGCCAAAATAGCCAACTGAAAAAGTACTAAGTAATGTCTGGTACATTACTTAGTACTTTTTCAGTTGGCTATTTAAGTCAATTTAATAATAGTTACATTAATGAACATTGGCTATGGTAATGTACGTGAACAATATTGATAATGAACAATGGAAAATATTTAAAGAAAACTATAATTCTTGTTGGTTGTGCTATTTCGTGGAAAACTAAAAAAACGTAAGCAAGCAGCAAATATAACCGGAGACCAATCAATTCCCTGCTGGCAAAATATAATCTTTCTGAGCTTAAATTCAATGAATGCGAATGGGAACTCATAGACGACTTAACTCGATTTTTAGCGAAGTTCAAAAAGATAGTTGAAGTGTTGAGAATTGACACAAAACCGTCGATTAATTTTTAGATCAGAAATAAAAGACACCTGCAAGATTCTATGATAGCGACAAATTAGTCATGCTACGTATGAAGACAAACATGAAGGAAATGCTAGATCATAGATTCCCGGTCACAAACCTTACTGTCACTGGTGCTATACTTGACTGACGTTTTTCCAAATTAAAAGAAATTAATAGTTACGTTGAATCTATACAAAAGACCCCGGTTACATTTTTGGCAGACTACATCAAGGAAGTTGCGCCGGCAAGTGATTTGGGTTATCAATGTGTGTGGTAGCAAATGTGGTGGGTTATCAAATTCTAAGGCACACAATTCGACTGTTTAATGATTTTTATTACGTGTCAGTGATAAAAACCGGGACCGACGGCATATCTTTTCGTATGAATTTATAGTTTGGTCTTGTATGAATATTCATAAGAATAACACATTTTTAATTTTTTACAAGATGTTTGAATGAAGGTCCTTATGAATCACTTATTGTTTTTCCGACCAACACTTTGGGAAACAGTGCCGATGAAATCTATGCTACCTGTATTGATTAGAAAACAACAAAAATAACGTTGTCACTTTATTAGATTTCTTAGTTCCAAACTGGTATTTTTACCGGTACTTATGTGCTTTTCATAAAATACCAATTAAAAAGGGTATTTTTTTCCAAAAGATGATTTATTTAGAAGTTAACTTTGTATGATTGTACGAAATCTTAAACAAGCTGCAAGTATGTTCTATATTCAAGAGTTTCTTAGGTAGGTATAAGACGCGTTTTTTCTAGTGTTGCAAATTAAAATGAACTTGTTAATTAACATATTTGTGAGTATTGAGGTACAAATTCAAAAAATCGAGTCGCTTACATTTTGCTTCACACTAGTGAAGATAAAATAATTTTATTTTAAAATAGGTAGACTGTTTTTTTTTTCCTTTCGACTCTGTCGCAATTGTGCGTTGCATTTTACAGATAAAAGTCTAAAAAATTAATTAACAAAAATAATCTTGTGCCTTTTACAAATCGTATTACTTACCTAATTAGTTATACGTAGGTTTAAGATATTCAAGTGTTCTAAATTCTCATATTATTATGGAGGACCTACTATAAAATTATTGTACGTACATAAGTACCGTAAAACGGGGCTACTTTGACTTCCAGGGTTACTTTGACAGATTTTGGGGCTACTTTGACAGAGCGCCAAAATCGGTTTTTACTTGTGCTCAGCAAGTGCGCGTGACCTCGAGTAATATTGCGTGAGGCGCGGGGTGTGGGGAACGCGTCATAGCGCGCCCGCCGACTAGTCCGAACAGGTTCGTCGCTTGAGTTTGTTGTGTTGTGTGGTGGTGCAAAAATACGAAAAAATCTTTACTTTTCGGTAAGTTTATTGTATTGTTTACTTAAATAAAACTACAATTGTGAGTATTCGTGATTAAATTGGTGTAAAATAAGGATTTTTATTTGTTTTAGGTTACCTTTGTATTTGTTTGTATTTACAAATGAACTACAATGGTCAGAGAGTATAAAAGAAAACTGGGTGCCCGGAGTTACAAAAATTACAGCGATGAAACCCTTGCAAAAGCCGTTGCTGAAGTGAGGGCAGGTCTTCTTACCCAGAGTGCGGCTGCCAAGAAGTATAAAATAAATAGAACAACTATTCTAAACAAAATTCACCACCAACATGAACTAAAGCCGGGTCATCCAACTGTTTTGACTCCTGAAACTGAAAAACTAATAGCCGATACCTTGAAAATATTAACAGATTGGGGTGTTCCTTTTACTAAACGCGATATCCAAATTATTGTTCAGATGTTGGTCACCAGGGAAGGTAGGGTTATAAAACAATGGAAAGACAACTCACCGGGGCCGGACTTTGTGACCGACTTTGCAGCGCGAAACAACCTTACTCAGAGACTGGCCACAAATATCAAACCTGCTAGGGCATCAGTGGGTCCTAATGAGATAAAAGAATTTTTTGAAAATGTGAGACCAGCTCTGGAGGAGACACGTCCAGGTCTTATTTACAATTATGATGAGACGAACGTGACTGATGACCCGGGGGCAATAAAAGTTTTAGTCCCTCGAGGTCACAGACGTGTCGAACGAGTCCAGGAGCATTCCAAATCATCGGTCAGCATCATGTTTTGTGGCACAGCAGACGGAAAAATGATTCCTCCTATGGTTGTCTACAAATCAAAGCACCTGTACGAGAACTGGACAATGGGAGGCCCACTAGGAACAATTTACAGAAATAGTCATAGCGGTTGGTTTGACATGAACCTCTTCGAGGTATGGTTCTTCAAGTTGTTGTTGCCGAGCATCCAGGAAGAAAGAATTGGAAATGAAAAAGCAGTTGTCATAGGTGATAATTTAGCTTCGCACTTCTCACCTGAAGTCGTTCAGGCAGCAATACAAAATAACATTCATTTTACGACTTTAACACCAAACTCGACGCACATAATGCAACCCCTCGATGTGGGTATATATGGTCCTTTAAAAAGACAATGGAGAAAGATTTTGGATACTTGGAGAAAGGAATCGAGAATACGGGGCATCATTCCAAAGCCACAATTTCCCATGTTACTGAAGAGACTGATGGATGCAATGGCTCCCAATTTGATGAAAAATTTGCAGAGCTCCTTCAGAACTACGGGATTTTACCCTTTCGACCCTCAAGTTGTTTTACAAAAGCTCCCAGGTGAACGCGAACAAGAAACAGGACGTATCCTAGATAGCTGTCTGCTGGAGTTTTTAAAAGAGACGAGGGGTTACAATACTGAAAGAATTCGTCACAGAAGAGGGAGGAAAGTCGTTAATAAGCCAGGAGCACAAATATTGGTTACGAGCCAAAGAGATAATGCAGAAGAAGATGCCCCAGAAATAGATGTCCCACCCACCATCGACGATATTCCAGAAATCGATTCCCCACCTATGCCAGAAGTCAGTTCGCCAAGCACCTTCAATAACTCTCCAAAATCGATTTCTATTTTAGATTTTCCAACTATGGATCATCATCATCATCATGATCAACCCATTACCGGCTCACTACAGAGCACGGGTCTCCTCTCAGAGTGAGAAGGGTTTTGGCCATAGTCTACCACGCTGGCCAAGCGGATTGGCAGACTTCACACACCTTTGAGAACGTTATGGAGAACTCTCAGGCGTGCAGGTTTCCTCACGATGTTTCCCTTCACCGTTAAAGCAAGTGATATTTAAATACTTAAAACGCACATAACTCCGAAAAGTTAGAGGTGCGTGCCCCGGGATCGAACCCACGACCTCCGATTAGAAGTCGGTCGTCCTAACCACTAGGCTATCACAGCTTCAAAGAAAAAAAAGTTTGCTTGGATCAACACAACTGCAGTGTCTACTACTGTAGTGGTAACTGTGTTTGGGATTGAGCAACTAGAACAAATAAACAATAGAAATGAAGCTTACAATCATCGCTGCATTGCTGGTAGTCGCCTATGGCAAAGAGACCAAGGCGCCAGAAGATCTACTGGACAAGGCAGGCGAAGGAATGACGAAGGAGGAGTTCAAGAGCATATTACTGGACAAGGCGAAGAAACTTGACGATGACATCACCACTTATGGGATCGGGTTTGAGGTCGGCGACGGCTTTAAGTTGAAGATATACAAGGCGACGAACTTTATTGAAGACTGGAGCTATAAGCTGCCCATTCGAGCCTTGAGGTATGGAGAGCAACCAGTGGAATTGATACATTCCCTGCGTGCCAAGCGACCAGCCGTGGTTTACACCACTGATAAGATTGCAACGGCCGAGATGGTAGCCCCCGGATACTTGACAGGACCCAGGAGTGGAAGCGACCGGATTAGACCCCTATACAGACATGCCAGACACGCCAAGATGTCGATGCAGACAAGCAAGTGTGAAGACGTGTTTGACGACAAGGACATAGAGCGTCTGCTGAAGACTAAGGACGTCGACATGGCAATGAGCGCTGAATACTGCCCAGAAGAATTACGGAAGAGACTGGATGTTTTCGTGGGCGAGTACAAGGAAAAAGAGATCTACAGAGGCGGTGAGAAACGCAAGTACTACTTGCCCGTCTGGGAGATACTATACACACAAGATGCGGTAGAGTCTTTCGGAAACGTGCCCAACTATGGATGACTCTCCTGAAATAGAAGAAAATGTCTCAGCTTTCGAGAATAATCAACCTTCTACCTCTGGACTGCTTACAAAGAACCAGACTGATTCCGACGAAGATGTGCCTCTGAGTTGTTTGGTTCGCAAGAAGGAAATCAAAAACAGGAAAAAGGACAAGAAGAAGAATAAGAAGGAGTCCAATTTATGTTATATCTGTAGGTGCGACTATAGGTTCTACCGTCATTCTGTTGACTGGATATGCTGCATTACCTGTAAAAACTGGGTGTGTGGGATGTGCAATAAGGGCTCAAACAATCCGTCATACGAATGTGTCGTGTGTGAGGATGACTCTGACTAATTGTTTCTTGCCTTATAATATTGCCAAAATTGATTGTTACCTTGTCTTGTTTTTAAATTGATCTCAATTATATTAATTATTACTTAAGAGACTGATTAAGTGCCATTATTGAATTAATAAAGAATAATTTAATTATTACTTAAGAGACTGATTAAGTGTCATTATTGCGTTAATAAAGAATAATTTTATTGTAAAAATATTTGTTTTCATTTAAATCCATGTAGTTTTCAATAAAATAATAGTTTTTTTGGTCAAAATGATGTCAAAGTAACCCGTGCTTTGACTATCTTTGACTTCAGTTGCATTTCAATGCCCTGTCAAAGAAACCCCACTTCTGGGGTTACTTTGACATTTAATAAATTAAAAAAAGTAGGGAGTTAAGGGGGGGGGGGAGGTTAAATTTGCCATAGATCTGATAACCAAAGGACACATTGTTCTGTTGGCGTAAAAAAAAGTGAAATTCGAGCCGTAAAAAAAAAGTTACAATCCAAAAACCTCCAAAACCTGTTCAAAGTAGCCCCGTTTTACGGTATAGTCTATGTTATATTTTTGAACATCAGTTAAGTCTTTCAAAGTCGTTTCAAGTTATCCGATACGATATTGTTATCGGACGTGGATGCGATATTAGGATATCATATTATTATATCGGTTCGGTTGAGATGGCTAATTTAACTTAACGCACATATATCTACTCTAAGCAAAGTTTTCATTTCTTAGTGGTGCTATCCTTTCATTTTTTTTTCATTTAGATTCATTTGTCGATTCAAAAGCACTTGTGAAAGTTTATCTGAATAAAAAATATGTCTTAGACTTGCCTTTACACAAGTTTAAGAACTCAATTAAAAGTATGCTCATAAAAAAAGCTTATTATACAATTGAAGATTATATAAACGATAAAAAAGCTTGGATTTAACTCGTTCCAGCAATGCGCGAGATGGCATTTCAATAATGTACATTAATAATAATAATTGTTATGTTATATTTAAAAAAAGAGCAACCGCCGAGTTTCTTGCAGGTTCTTCTCGGCTGGAACTGCATTCCGAACCTGTGGTAGATTCAATTGACGATTCAAAAGCACTTGTAAAAGTTTATTTGAATAAAAAAAAAAGAGAACTGGAAAGTCACGAGCGTATAAGATCGAAAAAGGTGGGGAAAATTTCTTTCTTACTCCTGGGGTTAACCCTGACATGTCCGGGAGTGACCGTGTGGTCGACGGAGGCTCTGACTCCAGCACGCCCCTGAAGACACTCCCAGTGCCGGGTGAAACAACCCTCAGTTCGGCGAGGCGAAATGTATTGCCGACTAAAGTGAAGCGGACGCCTCTTTAAACTTACTAATTTGTTCTATCTCAATCGAATCTATCAAAACAAGACAAAAATAGTGTTAAACAAATTTACGATGAAATTGAAGAGGGTTACTTGGAATTTACAACGAAACAAAAAGAAATATTATTGACCTCATCACGCTGTGGTTAGAGAATCCAGTGTTAGTACCAAACTTAGAGTTGTTTTTGATGGCAGCGCTCGCGCCCTGTGAATGGAAATTCGATCAATGATGAACTCTTGATTGGTCCTAATCGTTACCGGATAAACTGTAAGTACAATAAAAAATTAAAGTGCAAAAGACTCTAACTAATTTACTAGTGTTCAGACTTAGTTAAATTCAGTGTGTAGAACACTGAATTTAACTAAGTCTGAACAGTGAACACACACATAGAAAAATCAGTGTTAAAAAGACTTAGAAAATTTACTAGTGCGCGGACTTAGAATATTTATCGTGTTCGGACTTTGATTTACTACTGTGTAGACCTTATATGGGCAACGCCCGGCCCGCGGGCCAGAAGCGGCCCACCTCAGCTTTAGATCCGGTCCGCGGAACATTTTGTTTCGCGCGAAAGAAAACCCGGTTCAAGCTATTTACACATAGCTAAGAAGAGATTGCTTTTTAAAATAAAGCAACATAAATTAATTTTTATCTCAGATAATGTCCACTGCTTGTTTTAAAACTTTTTACGTATAAGATTGCGGTGTGTACATGCAATGAATAACAAACAAGTTGAAAGTCACCATTTTATTTTTTATAGTGCGGCCGCGGCTTGTAGCTTCCTTCTGCATCTAACGGGACTTAGTACGTATGAATGGGATAGCGAACTTTTTGTTTCAAGGGATGTTTCTTGGGATGTTGTTTCTTTCTAATTATTTATTAAACAATATATTGTTTCATTACCTTACTATCAAAAACTATCAATTTTATACAGTCCCGGGCACTCAACCATCGCCAGTTTAAAAATTTTTTGGATGACCTTCTCATCAGAACACGACAATGTGACGTACTTTTGCGAAGTAAGGTGGCTTAGCAAAGGTAAAATGTTAAAAAGATTTTACGATCTTTGACAGCAAATAGCTGAGTTTATGGACATAAAAGAAAAACCTTTACCTGAAGTCAGTGATCCGAAATGGTTGAGTGACTTAGCATTTCTGGTTGACATCACGGGACACTTAAACAACTTGAATTTGAAACTTCAAAACCAAAGTCAATTGATTACCGAAATATACACTCATCTGAAAGCATTCCAGATCAAAATTCGCTTGTGGGAAACACAAATGGAAATTGTTATCATTTTTTAACACTATCTAGCCACGAATATATTGCTTCTGCTCAATATGCTGAAGAATTGAAATCACTATCGGAGCAATTTACTAATAGATTTTCCGACTTCGAAAACATGGATAGCAGCTTTAACCTTTTTACTACTCCGTTGAAAATTGACGTAGAAAAGGTTCCGACAAACCTACAAATGGAGTTGATCGAACTTCAGGAAGACACACATTTGAAGTAAAAATTTGAAGACGTGGAGCTTATAGTGACTTCTACAGATCATACCTTGCCGAAGAAAAGTATCCACAGCTGAGAGCATTTGCAAGAAAAATGATTTGCGCATTTGGAAGCACATATAAATGTGAAGAGTTATTTTCCATGATGAAAACTAATAAATCGAAGAATCGATCCAGGCTTACAGATGAAAATTTAGAAAACACTTTGCGTTTGTGTATTAGTGGAATCAATCCCAACATTGACTATCTTGTTTCAGAAGTTCAAGCTCAAGCTTCTCATTAATTTCTTTTTTTATATTCATATACAAATTAGCCTTTGACTGCAATCTCACTTGGTGGTAAGTGATAATGCAATCTAAGATGGAATAGGGCTGGACTGGAAGGGGTAGATCAGTTTTTATTAAACCCATACCTACCCCTTTGGTATAGCTTAGCTTTAATAACTAGTTACTGTAATAATCGACTGTGACAGACGGACAGACAGACGGAGAAAGTCGCACCAAAAGTTGTTCCATTTTTACCATTTTGGTATGAAACCCTAAGGCCGGGTTCCCACTATGCCGGACCGGCAGATCTCCCGGTCCGGTAAAATTGCCGGAAGGCCTAGTGGCGGTACAAATTGTATGAAGCTATTCACATGATCCCGAGTCTGGCTTTTTCGCCGAGCCCGGCATTTTTACCGAGCGTTTTGTCACTACAAAATGCCGGCAAAATCACCGGACCGGAATAATGTGAACCAGTTCGACCCACGTTCCCCGCCCCGCCCGTGTTCCCCGCCCCGCCCGTTCTCCCCGCACTTCATTCGGCTCGCATTTTCTGAGTAAAGTAGACGTGTAGCATGAGCGACATACAAATAGAAACTTTAATTACGCTTGTCCAAGAGAGACCTGTTCTGTGGGACAAGACCGAAGATGTCTATAAAGACAAAAACTTAAAGTTAGCAGCATGGCGTGAAGTATGTTTAATACTGAAACCAAACTTCGATGAACTGGAAGAAAAAGAAAGAAAACAGTACGGTGAGTTTTTTAAATATTTTTATTGATAAAAATGCATTCACAAATTTTAATTTATAGCTGCTGCCTGCCACGGAACGGAACCAATATCCGAAACAAAATAATTAGTAAATGCTGTCCGTATAGCATTGGCATTAGGGCCACCTCGAGTCGACCCATTTCGATCCACGGGTCTCGTTTCTTGTTCTTGTCCATTTTCTATATTTTGGTAACTTTCAAAATTTATACCGTCTTTTTCTCTAACAAAATTATGTAAGACTGTACAAGCTTTAATTACTTTAATTGCTGTGTCTACGTTCAGATCTATAGGCCGATGGAGTATTCGCCACTTATTTGCTAGAATACCAAAAGCGCACTCAACGTACCTTCGTGCTCGACTTAATCTATAGTTAAAAATCTTTTTATCATTATTCAAATGTGTACCTCCATATGGACGTAGGAGATTAGGTGTTAAAGCAAAGCCTTCATCGCCAACTAGTATAAACGGTAATTCCTCGTGCATGTTTGTATGAAGTGGTCGAGGCTTTGGTACATTTAAAGTACCATCATTGATTTTTTTCCAAAATATACTATCCTTTAATATAGTGGAATCGCATTCCTTGCCATACGAGCCCACACTGATAAAAATAAATCGGTACTCTGAATCGACAATTGCCATTAAAAACAAAAAGATGAGTCTAAATCTGGATCTTCGGCCAAAAAGACACGAAATTATTTATATCACGAGCAATTAATGTTTTTGAAAAAGGTCTCCGAACCTCGACCGCCTCATGAGTCGGGTTCAAAAAAAGCAAGAACCGAGACTGAAGTAGGCATGGAATCAGATTTTCGTTCATCTTTAATTAAAGATAAAAGAACAATTGATAATAAAGAAGTAAATGAGAAGATGTCAAAGTTTTTGGATTCCAGAATGAACCCAGAAAAAGAAAACCATCATCTTTCTTTTTTCAAAGGCATTATACCAGTCTTGAACACTTTAACTATCGAAGAGACTTTAGAATTTCAAGCCACCGTCCTGACAATGTTGCAAAAAATTAAAAGTAGGAATTATGAGAGAGAGAATTACGGACATTGGCGTCATTATAATCAGATGACCGGACCAGATCAGTATACTCGCTCTGGATACTACACACATCCTAATCAACAGGCGACACCTACGCAAGATCAACACTCTGGATACTCTACAACACCTATACCATCAACTTCTTCCCACTCATCCAATCCGAATCCAGTTTCGCCAACAGCATCTACTCATTCCATATACTCCCAAGAGTCAGAATATTTAGATTTTGAAGGGTTTTAAATTTGAGTACAAATAAATACTTAAGTGACTAATTTGCATTTTTAATTAATAATTATTTATTGTCAAAAGAACACACACACACACTTTACCTTAAACAAATGGCCAATCTTTGTTCTGGGCAAATACATTCTCTAAAACCCATCAATGTATCAAATGTCCCTAGTGTAAATCTTTCCCGTAAAATAGGATGTACCCAATACTTTCTTCTTTTATTTTGCCTTCTGTACCACCACCACCACAACACAACAATTTCGTCGTCCATTGTGGGCACAGGTCCAAATTCAACTGAGGTGCTTTAAATGTGAACACTCTGTCCGGTGTCCGGTTTCCGGCAGATCTGCCGGTCCGGCATAGTGGGAACCCGGCCTAAAAATTGAATCTACGGCCCGCGATTCTTCTTTGATCCACAAGTTCAGCCCGCCACTTTCCAAAGGTTGCCCATACCTGGTGTAGACTTAGAAAAATTACATATGTTCGTACTTAGAAAAATTTCGTCACTTAGAAAATTTACTACTGTGTGGACTTTGAAATTTTTCATACAAGAAAGAGTGAATTTAACTGTGAAAAAACACTTTGAAAATTTACGTACAAATGGACATAGGTAGTTTATTTTACTGGTGAAAGGACTTTGAAACAATTCTGAAAATTTTTTGACTTTGTAATTTACAAATAGTGAACTCAATTTGATTAAAAAATTTGGACTTCAATTAACAGTATGTCGGAAGAAAACATGCCTCCACAGACGGTGGCAGTTGTCAAGATGCAATATATACGAGATGCGATTAGGCGTTTTTTTCCAGGAGAGCAACACGTAGTCGTCGACGATGTTGCATCGATGTTGCGTCGATGATATCCCTTCAAAGATTGTTTACGTCTGGAGAAAAATCAATATTGGACGAAGAGAATTTACAGCAGTCTTGCGGTGGTTTGCTCCAAGAATTCTCCTGCATACAAAACAGCGATGAAACTCCGGGAACAACTGACTCAACAAGTGGGCGAAATCAAGGGAGTAAAAATCGAGAAAAAGGCACCAACCGGCTGGAAACGTTCTTAGAATCGTTTACACCAACAAAAAATATATTATATACAGGACACTGGACAACTGGTCCTTTCAAGTATATGCCAAAGAACAAAGCTATACTTCAAAGTTCAAACCTGTTTTCATATTGTAAATCAAAAAATTGTTGATATGTCTTACCGAGAAAATTTTTTAAAGACAAGAAAAATATCAATGAACAAATTGATATATGTAGCAGACTGGAATAACGTTGGTGAATATTATTATAATATACAGGATACGGTGAATGTATTGGAAGAACTCGTGAAATGGCAAAATTATGACAATCCTAATTCAGTCTATCAATTTCTCAAAGAATTATACTATTTGGTTGATAAAAAAGTACCTAAAATGAATTGTATGAGTATCGTTGGACCGCCCAATAGTGGAAAAAAATATTTTTTTGATTGTGTTTTACACTCATGTATTAACTATGGCCAAATAGGCAATTTCAACAAATACGATAGATTTCCGCTACAAGATGCAGTTCAGCGTCGCATATTATTATGGAACGAACCAAACTTCGAGCCAGGTACAGAAGAAACGCTCAAGTTGCTTTTCGGGGGAGATACCTGCCCAGCAAGAATTAAATATGAAGGTGATGCATCTATTAGGAGAACGCCAATCGTCGTTTTGAGTAACAAAGACGTTATTCCCAATGAGCCTGCATTTGATGCACGTGTATGGAAATATCAATGGCGAGAATCACCATGGCTACGAAGAATGACAAAGAAACCCCATCCTTTGGGGATGTTTTATTTACTTTTAAAGTTTAATATACTTAGTACTAAGTGGCTATACCATATTGTAAGATGGTGATAATAAAAAAATAAACCCGGCTGAGTTTGTTGAGGCTCTTCTCAGACCAGGGCGCGTTTGGAACCTTCGTAGTTTAAGTTTTAAGTTTCCGTAAGTAATTATCATCATTACCTTTTCTTAAATTAACGTTCAAAAAGTGTACAGTGTACCAATTTTGAATGAAGTTTATTTGAATTTGAATTCGAAACAAGTTATATTGCACCGCGATAACGCCAAATCGCATACGGCTAAATCAGTCGTACAAAAAATTAAGGAATTTAATTGGGAAATAATGCACCATTCCCCGGATATAGCACCAACTGACTACCACTTATTCCGAGGTCTGCAGAGCTTTATTACAGACAAAAATTAAGTTCAAGCGAAGAATTGACAAGTGAAGTGTCGAAGTATTTCGACTCCAAACCGGAATATTTTTACAACAAAGGAATATACGAATTACCAAACAGATGGCAGTTAGTTGTAGATAATAATGGCAAATACAATATTGATTAAATAAATATATTGTTTTTCCACATGTACAAAATACGCACGAACTTATGGACTGACCTGATAAATAATAAACCAACAAATTGTCATGAAACGTATTTTTTGTCATGCCTCGAACATAAATCAGATTTTCTGAGAGCGTTTTGGTTATCTTTGATTAGAATGAGTCCGTATCACGAATTCGAAATATGGTACGCCCAAAAATACATCACAGAATGTTTGCGATAACGAATAATGTGATGACGAAAGCACATTGCAGGTTTGACACTGTGTTTTCAATAGGAAAATGAACAATGTGGATTCTAGAAAAATGGTAATGGATATGGAAGATAATACGCTTACAACGAAGGTAACTAAAGGTGCTAGTTACAGAACTGCACGACAGCAAGGTCATCAAACACTGACTGCACGAATTAAGCAAATTTTTGAATATGATGTTTGAATTTATAGTTCTAATCACTTAGGTATACTCAATAGTTCTAATCACTTAGTTTAAAGGAGAATGTCCACCCCTGACCCAAACATTTACACAAAATGTAATTTATTAAAAATTATCTTACGAATATATGACAATTTGAAAATTAATAATTATTAATGCTACACTTCACGATAAAAAAATGTAATAAAAAAGGAATTAAATCGTCTTTTCAACTTCCCGTTTAAGTCTGACGGCCATTTACATTACATTCTACGCATAGGTACATGCCCAAATAAAAAGAGGTTTGTTATTTTTAAAAAAATAATTTCATTTAAAATAGAACGGATATTAATTATTTAAATACATTATTTTATTTGTTATTTGTTGTAAATCGTACAATATATGCTTAAAGTAAATAAGTAATAATTAATATATATTTTTTTTATAATATTGTTTTAACTTCGTTGCGTTTTGTGCAATGGAATATAATATAACTACAACCTTTTTGATTTTGTGTAACGAAACTTATTTCAAGATGTCAATGTGACATGTCATTGTTTTAGTTGTGTATGACGCTAGTGACGTCTACTCTGTTTACATTTTGAATGTTTATTGTAGCACAGCGGAGACCAATATTAATTTGGTTTATTGTTTTTGTATTGGATATCGTTGGACAGGTATGTTAAGTATAGTGCGCGCCAAACAAATAGTTCAAATCGGCAGGAAAGATACACGGCTTTCTTTACTACTTTAACAATTATAAACTACACATAACCTAGAATCATTTTCAAACTTAAACTTAGATTTATTTAAAACTACAAGTCCTAGAGGTATTAAAATGGTGTGTTTGGTTATCAGGAATAAACCTGCAATGAATGCTGCATACAACACGCTTGTAAACGACTGGGTTACACGCCCATAGATTTTTGGGCATTCTCCTTTAAATCTTATCGTGAGATGGTGATAGTGAAAATACACCCGGCTGAGTTTGTTGTGGGCTTTTCTCAGACAAGAGCACGTTTGGAACCCTCGTAGTTTTAGTTTTAAGTTGTTGTAAACAATTATTACCTCACTTCTATGTATTTGTAAAAATTGACGTTTTAAAAGTGTACAGTGTATAAAAAATATTTTTGCTATATTAGCCATGATGGCAAAATGATGATGATAAAAACATGATAAAAACGGCAATTTTAGTTTTCTGATACGGTACTTTGCAATTTTCATCTGGCAATACTAGCTATAATGTAAAAAATATAGGAAGTTATTCGCCTTAGGAACAAAATTAATTAGAGACGCTATTGGGCGAGACAGACGAAGTTTTTCCGTTATCGGTCACACAAACCTTCACTTGGAAACAGCGAATTAGAACCGCTATTGAACGAGACATACGTAGTATTTCCGATTATTATTGGTCAAACAACCCTGCACTTTGAAACAGCTTAACAGTCATTTTCAAAGTATCGACGAATCCATGACCAAGTTCAATGGACGATCTAGTCTCAAACAGTATATGTCACTCAAACCAAAAGAGGCATAAAAATGTGGGTCCAAGAAAATTCTAAAACTGGATATACATGTATGATATGAACATGTCTTGCTGATATGTTTCCTCTTCATCATGATTTATTTTCCATTATTTTTCTAGATTTTCATTAGAATAGAATAGAAAAGTTTTTTATTCAAATAAACATGATTGAATTGCCATTTCACGCATTTCCAGAACGAGTCAAATCCACGCTTTTTTATCATTTTTCCAGCTAATTTTTTCTTTATTGTTTAAAAAAGTATTCAACAATATTTCACATTTTTTAACCGACTTCAAAAAAGGAAGTTCTGTTTTCGAACCGTATGTATGTATGTGTTAGTATGTATATGCACAATTATCTCCGCAACTAATGAACAGATTTTTTATAATCTTCAATTGTATAATATGCACATAGATTGCTCTAAAAGCCAATAGTTCTAATCACTTAGTTTAAATCATACTGCGAGATGGTAATAGTAAAAAAACCCCGGCTGAGTTTGTTGTGGGATTTTCTCAGACAAGAGCACGTTTGGAACCCTCGTAGTTTTAGTTTTAAGTTGTTGCAAATAAATAATTATCACCATTACCTGTTCTTAAATTGACGTTCAAAAAGTATACAGTGTACCAATTTTTTATAAAGTTTAGAGGAAACCCTACATCTGGGAAGAGACCTCAATGGCCACGTAGAGAGAAGCAATACCAATGCATAGAGATGGCACGGCGGATTTGGATATGGCACGCGTAACAGCGATGGAGATACTATCATAAATTTCGCATCAAGCTCCAACCTCGCCATGATAAACACATTCTTTAAAAAGGGGAAAGCCACCGCCAAACTCGACGACACTCACTCCGTACACAAGACACTCTTCTAACTCGTCCGTCAGCGCTGGCCCAGCGCCAGTTTAGACTGTAAAGAAAGAAAAACGAACCACGGCTCACGAATCACGAGCGCTAGTCACGTCTAGGGTCTCACGACAAATGCATGCCCGATTTTACTCTTAACGTTGAGGAATGCGGATTGGTTTTATTTATAGAAGATATAATGATAATATGAAAGATAATGACAATATGATAATATGAAAGTCATACCAAGCGCTCACAGCGAAAGCTGACTGTCCACTGAAGTAGCACTTGAACAAACTCACCGAGAACAATGGGTAGCGTCATAGAAAAGTTGACCAACAACGGATTTATACCAGAAAATTACCAGATAATTAGAATTTATAAATTTTAGAATTAGGAATTATTATTATTTGAACTTAAAATAATTGTTGCAAAATTGCAAGGCGAAAGTTCAGGATTGATTGCTATATATCTAAGTAGGTAGGTACTTTTTTTTCTTCGGGGGAGGAAAAAATCCCTCCGAACTTCTGCCCGTTGGCAGGGCATACCAACATGCAGGCATGTAGAACCTACACCAAAGAATGAAATATGTTGCGATAAGCTTATGTTGTGTGTTTGGTGGGACAAAGCCGAGACAAAGCATCATGCATTACAAGTTCTTAGAGCCCAAGCTAACCCTGAATGCCGCAATCTATACTGAACAAATTGTGAGGCTAAACTCAGCACTGATTAAAAAACACCCAGCTTTAATGAACAGGAAATTACTATATGCAGTAAATTACTATAGCTTAAGATTTTTTTAATGACAAAAATTTATGGATTGCTCTAAACGCCAACAGTTCAAATCATTTTTATGGCTACACCATATTGTAAGATGGTAATAATAAAAAAATAAACCCGGCCGAGTTTGTTGTGGGCTCTTCTCTGACCAGGGCGTGTTTGGAACATTTGTAGCTTTAGTTTTAAGTTTCCGTTAGTAATTATCACCATTGCCTGTTCTTAAATTGGCGTTCAAAAAGTGTACAGTGTATCAATTTTGAATAAAGTTTATTTGAATTTGAAACAAGTTATATTACACCGTGATAACGCCAAACCACATAGGGCAAAATCAGTCGTACAAAAAATTAAGGAATTTAATTGGGAAATAAAGCACAATTCCCCGGATATAGCACCAACTGACTACTACTTATTCCAAGGTCTGCAGAGCTTTATTACAGAAAAAAAAAATCAGTTCAAGCAATGAGTTCAAGAAATGAATTTACAAGTGACGTGTCGAAGTAGTTCGACTCCAAACCGGAACATTTTTACAACAAAGGAATATACGAATTACCAAACAAATGGCAGTTAGTGGTAGATAATAAAGGCAAATTATTAATTAAATTATTAATTAAACATTATTAATTAAATAAATATATTTAAGGTTTTTTTTGTTTTTTCACATGTACAAAATACGCACGAACTAATGAACTGACCTGATAAATAAACCAACAAATTGTCATGAAACATATTTTTTGTCATGCCTCGAACATAAATCAGATTTTCTGAGAGCGTTTTGGTTATCTGTGATTAGAATGAGTCCGTATCAAGAATTCGAAATATGCAGGTACGCCCAAAAATACATCACAGAATGTTTGCAATAACGAATAATGTGATGATGAAAGCACTGTCATGATTGTCTAGTTTTTATATTCTGTGCATGACGTTTCGATTAATTTTACACTGAGGAAGTGGCAGCACCAGCTGTTATCTGATTGGTCAAGATGATTTTACCGGCACTTTCTCGCACGGTCCGCTGGCCAATCAGAACGTTTCCCTCCAAGACGACTATATCGAAGAGGGGACGGGACGGAAAAAACAGCGGTTTCAGGGGGTCAGTCTTTTTCGGGATCAGTGTAGAAAACTAGTGGAGACCAAAGTACTAAGTGTGAATTATAAAACAGACTAAGTGCTAAGTGTGAGTTATAAAATCACATTCCAGGTTTGACACTGTTTTCAATAGAAAAATGAACAATGTTGATTCTAGAAAAATGGTAATGGATATGGAAGATAATACGCTTACAACGAAGGTAACTAAAGGTGCTAGTTATCGCTAAAAACGATTTTTACTGGCCTTATGTCCAAACAGTTAAAATAGAGCAACAGGATTTTCAAACAAACCCCTTCCAATCATCCGGCAAAAGACTGTTCCTACATTACGCGGGTATTGTGACAGTAACAGCAATCGCCCTCAAGGTAGGACCCTCACTTACTACCCTAGCATACTCAACCCTAAACAATACATTTACTATCCAAACTCTCCAGACACATCCTACGCTGCCTAATTAAAGCATACAGAACAGTCTCTCTCTCCGCGGCTCTAGTCCTGGCGGGGCTGGTCCCGTTGGATTTGAGGGTCCAGGAGGCAGCAAATCTGTACCTTGCAAAGCATGGGAAACCGCCAATTATGATAGCGGATAGAGTAGTCGAATCCAAAACATCATTTTAAGCGCACCTCATCCAGCACATCAGATTGGAATTGACTACGAGAACATAGAAAACCCATGCGAACCCACTACAAGGGAGGACTACTCGGAGACTCTGGATATATACATACACGGATGGTAGCAAGATCGGTGGAAAAGTGGGCGCAGCCTTGGTATACTTGAGGAACGGTACAGAAAAAGGAAAGAAAATGTTCCGTCTGGAAACCTATTGCTCAGTATACCAGGCAGAAATGTGCGCGCTCTCTGGAGCCACCGATACTGCTATCAAATTCAAGGAGAAAATAATAAATATATATAGTGACTCCAGAGCATCACTCGACACAATAAAAAATGTGGACTCGTTCCATCCACTAGCGGTCAAAATCAAAAATGACTTAAGGACTCTGAACGCTAGTGGAAAAACGGTAAAGCTCTACTGGATAAAGGCACACGTTGGAGTCGAGGGCAACGAAAGAGCAGATACGTTAGCCAAAGAAGCAGCTTTAACGAAAAAGACGGCCCCCGACTACAGCGCGTGCCCAATATCTTACATAAAAAGGGAAATAAGAAGGGCAACATTACTCACCTGGCAGGTGAGATACCAAAGAAGTGAAACAGCGTCCACTACAAAAATGTTCTTCCCGGAAGTAGGAAAAGCCAGAGCTAATCTTTCCAAAATTAAACTATCACCGGTGCTGGTGCAGGTGTTCACAGGTCACGGTGGTTTAAGCAATACTTGCACCGGTTCAAAATAAAACCAAGACCTGAATGCGAATGTGATCCAGCTGAGGAAGAATCCGTAGCTCATATACTTACAAGTTGTCCAATATTATATACATATACGAGATAAGTATGATATACGAGATAAGTCATAGAGAGCCAAGTAGAATAGAATAGAAATATCTGCGATCCCTCTGGGGGCCAGCCTCTAGGCCAAATCCCCGTTGAGACCCTCCGTGCAAACAACTTCCAAGGCATTGCTACAACGGCAGCAACAGCATCCTGCGCATGATTGCCGGCAAAATGGATAGTCCTCTGATTAATATACTTACTAAGAGGACTAAATCCATGTTAGTTATAAGGTACTAACATAGTTCTAAGGTTTCATTGTTACTAACCTAGTTTAGTACTAACATAGTGGTAAGTTTTTATTGTTACTAACCCAAATGGACTTATTGTTGTCTGAATAAATAAATATATTATTATTATTATAAGAAGGAAAAGGAAACCACGGCTCACGAGTCACGAGCGCTAGTCACGTTTAGAGTATCACGACAAATGCATGCCCGATTTTACTTTTAACGTTGAGGAATGCGGACTGTCCACTGAAGTAGCATTTGAACAAACTCACCGAGAGCAATGGGTAGCGTCCTACAAAAGTTGATCGACATCGGATTTATACTACGTACAAGAAAATTACCAAATAATTTTTCTATATGATTTGTAAACGATTAAAAACGAAAAGCAGAGGACGCAAAGAGACTCTGCTACTCCTGGGGTTAACCTTGGCCTGTCCGGGAGTGACCTTGTGGTCGACGGAGGCTCTGCCTTCGGCACGCCCCTGGAGACACCCCCAGTGCCGGGAAAAACAACCCTCAGTATGGGCGAAATGTACGGCCGACTGAGCGAAGCGGAGCGGAAACGCGAGTTAAACTAGTAGATCAGGGCAAGGAGTTCGGCGAAGCAATCGCACTAGCTAGACAACCTTCTTAAACAAAATATATTAAATTAATTTGTGTTACAGGTCTTTCTTTTCCTGGGATACGACTTACGAGATAAGTCATAGAGAGCCAAGTAGAATAGAATAGAAATATTTGCGATCCCTCTGGGGGCCAGCCTCTAGGCCAAATCCCCGTTGAGACCCTCCGTGCAAACAACTTCCAAGGCATTGCTAAAAAGGAAAAGGAAACCACGACTCACGAGTCACGAGCGCTAGTCACGTCTAGAGTCTCACGACAAATACATGCCCAATTTTACTTTTAACGTTGAGGAATGCGGATTGGTTTTATTTATAGAAGATATTATATGATAATATGAACGCAGGGGGTAAGTTACTATCGCACACCAGCGGCACCAGACCCAGGGGCTGCATTGTCTTCAATAGAAATATTAACTTTTTACCTATTCCAGAGTTGTGCAATAACGATCTGGTGCCAGCCTATGTTGAACTCAAAGGGTGGGAGGGGCGAAGAATCATCGTCTGCTCGGCCTACTTACACGAAGAGATTACAAATCCCGCAGTCGCCCTGTTTCCAGTGGTCGACTACGCCCGGAAAGACGACGCGGACTTATTGGTGGGCTGCGATGCAAATGCCCACCATGTAACTTGGGGGAGTAGTGACACCAATAAGAGGGGTGAGTTTTTATATAACTTTTTCATCTCAGACTACCTCCAGCTTCTTAACAGGGGCAATACTCCAACCTTTGTTACGAGAACGAGGCAGAAAGTCCTGGTTAAAACGCTTGAGGGTATTGACAATGCGGTAACGGCTGTTAACGATGGCCCTTAATACAAGGTTAAAATTCAATTAAGTACATTTTTGAACGCTTATTTCAATGCTCTAATATTAGAAAAATGGTTTTAGGCTCTTAAGACACAGGAAACCCTACATCTGGGAAGGGACCTCAATGGCCACGTAGAGAGAAGCAATACCAATGCAGAGAGATGGCACGGCGGATTTGGATATGGCACGCGTAACAGCGATGGAGATACTATCATAAATTTCGCATCAAGCTCCAACCTCGCCATAAGAAACACATTCTTTAAAAAAGGGGAAAGCCACCGCTATTATACCATATTGTAAGATGGTGATAATAAAAAAAATAAACCCGGCTGAGTTTGTTGTGGGCTCTTCTCAGACCAGGGCGCGTTTGGAACCCTCGTAGTTTTAGTTTTAAGTTTCCGTAAATAATTATCACCATTGCCTGTACCTAAATTGACGTTCAAAAAGTGTACAGTGTACCAATTTTGAATAAAGTTTATTTGATTTGATTTGATTTTTGATTTCAAACTCGTCGACACTCACACCAAACACAACACACTCGGCTAACTCGTCGGCTAGCACTGGCCCAGCGCCAATTAAGACTGTAGAGAAAGAAAAGCGAATCACGGCTCACGAGTCACGAGCGCTAGTAACGTCTAGAGTCTCACGACAAATGCATGCCAGATTTTACTTTTAACGTTGAGGAATGCTGATTGGTTTTATTTGTAGAAGATATAATGACAATATGAAAGATATAATGATAATATGAAAGTCATACCAAGCGCTCACAGCGAAAGTAAAGCTGACTGTCCATGAAAGCAGCATCTGAACAACTTCACCGAGAGCGAGCTTAAAAGATTTTTTAATGACAAAAATCCATAGTTAGATTACTCTAAAAGCCAACAGTTCAAATCATTTTTATGGCTATTCCATATTGTAAGATGGTGATAATAAAAAAAATAAACCCGGCTGAGTTTGTTGTGGGCTCTTCTCAGACCAGGGCGCGTTTGGAACCTTCGTAGATTAAGTTTTAATTATAACCATTACCTGTTCTTAAATTAACGTTCAAAAAGTTGTACAGTGTACCAATTTTGAATGAAGTTTATTTGAATTTGAATTCGAAACAAGTTATATTGCACCGCGATAACGCCAAATCGCATACGGCTAAATCAGTCGTATACAATGAATATAAAATTATTTTGCTATAATCCGCTAACAGTGACAAATTTGTAGGCACAACACCACACAATCTTGTAGGCACAACACCACACAATCTTGTAGGCACAACACCACACAAATTCACCACAAAACAAACTCTATTTGTGTGGTGTTGTGCCTACAAGATTGTGTGGTGTTGTGCCTACAAGATTGTGTGGTGTTGTGCCTACAAATTTGTCACTGTTAGCGGATTATAGCAAAATAATTTTATATTCATTGTATATCATGGAATTCCGCAAAGTAACGCCTGCTTCCATTCAACATTTAAATCAGTCGTACAAAAAAATAAGGAATTTAATTGGGAAATAATGCACCATTCCCCGGATATAGCACCAACTGACTACCACTTATTCCGAGGTCTGCAGAGCTTTATTACAGACAATTTTTAAGTTCAAGCGAAGAATTGACAAGTGAAGTGTCGAAGTATTTCGACTCCAAACCGGAACATTTTTACAACAAAGGAATATACGAATTACTAAACAGATGACAGTTAGTTGTAGATAATAATGGCAAATACAATATTGATTAAATAAATATATTTAAGTTTTTTTTTGTTTTTCCACATGTACAAAATACGCACGAACTTATGGACTGACCTGATAATTAATAAACCAACAAATTGTCATGAAACATATTTTTTGTCATGCCTCGAACATAAATCAGATTTTCTGAGAGCGTTTTGGTTATCTTTGATTAGAATGAGTCCGTATCACGAATTCGAAATATGGTACGCCCAAAAATACATCACAGAATGTTTGCGATAACGAATACATGTGATGACGAAAGCACATTTGCAGGTTTGACACTGTGTTTTCAATAGGAAAATGAACAATGTTGATTCTAGAAAAATGGTAATGGATATGGATGATAATACGCTTACAACGAACGTAACTAAAGGTGCTAATTACAGAACTGCACGACGGCAAGGTCATCAAACACCGACTGCACAAATTGAGCAAATTTTTGAATATGGTGTTTGAATTTGTTATGCACATATTATGTGCAATAGTTCTAATCACTTTTAACACCATTACTTCACTTCTATGTATTTGTAAAAATTGACGTTCTAAAATTGTACAGTGTATCAATTTAAAATATTTTTTCTATATAAGCCATGATGAACATGACGTGTTGCATGTGAGAGACTGTTCAATCAAGTAAATGACATCAAAACAAAAAACCGGCCAAGTGCAAGTCAGGCCTCGCTCTTATAGGTTCCGTACACAACTATGAACAACATAATATTTTGTGTGTACGAAATACTTAATTTCCGAGCTAGACATCAAAACAAACCGTGAAAGAAAACCCAAAAAATGTTCGATTGTTTTGGTCACAGCTTACAGACTACTTTATGAATTGTAGTTTTCAGTAGTTGTGTTTAAATAAATTGGTACATATTCCTAACTAGATTCAATTGTATACTAGTCGAAACAAAATAAGGGCCACTTGATTTTTTCGTCCTCGTTAGCGATAATTTATTTTTTATGCATTCTCAAGTAGTTGATTATTTATCGTGGTGTTACCTTATTTGTTTACAAACATTTTTTGAGTATTCCACTTGCATAATTGTTTAAAGTGGGTAGTTATTGATAATTTATTGGAACCACTTGAATCTACCGGATTTTAAGACGGATTTTAACTCAGTCAAAGTGACGATTCCGTCAAGAACACTATAAGTTTTGTTTAACTAGTGGCTGAATTAACATTTAAAAAAAGTTATGCCGAGAGTACGACGTCATATGGACTTACCAACCGTAACTAGGGCCGTAACATTGCTTCAAGAAGGCCATTCGCAGCGTTCTGTGGCGTTGCAGCTGGGGTTTTCACGGCGAGCGATCCAGAATGCTTGGAATCGTTTTCAAGAGACTGGGAGACTAACCAGGAGACGGGGATCTGGCAGAGTTCGAGCAACTACCGCACAGGAGGACCGCTACGTGCGCTTGACTGCGCGCAGAGAACGCTGCATCACAGCCCGCTCCTTACAAAGCCGTTTGCGGCAGGCGACCGGTACACGCGTTAGTGATCAAACCATTAGAAATCGTTTACACGAGGACCAGTAGTTCTCCAGGAGACGCGTAGTGCGGATACCACTAACAAGTGCTCATCGTGCAAACCGATTATCGTTCGCAAGGCAGCATCTGGCATGGGATATGAACGATTGGAGCACAGTATTGTTTACGGATGAGTGCAAAGTTAAATTTTTTAGTGATGACCGTCGCGTTAGGGTCTGGAGGCGTGAAGGTGAGCGATTTTCGGATGCTTGTATCCATGAAAGTGACAGATTTGGGGGCCCCAATGTTATGGTATGGGGAGGAATCTCTATGTCAGGCAGAACCGAGCTGGTAATTCTAAACGAAGGCACAATAACAGCTCAACGTTACATCGAGGAGGTCATAAGACCCCATGTGGTCTCATATGCACAGAGAATCGGCGCAAGATTCCATCTGATGCACGATAATGCTCGCGCTCATACAGCTAGGGCCACCAGAGAAGCCCTAGAGGAGGCTGGTATACACGTATTGCCCTGGCCTGCAAACAGTCCGGATCTCAATCCCATTGAACACATGTGGGATTTACTGAAACGTAGTGTTCGAAGCACAAACCAACCCGTTCACAATGAAAGACAGCTAATAAACGTTTTAAAATCGAGCTGGGAACAAATTCCTCAGGAAACAGTGATACACCTGGTGGAAAGTGTACCTTCCAGGCTTCAAGAGTGCATTAGAAAACGAGGAGGGCATACCAGATACTGAGGCAGGTCACAAAATATCAACCGACACTTTGGAGTAAACGTTTTTTTTTTATTGTTTCCATTATTATTTCTTGCTTTCTACAATAAAAATCAATTAATTTATCCAATCAAATCATTAATCAACCCTTAAACCTCAAGAATTCAGGAGAATACTGTAAAAACGTGGTGGCCCTTATTTTGTTTTGACTAGTATATAATATGCACATAGATTGCTCTAAAAGCCAATAGTTCTAATCACTTAGATTAAATCATACTGCGAGATGGTCATAGTAAAAAAAAAACCGGCTGACTTTGTTGTGGGATTTTCTCAGACAAGAGCACGTTTGGAACCCTCGTAGTTTTAGTTTGAAGTTGTAAATAAATAATTATCACCATTACCTCACTTCTATGTATTTGTAAAAATTGACGTTCAAAAAGTGTGTACAGTGTACCAATTTTAATTTTTTTTATACTAGCCATGATGGCAAAATGATGACGATAAAAACATGATGATATTTTCAAAGTATCGACGAATCCATTACAAAGTTCAATGGATGATCCAGTCTCAAACAGTATTTTGTTTTACATTGACATGCACCGTAATTTAAAAATGGAAATTTTAATATGCTGACACGGTACTTTGCAATTTTCATCTGGCAACACTAGCTAAAATGTAAAAAATATAGGAAGTTATTCGCCTTAGGAACAAAATTAAGTCACCACGTAATTAGAGCCGCTATTGGGCAAGACGGATGCAAGTTTTTGACGTCTGAATTGTATTTTGTTGATACACAAAAACCAGATAATGCTTCCAAAACTTATTATGTGTATGTAGAAACAGTCATTTTTAAAGTATCGACGAATCCATGACCAAGTTCAATGAACGATCTAGTCTCAAACAGTATATGCCACTCAAACCATAAAATGCATAAAAATGTGGGTCCAAGAAAATTCTAAAACTGGATATACATGTATGATATGAACATGTCTTGCTGATATATTTCCCGTTCATCATGATTCATTTTCCATTATTTTTCTAGATTTTCATTAGAATAGAATAGAAAAGTTTTTTATTCAAATAAACATGATTGAATTGCCATTTCACACATTTCTGGAACGAGTCAAATCCACGCTTTTAGTCATTTTTCCAGCTAATTTTTTCTTTATTATTTAACAAAGTATTCAACAATATTTCACCTTTTTTTAACCGACTTCAAACAAAGGTTCTGTATTCGACCCGTATGTATGTATGTGCGCGATTATGTCCGCAACTAATGAACCGATTTTTTATAATCTTCAATTGTATAATATGCACATAGATTGCTCTAAAAGCCAATAGTTCTAATCACTTAGTTTTAATCATATTGCGAGATGGTAATAGTAAAAAAAAACCCGGCTGAGTTTGTTGTGGGATTTCCTGAGACAAGAGCACGTTTGGAACCCTCGTAGTTTTAGTTTTAAGTTGTTGTAAATAAATATAATTATCACCATTACCTCACTTCTATGTATTTGTAAAAATTGACGTTCAAAATCATGTAGAGATGGTCACATGAATCATTTTTCCATTATTTTCCCACACCTCGGGTTTCAACCTTTACTATGGATATTAGAAGTGACAGTGAACGGGATTTCAGTTTTAAGTGCTTAGCCAAAATATTTCTAAATAAATAACTCAAGTGGCAAAGAGCTTGGATGTCCAGAGCTTCAACTTGAAAAATCGCATATTATAATTCAGCATGGGTCAGCAGAATAACCCAGTCACACAGATGCAACTCAACACAAAAACCACAAAAAACAAGTTAAGTGACATATTATCAGATGCAGAATATTCGAGAACATATCCTAGCAATTATTAACAACTTTAAGACGTTCTCTCCATTTAAGAGACATTTTATTTGAATGCAGAATACTAAGAGAACACATCCCTACAACTGGTAAACTTTTAAAATGATACATTTAACGCACGGAGCTGCTGGATATAAACGGGACAAAACCGCAACATGTGAAAGTTCCATACTAAAGACCTTTACCCAGCAATGGAAGTTCAACGATTAATCACGATGACATTTCAATATTCCCTCTTTTTCCTAGTCCCTTTCAAAGTCCCTAATTCTATCTGATGTCTTAGTTGTTATTTAGTTTAATAAAAACATTTAGTTGGATATTTTCGAATTGTCTGATTGGTTGTAATTGGTAGTGTCAAGATAAGATTTTTTTAAAGCTTCGAAAGTCGCCACCAAAAAGCAAATTTCGCTTGGAAACCATATGACCAAATCACCATAATCATCTTTTCAACATTTTTTAGGTTGAAAGTTCCATTGCTGGGTAAAGAGACCTTTACCCAACAATCGAAGTCCAACGATTAATCATGACTTTTCAATATTCCCTCTTTTTCCTAGTCCCTTTCAAAGTCCCTAATTCTGTCTGTCTTAGTTGTTATTTAGCTTAATAAAATCATTTAGTTGATTATTTTAGAATTGTCTGTTTGGTTGTAATTGGTAGTGTCAAGATAAAATAAGATTTTTTTAAAG
Source organism: Melanargia galathea (assembly GCA_920104075.1). Taxonomy (NCBI): domain Eukaryota; kingdom Metazoa; phylum Arthropoda; class Insecta; order Lepidoptera; family Nymphalidae; genus Melanargia; species Melanargia galathea. The sequence goes on from OV049860.1 coordinate 17,344,058, forward strand.
CTTCGAAAGTCGCCACCTAAAAGCAAATTTCGCTGGAAACCATATGAACGAATCACCATAATCATCTTTTCAACATTTTTTGAGTTGAAAGTTCCATTGCTGGGTAAAGAGACCTTTACCCAACAATGGAAGTCCAACGATTAATCATGATGACTTTTCAATTATCCCTCTTTTTCCTAGTCACTTTCAAAATCCCTAATTTTGTCTGTCTTAGTTGTTATTTAGCTCAGTAAAATCATTTAGTTGATTATTTTAGAATTGTCTGTTTGGTTGTAATTGGTAGTGTCAAGATAAGACAAGATTTTTTTTGAAGCTTCGAAAGTCGCCACCTAAAAGCAAATTTCGCTGGAAACCATATGACCAAATCACCATAATCATCTTTTCAACATTTTTTAAGTTAAAAGTTCCATTGCTGGGTAAAGAGACCTTTACCTAACCATGGAAGTCCAAAGATTAATCATGATGACTTTTCAATATAGGGAACAATAATGCAATGTTCAGAAGTGGAGAGCAGAATTCCACATAATAGGTACATTCTTTATCATTGAATCGATTCAGAGATCGATTTTTTTAAAGTTTCGAAAATCGCCACCATTTTTGGCACAAGAAACAATTTCAGAAGCAAATTTCGCTGGAAACCAAGTGACCAAATCGCCATAATCATCTTTTCAACATTTTTAAGTTGAAAATTCCATTGCTGGGTAAAGAGACCTTTACCCAACAAAGGAGGTCCAACGATTAATCATGATGACTTTTCAATATTCCCTCTTTTTCCTAGTCCCTTTCAAAGTCCCTAATTCTGTCTGTCTTAGTTGTTATTTAGCTTAATAAAATCATTTAGTTGATTATTTTAGAATTGTCTGTTTGGTTGTAATTGGTAGTGTCAAGATAAAATAGGATTTTTTAAAGCTTCGAAAGTCGCCACCTAAAAGCAAATTTCGGTGGAAACCATATGACCAAATCTCCATAATCATCTTTTCAACATTTTTAAGTTGAAAGTTCCATTGCTGGGTTAAGAGACCTTTACCCAACAATGGAAGTCCAACGATTAATCATGATGACTTTTCAATATAGGGAATATTAATCTATACCACTGAAAGGAACAATAATGCAATGTTCAGAAATGGAGGGCAGAACTCCACATCATAGGTACATTCTTTATCATTGCACCGATTCGGGGATAGATTTCTTTGAAAGCTTCGAAAGTCGCCACCTAAAAGCAAATTTCGCTGGAAACCATATGACCAAATCGCCATAATCATCTTTTCAACATTTTTTGAGTTGAAAGTTCCATTGCTGGGTAAAGAGACCTTTACCCAACAATGGAAGTCCAACGATTAATCATGATGACTTTTCAATTATCCCTCTTTTTCCTAGGCCCTTTCAAAGTCCCTAATTTTGTCTGTCTAAGTTGTTATTTAGCTTAATAAAATCATTTAGTTGATTATTTTAGAATTGTCTGTTTGGTTGTAATTGGTAGTGTCAAGATAAGATAAGATTTTTTAAAGCTTCGAAAGTCGCCACCTAAAAGCAAATTTCGCTGGAAACCATCAAATCACCATCATCATCTTTTCAACATGTTTTAAGTTGAAAGTTCCACTGCTGGGTAAAGAGACCTTTACCCAACAATGGAAGTCCAACGATTAATCATGATGACTTTTCAATATTCCCTCTTTTTCCTAGTCCCTTTCAAAGTCCCTAATTCTGTCTGTCTTAGTTGTTATTTAGCTTAATAAAATCATTTAGTTGATTATTTTAGAATTGTCTGTTTGGTTGTAATTGGTAGTGTCAAGATAAGATAAGATTTTTTTAAAGCTTCGAAAGTCGCCACCTAAAAGCAAATTTCGCTGGAAACCATTTGACCAAATCACCATAATCATCTTTTCAACATTTTTAAGTTGAAAGTTCCATTGCTGGGTAAAGAGACCTTTACCCAACCATGGAAATCCAACTATTAATCATGATGAATTTTCAATATAGGGAATATTAATCTATACCACTGAAAGGAACAATAATGCAATTTTCAGAAATGGAGGGCAGAACTCCACATCATAGGTACATTCTTTATTATTGCATCGATTCGGAGATAGATTTTTTTAAAGCTTCGAAAGTCGCCACCTAAAAGCAAATTTCGCTGGAAACCATATGACCAAATCACCATAATCATATTTTCAAAATTTTTACGATCGTTTCGACAGATAGATCAACGAATTTTATACTCAAAGAACTTCACATGCTTGATGTCAACTCATCAGTCTTTGGGTTGGTTGAATTGGACTTAGTTGTAAAGCGGTCACTTCCTGTACGCGGTCACCCCTGCCAGGTGAGACCCCTAGGGGAGGCCCAGCAGAGCGACCTGCGGATGAATGACGCAGTTTGGTGTCCGAGTTTTGGTCTTCGAGAGAGTGGAGCGTTCGTACTGGCATTATCGATGTCTTCTCGAGATTTGAAGGATGTTTTTATTTGAAGTTCATCATTAATTATACTTCGAAATGCTTCCCAGTCCATTGTTGTCGTAAAAGTATAGCAGTAGGTCGTATTGGTTATTACTTGCGCTCGTGGTTAGTAGTATCACAGGGATTGATTAGAGTAATTATCTAAGACTTAATCTGACTGTGAAAAAGAGTCAAGATTGTCCTTTTTATAAAAAGTATCATAATATTTTATATAAAGACATCAGGCATTATAGGCACAGGCAGGCTTAGTCTGTAGGCCAATGTGTGGTTTCTGATGTTGCATAAATAGTGAGAAAGTTTTTATCTACACTCTTCTTTAATTCCCTTTCTCGAGTGATTTATCATCCTGGATTTCCAGTGAAGGTGTTTGGTGTTCCAGTCTCTTCCAATGACAAAGCGATTACCAAGACTTTCAAAGAACCTTGAAAACAGCTCTTCAAATATTTTGTACTTGGGTCAACAGTGCTACATATGAGATGGTGAAGTAGTCATATCATCCAGAATTGATTGAATTTGCTCAGTACTGTATGGTTGTATTGTAGTTATTTTTATGATGACTGCAGTTCCTCCGTGTGCAATTCCATTTGGGTAATTTGTGTGATAGATATTAATTATAACTTATCTTTATTAGACTACTACTCACTAAGTGGGTTTCCAGTTTGTGCATGTGAAGTAGCATTTATGTTCCAATCTTTCTAAGAGCTATTTTGAAGACTTGGACATTAGCGTTGTTAAGAGTTGAAGAAGTGTACTCATTTGTTGTTAGAGTAACTGCTCTGTACAGGCCATATATTTCCAACCCTCACATCGAATTTTCTTGCAGTTAGGAAGTTGTTTATCCAGGCTGACAGGTGTGCCATATGCGAATGTGTTTCAATTAATTTATAAAGTAGCCAAACTTTTTGGCACCCTGTCCTTTTTCATAGTATAGATAGATACTTTTCATAGAATACATAGATAATATCAGTTGGTTAATGTTTGTTCCAAATTAATATACACTCTCTAAGACAGCTGTTATCATATCACAGTAATTATTCCAGAGCAACTTGGTAAAACCAGTTTGAATTGTTGGTATGCAGTCCGTTGGTAGTATGTGGCAGCGTGGAATCCAGTTTTGTATTTTCATGATAATTTCTTCATACTCTGTTGTCTGGTAACCATTAATCCAACAGGGCTCCATTCTGCAACAAAGATAATTTCTGATTAGCGATGATAGTGCTGATTCCTATAGACATAAATTGATGACAAAACTTTAACAAAGATGGATTTGAGTAACTTAGCAATTTTGTGTAAATTGCAATGTAAAATCTAGATTATGTTTGTTAAATTGTGTGAATTTGTCTTATATGTTTATTTATTGTTAGCAACCATGGATCTGAGACATGGTCACTAACAATATACAAAGTACCATAGTTTAATGTTACGCATTTACTTATTATTATTAATGTCGAAATCCTTTGTCATCTAGTGAGATAATGGTTGTTTTCTAATTTTATTCAAAGATTACTTACCATTAAATTTGTCCTGCATTTATTAATATTTTTTTTATTCCGCTTGTGTTGATATCTTGAATGACATAATATTGTTTTCTTTATGGAGTTGAGGCATTTGAGTTTTTGTACTTTTCTAGTAATTATAAGGTTCTTGTTATTTTTTCCATAGTTTTGTAGAAGATACTTGTTAAGCTGATAGGTCTATAGTTTTCTGGGCCTAACTTATTTCCTTTTTTTCAAAATAAGCGTAACCAAAGCTTCTTCCCAGTCTATTGGGAGCTTTCACATTGCAAAAGAAGTTTTCATTGGTAGAGTTGCTTGATTATTGATGGTGCTTATGGAGCATAGTATTGTCTGGACAACTTGCAGTTGACTCATCAATTTTCTAATAGCCTTAAGAATTTTTAACAGTGTAAAGGCAATATTTTCTTTGAATGATCACTTGTTTGTACATTATAATCACTATTATACTATCATTTATGTGTCCTTTTTTATGCTATTATATTTTAAATATATTAAATCTCTCAGCATTTTTCGAGGTTAGCTTCAACATTCAACATAAATTAACATAGGTTAATTAGAACAAGAAAGTAATATTTAGTAATTCGTCTCTGTCTTAAATTGTGTCTTTTACAATAAACATATATTTTACTGTGCTCTTGATCTCTTCTTAAATGAATGGTTACATGCTAATATCGATTTTACCGATGGAGTTAAACTCAGCATTCAGATGCAATGCCTGCCATGGTCTGGCTGACGAAGGCACAGCAGTTTCTGTCTAGCATGTTGTAGAAGACTGGAGACTGTTACAGGTAATACCGTAGGCTGGTGGTGCTTCCACAGGAGTATTTGAGATCCATTGTTAGTATGCTGATTGTTAGTATGTTGGTAGTACGTGGAATCCAGTTTTGTATTTGTATGACCATTTCTTCATACTCTGTCTAGTTTGGTAGCCGTTATTCCAACAGGGATCCATTCTGCAACAAAGATAATTTCTGATTAGTGCTGATTCCTATTGACAGAATCGATGACAAAGATGGATTTGAATAATTTTGTCTAAATTGCAATGTATAAATCTAGATTATATTTGTTAGACTGTGTGAATTTGTCTTATATTATATCAGTTTATTTACAAAAATGTAGCCAGTACATATTTGTATTTTCTTTGTTAACCCATTACAGCATAACGTCCGATATATCGGACGCACGGAAATTCTTTATATTTCACTGACCAAATAATTAATTTGGTAGTTTTTTGTTTGCAATGTAAAGTTTAATATATTTTCTACACTGGCAACCCCGTTTCAAACAGCTGAATGACATAACTCGCTTGTCAGTTGTCATTTTCTAAAATGGCGGAACGCGGTCGGACTGTTTTGCGTAAACGGTAAGTAATATTTTATATTTTCTTTTAAATTTTTACAATAAACATTTAACAAATCTATTGTGTTTGTTGATATAGTGTATACCTAGGCATACGTAAGCTTTTTTTCATGCCAAAATTGTTAGGTCGGTTTTTATGTGTGTGATTTTACTGCTGTCCGATAAATCGGACGTCATGCATATTGGACTCTAAGGTGTGTTTTTTGTTTGCTTGTTACAGTTTGAATGTGCATGAAATTTTATTGGCTTTAGAATGCGAGGATGATGATGAGACTGCTGAAAACTTGATTTATGTTGAACCACCTATTGAACGAGGTGATCAGCCTACAGATGAGGACAGTGACAAGTCAGATGAGGAGCATAATGCAAACCTAAACCACTTGGGACGCAAATTGCTACACAGTAGATGTGAACTACAACGTTTTCAAGCAAATAGAGACAATAATCGGCCGTCAACATCTTCAGGGCTCCAATCGTCAAATACCGGATTTTTGCGGCCACTTTCATCGAGTGAAGAAAGCGATGATGAACCCCTTTCTTCTCTGAAAGCGCGAAATAACCCACCTAAAAAGCCACAGACTAAGAAGAAAAGGACGATTTTGTGGAAAAAACAATTACCCAAGTTTTCATGCACAGAGTACAACACACAACCAACGTCTGAAGAAAGTCAGAATTGTAAAGACCCCCTAGAATATTTCAGGCTCTTTTTCCACAAAGATTTAGTAAAACATATTGTAGACCAAACAAACCTCTATGCGGGACAGAAAAATAAGTCATTGATGGTTACAGAAGACGAGATTTATGTAATTTTAGGTGCTATGTTATTGTCAGGCTATGTGAAGTTACCGAATAAAAGGCTGTATTTCTCTAGAGATAATGATGTGCCGAAAATTCTTGCAGAAAGTATAAGATGTAACAGATTTGAAGCGATACTTCAAAACTTACATTTGAATGATAATACGCATTTATCAGCTTCTTCTGACAGGCTGTATAAGTTGCATCCGCTGCTAAATAGTTTGGGCGAATCATTCCAAAAACATTACGGTCTAGATGAGCATTACAGCGTCGACGAAAGCATGATTCCATACTATGGAAAGCATTACGCCAAACAATTTATCAGGGGAAAGCCCATAAGATTTGGCTACAAAAATTGGGCTATGTGTGCCAGTAGTGGTTATTTGATAGCTTTTAGTTTGTACACGGGGAAAAGCTCTGACAAGAAATACTTCGGATTAGGTGGAGATGTAGTTCTCACCCTCATCGAGCTCGGAAAGTTGCCACCCCAAAGTGGCATAAAAATATACTTTGACAATTTTTTCACATCGTTGTCATTGATGAGACATCTGCGAGAGTTAGGCTACTATGCGACTGGCACAATAAGGGCTAACCGTATTGAGAACTGCCCGCTAAAAGATGTCAACCAGTTCAAGAAGGAAGAACGGGGCTACAGCGATTACAGGATGTCTGACGACGTATTTTTGTGTCGCTGGAACGACAATAATGTCGTCACGGTAGCAACTAACTTTGAGAACTGGGATTTGACATCTGCAACACGCTGGTCTAATGAAAAAAAGGCTAAAGTAGCAATCCCCCAGCCTTCATTGATTGCCAGCTACAACAAGCACATGGGCGGGGTAGATAAGTGTGATCAAGCTGTTGCGAACCTTCGTACAAGAATGCGTATTAGAAAATGGTGGTGGCCAATATTTGCCTACTTTTTAGATGTGTCGTTGGTGAACAGTTGGTTACTCGCGAGAAAAAATGGATGCAATAAAGAGACAGACTCTTTATTTGTATTTCGAAGATATGTAGCTCGAGGCTTGCTCGTCACATATGGAACTGCACCACACCAAGGACAAAAGCCTGCCAAACCCTTGTCCACCACACGGTATGACGGCAAACAGCATTGGATTATACCCATTAGCACAGAACGTCACTGTGCAAATCAATGTGGAGGCAAAGCCAAGTTCAAGTGCCTGAAATGCGATGTAGGCCTGCATCCTAAGTGTTTTATGAACTACCATGTAATAGGCTCTTCATCATAATATACATGTTTTAGTCATTCGATTCCTTTTTTCAATAAACTTTGATATAAATTCAACTGGTTTATTTATAACTATTTATCCCGTCAACAGGTATAGTACAGGTAGTGTATGGTTCCGCTGTGCATAGCGTCCGATATATCGGACGGGTCATAAAATCATAAATATAAGTAAATGCTTTGTTTTTTATCAACTATATCCTTAATTTGACCACAACTGTCCAATATTTATCATGGTAATCGAGTTAAGTACTATAACAAACTTTATGCAGTAATGGGTTAAACGAGAATGTAGGATTGCAGTTGTTTATGTGACTGGTTGGATTCTTTATTATTCTTCAATGTTTTTTAAAAAGAAGTTTTTGTAATAGGAATGCTGACAAAGTCCATCTATTTTTGTTTTTGGGCATTTCTCTGTAATTTGAGCAACTCATTGTCTCAGCCTTATAAATAATGTACTAGGGCAGACATCGTCCTGCCCGGTGACATACCGGCATCAGCGCCACCTACTAGGTCCAATTGTTTTCAAAACAACCAGGAACCCATTGAAATATATATTATACACATAAAATCCAAATTGGTCCAGGTGTTTAGAGGTTAGGTGACAAACACACATAATTCAAAATTCAAAATCATTTATTTCATGTAGGCCAACTTGTGGCTCTTATGACATGTCAAGAATCTACCACTGGTTCGGAATGCTGATTCTGCTGAGAAGAGCCGGCAAGAAACTCAGCAGTTGCTCTTTTCAAAACAAAATTGTTACAAGTAGCTTAACTATCTTGTGGACAGCTGAAGCAAAGCTGAATAGAATAGTTTTCACAAATCCCGAGGGAATCGTGGATTTCCGGTTCGCGTTTCCGCTCCCTTTTCCAACTTTCATACCTACTTTCAAGAAAGTTTGCTATAGTAATCTACCTATAGCTGTAGCTATAGATTTCGGTTTTTTGAAAATCCCGTAGGAACTGTGCATTTTTCCAGGATAAAAAGTAGCCTATGTGTTAAGTCAGGGCATAATCTATCTCCATTCATTTGTTTGTGTGTGATTGTATTTTCAAAGTACACCGCTGAATAGCTTCAAAGGTAACATTATTAATGCCTGTTGCACAGACTGAATTAACATCTTTACATTTTAATTTTAATCTATCTCTTAGATTGCGACCGATGAAGGACGACTGGCTTCCGCAGTCTAGCAGGCAGCGTGCTTCAATTCTGTCGTTTGTATCAGTAATTAAGTTAATAATAGCTGTGGATAGTAAAACCTGATTAGATATACAAGTGGACAAGGCCACTGGTGTGGAGACCGCTTGTTTATTCTCTTTATTTTGATGCAAGAGTGTATTATGAACCCGAGAACATATCCTACAGGGTCGTGACTTGCATTGAGGAGCCATATGCCCGCTTCGGAGACAATTCACGCAGTGTCTGTTTTTCGTTATTAAAGTGTATCTGTCTGCCGGGGACATAGACAAAACATTTTTCACAATAGTATATAAGATGATCTGAGTTACAAGCTAGGCATTTAGAATTTTTTGAATTTTTATTATCATAACTCACAGCGACAAAGGATTTTTGTTGTTTATTTAATCGCTTATATTGTTGCCCCTGGATTGGTGGCTGAAATTTAGAATCTTGAGTTTTAGCCTCTTCATTTTTTGAATCTTTGTCACTGATAGTTTTATTTGATGTGGTGGCTTCAAGGACGTCAGCTCTCTTGCGCAAAAACTCATAAAATATTTGTAATGATGGTTTCTGTTTTAAAGTATTTTTGTATTCTTCCCATTTAGTGCAGGTATTAGTATCTAATTTTGAAGCAAATAAAAATATTATCAAAGTATCCCAGTTTTCAGTTTTTTCATCTAGTGTTTAAGGCCCTTAAATGTTTAGCAATATGATCTGCCAATGAACGTAGAGAGCTGTCCTCCTTGATGTCATCCACCTCGAATAAAGATTTAAGATGAATATTCACTAACTTACACTTGTCATTGTAATGGTCACATAACAACTTCCAAGCTACTTCGTAGTTCCGGTTGGATATTTCAAGAGACGTTATAACAGAGGCTGCTTCACCCGTAAGCGATGATTTTAGATAATGATATTTATTTATTGTGGGTATTGTTGTATTAGTATGAATCATTGAAATAAATGTATCGTGAAACTCCAGCCACTTCGCACTGGCACTGTCAAATTTAGGTATTTGGATTTGGGGCAGTTTGAAGTTGCTATTAGTTACTGTCACATGAGACAATTCTGACTCTGAGTCTAGATTATCTTTATGTTTATGTATAATTTCTTGAGCCTCTGCTATTGCCCTAAAATATCTATCCTCCGTGGACTCTCTTTCTAACATTTCATCTGCATGATTGTTTGTTTTTACTTCTATACTAATTTGAACAAGATCGTATTCATCATACAGTCCTTCGCATCTCTTTAACCTAGTTTTCAGTTCATTGTACTGAATAGTGGTAATAGAACTATGTTTTTGTAACTCTGATAAATATTTTTCAAATGTTGTGAGCCTACCCTTAAGCGAACCTCTTTTCACCTTAAGCTCTTTTAGCTCTGGGCACTTTTCCTCTGTGCCTGTCATTGCTAAGGAAGGCAGAACTAAATAAATCAATTAAAATACCTATGCTGTAAGTATGTAGTAATTGCAATTTGAAATAATAAGTATGTACTTAAATACCTGTTTGCAGCAAACCTGAATGTGGATGAATCCCATAAAAACACCACTAGCTAAATAAACAGTTGATTGATTGTTTGTACTGTTGTAATTATTAATTGATGTTGCAACTAAATTGCAGATGCAACAATGCACAGTGCACTATTTTTACTTTTTCCTCACTATTAGAATGTATGTAACAACTATTAATATTAATTTTCCACTGATATTTTGATTTGATATGCAGCTAATAGACTAATCTATGTGCATTTGAAACATGGACATTAGGACATGCACGTGGTACTTTTACAAAATAACCTAATAAAACCATGGACGTAATATAATTATGTATGATTAAAAACTTGAAAATAGGTTAGGAATCGGCAAAATAGGAATGATTTATTGTGATACTTACAAGAAAGGACGGGCGAACTTTCCTTTTTTATGTGGTATTGTTAATTTTGACCATGTTGCACGCCATTGTTCAAAGTTCGTAAAGTGCACTTGTTGATTGTTCGTAAAAATGCAAGTTCGATTACTGTACATCCGCACAGCACACTACACGGTCGCCAAAAATTGTTGACTCACTTGTGTTTATATTTTTGTGGTTGAATGAATATTTAACTGAATGTTCTATTAATTTAATTTGCACTTTCACAGTCTTTAGAGTTTTCACTGGTCGACCATTTTTAATAGAGAGCGTCAGAGGAAGCGGAAGTGCAGAAGTAAGTACCTATCGTAGATTCGTAGATATTAATGAATAATAATTGGGTGCAAAAGTTTATATTCCATAGACAATGTCAAAGGTCACTGTTAAGGCCGGAACCACACTTATGTGTCGTGGCGTGTTGTGGCGCTTACTGGCGTGACGGTGAGTGTGCACACTACTGTGTCGTGTCGTTGCGTTCAGAAATGAACAGTATATGGGTGAAGCCGCCAATTTTCCCACTAATGTTGCAGTAGTGACGCAAAAATTTCGCTACGGTGACGTGGAAGTAGTGCAATAATTTGAGCCACGGATGACTTATGTTGGAGTTTACCAAACTCGTTATTCAAAAAACAGTCTTAGGCCGGCCTCACACAGCCGGAATAAACGCCGGAATTCAGAATCTGAATTCAGAAAGCCCAGAAATGCATACAATTTCACTGTTCCCCACACACATTCTGATTTTTTCAGATTCTGAATTTTTCAGATCGATCTGACAAAATGTGTCTGAGCCCGGCCTCACACAGCCGGAATTCAGAATCTGAAAATTTCAGATTCTGAATCATTCCGGCTGTGTGAGGCCGGCCTTACAGTATGATTTCAAAATATATAATCTTTGAAGATTAAAAAAAACAAATTTTGTTTAAATGGGTAGATAAATTAAATAAAAATATAATTTCACAGTTTAATAAGTTATTACATTAATAATTACTACATATTCGAAGATATTTTTAATATAACCCCCGTAGATTGCTATTGCGCTGGAACCTTGTCATATTAACATTTGCGTGACGTTAGATGACACGAAAATATACAGTCAGCGACCAAAATTTGTGGATATAGTCATAATTATTCAATACTCGATACGCGTACTCTGCCAACAGTTTTGTCAACGTCTATTTAGTGCTGACGTTACTAAAATGGTGGCCGGGCACAATACCAATTTGCGGGGCTTATACTGAACTATCGTTTTTTTCTGATAATTGTTTTTTTTAAATTTTACAATGAATTTGTAATGTTTATACTCACTAAACATATACTTATCGTATTTTCCATATTATATTTATATTCTCATCATAGTTTTTATATTAACTTTAATACAGTACAATCCTTCTGAAACAAGTGTACCCCGATTATATTTTATTTGGTTTGTCATAAATCCCGAGTGAATCGTAGATTTCCGGTTCCCGTTCCCGCTCTCTTTTCCAACCTTTTACCTAATTTTAAGGAAGTTTGCTATAGTAATCTACTTATAGCTGTAACTGAAGATTTCGGTTTTTTCAAAACCCCGTTGGAACTGTGGATTTTTCCAGAATAAAAAGTACTTAGCCTATGTGTTAAGTCAGGACATAATCTATCTCCATTCAAAATTTCAGTCAAATCGGTTCTGTAGTTGCGGCGTTAAAGAGTAACAAACATACACACACACAATATACACACACGCACTCACACACACACATACAAACTTTCGCCGTTATAATATTAGTGTGATAATTAATATAACATTAACAATATCATAGTATTTTTATAAAGATTATGTTCCTTTTTATCGTTACTTAGTAACGTTACGATACATTTAAGTTTTCAGAATGCAATTTTCAAAAGCAGAATTTGATTTTTTTCAAAAATCATCTACATGCTATTCCGAATCGAACGACATCTCGTTCATATTTTTCATAAGTGTACTAAATATATTTCATTTAAATGAACAGTGTTTTTATTTCTTTGCTGAAAACCTGTGGATTCCCCAATTTCATCGATTTTATTTTCCCTAAAATTGGGGACTTTAAGTTAGATTTTTGGGTAATCCATAATAATCCAGACCGTGTAAGTCGGCAACGCTGGCCACGAGCCTTATTAATCTGTGATATTAATTATTAATCTGTGCATGAGCCGTGCGCGGGTATAGAGACACATTTGCCTGTCGTGTCGTGTCGCGTCCATATATACCTATAGCTTCTTGGTCGCGTCATAACCCCCACCACCGCTCTGGCCAAGAAGGTTAAAATATAAACACTGGAGAATTGCGAACGCAAACAAAAAGTTGAAGCAAAGAAATTTGGCCTGAAATAGGTCTGGATATTTTTTGTATTTATCCTCAACTATTTAAGTAGAATGTGTGAGGTGTGTATCCAGGTGAATGACCTTGTCTTCACTACATTGTTTTAGTCACAGTCTCCAGTGTCTACATAAAATATATAGTTATAACCTTCTTGGCTCTGGCGCAATCAGGTGCCGAGCGATCGGCGCCACGCTGCGACACGACACGCCCTACAAGTGTGTCTCTAACAATACTAAATGTATGAAACCGATATTCTTCTGGCGCGTCACGACACGCCACGACACGTAAATGTGTTTCCAGCGACACGGCCGGCCGTGTCGCTGGAAACACACTTACGTGTCGAGGCGTTTTACAGTTTATATCGAACATTTGCGTCGTTTAAATGTATATTTCATTTCATTTAGGTATAATTATAATCATTTAGGTATATATATTATATATTAATTGCGGAAAAATGAGCTAGCGGGTCACCTGATGTTAAGTGATTACTGCTGCCCAAGAACATTTGCAGCACAAGAGGAACAACTAACACGTTGCCGGATTTTAAGGAGTTTGTTTAGCCTCCCCTTGAATAACCCTATGTCAAAGCTATGTGGAAATACCTCCAAAAGGAGTTGGTTCCACAGTTTTTGGGCGGAAGGAATGACCTCGCGCAACGCTTGGTTGATGTATGCCAGTGATCCAAGTGGTGAGGATATTAGCATTTTAGGTGGCGTGCGATGCGGTGCTGGAAATAAGTAGGTGGTATTAGGTCGAATAACTCTTCAGAACATTTTCCGTTATAGAGACGATAGAATACGCAAAGGAAGGGAAGCTAACGTCCCTGCGAACCTCTAATCCCTCCAATGAGCTGGTTAGTGGAATCTGGCCAAATGGAAGGACTTGGTATTGGGGTGCTCCGGCCCACAGGTGTGAGCAGGCCATATGCGGTCTGACTTGAGATTTATAGAACAAGAGCCTGTGTTCAGGCGTAAAGTAGCGCTTTGATTTGTAGAGTACTCCAAGCTTTTCGGAAGCTAATTTAGCTTTACCTTCCAAGTGATCCGGAATTGGACTTCGTCCAAAATGTGGTCGCCAGGGATCCCAATGCTGTTGAAAGGGGTAAGGGGAGAGTTCTGAAAGAGAAGGGGTGTGGTAAAGGGGCTATTCTTAGCGATGAATGCGCAAACTTGTGTTTTTGAGCGGTTGTATTGCACTATATTTTGAGTGCCCCATTCTGAGATCAGCTCTAAAAATGTCTCAATTTCAGACACAAGTTTGACTCTATACTCCTCCAGCTGTACTCGGGAAAGTTGTGCGTGGCCTTTGCATAGGGCTGCTCGACACGTGCTGTCATCCGCATAGCAATGGAATGTGTTGTCATACAGTATAATATCATTGATATGCATACTGCATACAGCATGAACAGTGTGGGCTATAGCACAGTGCCCTGTGGAACACCAGCTACTCTAAAAGAGGCATAGAATATTTAATGTTTTACAGACTACAATTTCATAAATTTATAAAGTTACTTATATAGGAAGATAATACAGGTATCTATCTAACATTATCTAGAGATATTTATACTGGAGACTGCATCTAAAACATTGTTGTAATGTTTTCGTCACAGTCTCCAGTGTCTACAATTATACAGTTATAACCTTCTTGACTCTGGCGCAATCGGTCTCGGGCAGTCGGCACCACGCCATGATACGACACTCCCTACAAGTGTGTCTCTAACCATACTAAATGTATGAAACCGATAGGCTTCTGGCGCGTCACGACACGCCACGACACATAAGTGTGGTTCCGGCCGTCGTTATGTTGGGTGTATAATTACGTCCAACACTATTGACCAATTGTTCGTTCAACCCTCCATGTGTATAGTACAAACAAACTTTCTGTGAAATGGGGAAAAGTGGAACTAAGCTACGGCCGTCATCTTGGAAGGTCATTCAATTTGACTGAATTTGACTACATATTAGTGTTGTCAGTTCCTTAAATATAAAATACCTACTTAATTAATTATACTATGAAAAATCTTTTCGGAAAATATCAAAGAAGCCATCTAATCATCCGTGATTATTTCTTATTAACGATGCCAAAAGCTATTAGTAGTAATGCCCGGAATAGAATTCTGAAGTAAACGACATTTTTTGAAGAAGGAAATCAGCATCAGTCTCCGATCAATCCATTTGGGACCCAGATTGGGATTATTAGTCGCGGAGGATTTGTCGCACCTCATACGAATTGCTATGGGGTTTCCGTAAATTTGTCGAGTAAACAATTGTATGGCAACACTAAAGCGATACAAGCGATCTCCCTCAGTTCACAGATAGATTGGACGCACTGTAGAGAGGTATTTAGTCCGTACATGTTTGGCGATATAGAATCGTGTTGGTGCGCGTTCGCTTCGCTGGCGGTGAATCGTGCACAACTCAAAGGAGTTGGCCAACTTACAACGAACAGACCCTCCGCACATCATAGCCTATTTGACTAATTTTTGGAAATTATTTTAATTTAATCAATTCCCAAGGAATGGCTTTGAGGCGTGCCATTTGGGCACAGGATTTAAATTATTCTTTACTTATTACTTAATAAGCACACTACAATTAATATCTCCAAAATTAAGAATTAAAATTAATGATAAAGTTTAAGTTTTGAAAACTGCGTCAAAACCAATATTTCTGTAATGGCGCTTGCTACATGACACGTGTGACGTCGACGGGAAGTAAACAAGTTCACAGGTTCTCATAACCAGTAACCACAACAAAACAGCGCAGTTCAAGTTAATTTCAGTAATTTTATTTATTTTTTTATTTTATTACAATCCAGTAACACTAATCAAATAGGTAATTACAAAATAAAAGTCATTAGATAACAATAGACAATAGATTAAATACAAAGTTAAAAACAAGCGGGAGAGGAAACAAGAAAAATAACAAACTTTAATTAATAAATACATAGAAAAATATTAGCATCATCGCTTTTCTCGCTCGCTCCTTATCGGAACTCAGTGCGTGCGAAAGAATACGCTCGACGAGCGATATAGGCCGTCTGATGCGAATTGGTTGGTACATTTATTTACGGCGATATAGCAAGGCTTCTTTCTTGTTTTAGTCGCTTAATCACATTTTGAAATTTGAACTTAATTCAAAATAATTTTAAAATATCGTAATGTTGTAAATTGTTATATTAATAATGTTAATTTTAATATTAATCTTATTTTTCAAGTTTAAAGTTTAGTTTTGGTTGACTTGATAAACTTCAATCATTATTGTTTAAACATCAACAACAATCGAGGAATTCTTGTTTACTGCCAAGTGATGTCATCAGAGTTGCAACCAATCACAGGGCGTTGGCGTCACGGATAAAATTTTAAAAATTATTATATTTTATTTCGTGCAAAATATCGCGTAAAATTTGAGTTAATATAACGAGAATGGGAAAGTATGAATTTTAAGTTCAGTTATTGAAAGTATGAATTAATGTTAGTCTACTCTAGTGATTGAATTTATGACTTTGGTTGCATTTGGCTACAAAAGTCGTAAACCTACCAAAGTCCTGGTGGCTTATAAGAAATAATTATAATATGCAATCATAGGGTTTAAGCGCTGACTGGACTAGACAGAGCACTTTTACTTCGACGTTCTCCATGTGAATACTGAATGAGGTTGGAACGTTTGGAGACTCTGTTTTGATCAGTCGGAGTTGGGACATTTTGGTCAATGTTGGAGTATTTGAGTGTTGGACGATATTATGGAGCCGCCATTACATTTACACTACACTTAAGATTACTTTACACTTTACGATTCACAGGCGACTAAGATATGACACAGCGTTGCGTATGTCCTTACCCAAAGAGTTCCAAGAGGGAGTAACGCGAAATATTATTACTCGTCAAGACGGCCGCGCCTACTGGCTATGTGTGCGTGACCTCGGTAATCGCGCCGTGTACGATACAACCTCGAATCGCATATGTGTGCGCGCCTAGGGATACCGGTTATTTGGACAATTGCACAATTTTTATAGATAAATCAAGTATGGTGTAGGATAAAATTTTGTTTTTATTAATTATTTATCTTTAATCTACGTGTGTGTAAAACTGTTTGTTTAATGTAAATCAATAGTTTGCCATGGAAACAGCATTAGTAATTACTTTATTACAGAATATTCATTAGGTATCTACCTCATTATTTAAATATCGGCTGGACCGATTCTGATGGAATTTTTGGTGTGTGTTTGTGTGGGTAAGAAGGCCATCACCACTTCATTATAATCATGTAATCATATTATATGTATAATATTATGCTATTTTTTATTCCCTATGGTGAATACGTAATTTATTAAAATAAAATTCAAAATATTGTTAATATACAATTTATTATTAATCTTAATAAACTTTTATACCTGATCAGCAAGCGAGGGTATTCAACAACGCCGAGAGTTTAATCATAATATTATTATCAATGCGTACGTGCATCATAAAATATAATATTTTTACAACACAATAATAAGTAAGAACAATGAAAAATTAAAAGTTGCCATTTTCCACTAAAAATAAAATTAACAAAATGTATCGACGACAATATGTTATAAAAAAATACTTTATTCTACTGTTTCATAAACAATTAGTAAATTTTGTAAAACTTAATGTAAACTTAATGAAAAATCCTATTACAATGTAAATTAAATTAATTAAATTACAATGTAAATTATTTACAATAATTATTATTTAAAAAAATTATTGAAGGTCAAAATTCAGTAAGTATAATATTAATAATAAATATTTACTATATTCCGGGACTTCCCTATATTTGTGGCAAATTACCTCAATACTGGCAACAAATTGATTTTATTAATAAAATTATTAATGTTCACACGTATATCATACAACAATATATTTTTGCACAATAATGTGCAAAATACCACAATGCTCAGCTGGTATCACCGGCCAGTTCGACGTACCTATGAAACATCGAAATTAAAAATCCTATTTTCTCAAAAAACCATACTCAAATGTAAAAACTTACTGATGATATGAGATCTTCGACCTCTTATTTTGTTGTGAAGGATAATTACGACATAATTTCACCGCACAAACCGGCATATTTTTTTATTTTTCGGGAGCTGTTTACTGCGTAGTTTATTAAGTGACACTGAAGTAGGTGAGAACGATCCTACCAATTTAAGTGAACATTTTTTAGGGCGCACTCGTGAGTTACATTATCAATCTGGCCATGTGGATAATCAAAGTCCTTACCTTTGTAGTCGCTTTAACGCTTGCTCCAACAGCCTGGACTTTAAGTATACGTTTTAACCTATATTTATACTTTATTAAAGGTATTATATCTAGTTACCTACCTATGTATAAATAATAATTTATATAGTACCTAGAATCATATCACATGGCCAAGCTTGGGCCAAAATTATGATCCAATGTAAGGCGCTGGCCTATTAATCATAGACTACATAGAGCATAGAGTAAAAGCCTCCGCTAGGGCGTATAAGTGTTCTGTGGTAAAAACTTGTGTTTGTGGATTACCTATATATAATCTTTATTTTTCGTTGTCTATGCTAAAATCTACATAATGTTTGTTTTGATTTTGTTGGTTATTACTTATTTGTATTTTAATTATTGTTCGTTCGGGAAACGGTACTGTTTACAAAGGTATAAAGTCTGCCTAATGGCTAATATTGCAAAAATGCGCAATGTGTCTTTGGGTGCAAACCTACAGCTGGTAAGTTTTCATATGATTAAATCTTTATGTGTAAAGTATTGAATTATTGTTTTCGCCAGTTTGAACAATATTAGTTGAATTGAATGTTCTGAATCCATTAACAAGTCGAAACATTAGTTTTGTTCTACAAACAAAGCACTTATTGCCTAATCAAAAGTTCGATTCAGCACACTCTCACAGCAAAACTCTTTCCAGGTGTATCAATGCAGATTCCATCCCCAGCCACGAAAAGTTAAGACTTGGTTTACCCTTTGTACCGGATAACTGGAAACTATCTTAAATATGATCGACTATGATGGGTCTGAGGCGAGACCAGTTTGTGACAGGTATGTTGTGGAAAAAAGTTTTATAATATTGTAACAAAAGACTTTAAAGTTAGCAGTTTCTTCACTTTATTTGGCAGGTGACAATTATTTCAGTATTTCTTTTATTTAAATTTATTACCTGCCTGCCTGCCTGCCTTAGATGATATCAACCTGCAACTTCATTTGTGTTAGTTAAAATTTTTGATTTTTTTGGATCAAAAGTAGTCTGCCCATCTCTAGGAGGCAAGCTATCACTGTACCAAACTTTGTCAAAATCGGTTAACAGAATGATAAAAGCCAACAGACAGACACACTTTTGCATTTATAATCTACTAGCGGACCCAGCAGACGTCGTCCTGCCCGCTATTAGCGCCACCTACCGGGTCCAATTTTTTTGTTAAAATAGATCGACTCGAATACCAATCTACTATATTAGTCATAGACCTATAGATACTCTTTGTAATGTACTGGCTGAATAGGATTGACTGTCACATGTATTTATAAATAGTTTATTTTTTAAATAATTGTTGTTCCTAGAAAAAATGTCTGAATACACGTCATTGTTATCATCGACGGGATATTTTATTTAAATATCAGTTGAGTATTATTATTTACTTATAATATTTTTATTTTTATTTTATTTTTTATTTTATAGGTATCCCTAAAATCATCCCCTAAGGGGGTAAAATGGGGGTAGAAAGTTTATATGAAAGTCCTATGTTTTTAAAGTTACAGACTTGAAAATCGGCATTTGAATTATTAGTTTTTAATAATAAAATCCTGTATATTTTTTATTCTGAAAAATCTTCCCTTAAGGGTGGTAAAATAGGGAATGAAAGTTTTAATGGGAAGTTTTAATCTTATTATTGTTATTATAAACTTCAAATTTGGAAGATAGGTTTATTCTAAGGCTTAAATATCAGCCTAGAAAAGATTTCACAAAAATCCTCCCCTAAGGGGGTAAAATGGGGGTTGTTATTATAAAACAAAGTTCCTTCACTGAGTTTGTTTGTTCACAAGAATCTCAAATATTACTGTAATACTCATGCTGTTTTCACCAATAGGGTTCACAATTTATAAATATTAAGTCTAGACTAAAAGATTCATATAAAAAAAAAGTAAAAAAGGAATGGAGACCCTCATAAATAGACCTAAAAAATGTTCTCGAGCTATAATTGTCTCGTTCTCACCTACGCTAATCTCAGGAACTACTAGACTGATTTCAAAAATTCTTTCACTGTTGGATATGTAAGTGATCCTTGAGTGCTATAGGCTATATATGTACCACGGGCGAAGCCGGGGCGGACCGCTAGTTTTGAATAAAGTTTATTTGATTTGATTTCGAAGTCAACTTCGAGAGTAAACAATATAATGCACTTAAAAGTTTAGCAGTTACAAGCCATAACACAATTCAGATAGCTACTTTATCCTATAATATTCAAAGACATTAAATTATATGACTTCATTTATTGTAATAATTAATATTACACATTTTCAGGCATACCAGAGTCCACAGACAGGGCCAGTTTCTGACAAACTTCTACATCTCTCCTGTCAAGCACTGGTAAGTTAGGCCACTCTTAACTGAAAAATTCACAATTAAATCCCCTGTTTCACCACCTACTAATAAATGTCAGATAGCCTAAACATAAGTTTTGTCACTTTCTTACTCTATGTCAAGTGACAAAGAATAAGCTATCCGACACTTATCAGTAGGTGTTGAAACAGGCCCTAAAATAATCAAATATAACATATATATATCTAAGAATGACAAGATATTTATATAAAATATTTTTGCAACAAAAGTTACATACATGTTATTACAGTTTCTACTTTTTACGTTATACTAGATGATGCCAGAGACCGCCAGAACCGTTTTCACAGGATTTGTAAAAAACAAACAATTACACAGACAAACTGTGTAAATGTTTGTTTTTTACAAATCCTGTGAAAACGGTTGGATTTCCGGGATGAAAAGTAACGTATGTCAACAGCTCTGGGATGCAATCTAATCTCTGTACCCAAATGTCCAAATCGGTTCAATGGACGGCTCGTGAAAAAGTAGCAGACAGACACACTTTCACACTTATAATATTATATAGTATGAATTTAGTGTTTTTAAAACCTTTGTAAAAGTAAACAGGCACTTTGTATGGAAACCATACCTACGGCGGTCAAATTAACAGTATTATATTCAAATACGACTATGATCTACAATGACATAGGTCGCATTGTGAATCTATACTAATATAATAAAGCGGAAGAGTTTGTTTGTTTGAACGCGCTAATCTCAGGAACTACTGGACCGATTTCAAAAATTCTTTCACCGTTGGATATGTACGTGATCCTTGAGTGCTATAGGCTATATAGTATGTACCACGGGCGAAGCCGGGGCGGACCGCTAGTCTCAAATAAATTGAAAAAGTTTCAGTATATGAAAATGGTTATTATATTGTCTTTCATTTAAAACTATTTTGGTTCATGCCTGCAACTTTTCGCAAAGCGGGTCGGATCGTGCCCATTTATCTTTGCATACTTTGTAAACCTTTGATTGCTTAAAATAATTTGTTAATGATGCTAATTTTGTTGAACACAATCTGTAAACTTAATTGACAGCTCTAAATGTAATGTTATATTCTTCCGCACAAAACTTTATGAAAAGGACTTAATAAATAAACCTTTTACTTTAGTTATACCAGAACTAATACCAATGTATTATTACAAAGATCCTTGTTCTGTAGTTCAGTCTTGCACTGTCATCAATTTTCAGTAATTATTATTTGACTCATTTCGTAAAGAACATTTGATGTGGAGTCCATTTATTATAATGAAATGTGAATTGTGGCGTTCATAAATGTCTCATACTGAAGAACAAACACTGTTATTACTTCTGGCTAGAAATATAGACAGAGAGTAGATATATTTTGCAGACAACTGACGGACAGACTGTAAAATAAGTATTAATTGTTTTTTCTGTATTTACAGAAATCCCATTGTTCGAAGCACTGGAGACTGACATGAAAAATCTTATAGGCCTCTTACAGCGGGAAAATTTCATAATATCATAATAAATGAGTATAAGTATAAATCAATGAGCATGGGTGCCCGCGCTTTGCTACCCAAGGGCGAACGAGCTGCAATAGGGTATTTGACAACATTGAAAATATACTATTGATTGTGGTCATCTTATCAGATAATAGCCTAAAAAAGACATATTTCACTCAATCAAACTAAATTATGTAATTTTACGCGATATTTTGCACGAAATAAAACATAATAATTTTTGAAATTTTATCAGTAACGTGAACGCTCTGAGATTGGTTGTGACGTCACTATCTAGTACACTTGACTTGGTTGTTATAATTGAAGTTTATCAAGTCAACCGAAACTAAACTTTAAAATTGAAAGAATAAGATTGATATTAAAATGAGTAGGTATAACAATTTACAACATTACGATACAGCATTCACCTTGCGTAGCGTCTCTGTCGCACGCACCGAGTTCCGATAAGGAGCGAGCGAGAGAAGTGACTTTCATACCGATTCGTGACGTCACGCGTATCATGTGATCAGAAATGTCGTTTTTGGCGTGGTTTTCAAAACTTAAACTTTATCATTGATATAATTCTTAATACTGTAGATATTCCGAAAAATATCAATGTAGTGTGTTTTAATAAGTAATAAAGAATAATTTAAAACAATTTCCAAAAATTAGTCAAATACCCTATTGCCGCAACACCGAAGCCGTTGTATTTTAGTACGAAAGGATCAAGTAACTACGGTATATTTTATTTGACGTTATATTTTGCAATACCTGGTGATCAGTGAAACATAAGTCCTTGTTTTATTACTTTATCCAAGTCTTCCAACATATATAAAATAGCTAGTTAATGTGATTAATTCAGTGTCAAATTGCGTAGATATTATAACGGGTGTAAGGAGACCGCTCTCGGAAACTGAGACAGGTAATAGTAGTGATGATTACTGACGAGATACCACAAAAAAGCGGAAAAAATTAACATACTTCTGTATTCATAAAATATTGCAAAGTAAAGCAATCAGCTGACGCTAGAGTACAACGAACGCTGGGTAAATATCTAAAGTTGTCGCCGCGGTTTGCACGCTATACATTGCGTGTGTGAAAAATACTAAACCACTAATAGTACATGTACATATTATATACGAAGACAAATGGTTATTGGTATTGGATTGTTTTCGATAGCGATCTGATTATACCCTGTATAATAGCTGGATAGTATATATAATATCCGGATTTATTACTTTCGCTTTAACACAACATATATTCCTTTAACCTGGAGGCGGGCGTTACTGACTGCGACAGTTTTAAACTAATGCAGGCGATATTGCTCACTATATTTCTGTTTTATTTAGTATGATATATGATGATACGATTCCTATCTTATGTATGTTTTTATTACTTTTATTGTGAAATAAATGAATATATATAAATCAGTGTCTGTGATTCATCAGATTTCCGTTAAAATAATATGTAGTGTCTATAACAATATGTAGTGTACGAAATGTGACAGACTGCAGTCTCTGGAGAATGTCTACAAAATTGACTTTTCTTAGTTACAAAGAACTTGATAATAAAGTTGATTTAAAGAATTCCATCTTCATCTCGGCTCACAGTTCATCAGAGATTCTTGTTTTTCTCAGATTGTGCCACAGTGGCAGCTCCGCCCACACTCTCGCCCTTGCGGCCAAATTGTTTTTCATCACTGGTTTCTTTCCAATTTCCAAGTATTCCATATTTTTCCCACTCGTGGCCGGCTTCCAATCGAACGGCAGTTGGACCGGTTTGTTTGGATTCCTAAAATTAAATGTCACAGTTATTAGTCTCGCTAAAACTCAGAAATGGCAGCATATTCTAACTGCCTCGTTGGTCTAGTGGTTAGCGTATTCGACTGCAGATCACGAGGTCCTGGGTTCGATTCCCGGGTGGGGCAAATAATTGTTAGGTATTGGGTTTTTCTGTCAAAAATTCTCAGTGCCAGCCCGGAGTTGGTAGTTGGCGATGTTTCACCCCCGTAGCACGTTAAGCAGTCGGTCCCGGTTATTATCACTATCATGTGACAATAGTCGTTAAAGCCCGCCAACCCGCATTGGAGCAGCGTGGTGGGTCTAAGCTCTAAATCCCTCTCTCCTATGAGAGAGGAGGCCTGTGCCCAGCAGTGGGACGTTAAAAGGCTGTAGTGGTGGTAGTGGTGGTGGCACCAAATTCTTGTAGTTATTATCCTGAAAATTTACTGGGCCGGTTTTGGTGCGGTTTTTTGCATTGCACAGATATCATGTATGTTTAAATATGTTTTAAGGTAAAGTAGGCCACCACGGAGCCACTACATATATATAATCACGGGTCATTTTGGCAGCTTAACTTAGGTTTTCTATATTTTTACCCCCGACGCAAAAACGATGGGGTGTTATACTTTAATTTGACGTGTGTGCGTACGTGCGTGTGTGTGTGTGTGTGTGTGTCTGTCTGTTCCACCGTAGCGCTCAAATGATTTGAATGGTAGCAAATGAAAGTGCTTGACTAGTAGAATAGCACTATGCTAATCCAAGATGGCCGCCACCACAAAATGGCGTATGTCGGGGGTATTTTAAATTTATACTTGTAACTCCTTTCATAAATAATTCAGAAACTTAAGTACTTACCCGCTTGTGGCAAAATTAGTCCACATGGTAACAATGAGATCCATCATCTTGTTGTCTTCATCTGTGAAGGGCTCTTTGAGGAAATGTATAGGGAACAAATACATCAGCTCGTCAGCGTGGCATACACCTGTAAAACCGAACATAATGTGTACTTAGTTTATTTAAAATTAAATTACACATGTGATATAGGTACAACGTTAGTTTTACTACCTGTAAGTAGTTTGTTCATTTGTAACAGAATCAAATCCAACTATTTTTATTAACCTCCGACGCAAAAACGACGGGGTGTTATAAGTTTGACGTGTCTGTGTGTGTGTGTGTGTGTGTGTGTGTGTGTGTATGTGTGTGTGTGTCTGTCTGTTCCCCTGTAGCGCTCAAACGGGTGAACCGATTTGAATGCGGTTTTTTTTGTTTGAAAGGTGAATTAGTCGAAAGTGTTGCTAGCTATGTTTGATGAAAATCGATTCAAGATAGCCCCCGCTACAAAATGGCGGATTACATATTTTTCACAACTCCCTTAATATGGGTATCAAATGAAAGAGCTTGACTAGTAGAATAGCACTATCCAAATCCAAGATGGCCGCCGCCACAAAACGGGGAATGTCGGGGGTTTTTTAAATTTTTAATTTATACTAATTGTACTGTGTTATATTTTTGACCAAAAACATCAAACATGTAACAAACATCCATACATATGTACCTACATACAAAAAAAACTTCACGTTTACATACAAACGTTCCATACATACAAACTTTCGCGTTTATAATATTAGTATAGTCCCCGAGTTGGTTTGTCATCGATTGATATGCACTGGTCATTTACCAGCTATCCAAATCCAGCTAGACTAGATATTCAAATAACACACCACTCCTTACATTAAAGGTTGTCAAGCTTAAGGCTGCTCTTACCATAATCACTGCGCCAGGGAGGTCGTCAACCTTATAAGCTGTCCTTACCATAATCCGCCGTGGTACGCAAGCTGGTAGAGGTATACTGGCTGCTCGCTGAAGTTCATTGCTTGCTCTACGGATTCCATCAGGGGATACAGGAAGTAACAATCTGTGTAAATCTAACCCGGGACCTCTCATACAACGTTAGTTTTACTTTGCGCAAAAACCGAAACACGTGTCAAATATTTTTACATTAAGAATATTTATACAAAATTTCAAAAAAATATAATGAAAAGTAACGAAGTTATAAGCTTGTTATGTTGCGTCGTTGTCCTCTAAAAAAATGGTCACCGCAAGCCGTCGCCGCAGGGACTAGCGATCGACGCGAGTTGAATGACCGCCGCTGTGTATGTATAAGTTTAAAAGTTTAAATGTGTGTCGACCGTCAGCTGATGCGCGGTAAATCATTGTGTCTAAGCTTGTAAGATTTCAAAATATTTTTGGACAAAAATATAACACTATATAAAAATGGTTGGATTCGATTTTGTTACTGATTCTGAACAAACTACTTTCCGGTTTTGCGTAAAGTAAAACTAACGTTGTATATCACAGTGCTCACTACTGCGCCAGGGGGGTCGTCAAATTTATAAGCTGTCCTTACCATAATCACCAATAGGATCGCCAAAGATTTGCGAGAAACTGTTAGCTCCGCGGTACGCAAGCTGGTAGAGGTACACTGGCTGCTCGCTGAAGTTCATTGCTTGCTCTACGGATTCCAGCAGGGGATACGCGAAGTAAGAATCTGTGTAAATCTACAAAAAAATACTGCGGTCAGTGAGTGTTAAAACTATTTAATTATTTAATGTAATCAGCTATGCAATGGCGTCAATTTTAAGGAGATAAACACCGGCCAAGTACGAGTCGGACTCGCGCACTAAGGGTGAGATCTATAGAGCGTACTCTGACTCTACTCAGGCTCAAAACAGAGTTAAAACGAGACAGGTTTATGTCAGGCATATATTTATACATTTTACCTCAGTCTTGAGTCTGAGTAAAGTCAGAGCACGGTCACGCTGCTCCAATGCGGGTTAACGTTTGTTGTACGCAAAAAAAAACGTTTGTTGTATGGAAGCCCCCTTAAATATTTATTTCATTTTGTTTTTTAGTATGTGTTGTTACAGCGGCAACAGAAATACATCATCTGTGAAAATTTCATCTGTCTCATTATCACGGTTCATGAGATACAGCCTGGTGGCAGATGGACGGACGGACAGACAGACGAACAGCGGAGTCTCTCAATTTTGCCATGTCGGCTTTGTGCTATACCGTTTTGAAAGATGTAGGTACGTATTTGAATACTATAAAATAATATTTGAATAATACAAACAGTTAATTTATGTATTGAATAGAAGCAGGCGTTACTTTGCGCAAATCCATAATAGGTACACCTACTTATGAAATGAAAAGTCAAAATTATTTTGCTATAATCCGCAAAACAGTCTTTGTATGTGGTACAACAAGCAGCATGTGCTATGCCCTGTCAGCCCTCCTGCTGTTAAATATGCAGGAAAAATAAGCAACCAAGCGAACCCCAAGCACCACCACCAAGTAACACCACACAAATCTACCACCAAAATAAATTCGACGATCGTTTCGCTCGGACACCGGAGCATCCTCAGGAGATATAGACTCTACAATGCACAACTGCAAAGTTTGCAGTTAGTGTTTAATAGTAATTTATGTTCAATGTTTGACTTATTTATAGATAAAAAAAGTATTGAAGTAAAGTAGGGTGTGCTCACCTTAAGGATTCCATCTTTAACGCTTTGTTCGTCGTTGCCAAAGTATTTTTTCGCCAGTTTATAAGTGATGATTTCTGGATACGGGGAATTTTCGTAGTAGAAAGTGACGGGCGCAATAGTGTCGAACCCCGACATGAACTCTTCGTATCGCTTCGGAAAATTTGTTATCCCTGTAAAATTACAGTGAAAAATTAGTAGAATAATTTTATTTAAAAAAAAATTAAGTAAATAAATACAGTAAAAAATAAATAAAGTGTCTGTCTGTCGGTCAGGTATAAAGCAAAGACATGTTTATTTTTTTTTGTCTATCTGTTTGTCTGGGTTAGGTAATCTTTGAAACTCCTGAACCAATTTGACGGGTATCATGGTAGATGGTTAAATCACCGTTAAATTGGTGTATGCCCCGTTGACCAACCGGCCAGACCAACCAGTTGGTCAAAGGGGAATTCGTATTTCCCCTTTGACCAACTGCGGTAGGGTAAGAATTAAATGTCGATACATTGTATCGATACATAATTGTAAATAGGTACAAAACAGAAAAATACAAAACAGGTGTGGTATGTATTAATCACACTACTCTAGCGGCACGCTATGATGGCCGGTTTGACGTTTGTCCGCTCATGAAGTTCCGTATTAATTGATAACGACTTTGAAGGAAATAATTGTATTACTTTATTGACGATAGTGATGTGCAGAGATTCATAAATTTTATCGAATGTAGTTTTAGGTTTAGGACTCAAAATTTATTTATTAAATTGATTTCTTAAATGTATACAAGTGTAGAAAAATCAGTTTGCACCATTTAAGGGGTGAATGTACTTGTGAATATGAACAATTTTCACTATGTGGACAAACCTCTGAAATCGCAAAAAAATATCAATAAATTTTTAAAAATGGAATCTAATACGATCGTCACATAGGATCGCTGGCTAGCACAACTACTACCTCCGGCAAACTCGCGTCAATGCTCAATGCAAAACAAAGCAGTTTCGAATTGACGTTGCTTCGAAAAGTATAAACTGTCAGTGCAATGCGATTGTGATATAGTTTTGACCTGGCTTTGGATTTCAAATATTGATACTGCATTACTGTTGACCCTTGCTCGTTAATTTGGACTCTGTTCAAGCCCTTTGTTGTGGATTTCGTCGATATGACCGAACGTACGCAGAGAACTGTTCTAAATAGTCAGACACGTGAGTTCGTAATACGCCTTCGTAACTATTTCGATCGTGAAGCTCAAAATGGAGGGCCAATTTTACCTATAACGTCAGTGGTTGAACGCGTAGCTGATGCGCTTAATATTGGACAACGAACTGTTAGACGGATAACTAAAAAAAAATATGGCGAGACTGGCACAGAAGAAAATAAACTTCACACACCAAAAAAGAGAAAACGAGCAAAACCAGTCGTAGGCATCGATAGCTTTGATGCCGATGCTATCCGAAGACATGTTTACGGCTACTATTTACAGAAGGAGTATCCAACAAGAAAAAAGTTGGTGCATTCACTGAAGGAAGCTGGATTATTCTTCGGTGGGGAAAGTTCTTTAACGAAGATTTTGAAGACCATTGGATTTTGATACAAAAAATGTAACAAACGCAAAATATTGATGGAAAGATTTGATATAGCGATGGCAAGGTATACTTTTTTACGGCAAGTGAAAGAAATCAAAAATTGGCAAAATGTTGTGTTCTTGGATGAAACATGGCTTAATGCTAACCATACTGTAGGCCGTTCTTGGAACGATGACACAGCAGCATCTACTTCCAAAGTTCCTGTAGAAAAAGGATCGCGACTTATAATTTGTCACGCCGGAACCATCAACGGGTTTGTCGAAGGTTCTCTCATGGCTTTTGCGTCAAAAACCACTGGAGACTATCATGAAGACATGAATGGAGAAAAGTTTACTGAATGGTTTACCTCAATGTTGTGTAGCCTCCCTGAACCATCTATTATAATTATGGACAACGCCCCATACCACTCGATGCAAATTGACAAGCCACCTGCCCAATCCCAAAAGAAAGCTGATATCGTCGCATGGCTTCGTAAAAATGGCGTAGATGCAAACATGAATATGTTAAAAGCGGAATTAGTACGTCTTTTAAAAGAAAACAAACCAACCAAGATCCGATACGTCATTGACGAAATAGCATTAGAACATGGGCACAGAGTTATACGGTTACCGCCTTACCATTGTGAGTATAATGCGATTGAGTTGGTGTGGGCTCAAATTAAGGGATATGCTGCAAGACACAATACAGAACCCCCATTTACCACAAAAAAAATGCTAAAATTATTAGAAGAAGCTTGTGAACATGTGACTAAAGGAGACTGGGAAAAGGTTGTGAATAGAACTGTTAAATTAATAAGGGAAGATTATGAAAGAGATGTGAAAATAGATAATATTATAGAAAACGAACATATAATTATTAATGTATGTGATGATAGCAGTGACGACAGTGAAAATAGTAGTATGGACGAATCTGATTAATTATGGCCTATTGTGGCACCTTTTTTGGTATCTTTTGTATTCATATGTTTCTTGTGTGCATAATAATATAAAGTATGTATATTCATTTTCGTTCAAATATTCAGTTCGTTCAAATAAATTAAATAAACATATACATTTTTGTTTTATTAAACCTATTTAATCAGGTACAAAAACAAAACTTAATTGTTTTTTGTTCGAGAATAAATTGACATTCCACATCACTATTGTAATGTGTCAAACCGGCCATCATAGCGTGCCGCTAGTGTAATGTTACGATAATCACAGTAATATTATAAAGGCGAAAGTTTGCGTGCGTGCGTGCGCGCGTGTGTGTGTTTGTGTGTGTATGTGCGTGCGTACGCGCGCGCGTGTGTGTGTGTGTGTGTGTGTATGTATGTGCGTGCGTGCGTGTGTGTGTGTGTGTGTGTGTGTGTGTGTGTGTGTGTGCGTGCGTGCGTGCGTGCGTATGTGTGTGTGTGTGCGTGCGTGCGTGCGTGTGTGTGAGTGTGTATGTGTGTGTGTGTGTGTGCGTGCGTGCGTGCGTGCGTATGTGTGTGTGTGTGTGTGTGTGTGCGTGCGTGCGTGCGTGTGTGTCTGTGTGTGTGTGTGTGCGTGCGTGCGTGCGTATGTGTGTGTGTATGTGCGTGCATGCGTGCGTATGTGTGTGTGTGTGTGTACTCCTAGATGTAACAATAATGGTATTTATACATAATAATGGTATTATTATACTGTTAAAGCAAGATAGCTTTATGGTATTAAGCCCTTATTGACCAGTTTTTAGGGTTCCGTAAATCCGTAACTAAAGTGTAAAAACGGGACCCTATTACTAAAACTTCGCTCTCCGTCCGTCTGTCCGTCTGTCACCAGTCTGTATCGCATGAACCGCGATAGCTAGACAGTTGAAATTTTCATAGATGATGTAGGTATTCCTGTTGCCGATAAAATAACAAATACTAAAGAACAGAATAAAATCACAAAAGTGATTTTTTTCCTCTTTTTTGCTCGATATTGATAACGGCAACTGGTAGATGCTTGGAATATTCACAGAATATTGAATTATACATATATTCACTTTAAAAATAAATAATTAAATTAAAATAAAACAAATATTTAAGGAGGGCTCCCATACAACAGACATGAACCGTTTTTATAGATAATGGTACGGAACACTTCGTGCGCGAGTCCGACTCGCACTTGGCCGGTTATTTTGTTTGGCAAAATGTATTTTGACGTGAGATTGCTATGAGATTTTGACAAACAAACTGAAGTGAGATTATTTTGGTGAAACTCAAGTTTTTTTAAAGAATTAATTGATTTGTTCTGTAAATTATAAACAACTTTTTTTATAAAGTGTAATATAGGTATAATAGTTATTATATATAGTATAACATTCTCTAGCGCTATGAAAATTTAACTTTTTTAATTTATGTATCGATATAATGTATCGACATTTAATTCTTACCCTACCGCAGTTGGTTAGTTCCCACTAGTTCAACTGAGTAGTTCAACCGTTGAACTAGTGAGACTTTTTTGTCCCATTAGTTCAACTGCATCTAGTTTTTTAAAAAGTTGAACTAATGGGACAATATAGTTGAACTCAGGTAGTGCGGGGAATTCAAGGAAATTGATTAAATTAAGTGAAATTAAATTATTTGTGTGTAAAGCATATTTATTTATAGCAAGATAACGTTTGTCCACCAACTACACCAACAAAAAAAAACAAATATCACAAAACTATTGATATTTCAGTATACTTTTATTAATAAACTAGCTTCTGCCCGCAGCTTCACCCGCGTGAATTTCGGTTTTTCACAAATTCCGAGGGAATCGTGGATTTCCAGTTCCCGTCCCTGCTCCCACTCTCTTTTCCAACCTTTATACCTATTTTCAAGGAAGTATGCTATAGTAATCTACCTATAGCTGCAGCTATAGATTTCGGTTTTTTTATAATCCCGTGGGAACTGTGGATTTTCCCAGGATAAAAAGTAGCCTATGTATTAAGTCAGGACATAATCTCCATTCAAAATTTCAGCCAAATTGGTTCAGTAGTTGCGGTGATAAAGAGTAACAAACATACACATACACACACACACACAAACTTTCATAACTTTCGTTGTAATGTCTGTCATTTCTTTACTAAAAAACATAAATAAATAATATAAATAATATAATAATAATAATAATAATATTATAATATATAAATGTTTCATTCGAAATCAATGTGAAAAAGTTATTAAATATTTAAAAAATAGTATACGTACAGCAGACAGCACACAGGTGAGCTACGTGATCATGGGTATTAAACGCTATTATTATTATAAATTAATTAATTTCAATTTTGACTTAATTTAATCTGATGAATTCCCCGCACTACGCACTACCTGAGTTCAACTATATTGTCCCATTAGTTCAACTTTTTAAAAAACTAGATTCAGTTGAACTAATGGGACAAAAAAGTCTCACTAGTTCAACGGTTGAACTACTCAGTTGAACTAGTGGGAACTAACCCCGCAGTTGGTCAAAGGGGAAATACGAATTCCCCTTTGACCAACTGGTTGGTCAGGCCGGTTGGTCAACGGGGCATACACCGGTTAAATAAGTCCTATCGATCTGATTTTGATTTGTAATCAAGGCATACTTTTTACTGAAATATTTAAAAAATGAAAACTGGAAACTAGGTATTATGGAAAATATATAGGTAAATTTTACCGCCTAACGATGAACCGTTTTTGATAAGCACAGAGATAGTTTGCATGATGCATCCTAAAGACATATAAGATACCGGGTAATTTCACCCCGGGAAATCAAAGACCAATAGATATTCAATTAAAAAATATGGTTGTTTGTAAAGTCGGTTTACAAACAACCAAGCTGTGATAGCCTAGTGGTTAGGACGACCGACTTCTAATCGGAGGTCGTGGGTTCGATCCCGGGCACGCACCTCTAACTTTTCGGAGTTATGTGCGTTTTAAGTATTTAAATATCACTTGCTTTAACGGTGAAGGAAAACATCGTGAGGAAACCTGCATGCCTGAGAGTTTTCCATAACGTTCTCAAAGGTGTGTGAAGTCTGCCAATCCGCTTGGCCAGCGTGGTAGACTATGGCCAAAACCCTTCTCACTCTGAGAGGAGACCCGTGCTCTGTAGTGAGCCGGTAATGGGTTGATCATGATGATGATGATGATAGTCGGTTTACGGACGATAATTTTACGTGATAACGTCATAAGAAAATAAGGAGAGATGTGTCACAAGCCAAACGCTTAGGCCGATCGTGCCTTCTCTATCGCTTATCCCGCGCTCTCGCTGCACGCGGTACGTGACAATGAGTCATGCTTTTTCGTGCGTGTAGCCGGCGTTCATCGATTTATAAGACGTCACGTCTAAAAATATTCCGACATGCATTACATACATATTACCTATACCTAGTTTCTCGATATTTAATATTTGGTAAAGTTTCGGCCCTCGTAAGTATCTAAGCTTAAGCATATTAATAAGTAACAAATAATTAAAAACAAAAAACACTAATTAGATTTATGTAATTGTGATTTTCCACCGACAAAAGTTTATAGTAGGTATAGGTACTTAGTTGTTGTAATGGAAATGAATGAATGAAAAAAAAAACGCGTATGTTTGCTAAAGTCGCGCACTTTGCGTTTAGTCTATAGAAATATAGTTATAGGGCAGAAAAATTAAAATTGTTTTGGCCCTTGGAACATACTGAAAACATCATTATGGCCCTAAGGCTTCAAAGTTTGGAGATCCCTGGTCTGACAGATGAGGAAATTAACCGTATGCAAGTATAACCCCCGGCACGTAAGTCGACCGGTGACCTTCAAGTGCGCGCAGCGTCGTACGAGTGAGCGGGACACAATACGATTGGAGAGCCAATCTGCACTTACGAGGGATCCGCGAGAGCTAATCAGTGCTTACGGACGATCCCCACGCCCTCCCCGCGACTCCCTCACACCCCGAGATACCTCATTTTCGACTTCTGCGCATTGAAGGTCACCGGTCGACTTATTTGCCGTGACTTGTACTTGAGCGTAGTTTCTTTTCATTCACTTACATACAGATTTCAAGCACCCTTCGTCTTTAGTGAGGCCAGTCAGCCAGGGCACAAATGATGTGGAAGGTGACTTGCGAGGGTTCCTCGTGAGGAATGCGCCCGGTGCATCAGCTTCCACCACAGCTTTGAATGGCGTCATCGGCTCGTAGTCCCAAGACTAGAATTTACAAGTATAAATTAAAAATTTAAAAAACCCCCGACATTTGTCATTTTGTGGTGGCGGCCATCTTGGATTTGCATTGTGCTATTCTACTAGTCAAGCCCTTTCATTTGATATCCATATTGAGGGAGTTGTGAAAAAATATGTAATAATCCGCCATTTTGTGGCGGTGGCCATATACTTAGGACCGATTTTCATCAAACATAGCTAAGAACACTCCCGACTAATTCACCTTTCAAACAAAAAAAACGCATTCAAATCGGTTCACCCGTTTGAGCGCTACGGCCTACGTTGGAACAGACAGACACACTCACACAGACACGTCAAGCTTAAAACATCCCGTCGTTTTTGCGTAGGAGGTCAAAAAACGTTTTGCTTTAAATTAGATGTCTTCTTGTGTTTATTACTATTGGACTATTTTTTTTTTAATTTATTTACAAGTTAATCCTCGACTGCAATCCCCGATACAGTAACGGGCTAACTTGGAAGAGGTATGCATACCCCTAATCACTTTCTACGCGGCATCGTACCATAACGCTAAATCGCTTGGCGGCACGGCTTTACCGGTAGGATGGTAAGTGGTAACCAGTCACGGCTGAAGCCCGTGACCAGACCTGAGTATACAAACCCAAATTGCCCCTGCCGGGAATCGAACCCAGGGCCTCCCACTTACAAGACCACAGCACTCAGCACTGCGCCAGGGTGGTCATCAAATACAACTAGTTGACGGATTTTTTTAAATCCCGTGGGAACTCTTATGATTTCTCGGGATAAAGTAGAGCCTATTTTCGTCTCCTAGATAGCTGATGGAAACAATCTCTGTGCCAAATTTTGTCAAAAAAATCGTCATCAGTGTTTTAACTTCCTCTTATTAAAATGTAAAATGTAATTTGTAAACCTTTTATTTTGTAAATTCCTTATTGGAGGGTGAATATTATTCCAACATCTAGTGGCGGAATACCTAAATGTAGCCTGTATGTAGCGTAGCAGTGCGATTTATTATATTATAATGAATTATTTGCGATATGCGAGCTGTCATGAGGTCATCGGTAAAGTCCCAAACGGCGATAAACAAATGATTTGAGAGTGTGATTTGATTATAAAATATATCAAACGTACTTAGGAAGGCCATGTAAAGTTGATCGCACATTAAACAGAAGGAGGCACTAGAGCCGCGCACAACGCCTTTTACAGTATTGAAGAAGCGAATGATGTTAGTTGGTAATATGAATTGTTTGCCTTCATGCCGAATCGCTTACCTACTTCAGCGTGCTGCAGACTTCATTCGCAAATTCAGTTCATCGCCTTATTTATTCTCGTTTGTATGATGATGTTATTCTTAAAAAGATGTATTCAGTATAACATTTGCAGAACGTCAATTTTTCCCAGTCACTCTGTGAAAGTCCAGGGCATAATAAGTACCTACTGAAAATTTTTATTGCTAGCCAACTCGTGCTGTAGACGTCATTCACATTTATCGTACTGGCCCCCGATAACGTAAAAATGATTGCTACATCGCATTGAACTCTGATTGGCCGACATTTCTCGCCATTGGCTATAGTGCATTGCTGCAGCGAGGCCATCATAAATTTAACAAATAAATATTATAATTGAGATTCGCGTTG